>OY282600.1:18957313-19701313 GCA_958298965.1 Chrysolina haemoptera | reverse complement strand
TACTTTGAAATATCTTACTCAAAATGAATGAAAAGAAAAACTCTTAGTAACAGTCGCTATACAATAAATTAAATACATGTTATGACTTTCACTTCAAAGAATTTAACGAGGATGACATTGAATTGAAAATTCAGGTCAATTGTAACAAAGAAATTTGTTGAAGAACTACTTCGTGTAAAAATTTTTAATGAAGAAAGAAAAGACTCATTGTAAATATATGTTTAAAATTCACAGAAATCCTTTTTTTAAACTGATTTTGAAATATTTACCAGAGAAATCGAATATATAGTGAAACTGAGTGTACAATCTTCCTCGACAAGTTTATAAGAAACAGGGGTCACAAATTTCAGAAATATTGGAATGACATATTGTTCATGCCAGAAAAAGTATTCAGAACAATGAAATAGTGTACAGTCATCGATTATAGAAAATATAATGAACACAATCAAATTTATGGTTGATATACGGTGTGACCCACTTAAATTAGAAGCACCCTCATAAAACTTAGAATTTTAACCGATTGGACTGATATTTTAGAAAAAATCTGACTTCAATACTGGATTTGTGACAGTATGAAATGGTTCATGGTAAAAAAAACGTTGAAATACGTCAATCAATGAGAAAGGGGAATAAAATTTGAGAAATATGCCGTTTAATCAACCCACGACTTCACTTTCAAAACTTTTATCAGAACCTTGCCTACACCACTTGATTCAGAAATTCTCGAAATATCACTGACCAGAATTTCATCGAAATCTGTTGATAAATTGAAAAAATAAGAAATTGTGAGTTAAAATGACATTTTCCTGAAATTACATTAACATCTTTTTCAAATTTTATTATCTCATGATTTCCCTATTACTAATTTCATTTGTCTATAACTCTTCTCTTGGTTAACGCATTTGAATGTAATTCACTTACGAACCGTTCAAAAATGTCGCGAATTCAGTGGTGTAGTCAGATTTTTTCTAAAATAATCGCTAGTTAGATTTTTCACCTTGAAAGATAAGAATAGTTGGCACTGAAAATGGAGATCTATTCATGAAATTAGGTGTCCTAGTAGACTTTTTGAATGTCTACCTAAGGAAAAACAACCATCCAATCGGTTGAAAAATGTAAGTTTCATAAGAGTGCTTCCATCTCAAATGGGTCATACTTCTAAAATTGCGCTTTGGAATGAAAATTCAACTTCAAAATATTTAAGATAATAAAAACATTCATGGCATGACTACAGACTAAAACTTATCCAATTCAATTCATTGTTAGAGTCGATTTATCGTTATGATTATGAACATAAAAATAATTTAACAAAAATTTGGTGAACTCAATGCATGATCATGTAAATCGAAATTCTGCAGTATGATTTATTTCACTAAAATGACCATATTTTTTGGTTGAAAATCATACGAATTACTGAAGTAAATAACTCACCGAATTTATGTCGTTGTTAACTAAAGCTGCTGAAATCTTCGTGGATACGAAGACTAGCCAACAAATGTAAAACTGTTTCACAAACATATTAATGAAAACTCTCATCCATCGCGTCGATCATATATATAGTACAAGTATTCCAGGATCGTATTCATGTTTTATTGGAGAAAATAAGTGATTTTTTTAACAAGTCTGCATTGAATCACTCATCCATATAAATTGAAATATGGAATATTTTGTGGATTTTTTTTAGTTAAAAAATCACATAAAAAATTAAATATTTTACATAAGCAATTGGGAATACTTGGCGCAAGGCCATAATTTCTCAATTTGAAACTAACATATAATTGATACAGCCGTTCGCGAATTTGGCGATCTGGGGCTGTTGAATTATTTTCTGTTCTATGTTTACGGACAAAACTTGTATAGTAAATTTGCAAAGGGCTACATTATTAATAATATTTCTTCATTTTGACGATCTTTTCACGTGTATTGAAATTATAGGCTTTGTAATGCGAAAAATTTTGATATGATAATGTATAACTAAATTAATGATAGAAATCAACGAAGTGACTTAATAATCCAGTAACCTTGTCATGAAAAGCATGGTATGGATTACTCTGAATATTTCAAAAACCATGAGCGTGTTCTTGACAAATACTCTTCTATATATTTCCAAACAAGATTAAATTTTCTATAATATGAAGTAGAAATGATTTCGATAACTATAATACTTACAGAAATATAGCTTTTTAGAGTTTGGAAGATTTTCCAAAAAGTTGGTATGCTGCTTTATGTGCTCCAGTACTTTCGGAAACAATTCAGTTGTCATCCAGCCATTGTGATTGCCCAGCGCAATGCTTGAGGTTTGAGCATCTATTAGATAACTATCTGGTTTACGGGTAAAGATATACTGGAGGTAATGTATAACCAATAGCATTTATCGCAGGAACAAAGGTTGTTAGTTCACCCCTTTCAGCAGATGCAGCTACACCGACTTGGTTTTTTCCTTTACCTAAAACTGTCTTCTGTGAGTTTAGGACCGTTGTTATCTCTGTTTCATCCAGATTGTAAATTTGTTCCGCTTTGAAATTATGTTTTGATATCAAGGATACATAATTATCAAAAAATTCAGAAACGGATGTTTTGTTAAATCCTTTGGCACTCGCTAAACTTGTATTATCTGGCTTCCTTAAAGAAATTTCTGTCTTATGTCTTTCCATGAAGGATTTGATCCAGTCCAGACCAGCAGTTTTATTCTGTTGCCATTGAACAGGCAGTCGGTGATAATGCAAGCATATTCGTATGCCAGCACTCTAATATGTTTATATGTGAGACCGTAATTCATATCCGAACACGTTTTAATGTATTTAACCAATTTTTCTTCCTGTTTGGATGTAAATACTTGTGCAACACTATACTTGGAAGAATATATAACTTCCTCATAGTTATCACTTTCATTGCCCGAGTCATCTTTATGAAGCTTGGTCAATTGTTCAGCTGAATATTTGTCACGTAATTTTTTTATTCCAGAAAGTAATGTTCCATGTTTGATGTCGAAACATCTCGAAGCTTCTCTCTGAGACATTCTTTTCGAAGAAACCTTCTGAATTGCGTTTTTCTTATTACTTTCACTTATATCTGCTCTGTTTGTTTTCTTTTTATACGTTCGTACCATCTGAAAAACATCATTGCTTCACTAATATTTTATTTTTCCACGCGGTTGTCAGAAATATATTGTATTACTTATAAGGTGGTACAACTGACAGTAAAATATTGTGAACCTAGAAGTTGTCCGAAGCAAATAAAATATTTTAGTGTCAAATAGTGCACGGCAAGGTGAGTTTTTATACAATTAAATTTTTGTAATATCAACAAAGTCCAAAGCATTACTTAACTCATTTGTGGATTGTGTATTTTTGTTATACTTTGAAAATAGTATGACGGATTGACATAACCTCAAAATCAAACCTAACCTAACCTAACAGAAAATTCGTTAAATATCAAGTTATTTTGTGTGAGAGCATAAAACGAAAGGACCTGTTACGATACTTTTATTATCGTTCTTATGTCATCTGTACTTAAGGTCGAGTATGAAACATATCATTTCGCGCCAACTAATTCAGGACTCAGTGTATGTTGGTTGCATATTTGTGATGTCATCACTAATGCGGTCTATTGAAAACACTATAGAAATTTGGAATCACAGCCAGCGTAGTTTAGTCTTGATCAAAATTTTATTTTTTGTTCCCCCCTGTGCACCGTTGGGAAATTTGAAAATGTGCAAGTAATGTGCAATGCACTAATTTTTATGAAAAATAAAATTTTCTGACAAATCGATAATAAAAATGTTTTCCATGTGGTGCAAATTTTTGAAACTCACTGTATATAGTCTGGACCACATTTTGATAGGAAACCCATTTTTAGCTTATTTGTTTATTTATGAAACTTAAGAAATATAAGAAACATAAGAAATATGTTGCATCCACTTATCAGAACGGTGAAGGTCGACCTCTCTTCGGATCCTGTACTAGGAGTTCCACAATGATTGGATAAAGCATATAGACTAAATTACAGGGAGCTACTGTATAATTACTTAAGTCCAATCCCTCTTAATGAAAGTCAATGGTGACAAACAATTTTCCTGGGAATCCTTCTGTCGGAGCAAAACGTTTTGAATCTATAACTAAAATTTTCTGAAATGTATGAATTGATACAGATTTCGTGCACTTTTTTCTCTCTTTGCCTTTACACAATGGGTCTAATGAATAAACCTTAAGCAAATGCTTTTACTCAGATTTCTTGAAACAGACCAATCCATTTTATTAATTAATGAGAGAGACAAACCTATAGTAACAGCTTTTGCTAGCTTTTATTCATAACACCCAATATGTCGGCATCTCATCACCATCCAGAGCTTCTTCGCTTGTCAATGAATCTAAACACTGTGAACGTTTTAGTTGGCCTGTTCTCTGAGGTAATGATAGGGAAAGGTCCCAGAATGGATCGAAAGTGACTGAACAGTGACCACAATGAGAACATTTCAATATAGATTTTAAAAGGCCAAGGAAGTTATATTCAATTTTAATATTGTCCATACTTCAATAATCTGACCATCTCAAGAACTACCGAGCATCTTGCTGGGCATAACCGCTAAAACTAGGTGTAAATCTTTGAAATTGACTTCTCGATTGGACAGTATCAACAACTCGTTCTGTCGAATCTTCTGACCAAAATTATTTGATCACCTTTGCGAATGATTTGATCAAAGCTCCTTTCTCATTGAAAATATGCGTGTTTATAACCCAATGGGCACATGTACGTTTTTACAACGTTTAGTTCACGTATAATTGGTTGAATAAACGTTTTCGGTTGAAAATTTCAACGTTAAAGCTAATCGTGTATGTAATGTTATTCAAACGGTGTTTTCTGACGATATGTTGAAAGTATGCTTTTATAAAACGTTTATCTAAAATGTTGATTCATCTTATAGAATAATCGTTTCACAAACGTTATTTTTTCACTAATTTCTCCCAGAAGGTAAGGGGAAAACGTGAAACCAATCTTTGTCAACAACGTTCCTCATTTGTCGTGCACGAACGTGTATTATACATTGTTTATCAACTATTTATCATCGAATCGATGAAGTACTCACAATAAGCTAACGTATATTTGCAACGTTGGTTTAACTTTTTGAATGAACGTTTCTTCAACGCGATTTTGTCACTATTTTTCGATTGTTATTGATAGAAAAACGTAAAAAATATGTTTTTGACCATCGTTTCCAAACCCTATGTTGATGAAGTTTATTATACATTGTTATCAAACAATTTTTCATCGAATTGGTGAAGTACTCACGTAAACTAACGTTTTTTTCAACACGATTCATCAATTTTCCTCACAGTTAGTGAGCACACGCACATTATTGAAACGTGTCATCAACGTAAATATAAACGTTTCAGGTTGAAAATTGGTTGTAATCTTCAACGTTGAAAACATACGTTTTGAAGAAGTATTTTCAACTGTTCTCCTCTAACACTACGTTTGAAAAGAGACGTCAAAATTTCGTGTAGCAAACGTTATTTCAATTTAAACAAAAACGTTTACTGAACACATTTCATGCGATTCATTTACCAATGTGTATAATACGTTTCTCATCCTTCATCCCCAAATGTCTATAGCAGGTACGTTATTTCCTAACTTCAATATTCAACGTTGAAAATTGGTCGTTACCTTCAACGTTAGAAAACCGTTTTGGAGACGTGGTTTCTACGTTAAAAACTTACGTTATAATGGCGTATAGGAAATACGTTGATATTTTCATTCAAAATTTCTCTAACGTTAATGCAATTTTGAAAAAAAAACGTTAACCGAACACGTTCTATGCGATTTATATATCAATGTTTTTAATACGTTTTTTAAACTTCATTCCCAAACGAGTGATATTTTTTGTCGTAAAGTGTTATTAATTCTCTTTGGGAGGACTTTTTTTATTGTATAAACATCAAAGAAAAACTTCCATTTCCAAAATATATTCTAATTCAAATACGAACAAAAAAATTCACATTTTCAATATCCATATTACCCATTGCGTCATATCTACGAATTGAGGTTTCAACAGCGAGATTACCTACCCTTATCTACACCGACGAAAGCCGATGACTGGTTCTCTCTCTATGCGTACCTATCCGATTCCCAAATTTCAGTTTCCATATAGTTGCAGTTCAGTTTAATATACTTGGATTTAGAAGTCGAAGGTCGAAGCCATTTTGAATAATTTCAAGCAAGTTTATTGTATGTTACGTGTAGGTACTGCCTGTTCTGTGAAGTGTAGATGGAATCAAATGAAAGGTAAATTGTTATTTTAGAATATTATTTGGTGAACATTTGACAAGCATAATATGAAAAGCTCATAGATTATCTAACGAAGTGGCGAGAACTTGTGAAATCGTATATAGGCACGCTTTGATCATGCTTCAATTTCTGCATTTGTTTGCGATTCTGATTGAGACTCGAGTTCGAAAAATGTTATTATACCTACATAATACAAAATAATACATAGCATTTTGTAGGTATTTGTGTGATTTGAGGTTATGAGTGAGAGGAGGGTGAATTTATAAAAATATTTAATTTATATTTAAGAATCTATGGGGCACATCGTTGAACTCTTTTTGTTTTTTTATGATCCTAATCTGATGAAAAAATGTAAACAAGACCAATGCATGAAAAATAATTTTTTTCCAATAATCAAACGGCAAAAATGGAAACAAAAGAACAAATTTTCTTTTGAAGTGTTTTGATGTTGAATCATATATTACTAATAGGATCTGAAAGTATAGCAGATAGTTTAGTAAAAGATACATAATTCATCCAAATTTTTCTCATCAAACTCGTCACTATCATATTTTGTCAAATGTATCATTATTATCAAGGAAAAAATTGTTGGTACTACTTGGTGGAAGACAACTCTACAGTTAAAATGGATTAAATAATCCAATCTTCAAGAGTACAATAGGTATATACATCGGCAATTATCCAACAAAAAAAACTTCGCTTCGCTGACGAGTGGCAGAACCATAAAAGCGGCCCGTAGGTGTTCATTGAGCATTGCAAAGTAGTTCCTGTAGAAAACTTTGCCAATAATCCAACAGAGATAATTCAATGACTGTAGGGGGCAGTAGTTGTTTTATGTTGGATACTTGCTGACGAATAATACATATCGCATAGCGTGAGGCGCGAAATCAGATTATGTTATCCATTTTTCATTATTACTGATAATTATTATGAAAATAATTATGTATTAATTCCTTTTTATTTTTTACAGCTGCTGTGAGAGTCAATTATGCCAATGAAATAAACGAATCGAAAATATCTAAGACTGTGAAAGACTGGCTGAAATATGCTATGCTTAGCATGAGCTCTGGAAAGAAAAGATTGTTTTTAAAAATGGTTGAAATAAAAATTATTATTTTCAATGGAATGGAAGTAAAAAATTTAAATAAATGTGTATTTGTTTCAATTTCAGGACACTTACTATGAACGATCTGCTGATTTGCAACGATTTCAATTGAATGCAATATATTATGAATCCGCAAATTCCAAAATTCAAGGAGGTTCATAATAGTTTGTTTTATTGAAATAATTTCAAATAATTTTGAGTTGGCTCCACTTGAGCCGAGCATGCCGTTAACAAACAATAGATTTCCTGCTGAGTTGAATTCGAAGTTTTGAAACTAACTATGTGAAATGTTTTCAAATATACAAATTTTTTTGTTTGAATCAACGTTGAAAAAAGGTGTATTTTCAACGTTTATTCATTCATTATTGTTGACGTTTAATAAGCTTGATTGAAAACGGAAATGAAACAATAATGAGCATTGTTTAGTTTCCATATTTATTTGGTCAAAAACAACGTTGTTTCATCAAGTAACCCTGACGTTTAATAGGCGTGATTGAAAACGGCGATATAAAGATAATGAGCAACGTTTATTTCACGCATTTATTTGGTTTAAAATAATGTTGTTTCGCGCGACATTTTTTCCTTTATAAAATGTTAGTTGAAAACTAATTTCTGACGTTGCGTTTTCAACCATTTTACGTTTTTCCAACGTCCGTGTGCCCATTGTGAACCATCAAGTAGGCATCATTCTTCACATACTTCAACAATCATCTCGTTTGGGATGAACACTGGATGACACTGTTCATGAAACACGTATTTTCAATATTCATCAAACCACTTAGACAGAGCGTTTTGGCCGTGCTAAGTACTACATCCCTGACGGCGTTTGAGCTGCTTTTATCAAAAATATTCGTTTCAGATAACTGGAGACTTATCTGTGGTTGCTTCTGTTGATGGAGATGCAAAATAAAAAACTTGATTCGAAATTGCTGGATATTGAGCTAGAAGAAAATTTGTTCGCCCCTGCAAAATTGGTTCAGGAACTCGGGTTCATGAAGAGTTCATCAAGAAATTTGGAAACGGGAAAAGTACCAAAAAAATAAAACTGCATTACCGCTTTGAATACAAATAGTGATTTTTTGTATTAGAAATGCTGTAGCTTTGGGTTCGTTTGTTCCCTTGTAAATTTTGTAACCGATGTCTGTAATGAACTTTTGAGCTTGAGGTCCAAAAGAACCAAAAGTTTCAATGCTTATAGGCACGAAAACATGTTTATTTTGTAAATTATCATATTTCCGTGATTTTGTTTTTTCTACGGCTGCAGCAGCAGAACCAGAGGAAATTGGAGTTGATGAAACATGTGAAGGCGAAAAAGTGTCCACACAGGTGAAATCCCAAACAACAGGCTTGCCTCTTCGCCAAGGGATAAGTGTCATGCCATCTGGAAGTCTCAATGGGCACTAAAATTGCAGGAATTTTAGCGGAATATAAAGCTCGGTCAATTATATCGATCACCGCTCTATGACGAGAAAATCGACCAGAACTCAATTTACAACTTTTTTCAGCTCCACATACACATTTGTGCTGAACACGCAATTGCTTCGAGACGAGCCTTTTGTGTTGGAGATGTAGCAGTCTCTAACAATTTGCCAGACGCAAGTTTAATTATTGGAAGATCCCAAGCACTCTGCAATGACCATATATTCGCATATTGAATTGATTTGAACGAACTATAGTTGTTCAACTTCCATCAGAGAAAAAGTGGTGGAAAAATACATGTGATGACATTTGAAATGCTGTGGACAGATGGAAGGCAGGCAGGTAAAGCAAGAGAGGTAGAACGGCGAATGCTCAAACTAAGAAGTTCTATCTATCGGAATGTTGAGAACAATTTGGAGAGTATTTCCCACTGCTTCTTAGAAGTTTTCTAAAATTTGCTGATTGTGCCAAGTTGGGCTGCACTCCAAAACATAGGTGAGTTTGAGAATTGCTAAAGAGTGCAAAAGATGCATTGTTTTCAATTTGTTTTTGAAGTCTTTGACCGTGTCACAGGAGGAGCTTTGCTTTTTTCATCAGTAGTTTTTGTCTTGACATCCGCTACTTTTGTTTTCATTCTTTCTATTTTTTCTTCTGAGGTGAATAGAGAATAACAGGTCCTGTGATGAACAAAGTTACAATCCTCAGCATCAGGCTTAATTATGTTTAGAATACGTGAAATAGCAATGGTACATTGACAGTCGTACAGTGCGGGTTTCAATAATTCCCCCCACGGTTAACTTTTGAACGGTTCGACATACAAACATGAAAATAAATCGTTTGAAGGGTTCAACTGTCATACACTAACTTAAAAATTTCAAATGACATGGGGGTCAAATGTCACATCATTGAGAAGATAATTCAATTCTCTTGACAACCATCCAAATATTTTTGAATTTTGTTAATAACTTTTCCGCAATTTCGATTTTTATGCCTTTCCAAATTTTCAAGTTGATGTGCCCACAGCGCCATCTGTTGAGTAATTGCAATTTTTCTTTAGATATTACAAAAAATATATATATTTTACATTTTTCAATCTCCATTGAGAATGTTCCCCCTTTCAACATTTTTGGTTTCATTATTCAACATCAAACCGTTCAAATTTATCGAGGGTTGGGTTGTATTCAGATCCGCAACTTTTTCCTAGAATTTTAACATCTGTCTGTATGCCGCAAATTTTTCCCAATATATTAAGTGGAATATGCGGAAATATTGTCTCAGATATAGTGTCAATTATTACTGATACTAAATTTTGAAAGAAATATAAATTTTGGATGAAATGTAACAATCATATATATTTCATATACCAATCTTCAATTTCAGGTGCATGAATAGCCGACTTTTGAATTGTCAATGATTGAATTCGATGAGGACGCCATCTCCGGAACCGATAACAAAGCAAATCACTATTTCATTTGTTTTGTCTTGAAAAACATTTAAACAAGATCTAGTCAGTCGGCATACCAGGCTTTTTCAACATCTTAGACAAGGGCTACCAGGTTGAGGCCATCTATACTGAATTCGATTCGATAGGCTGGCTGGAATAGGCATATATGGAGATTAGCTTACATAGTTTCATTTCAGTATTTATAATCCAGTAAATTTGTATTCGACAGGGCCACTGGCGAGAAAGTTTTGGGATAGTTTTGATTTCTTCCGTTTCATACGTTTTTTGGAGTGCTGAATCCGAATCTGAAGTTTGCTAACAAAATTTCTTGACGGAACATTAAAACAAATGCAAAAAAATGGTAAAAATTAAAATTTTTGTAGTTTTTCGCTTATAACACGAAAATTATCAGTTTTTCGGAAAAAACTTCTTCATTCAGAATGGAAGTATATAAAATTTTCTACAAATTCCACTAATCAGTTTTTTTTTTCGACAAACAGTTCGGGCTCAAACGCCAAATAAAATTTGGCGTATTTCTGCTGAGTCAGCAAACACCCACTCTTTCACTGCAAAACTCTTATTGACTATTTAATGACATTTTTAGTGAATTTCTCAAGAAATGATATTGTAACAAAACTAAAAGTACTCTTGTTCGTCATTGGACCAGTTTCAATCAAAGGACTCATCTGAGGTTACGTCGATGACTGCTAGTGACAGTGCGATAAGAATGGGGTGTTTGAGAGTCTCAAAAAACGCAAAACGGTTCTGGGTCATTCAGGGCATTACTTGCTCCTTCTCGGGCTAGTGCATCGGCCTCTTCATTGCCTCTAAAACATGTGTGTGCTAGTACCCAGGCCAGGGTCAGTCTGTTCTAACTGCCGATCTCTTTTAGGGTTTCTATGCAGACTCAAACAAGTATTAATTTGAGGTAACGCATCGAGTTGACTGCTTTTATTGCAGCTTGGCTATCTGACTATATGAGTCTATGTTTTTTCTGAACACTCATGCCTTATCAGCTCTTGTGCACAATGGTGTATTGCGACGATTTCCGTTTGGAATATCGTCGCTTGTTTGGCCAGGCTCAAAGAGATTTTAATCTTACACTTGGTTCCGTAAATGCCGGCTCCTGAACCTTCACCATTTTTTGGGAGGTCACTCCTTCCACGCATCCATCTCCGTTAAACTGGTCTTGAAAGTTTTGTCAGAGCTATATCTGGGAAGTCTGCCATCTGATGGCATTCTTGTAACCGGGTCGTTTTTCAACTATTCGTATAGGTTGTTGGTAGTCTCTCCCGTGCATATTGGTTATGGGTTGAGCAAGATCTCCAAGGCGGCTGTTGGGGTGGTTCTCATGTCCCCGGTGGCACTCAGACATGCTGATCTTTGCAGTCCTCCGAGCGAGATTGTTGGCATATCCTAGGCAATGAAAGCCTCTGGAGATAAGTGAGGGCGATTGTAACCCTCCCTGCGGACATCCCCTGTTTGCTCTGGGTGTTAATGTTATTCCGCCGATTGCTAATGTAATGACCCTGTTTTCAAAGTTAGTGTTTATCTACTGGCACAGTAGGAGAGAAACACCTTTTTTACTAGAGTCTTTGCTATAGACTCGGTGGATGCATTGCTGAAGGCATCCTTAATGTCTGTAAATGTTGTTATGGCTATCTCCTTACTGATAGCCCACCTGATAGCCCACCTGATAGTATTGGGTCAAGATATTTCCGTAGCAAGCCTCCATTCCAAAGTTGTTCACCTGTTTGGATGAAAAGTGTGCTTCTGTGAGCATCCTTATACTTTCCTCGAATGTTTTAGTACAAGCATTGTTATTATTTTTCAAGAAACCTACTTGGTTCGCATTACCTTCTTTGGCTAAAACCTAATGGATTCTTGAGAACGTGATTGTCTTCTCGCCTTACTAATTTTGTTGTACTGCGTGAGTTTAGCATATGTGGTCCAATATTGGTTTAATTTTACTTTGTTGAAAAGTTTTCGCACCCTACCTCCGGGGGTTTCTAGATGCTCATCCCACCAGACCGTTTTGTTATTTTGAGCCTTTTTTTCTCAAGGCAGCTTTCCTAGTAGGCTGCGACTATTGCCTTGTCCACTTCGTCTACTGCCCTCTCAAGTATCTCACTGACTCGTATTTCAGTCACGGGCATCTCGAGAGACTCACCGAGTACCGCTGAGTATCTTTTCCAGTTTCTATATTCAACTGAAGTACGCGGTGACGTAACTAAATCGTATAATATATGATATATAATAATATATTCATTTGAAATATTTTTTCAAGATTCTTGTTTGAATTTCAAGTTTCGTACAATTTCGGACCTCATTTAATAACCTGTTTGTAATTTTTGAAAAAGTGACCTGTACCTTTATTGTATGATCTAAATAAGGCATTCGCAGAAAACTGAAGGGAATCCACTAAATAATTTCAATAATAAATTATAGTTTTATAGCGAAAAAGTGGGATCTTCCCCAGCCAGCTGAAATATGCCAATTTACAAGTAGTCCTTGTGCCCGAATAATTCATCGTAAAAAAAAAATTGTATGGTAAAATTTGTAAAAATGTTATGCTCTTTCATTTCTGAAGGAAAAGTTATCAACGAAAAATATGTAGTTTTCAACTTATAAGCAATAAACCGCAGAAGAGATTTTTAATTTTTTTTTGCATTTTTTTCAATGTGCCGTCACGAAAATTTGTTAGCAAACCCCAGATTCGGATTCAGCACTACGAAAAACATAGAGAATGGAAGTAATCGAAACTACCCCAAAACTTTCTTGGTATAAACACAGTTTGATTAGATTATTATTACAAACAGTTCGTAGGTGATAACCTTAAAAAAATTCATCTTTAAATTCCACAACTTCACTTCCTAGAATCCCCAAAATCATAAAAACATTCAACAAATCCTTTTGGTATACCCTAATAGTTTGAATAACAAAACATTTCGACCTTTTTATCGTTTTATTATATTCATGAACTAATCTTCTACATATAATAAATATTCTAAACAACACTGGATTATCTAACCAACATCCTTATTTTGGATAGAGAATATCCATCCTTGTTTATGCGGGTATTCCAGTATGGTCCTTGAGCACCAGAATGCTTCGAATTGATATATTTCCCATTCAAATTACTTTCATAACATTCAACATACCACCAAGCACCAACTGCAAAAAAAAGTATTATTGGCTGGCACCATAAAAATTTTGATTCGCGAGTGATACAGTGATTTGCCCAAGCGAATGTATTTCATCGTTTTGGAAGGGTTCATGTCACTTGCCCTAAGTAAATTTGCCCTCAGATAATTGTCTCTCACTTTTTCTTCTCGATTTAATTTTTCTCTTATAACCTGCTCCAAACCAAATGGCTCTAATTCCGTTCAATTTTCTTTAGAGCAATTAGGTCTCATTACACTTGTTCTCATTTAATTCGCAGAACGAATTAACATCACGTAGACATTTGGGCACGAAGAAATTAAATACTGCGGATGTAAGCAGTTGAAACGTTGTGGTTTATACAAATTATGAGACGATGGAAGTCCAAAATGATTGTACTCAAGTTACATCATCGTCTACAACCTTCGAACAAATTGAATACTGTTCTAACCAGTACTGTTGGACCTTCCACCGATTGACATAACAATCACGGGAGAGGCAAGAATGGGACTTCTAAGGCAACAAAACACGAGCAACGGATTGCATTCCAATAAGATAAAGGAGATAGTGGGAGGCAACATTCTCGAAAAGGAACCAACGGGCAAAATGACTCCTAGGTACTTTTTCAACATCAACTTTGAGGTTTTTATCCAAGAACGAAGGGAATGGACAGACGACAACATCAGGGACAAACCTGGAGAGAGGATCTGGTACACGGACGGATCCAAAACCAGGGAAGGAACTGGTGCTGTAATATACAGTGAAGTTACAAACTCCCAAATGAGCGTTTGACTGGGAACAAACACTTCCGTATTCCAAGCAGAGATGTACGCCATCTTGCAATACGTGAGAGAAATCAATGAGGGAAATGCAAATTATGCAAGACTGGTATGAGAATGCCGAGAAGAACTCAGTGTTCTCACAGAACACAACAAATCAACTTTCATGTGGGTTCCAGGATACTGTGGCATCAAGGCAATGAAAAAGCTGATGAGCTAGCCAGAGTGGGCTCATCAACTCCATACATTGGCCCAGAATCATCACTCGGGATTAATAAATCCGACATTCGAGGATGCTTTCGAGACTGGGTCAAGCTGAAACAGAAGGATAGGTGGATCGAAACCCCTCTCATTCACCACGGGAAAACATTCATTAAAGGACCGTCAAAGCATATAACTGAAGAACTACTCAAGTTGAGCAGGAATCAAGTTAGAACAATAACAGGCTTTCTCATTGGTCACAGCCCAATGAGAAAACACATGCACAAAATTGGGCTGTACAACGGAGAACTTTCCTGCAGACAATGTGGTAAAGGGATAGAAACAGCCAGACATGTACTGTTAGAATGCGAGGCATTAGACCGCAAGAGACAGGCAATATTCGGGAAACCTAGGGTAACTCCCGAAGAATACAGCAGCCAACCGGTGAAGAACCTGTATAGACTGGACATGGAAAACACAAAAATCCCAAGAGGCTGAGGTGTAGCTGGTGAAGGTACAGCATCCGTGGAAAAAAAAACAGAACGAACTAACCTTACGTGGACACTTGGGCGCCAGAAAATGAAACAAATAGATTTTGTGGAGAGTAACTTTCCAATCTGGTATAACCACAACAAACAACAAAAACAAAATAACTTCACTCAATCACTTGAAGCAGGTACAAAAATACCACTGTGTTGAGTAGGGTAAATTTCAATAGTATTTTGAATAAATTTTTCTTCAATATCAATTTAATTTCAACGTAACTGTCCACATGATTCAGTTCACTCTTTTTTTCGTTCAGTCACACCAACGAGCCTCCCTTTTCATTTACCAAGTACAATCTACTGCATGAATTGAAGAGCGTGCAAGTGAGAGAAAATTACATGAGAGCAAGTGATCAGGAAGGAAATTTCCTGATTGTAAATAACCGGGAATCATGTTGTCATTTTGGGTGGGCAAAATAATCCAGATGATACTGTGCGAGGCTAAACGACTTGCGTTAGTTTGGGAAATGGAATTAAAATATTGGAAATGAATTATTATTATTATGTTGACTAGTTCATTGGACGAATGTGCAAAATCAACAACATGACAACGGACGACTACTATCAATATATTATATTATAATATAAGTGTATGAAAAGGTCTTTCAAACACACGCGTAGCCGGAGTGCTCGAAATAGAGCAAGTGTTTGAAAAATCAGTTATCCTCGAATACTTTACGTTTTTTTTTTCAATTGGTACACTTTGAAATCATAAATATGGTTTTATTATAACAAATAATGGAAATAAGAGCTTAGAATGTAAAACGGTTGAATTTGTGATGTGACATCAGCATAGCTTTCGTTAATATTTGAATAAAAGTTTTGCATTTGTTTGTAATATTTCTTTCGACGTTACGATGTACTCCTATCGGATCAATAAACAAAAAATTGTCATTTAGACTTTACGGTTCTCTAGTTGATGTAGCCATGGTAACTTTAAAAAGGCGCATCTTAGAAAGTTCGATTTGCACACGCTGAGGCTTGCTTTAAAAATGTAAAAAGGGGCACTAATTGAAAGAAATAAAATAAAGTTGTAACTCAATACCCCCTTCAGTAAAATAAAGAATAAAATCATGCATCATTACAATCTAAACTTCAGCTAGAACTAGGCTGCTTTTGAGTTTCTGAAAATGTGTTTTCACATAGGTTTTGTCATTAGGTCAGAAACTTGATGATGTGAATTGACATACTTCAAATTGATTAAGCCTCCAGGAAGCTTTTCTCGTAGATAACACTTTCGTCATTTGGAGTCACGGACGCGACAAACTTAACCGTTTCTTAGACCACCTGAATGCCCAACACCCTAACATCAAGTTTACCATGGAGACTGAACAGGACCAACGGATAGCTTTCTTGGATGTACTCATCGAGCGATGTGGCACGAGATTAACCCGCAAAGTTTACCGGAAACCGACACACACGGATAGGTATCTACATGCACTATCGAACCACCATCCGAGTCAGAAACGAGGAATTATCTCTACATTGACGGATCGTGCTCGAAAGATATGTGAACCGGAGCATCTTTAAGAAGAATTGGAGCATCTTCAAGTAGCCTTGAGATCGAATGGTTATAGTATAGCCGAGATCAAAAAGGCCATGAAACCAAAGACTTCCATAAGTCAAAATAGAGAGGACACTCCAACGGTTGCACGTGCATATCTACCATACATCCATAGAGTCACTGACAGAATCGGAAAAATCCTGGGAAAACACAGGATAAAGACAGTTTTCAAGCCCACTAAGAAAATACAGCAAAGCCTTAGGTCAGCAAAGGACAAAAGGGACCCGCTATCGGCCGCGGGGGTATATCGTATACCGTGTACTTGCGGAAAAGTGTATATCAGAACCACGAAAAGATCCATAGGAACCAGGCTGAAGCAACATCAGCGAAACTGTAGATTAGGTCAAACAGACAAATCGGCAGTAGCGGAACACGCACTCAGTGATGGGGAACATAGGATACGGTTTGACGACGTAAAACTCCTTGCCCCCAACCAAGGGCATCACAGCCGTCTCGTACGAGAAGCAATAGAAATCCACAAACATACGGAGAATTTCAACAGAAAGGAAGAAACCCTGAATATCAACCGCATATGGGCCCCAATTCTGAGAAATGCGAGGGAAAGGACAAGTAACGAATTAATGACAGCAGGTAATAAGGAGATGTTTTCGACTACCACAATAACAAATGCAAATGCGACCCAGGTAATTAATACCCAGAACTACCTTACGACCCATAAATATGACTTGAGAGTCAGACCTAGCTCAGTTTTCGGAGTAGAACGAAGATGAACAGACCTCTGAAGAAGCTAGCCACTCGCGCTAGCGAAACGTTAGGAAAGTACTCCAAACCACGACGGCCTTCAAACTTGATTCAAAATAGTGATAGTGAAAATTTCGGCCGCGAAAGCCTTAGCCAATTTATCTGCATGCATTGTTCACAATAAGCTTGTCAAGAGAGAAACAAGATGTCCTGCACTACCAGGACGACGCTTATTGCCATAATCCTATACAATAGGAATAATTGGGTCAAAAAATCAATCAGAAAACAACTACTTTCCTGGCTAATACCACGACTACTTTTCATGGTAGGTTTCATCTAACAGGAGGTGTTAGTACGTGTATGGAACGAAGGTCACTTTAAAGGACATCTTATCATAAAGCCGACATCAAGGAAAGGAGCCTTTATGGTGTTGATTATGGAACTGGCTGTTATTGAATTGATACAGGTGGGATTTTCAGAAAGCTATTTTTTGTCCCAAAATACAATTGATCATTTGGTTCATCTTGTAAGACAAATCCAATAAGATTATCGGTACTAATTTTTAGAAGCGCATTAATTGGTTGTTCAAAATAACTAACTCCTGCCAATAAATAATAAATGTTTTCAACGACAAGACCATGATGGTTGCCCTAAATATACCTAATTGGATTATGCATCTGAAAGGTAGTTTTGAACAAAACGGCTGTATAGTTGAATGGACCGGTTCATTCTAAGAAATCAATTTTTGAGTTAAGAGCAAACATTACCCTTGATGAAATGGGAATCGGTTTTGAGCATTCAGTTTTATCTTTTTGCAAAAATTTTGTTGGAACAAATTATTCAATTCGTTTGTGAGAATTCGGGAATCTAACTGATTTTTTGTTTTGATGATTTTGAAGGAAACATTTTTTTTTGACAAATGAAAAAAATAGGCAAATTCCCGAATTCCTAAGGAAATTATAGACTCAGAAGAAGAAAAAATAGTTATTTAACGAACAAGTGTATTAATAAGGGCGATTAACAATCGAGATATTTTAACGCGTGAGCGGAGCGAGCGCGTTAATGTTTGAGATTGTTAATCGCCATTTTAATTCACGAGTTTGTTACAAAACTTTTCCGTCGACAGAAGTTTTCAAAAATAGAGATATCTTATTTTCAATGTTTATTTATTTAACGTTACGATAAAAAACAACCACTATTTCCTATTTATATTAACTCTACTCAAAGATAGTTTAATTTTTCTCAGTGGTAGTTTTATTTTATTTTTTATTATTTATTTTCAAATTGAAATAAAGAAAAAAAAATTTACCCTCATTGGGTTTTGAACTCTCGACCTCAGTGTTGCAAGCCAGGTGCACTTTACCATTACGCCACGGGACCATATATGGTTTTTAGTGACAACTGGTGTAATAAACATTTTCTAAAATTTTATTTGAAAATTGACAAATAAATAATGACAGATAGTACTACACAATATAAAATGTATAAGAGCAATGTATGGTGGGTTGCATATAATCAAATCGTTGATTAATAGAAAATCATTCATTAACAGGGGTCATTAATCAACGATTTTGAGTGCGTAAAAATACATCATAAATGAACGGTCGACGGAAAAAATTATAAAATCATTAGTTTTGACGATCAAGTAACAAATACATTAGACTAGATGAGTAATACCCGAATATACCTGAATGGAACATCTTTTCATAATATTATCACTCAAGTCATAACATTGTTGTCTTGTCGCAATTTTTAAGATCACGTCAGCTAGATTTTGATTTCTGTCGGTATATTCATGGCATCCAAAACCCAAAAACACTCTCTTGGATGGAATATAGAACCATGAATAGGCAATTAAAACGTTTATTTCAGCTTGATGGAAGCATTTAAACAAGAAAGTATTTTCATCGCCGATCGGAAATTCTATTACTTCATACTTTCTGGTCAGTGCGGCAACGCTGCATTTGATATTTGACAAAACAACAACAAAGCGTCAGTCACCAAAGTGTTCATTTATATTTGTTTGAGTCGTTTTAGGAGTGTTTGCTGGCGAATAAAGGACAAACTCAGAGTTTATTTGAGTTTTACTATCGTTAGTTTTCATTATTGATCAATGGCGAAGCATTGTGAAGTGTGTAAAAAACCATTTGAAGCTGGGGATCAAAACATATCATCATAGGTAAGCTACCAGTGTCGTAACATCCGTCGTAACTATCGCGGTCGAGAATCATTCGCCATTCGAGACCTGAAGAAACCGGATTGGAAAAGAGTAAAATGAATGAATTAGGAAAATCGGCTGTTCTCAGAATCATATGGTTTTATTATTTTATCACATTTTCAGGTTCCCTAAAGATGAAAAATTGCTTGCAAACTGGAAGGAAATTATAGGAATAGAAAAAAATTTCATAGGATCTTGGATATGTTCCCACCATTTGCTCAAGTTCTGATGTAAGGGTTAGTCCAGGTGAAAGAAGATTTCTTAGCTGAGCCCATAGTTCACGATGAGGAAGTGATGTCAAGGTGATAATATTCATTACAAATTTAGATACTTGTGTTATTGATAATTAATGATAGTGTAAATTTTAAACTGAAACATTGACCTAAGCTTCATTACAGATTTTCTTTTCATATATTTTAGGCGAAAGAAAAAGAAAATCTGCATTGCCAATTCAGCTGCAACAGTCACAGGAAACTTGTCTTCTTCAACTGAAACAGCTTCAGAAACAGAGCAAGAGATGAGGTGAGTATTTACAGGAAAACCAAATCAATATATAGGTATAATAAAACTATAACCTAAATGATTTTCACAAAAGAGGTTTGCAAAACCTCGACAATCGTTTCACTGTACAACAACTTCTTCAAGCGGAATAGATATACTGTATTATCTCTTCCGCTTGAAGAAGCTGTTGTATAGCGAAACAATTGTGCAGGTTTTGCAAACCTCTTTTGTGAACATCATTTAAGTTAAAGATTTATTATGGGGTGAAATTCAGAAGGCATACCATATAATATGACCACAATCAGATTCTCAGCAAAAAACTATTCTGATATTGGGTTTTCATTATTTGTGTTTTATTGAACCTTAATATTTCTATAAACAACGCACGCCACTACCGGTGAGTGAAACGGCTATTGTTATCTTCGTCTATAAGGAGCTGCTCTCTCAGAAGTTGTTCCTTACAAACAAAGTTCAAGGCGTGAGCGGCGAATTACTCATCTAGGTTGTGTTACTTGATCGGAGCGCAAAACCGATTCCACGATTAGAAGCTTTATACCTTATTGGCGCTCCCAGCTACGTAGTTTTTTCACGGACAAGTGCTTCGTTACTTCCACTATCGCTCTTGAAAAAAAAAAAATATATATATATATACAGTAACCGCCAAAAAGTATGTACCATATGGGAAAAAAGTTTATTATTAGAGTATTGGAGAAAAGATTCTTGGGAAAAGTTTGTGCATGTCCGAAAGTTGAATGGACCGGTTCATTCTAAGAAATCAATTTTTGAGTTAAGAGCAAACATTACCCTTGATGAAATGGGAATCGGTTTTGAGCATTCAGTTTTATCTTTTTGCAAAAATTTTGTTGGAACAAATTATTCAATTCGTTTGTGAGAATTCGGGAATCTAACTGATTTTTTGTTTTGATGATTTTGAAGGAAACATTTTTTTTTGACAAATGAAAAAAATAGGCAAATTCCCGAATTCCTAAGGAAATTATAGACTCAGAAGAAGAAAAAATAGTTATTTAACGAACAAGTGTATTAATAAGGGCGATTAACAATCGAGATATTTTAACGCGTGAGCGGAGCGAGCGCGTTAATGTTTGAGATTGTTAATCGCCATTTTAATTCACGAGTTTGTTACAAAACTTTTCCGTCGACAGAAGTTTTCAAAAATAGAGATATCTTATTTTCAATGTTTATTTATTTAACGTTACGATAAAAAACAACCACTATTTCCTATTTATATTAACTCTACTCAAAGATAGTTTAATTTTTCTCAGTGGTAGTTTTATTTTATTTTTTATTATTTATTTTCAAATTGAAATAAAGAAAAAAAAATTTACCCTCATTGGGTTTTGAACTCTCGACCTCAGTGTTGCAAGCCAGGTGCACTTTACCATTACGCCACGGGACCATATATGGTTTTTAGTGACAACTGGTGTAATAAACATTTTCTAAAATTTTATTTGAAAATTGACAAATAAATAATGACAGATAGTACTACACAATATAAAATGTATAAGAGCAATGTATGGTGGGTTGCATATAATCAAATCGTTGATTAATAGAAAATCATTCATTAACAGGGGTCATTAATCAACGATTTTGAGTGCGTAAAAATACATCATAAATGAACGGTCGACGGAAAAAATTATAAAATCATTAGTTTTGACGATCAAGTAACAAATACATTAGACTAGATGAGTAATACCCGAATATACCTGAATGGAACATCTTTTCATAATATTATCACTCAAGTCATAACATTGTTGTCTTGTCGCAATTTTTAAGATCACGTCAGCTAGATTTTGATTTCTGTCGGTATATTCATGGCATCCAAAACCCAAAAACACTCTCTTGGATGGAATATAGAACCATGAATAGGCAATTAAAACGTTTATTTCAGCTTGATGGAAGCATTTAAACAAGAAAGTATTTTCATCGCCGATCGGAAATTCTATTACTTCATACTTTCTGGTCAGTGCGGCAACGCTGCATTTGATATTTGACAAAACAACAACAAAGCGTCAGTCACCAAAGTGTTCATTTATATTTGTTTGAGTCGTTTTAGGAGTGTTTGCTGGCGAATAAAGGACAAACTCAGAGTTTATTTGAGTTTTACTATCGTTAGTTTTCATTATTGATCAATGGCGAAGCATTGTGAAGTGTGTAAAAAACCATTTGAAGCTGGGGATCAAAACATATCATCATAGGTAAGCTACCAGTGTCGTAACATCCGTCGTAACTATCGCGGTCGAGAATCATTCGCCATTCGAGACCTGAAGAAACCGGATTGGAAAAGAGTAAAATGAATGAATTAGGAAAATCGGCTGTTCTCAGAATCATATGGTTTTATTATTTTATCACATTTTCAGGTTCCCTAAAGATGAAAAATTGCTTGCAAACTGGAAGGAAATTATAGGAATAGAAAAAAATTTCATAGGATCTTGGATATGTTCCCACCATTTGCTCAAGTTCTGATGTAAGGGTTAGTCCAGGTGAAAGAAGATTTCTTAGCTGAGCCCATAGTTCACGATGAGGAAGTGATGTCAAGGTGATAATATTCATTACAAATTTAGATACTTGTGTTATTGATAATTAATGATAGTGTAAATTTTAAACTGAAACATTGACCTAAGCTTCATTACAGATTTTCTTTTCATATATTTTAGGCGAAAGAAAAAGAAAATCTGCATTGCCAATTCAGCTGCAACAGTCACAGGAAACTTGTCTTCTTCAACTGAAACAGCTTCAGAAACAGAGCAAGAGATGAGGTGAGTATTTACAGGAAAACCAAATCAATATATAGGTATAATAAAACTATAACCTAAATGATTTTCACAAAAGAGGTTTGCAAAACCTCGACAATCGTTTCACTGTACAACAACTTCTTCAAGCGGAATAGATATACTGTATTATCTCTTCCGCTTGAAGAAGCTGTTGTATAGCGAAACAATTGTGCAGGTTTTGCAAACCTCTTTTGTGAACATCATTTAAGTTAAAGATTTATTATGGGGTGAAATTCAGAAGGCATACCATATAATATGACCACAATCAGATTCTCAGCAAAAAACTATTCTGATATTGGGTTTTCATTATTTGTGTTTTATTGAACCTTAATATTTCTATAAACAACGCACGCCACTACCGGTGAGTGAAACGGCTATTGTTATCTTCGTCTATAAGGAGCTGCTCTCTCAGAAGTTGTTCCTTACAAACAAAGTTCAAGGCGTGAGCGGCGAATTACTCATCTAGGTTGTGTTACTTGATCGGAGCGCAAAACCGATTCCACGATTAGAAGCTTTATACCTTATTGGCGCTCCCAGCTACGTAGTTTTTTCACGGACAAGTGCTTCGTTACTTCCACTATCGCTCTTGAAAAAAAAAAAATATATATATATATACAGTAACCGCCAAAAAGTATGTACCATATGGGAAAAAAGTTTATTATTAGAGTATTGGAGAAAAGATTCTTGGGAAAAGTTTGTGCATGTCCGAAAACCTAAAAATCGATTTTGACACATGTCACGTCATCGATGGTATGGCGGCAAATTGAAAAAAATTACTATGAATAGGCAAAAAGTAGAACAAAATGGCAAGATATCAAATAAAGTTGCTTGGAATTCAATTTTATACACATATACGAAGTTTCAGAAGATAGTGTGAAAATATTGAAAATGGCATTTTTTTTAAATATTTTTCTAGCTGTACAAAAATATCAAATTATTTTCTTATGAACGACCATACTGAAATATTTGTATTCCGATAATAATAACAAAACTTTCTCATTTTGTACACACCAGAGAGCACTAAATTAAAAAAATTGAATTTTATCAGAACCCTTGCTGTTACATTGGTTCGTATCTAAGAGTTATATCAGAATTCCACGATTATTGCGATGATGGAGGAATCCAAAAATATCGTGTTTTTCCGATTGTAATCAATTTTTGATGATAATCGTGCACGAACGTTTTACTTCGCACATAATCTTAAAAATAGTGCGTCAAATTAAAGAGGCTAGAGTTTTCAACATTGCATGCGAAGTGAAACGCTCTGGCACGATTATCATCGAAACTTGATTATAATCTGGAAAACACCATGTTTCTGGAAAGTCATGCCATCACAATGCTCGTGAAATTCTGATATAACTGTTAGATACGAACCAATGTAACAGCCAGGGTTTTAACAAAATCCAATTTTTTTAATTTAGTGCTCACTGGTGTAGAGAAAATGAGAAAGTTTTGTCATTATCATTGAAATACAAATGTTTCGGTATGGTCAAGCTATCCATAGGATAATAATATGATATTTTTATACAGCTAGGAAAATATTTAAAAAAATTGCTATTTTCAATTTTCTCTCATTATCTTTTCAAACTTTGTATATGTGAATAAAATTTAATTCTAAGCAACTTTTTCAAACAACTTTTTTTGATATCTTGCCATTTTACCCCACTTTTTGCCTTTTCATAGTAATTTTTTTCAATTTGCCGCCATACCAGCGATCACGTGGCATGTGTCAAAATCGATTTTTAGGTTATCGGACATGCAAAAACTTTTCCCAAGAATCTTTTTTCTAATACTCTAATAATAAACTTTTTTCCCATATGGTACATACTCTTTGGCGGTCACTGTATATATATATATATATATATATATACAATTTGGAAAGATTATTTGGGTAAGCAGCAAGCAAAACGTGTACTCTTTTAACACTATATTTCCAATATTTCAACAGTGGTTACTGTCATCTTCAGGGAAGCTACAATTAATAAGCGAATATATACTAAAATGGAGTGAATGAATTACAGTAACACTAAAATTTTAACCAAGGAAGTTAACTCTACTAAAAGACTTTTCATGGAAATGGCTTTCATCTCTCAATCAGATAACTGCTTAAATAAAAAAACAGATCTCAATCATTTAAGTGAAATTTATTCATATTTATTACTCATTGATAAAAAAAACCGACAGAACAACTGTCAAATAATGTTTCAAATTAATCTTTAAATAATTCTTTTAACAATTCAATAAGAAATATGCTCGCCCTTCTGAGTGGTACAATTGGCTGGTTTACTCACAAGCAGAGGCCAAATCGTGGACTCTACCTGTCAAACTTCAATTTTCATAATTTTCTTCTTTTAAGTACATGAAACATATGTCATTTGTCTGTTTCCTAACCAAGAGGATATACACGTGCTTGAGTATGTCCACACGTGGAAATTATCCATATAAATTTTAAAAAATGTATATTAATTGACTAATTATTTTAATTATTGACCTTTTAATGTTATTTTATCATCAACTTCATGTTTCCCTTTCGATAATTGTTGTATTACTTTCATCACATCTTTTTGCAATCAACCTCAAAGACACAGTAAGTATAGCTGTTACTGGGTTTCACTCCATTTTAGTATATATTCGCTTATTAATTGTAGCTTCCCTGAAGATGACAGTAACCACTGTTGAAATATTGGAAATATAGTGTTAAAAGAGTACACGTTTTGCTTGCTGCTTACCCAAATAATCTTTCCAAATTGCATCCTAACTAGTCAGCAAAGACTACCGTTCTACTATATATATATATATATATATATACACACCCAACATGTGCGGCGCAATGATACAATTTTACTTTCGTGATGACGCGCTGATGTTGCCTCTTAATAGATATATTACAAAATATGTTCATCCCAAGCGTTTATTTTTTGTTTTGGCACCGATTACTATGATCAACAGCCTCATGTAATCTGGGTGGGATGTGATACTCACTCCTCAAGCCAATTTGGGCACAGCATTGTTGATTTTTAAAGCAACAGTGAGTCGTGGAGGATTATTCCCCGCAAGCTACAAAATTCAATCGTTCAGAATTTCATATCTTGAATGAAAAAAATTCGTTTCGGCTGGAAATCGAACCTGGTACCCTTCGGTCACCAGACGAGCTCTCTTGCACTGCACTGATCACCTCATCTTTCTTGCTGTTTGATTCCAGCTGAACTTACTCAAATTTATCAATCTGTCTATCGATGAGAATGTCAATTCACCAAATGACATAAATTGCATAGCTTCATCGAGATGCCAACTAGTTGCTCTCATAAATGAAATAGTAAAATCGGTAATGTCGAAGTACCCTTATCTCCAAATATTTCCACAATGTGGAAAATATGAGGAAAAAATCTGACAGAAAACAACTACTTCCCTGTCTAATACCACGACGGACATTGAATTACATCTGACAGATATTTGTGCAACGTTTTTCCAAGAAGACTCAGTTGCAATTGCCTATTATCTCACATTGCTAGATATATATTTTTAATTCATAATTCAATATTCAATAAGAGTTTCAGTTTTTTTTTTATGCAATGAAAGTAATAGTAATGATAATTCATATTCAAGGATAAATTTACTTACGGTACTTGTCAGCACAATTCTCAGAGTGCTGATCCTGATCATAATCTTTGGTAGAGAACTTTTGACCCACATGATATTTCAATGAGTCTCCGGCATCACCATCAAAATTAGTGAGAATACTGAGTGGGTAACCATCAGTTTCGGGACCAATTTTGAAGGTTCCATAATGTGCGTATGATGGTTTTTGTTCTATGTCTACCATATCTATGAGTAACTCAGCACCCACTGAAGCTGCAAACAACACAGTAAATTTTTATTGTCATTGGCGAAAATATAAATTCAGATGAATTAATTCACAAATATACTCTTTTTGGCTTAACTGCTTGCCCAGTTAAATCTAGTAACTGAAATTCAACACCCTTCCTATCGACTGCCTATTTCTGAAATTTGGTATACACCTCCAGTTCTGATGGAAATAGAGTTCTGTTCACTCAGTATCGTTATAAATCCAAGGTGGCCACAACATAGGTATCAAATGAAAGGGTTTGACTAGTAGAATACAGTACACCCTGAATCCAGGATTGAAATAAAATAGTGTGCTTCGTCGAATTTCTATTATCCACAATCAACCGCTCATTTTAGTGCAATATTTTATTAGTACGAATTCACACGTTCCATCAAAATTCATCAATCTTTCATGAATTATCGGATAATAAAATTGACGAATATTGATTATATTTACATACGAAAATTGATTGATCAATTCTGGTGTTTCTTGTTCTTGTCTGAAATACCAATATAACTACAAAAATTATTGTTCTTCGTACAATAAGTTTTTGTCTTCTATGAGTTATACCGGGTGTCCACAAAGTGGCTCGCCCCTATAACTTTTTTGGTTTTGCAGATATTGAAATAAAATTTTGAGGATCTGTATGAGACATAAAACTGAGGTTTTTGACAAGTGACTCAGATTTTTGTAACTTTCGTTCTCACCGAAAGTGATGAAAACTTTTGATTTTTAATTGAGAAACCCAGTGTATTTTCACCTGTTTTGTCTCCATATGACATTCTAAATACATGTATCACTTGTTATTTTTTACGACCATATTTTTTTTATTTCGGTATTTAATTTTTAATCGATACGTTCGAATTATTAATTTTAGTCCTAAAGTGAAGTTGAAGTGAATACTGCTGCTAATCTAAAAGTATATCGATTGGGACGTCCAGGAAATAAGCCCAGGCAATTGAAAGTTACACTCTGTAGTGGGGAAAATGTATTAACATGTTTGAGAAACAAACGTAAAATTGCCACATCTCACCCAAACATTAGAATCAGTGCAGAACATCTGACAGAAAACTACTTCTCTATTTAATACCACGACGGACATTGAACTACATCTAACAGACATTTGTGCAATGCTTAATGTAATTAAACAGTAGATTATCCTTCATTTGGCTGGGGAAGACCACCTGCAGATGCGTTTCGAGGTTCTTACCTCTCATCAGTGACGTAGGTCGGACAACATTAGAGTCGTCCTGCCCCAGCCCAATGAATTATAATCCACTGTAAAACCAATATTTCCTCATAAATGAAGCAGCGACTTACAGTAAAGTCAGTCGCAGTGCCACCCGCGGGGAAGATCCAAAAGACACTCCACGGTAGCAAAGAGTCCAGGAAGTGAACAGAGTTCAAGAATTTTTGCCGGAGGGTATCAAATAAATGAAATGATAAAATCAACATTGTCAAAGTTCCTCATTTCCGAATATTTTCACCATGTGGAAAATATGAGGCAAACATCGGAAAGGAAACAACAACTTCTCTGGCTAATACCACGACGGACGTTGAACTACATCTGACAGATATTTGGGCAACGTTTTTCCAAGAAGACCAAATTGCAATTGCTTATTCTAATCAAACAGTAGATTATTCTTCATTTGGCTGCACCACCTGCAGACGCGTTTCGATGTTCTTGCGTCTCGTCAGTGTCAGGGTAGGTCCGACAGCATTAGAGTCGTCCTGCCCCCAGCCCAATGAATTATAATCCTCTGTAAAACTAATAAATTCTCACAAATGAAGCAAATATTCACAGAGAAGTCAGTCACAGCGCCACCCGCGGGAAAAAATAAAAAGTTCATTTCTCTGTAGCAAAGACTCCAGGAAGTGAGCGGATTCCAAGAATTTCTGCCGGAGAGTAAGTATGAAATAAATTAAATAGGTATTTGCCATAATGAGCCTACGTCGTAGGTATATGTGGGAGTAAAAAGGGGGAACCATCGGTCCGAAACGATTATCGTTCAATTGGATTGTTAATACTCAGTAAACAAAAATAGCTTTCGTCATACTTAAGAAGATTAACAATGTGTGACTTGCATGAAGCAAAAGAACTGAAATATCTAGTCAAAGCTCCAAAATTCCGACTTTGAACTCGGAAAACTAAAATTCCGACTTTAAAGTCGGAATTTCCGAGTTTAAAGTCGGAATTTCCGAAAAACCAGATTTCGACTTCAAACTCAGAAATTCCGTGTTTGAAGTCGGAAAAATTGAAAAAAAAACTATGTGGCCCTTAGACGCTTTCGTAGTATTGATAAAAAAAACATTACTTGTCGATATGTTATCTTACCTCACTTCTCCAAATCTAAATTAGAAAAACATTGTGTATGCTATCGATTGAAAAACATGTTAATAATATCATTTATACAAGGAGATATTAGTTTTTGGATTTATGGTTTTGTTATATCATTTGTGTTGGTCACAGGTTACTCGATGAATTTTTATATTAATTTAATCTCAAAAAGAATGGTCTACTGTAATATTTTTAATTTTGTTGAAGAAAGTTTTTTCGACACCTAATAGTGTGAGATATCAAATTGATCGTAATCAAATTCTTTTTTTTTCTGACCCGACGATCCACTATGTTGCTATTTGAAAAAGACTAGTAATAATAATTTAAAAATTAAATTTTACCCAGCAGATGCATTTTAACCGAAAACCGTAAAAGTCTATTTTCCCCAATACTTTGGGACTAAAATTAATAATTTTAACGTATTCATAGTCCTCTAGTCCATAGTCCCCAGAATGTCATATGGAGACAAAAAAATTGAAAATAGACCGGGTGTCTCATTTGAAAATCGAAAGTTTATATAATTTCCGGTGAGACCGGAAGTTGCATGAAGCTGAGTAACTTGTCAGAAAATGCAGATTTGTGTATTATATAGTTCCTTCAAATTTAATTCCAGTATCTTCAAAAACAATAAAGTTATAGGGGCGAGCCGGTATGTGAATTGGTGAATAGCATAACCTCAAAAATAAATATTTATGTTGTGAATTCAATTATCCATCAAACGGGTATCACAACACATCGAAAGTTTTTAGGGAAACAAAAACAGTTGTTACACCATAATGAAAAAGTTTCAACCGATGCGACGGCCGAATCAATTGATGATGAAGGCAGTTTGGTAGAGTTATTGAAAGTTTTGGAACAGAAACTGAAACTATCGTTTACAAAAATAGAACTGATGAATTGTGTTACCGGTAAATTGAACTTAAGATATTTTTTGTTATTATAATTTCGATTTGGAATAATATCAGTTTACAAAAATATAATGTTATTTATATTCTCTCTCAAATTGGTTAACTCTGAGCTGAGAATGACGGTAGTGTATATTCAGTATGTTTTATTATGTGAAAAATTCGTAATTGAAAAGAGGTTTGAATGATTCAAAGAATAGCTATTTATAATACAAGTTCGTAAAGCAGGACTTATGAGCGTGGTGTTTGTTACAAATACGCGAGTACGAAATAGTTATTTTCCTAACAAGTGATACTTTCCCGCACGCGACTGCCGTTGACCCGAAGGACGCGAAGTGGAGTTCGGGCAAGCAGTCAAGGGCGGGAAAGACACTTTACGCATGAATTAGGAACATTATTTTTTCTACGACTGCATAAAGATTCGAAAAATAAGAATTTTATGTCAACATACAAAAAATGCAATGAAAATCCACAAATTATTATTAATAATAATGTTAAAAACACAATTTGTTGCATTCTGCAAATGAGTCAGAACAGCCGGTCCGGTTGGTTGTCATGGCAAATATTTGGTTACCACACCAAACCACTTGACTCAGCTTTGTTTGATTGTTATGTGGATTGAATTTGAAAAATGTTTAGGGTACATATATGAAAGTATCGCAATTTCTATTTCATTCCAAAGGATGAAACCATTTTCGAAAATAAGAAAAATAATCTGCTTAGATTAAATATTAAAACCTGTATTGGTTTGAATAGTAATATACAGGTGAACTCGATCAAATGTACATACAATAACGTTCAATTGACATATTTTTACTTTCCAGCACTAGTGCGAAAAAGCTATTTTTCCCGCACTATTGCAGGAAAGTGACAGTTTCAAAACTAAAATGCGTGTGGGAAAGTGGTTAAAAACACAAGGCCGTAGAAAAAAGACCTTTACGCAAGTGTATCATACAAAGTTATGTTTTCGACAATTATTATATTGCCAAATTGTAGCAATTGTAGCATTAATATGTGTGTTTTATGTTATGAATTGTCATCGTATAATCAAATGATGACTTCCAAGTGATATTTGACAAAAAATACTATATTTTCCAAAAATGCATGAATGTATTAAGATTGTGTAAAAATCACTTATTTCACGCACTGTCGTAGATGAATTGATTTTATTTCTCTTCAAAATTATTATTTTTTTCTTTCAATGGTTTAATAGTTCAGAACCAATCAGATATACCTATTAACGTTTACTTCAAGAATAATGACTTCGAAAATTGTTTAGAAGAAGTGTTCAATGGAAGACATCTATAGAAAAATGTTCCTAAAATAAATGAAACCAAAATCCACACAAATGTCTGAAAAATATCATTGATCAACTGATTCAAACTGTAGAAACTAGTATGGAGCAAAATCATTATTATTTTATAGTTGTCTTTAGAATTAATAGAGTTAATAGAGTACTAATAGAGTACTTTCTACATTCATGCAAAAACCAAAACTTTATTGAACTATATTTAGTGGTAAAAGAAGTTCTTTATTACACTCATCTGTCATTCAACTTCAACGTACGTGCTGTCATCATGGCAAACATAAATGTTCAAATCCACTACATATTTAGCAGATATTCTGTGAGAATGTCAATACGTTTTAAACAGTTACATATTTTATATTATTTTGTGTTAATGTTAGCAGCCAGAGCTAAACAAACAATGCCTTCCCGAGAAAACATAATCAAAACTGATCCCCTTGGTTCTAAACCGTCTACCTGAATAGAGCAAATTGTCTGTACTATGACCACACCTCGTACTAACATACGCGCTCACGACTACTACGATTTTGATTTTTATAATGCAACTGTGGTTATAGAAAATATGAGTATTATTAATGAAAAATAGATGATAGTGATCTGTTTCAATCGATAGAAATAATCAATTATTTAAGTTGCGCCTTTTATTTTCCAATACTTAGTGCCGTATCTTAATCAAACATTTTCTGCATGAACGTAGAAAAAATGTTGTATACAACTCGTGCAAAAATTGTTTATTGCACTCAACGTGTTTTCTAGACAATTTCACGTCGAGTGCAATAAAAATAACATAATTTTTGCACTTGTTGCATAAATAACTATTAAATTTCTGTTCCACCCACTTACTCAAAAAATGTATATTTTCTAGACCCAACCAAAATTCTCCATCAAGGTCTCCGAATCCAAATTTATATTCTCTCCAACCCATATAGAAATCTTCAGATCCATCGAATCTTTTTTGTATATGGGTCCAGCCGCCACCTCTTGTCTCCATGTCGCAAAGAACCAAAAATGGTTTTGGAGAGAGTTTTGGCTGAATTTGGAAAACGCCAGAAACGTTGTTGCCTAAAATAAAATAAAATATGAAAAAATAATTTCGTGAGTGGCTCTTGAGTTTTTTTTTCTGGTATCATGTTTTGATTGGAAAATCCATTGAACAAATCGTGATGAATTATCTTGTGAAAATATTCTCATTATTTCGAGTTGGAACAGTCAACTGGATTTGATGCTGCTGCTACCTTTTATTCATAAGAGAAATAAAAAGTGTTTGTTCTGAAATGCATCCCTGCGGATCACCGTATGGTGAAAGTGAGATGAAACTGGCATTAACTGCCATGAGGAGGAAAGAACACTGAATGCGTTATTTTTTTCATTTATGGACGTTGTAGGCTTCGAATTAAAAAAAATACAAAGGAAATAATTCCACAGATTATCTGCTTGCGATAACATCGAATTAGAAAAATCGACTATTGAGAAGAGGTGGTATATAGATATTTTTTGTTAAAACTTATTTTTATATTTTTATAACTATCTGTATATCACATTTCACATTGATATGGATATATTATTTTGAATGAGTTCAGTTGTTAAAATAATATATAAAAAGTACAAAAGCTCTATTTTGAAAAATTATTTTTCTGTAAATATAGTGGTATCTGATTCATAAAGGGAAAGAATTCCTCGCAACATTTTTTACTTATGGTCTCTATAATTCCTATATGATTCATCTGATATAGTCCGTTTGAAATCGTTTTTACCTTGATCCTGTACTTCTTTGCAACCCCTTGGAATATTGACTGTTTGGTTATCTTTCGCACTTCCAGGTTGAATTCTTGAGTAGACCCCATTATATGTTACACCATGTACAGATTTGTATTTCGAAAATCGGCCACTTCGAATATCTTCGTGAATACTGAAAACTCATGACAATCATAAGGATTTTTGGTATATTGATGAGTCAATTATTAAAGATATGTGATAAAAAAAACCTAGAATTTTTAATTCTTGTTCTAAAGAAAATGTGATTTGTTTTTTCCGTGTTCAAAATTAATAAATTTCTTCTAAACCATTCCTGTGCCTTGCTCAGTGTGTTGTTCGCAATTTCTAGTATTTCGATAATGGAAGAACCCAGTATTAATATATTTATATCATCAGCGTAGTTGATAAGATGTGTTTTTTCATTAATAATTTCAGAGGCATGATCGTTAACATAGGACACAAGGGGTAAGGGACCTATCACACTCCCCTGCGGGATACCAACTGAAAGAGTTCCCACTTCAGAGAGGTGCTGCTCTTAATTATTTTCCTATCAGTGTAATTTGTTTTCTATCCGTCAAGTAGGAGTGTATCCAATCCAAGTGCTGGTCTTATCCCCTATCACTCTGATTTTTCCAGCTATATTGTATGGTTTAGGCTATCAACAGCTTTGGATAAGTCCAAGAATATGTCCAATGATAAATCTTTGTCTTCATATCCTGTAATTATTTTTTCAAAGTAAATGTAACATCTCTAGGCTCATAGTAGAGTAGAACGTGATGCTGAGCATCATGTCCGGTTAAATAATTCAGATATATACAATGGACAAACGCCACATATAATTTTGCTCAAAATTCTCTAATCTGTTCTTGAAAAGTTGCTCTAAAAGCAGATAAGGCGGGACACAGTGTATCTGATTTGGTCACCACCTATCGCCACCGATACGAAATCTCAATAGTATATTTTTCAATATTGTAACAATATTTGGTGGTATTTGTTTTGGCAAATATAAATAAACAATTCGCGACCGAGCAAGGCGCTACATTCTTCAGCAAAAATAAATGCTCCTATAGAAACCATGTTTTCCTATAGACGAAGTACGATGTATTACATAGGTAAGTTAATTTTCCTACGAGCGTGCGGAAAAGTAACTTTTCCGCACGATTTTTCGTTTTGAAAGTTGTACTTTTCCTTACGATTTAAAATGGTGCGGAAAAGTTACTTTTTCGAACGATTTTTAATTTTCCATAATATTTTTACTTTTCCGCACGATTTTTGTATTGTTGAAAATGAGGATATTTAGAACTAACTGAATGATCTATGTAACTATTCTGTATTATTATGTTAGGCACTGTTTTCTGTCTTATTCCAAGCAAGATTCGGAGTCAGAAAAAACCTGTACGTTTTGATGGATGTGGTACGTTTCGAAATAATCTTTCCATACAATCTCACAGGGCACAAATCCAAATGTTCTCTATTTTATTCTTTATTTCTCTATTTCAACTGAAACTGCGTTGCCAAAACGGTTCATTTTGTTCAATTAATGTCGTTGAGACAAGGTGAGCCACCAAACTGACGTTTCTAAATGTACAGTGATTGTTCTAACTATGGTAACGTATAAAAAAGGAAGAGGCGAAACACCGATTTGGAAATACCACGGGCTGGAGACAGTGTTTTCAAAAAGTCATTTTCTCGTTGGTTTGAATTCAAAAATTGATGGCATTTGGTTGGTTTATATAATATGAGGGAAATTGTCACAATAAGCTGTTTTGTTACAGTTTTGGTGTTGGGATAAAACTCCAGTAGGTATATTGATTAGTATGCCAAGGGTCCAAACAGATCAGTGCAATTTGGAAGTGAAGAAGTTTTGAAAATATGGGTCGTGGAGATTTTGAACCTACAAATCAAAATTCTCACCTCATTTGATTTTCGCTGAGACGAGAAATATTTTTTCTAATTCCTGCCATTTCTCCATTGATTTGAATCATCATTTCAGTTACATTTTGAATTTGGTGTGTTAGGACATCTAATTTTTTCAACAGATATTTATTATAGTTATTGTCTGCATTCAACCCATCCTGGTTATTCAAATTTTCGTGGATACCTAAAAATATTGATATATTAGTGGAAATCTTTCTCTGGAAACTTCAAAATGTTTACTTATGACACAAAGACCATTTTATACAGGTATATCTTTTGAAATATTTTATCAGTTTGATTTAACTCTTTGCGGTCCAATTATATTGTCATAATCAAAGAAATCAAAAACAGTCCATTCAAAATATACAGAGAAAAAAAACAGGGAAAACCTAAAACAAACAAGTAGCGACTTCGACCAAAGCCAGTGTCGGGGCTAACCCGACATCGAACCGGAACGTTAAAATTTTGCTGTCAGGCTGTCCCAACATAGGACCGCGAAGGGTTAATAGGTCCTAAAAATGGTTCTCTCCCTTGAATGATTTCCCTTTCATCTCCAAAAAAATTAAGCGGAATTTTGAAATATTGTTCTCCTGCTGGCCGTCTCGAATATTTTGAAGGATAATGATCTCGGAAAATATTTCCTAAGCAATGAACTTGAAAGCTTTGGTTAATGGGATTGACATTTAAAAAGAAAAAATTTACAACCTATTCACTCTTCCCTTGTATTTCACCAAATCATTTCAGTTTAACGAGAGACTACATCTTTTTCAGTTGCAATTCAGAAAGTTTAAGATGTATTTCGGCAGGTGTAATTTGCGTAAATCAGAATAAGGAATTGGAATTCAGAAAGCATTGAATGAAATTCAGATAGGTGAAACGAAATTCAGAAAGTCTAACTGGTAATTGAGATTAGTAAATTGTATTTCAGAATGTGCAATTCATATTTCAGATCAGTGAATTGTTATTCAAAAAAATGTATATGTTATTCAGAAAGCGGAAGTTGATATTCAGAGACTATCAATTGTAATTGAGAAACCAACCCGCATGTATCTCCTAAAGACCCGAACGTAAATCAAGTATCCAACTATCAAGTCCTGGTGTCCATTACAGCTATGGCAAGATCAAGAAAATCTGACGTTCTCTTTATGAGTGATAATGTACCTTGCTATTCCAGATTTCAAAACGTTCTGAACGGAACTGAGAAAAGTCTTCTTCCAGACAAATATTGCACCCAATCGGAACAAAATGCCCATAACAAAGTCCCACGTGGGAGTACATGTTAAAGTTCCCTAAGCTGAAGGTTCGGGTGTTGGAAAACAAAAGCTTGTGTACCCTGAGCACATCGTTAACTAGGTAGAATATACGATGCATAGTAGGAGGTGGTTGTGGTAGGGCTGCTGTCATTTCAAGACATAACCGTTGTCCGATAAATTGTATATTTATGTTAATGTTCACTACATACATACATAACCTACTCTTTCTCATCGAGTACTTAATGGTTTCTAAATTACAAGTGATGGTTCCTGAATAACATTTGATGCTTTCTGAATAATATCACTAGTCTAAAATTCAATTCACCCTTTCTGAGATACAATTTACTGATTTGAATATAAAATTATACCCTCTCAATTACAATTAACAATTCTGGTTTGAAAGTTACATTTTCTGAATTACATTATTTTCACTAATCTGAATTTCAAGTTGTAGATGTACTGTGAACTGAAGAACAATAAACAAATGGAATGAAAGAAAACAAATGTGACTGAAATTTATCATATTTGAAAATTGTATCCACAGCACATGAAGACAATATTGGTTCCATATAATTTTGTCTTTTGCGATTACACATCTAAGAACCACAATTGCCTCCATTTGCTCAGTTATGGAATTTTCATTGAAACTCCACTAGCAGTGAAAGATGAACCTCGGTCTTGTTAGCTCCCGGCCGGCCTGCTCCAAGCTCGATTATTACACCACGGTCACAAGGGGAGCCTGTTTTTTTCCCTAGGGAAAGTTGATTCTGTTTATTCGAACGACTTCAATTAAAGAAAAGGTGGTCCATGCAAATGAAGCCAGGTCATGACATATCTCCCTATATTTTTACCACAACATTCCATCAAACTGAAGCTGAATGAGTGTCCGGCCTTGACCAGCAATTGTTTTGGGATGTAATTGAGAAAATCATCAAAGCAAATATCACTTTTTGAGTGACTTCAATAAAAGAAAAAGTGCCAGTCAGCTCCAAGCATATGAAGTAGTTCATGTCAAATCTCACAATATTTTTACCATATCATTTGATTATTTTTCAATCTGAAAGAATTGCCTTGCCCACCGGCTCTTTCTTTTTTCAGTAGGTACATACTATGAGTTATCTCCCAGAACAATTTTTTGCTTAGAATCTACAAACTTGAAAAAAAAATTCAATTTCGAAAAATAATTTTCATTTGTTAGTTACCGATCGAACACAATCAACTTTCACTAGAAAATAAACAGAGAAAACTGGTTAACTAATTTACTTCGTGTGACCGTGGTGGAATTAATCGATTGGAGCTGGCCGGCCGGTAGCTAACATGACCAAGGTGAAAGATGAATAATCCATCCAAATAATATATATTATTTTTTCTATGTGTGATTGATAGAATTTCAAAAATCTGCCGTTTGTTGGTACCAAAACAATCTGAAACCTCATCCCAACAGTTGGAATCACTCAATGAACTATTTCGGACACCACAAGATTGCTATATACAATTATATTATAACGGTTGTATTTCTACAAACTTTTATTTTCATCATTTTTACCGTGGAACATGGCAGTGTGAACGGGGCACCAACTGAGTTTTAGTTTTCTGAATATGACTTACAATGTTTTTGTTGATTGATTCTTATTTTACAGCTCGAAGAACGCTGCTGAATACTCCACCAGGTCTGAACAATAAATTATTTAATCAAATCAGTGAAAGATATTTATTTCTTTCAAAATAAAGTTGGTTATAACCCAACTGTCAAAGTCAAGTGTGAATTATAAATAGTTATTTCTTCTCCTTATTATTCTTATTTTTGTCTGGATTGACAATTAGATCAATTAGCCAGTTCCGACAAAGTGAGAATTATATCCAACCATAGATGTTATTTATAATGATCATGCAGAGAGAGATGGTATAATTAAAACTTTCATGCGTGAGGTCTGTGATCTAAACATGAGCCAACAGTTGGTAAACTGCTCTTTGATAGTGTGACAATTGGTAACACTGTTTGTAGAAATTGAGGAGGGGATTGAATTTTGAATTTCCGTCATCCTCCATTTCCTCCATTTCGTCCATTACTGCGTCTGATCTCACTTGAAGAACTCACTGATGATTTAAATTTTTATTTTTGAAAATCATCCAATCAGTGTCCATTAATAACATTTATAAAGAGGTAACTATCTATTTAAAATTCAAATCATGTCATTTATAATGCTTTCAAAATTATTTTATTTCCAATGAATTTTCATGATTTATCAAATGGCGTCAAAAAACATGTTTTACAACAATTTCTCCTTTTTTTGTGTGTAGTTCGACCAGATTTAGATTAAAAATTTGATTTAAATTCAAATTTTGATGTAAGCTTTTTATAATTTAAAAGCTTATTTAAAAAGCTTACTTAAAAGCTTATTTCTCGCCATTGAATGAGCGGCGATGTTAGTGGCCGATTGCCAAATTACCACAATTAATACAGAACATCAGAACAACTATAGCTACCTATGATAGCTGAACTGGCTGAATTACACACTCGATCAGGTGTCCAGAACCAGGTGGGGAATTCAGGAGTGTTCCAGAGCTGCCGTCACTGTATATAAGATCATTAAGAACCAAGGAACCCGAAGAGCTTGAAATAAATTAACAGAATAGGATTTTTGTTGATTCTTTCTTATAACTGATTGGTCAAGGAAAATATGTAAGGTTTAAATGCATTTAACCCAATATTCCAAGTAAGTTGGTTTGACCATTTGAATAACGTACAATAGTCCAAAGAAACAAATTTCCTCACACGACCTGATTCAATCATTAATTCTAGACTTTTATAGATCTCATCAAGCCCTGAACTCAGTTTAACAAACGTTCAATTCATTAAATACTATTTTTATGCAACCTGATTACTATCATCATTTATAGATTTTTTTCAAGATTGTTTGATTAAATACTATTTTTTTTAGTAATTGTTTTATTTGTATGTCTGGAGTATTTTCTCTTTCCGTGTAATAAAGACTTTCTACAGAGACTGGCTTTGAGAATGAAATACTATATTAGAATTTCTGTAGATGGCGTCCAAATGACAACTTTTATTTAGCTATTTTATTCTCACTGCCATAAATTGAATTTTTAAGAATATCTTTGGGTTAATTCACCAACAATCGTACCACGACCTTTAACAATCGTACCACGACCTTTGCCTCCGCAATAAGAGTTAGCCCTCCGCATTGTTTATATGAGGTTTGGTGAAAAACTCCTCAGAAAGGGAACAAAACCTTATATTTCAATAATATTCAATACTCGATCGAATTAGTCAGCGATATTATGGATATATTGCTTGGTGAATGGGAATAATATCCCTTGAAAAAGAATTCCGCGATCATGCAAAAATACATGACGTTGATAATTACACATTTCTGACATCGATACTTGGTCAATCCAGTCCTTCTTACCTTTCGGATCTCTATCCGTCCTAGAAAGTAGCATATTTTCAGTATCAAACGGTAAATGGTTGTCAACATCGAAACGAATATCCAGAAATTTGGAGAATCGAAAATCTGCCGGATCTTTCATTAGTGCTAATCCTTTTACCATTCCATAATCGCCATTCTGGAAAGTGGAAGAGATATTCTTTCATGCGAATAATACCAAAAGAGTAATCTTCGTGTTCCCCTCGAATCCTAATTTTTGAAAAGGGTTAACTAAATTCACATTCATGCAAGGAAAATTGAAGGTGACTTGATCATTGCTTGAAAAGTGGCTGGTATGCATGTGCTTTCATATGTGTGGATTCAAACTCAACTTGACACGCCTCTAGTGAGAAAACTGAATTGATATCCGCAGTAGGTATATGAGTTGTTTTCTCACGGGCAGTTAAATACAACCGAGATACAATAATAACTTTGATACCTTGTTGCAGAGCTATCCCAAAGCATAGTGCTTAGTGCTCGCGAAAGTGCTCCTAAGCACTGTGCTCCCGAGCAATTTCCTAATTCAGTGCTTAGTGCTTAGTGCTCCGAAGCATTTAACGAAAAGGCACCGGAGCACTTTTCGGGATTACTAAGCACTAAGCATTTTCATATAAACGAATCTTGTCGAAACATGAAGTCGCGGCAGATGGCACCCGGTGGCACCCCCTCCCAAAAAATCAATTTTCTACGATAAGTACTGCGTTTAGAAGATTACTGTCTTGAAAAATAGTACAATTTTGTCAGTTACTTCTCCTTTTTAAAAAAATAAGTTCAAAATATCTATATATTACTTCTTCTATTCAAACTACCTTGACTTATCGAAGACCAAATCTGTCTGTTATCGAAACCTTTAAAACAATAATTTTTTTTATTATCGAGTCAAATTGTTATTTTTTTTGACGAAAGTCAAGTTCACCAAAAATTTCGTATGGATGACATTTGCTATCTTGATACAGGGGATGTGCGGTATGTCAATTACCATTCCGTGTATGGCTGGAGTACGAAATGTTCGGTCATTGATATGTTATTATTAATTCTGGGTAGGTAAAAAACTTACAGTCGAACTCCACCAAATAAAATCTTTATTGTATTATGTGGGTGTGTAGTCAGAGGACACACATCAGCACATTAAGGGATGTAGTCGGAAGACTTACATCAGCAGTAGGACATGTTTCGAAGGATTCATCCTTCATCTTCAGCAAAAAGGTTAACAAGAGATCTACAGAAAATAGAAATAGGTATTACATTAAATATCAGCAATCAGTAATAAAATTTGAACATACCATATGTGGTGGAAAAACTATTGAGACATTGCTTAAAAAACACTTAACAACTAGTCGTCAACATGACGTATCCCGCATGAGAGCGGTTCCCTAAATGTTAGGGGTTGTGGTTTGACCTCGCCAAAAATATCATAATTAAATTTAAATAATTTTTCAGAAAATTGTGACCATGCACGTGTTCGTACTTGACTCGAAATGAAAGGGTTATGAATTTTGAAGTTTGAGGTTGACATCTGTCATCTGTCGAGTGAGACGTCACGACTCAAGGCGACAGAGTGGCCGTTCCGTAGACTTATGGACCCGTGGCAAAGAGAAATCATCAATCATACAACATCATATGTCAGAAATCTTGGAAATTTATATTAAAAAGTTAAAATAGCAAAATGGGAACATTGGTTGTTGAACGAGTGTGAACTGTAAAAGTATGAGAGAAAATGATAATGGAAATAAAATTATTCACAAATAGGGCTATCAAAAAAGTAAGGAATTGAAAAGTTTTAAACTGTCAAAATTAGTTTGTTCATTTATGCATTGAACTTCTGAATTTTTTGAGAATTAACACAGACTGAAACTTCTGCTCGTAAAGCATCTTTTAAATTTGAATGAACTGACTCTATAATGCACTCGGATTCGACAGCCAAGGTTTCGAGTTGTGAGGCTTTTAAATTAACTGGAATGTTGAATTTTAGGCCTTGATTAAGAGGTAATTCTTCATTAGAAGTGAAACTAATTGTGGAAAGATTAAGTAATCTTTGGTGAAAATTGAAATCTGAAAATTTATTTGTATGTGAAGCATTCCTGGAATGAGTGAAATGTTGTTTTGAGACTAAATTGTAAATTTTGTTATTGAGGGTTGTAAATTTTTGCTTACTCTTTATCGAAACCATCTCTCTGCACCCTGAATCGAAACAGTCCCACTCAGCAAGATGGAGTGATGAAGATAACTTGAAAAAAATTTGTTTGAGAGTTAAATCTAAAAGGTTTAAAGTGGAATAATGTTTCTTGACTTCTTCTTTGATCCATGTGATTCGTGCTATATGTAAAGCCTTGGAGGATGAGTGGGAATTAATTCTTGTAGAAATAGAAATGTATCTGGGGGTTAGGTTTCTTCTTAGGCATTCGTTATTGAACCATATATCCAACATAACCATTTTCCTTTTCAATATATTCTTCTTGTAACCTCGGATCAATGCAGCTTGACTAGCATAGTTTATCCAACGGAGGTGATCCATAACATACAGTGGAGGTGAGATGATACTGGGTAGGTAAAAAACTTACAGTCGAACTCCACCAAATAAAATCTTTATTGTATTATGTGTGTGTGTAGGTCAAGGACGACCTACTCTCTCAGGGTTTTTAACCACAAAACCACAAAAAATGGAGTTGCTATGGTGATATTTTTAAAAAAATTCTTCAAATACAGATTGCGAAGTTTGTAATTAATTGATCATTCATCGTGGTACGCTGAATACATTTTAGATATTATGTGAGTAGAAAAAGTAACTTAAGTTTTCAATTGACTCGGTTGTTACTTGATTGAAATCCATAGCACTTCTTAGACTGCTAAAAACGTGAGTTACTGAAGCTTGATTTAACACGATAAGATTGCAACAAATGATATTGTAGCGAGACATGTTTCGCTACACTATAGTTTTCCAAGCGATTAATATAATAACTGCTTGAAAAAGCGACAGTGTACAGAAAAATGTCGCGGTATATTATTATTTGTAAAATCTCACTTGTTTGATTAAGTTTCAGTAACTTAAGTATCTAACAGTCTGAAAAGTGCTTAGTGCTTAGTGCTCTCTGACTGGAATTACTTTTTGAAAGTGCTTAGTAATCGCGAGCATTTCATAAATAAAAGTGCTTAGTGCTCGAGATTTTGGAGCACTTTTCAAGAGTGCTTAGAGCTTAGTGCTCGAAGCCTTTTTGTCAGTGCTTGGCACAGCTCTGCCTTGTTGATACCTTTGTCATCATTTCTCATTTTTTGTTTTTTTCATACCCTATGTGATTGTGCAGCGATAATGAAGTTCACCCAGAAAAGAAAATGGATTGTTGAAGGAACGTAATGAAATAATAAATGGCAAGAATTCTTTTCTTTGAAGCAATCAAATATTTTCAAAATTTTGCGGCCTTTAGTTGCCTTTGTTTGGGAGGTACTGGTTTGATTCTTCAGGCCAAAGCGTATCTGCCCGTTGGCAGTGTTTCAGCGAGGTTTGCGTAGGCTGTAGACCTCTGATCAGTGATTAACGCAAGGGTCTCGAAAACTTCAAAACTCAATATCACCCAAAAACCATTTTTTGACAAAATTGTATTCTTTCGTTTCGTTTTGTACTAGATGACTTCCTACTCCATTTATCGCTCCAATTTCGGAAACACCTTGTATATGGAAACTACACCGATATTATCAATATTGATTGAAATTTCGATTTTGAGAATAGAATTAATTTTTTGATATTGGCGTTTGGTGGTTTTAACATTACAGATTCTGAAAATTGTGTTTAAGACATGTCTTGTTTGTGTGGTGCAATTCATATACAGTGCGGCTTTTAATAGCCCCCCCCCTGTTAACTTTTGAACGGTTCGAAGTAGAAACATGAATAAAAAACCGTTTCGAGGGTTTCACCAATACTATTTTTTGAACTAAAAAATATGGTGATTGCTCAATAGGGGGCGCGAGGGTCTATTGAATCAAAATTTTTAAATGGCATGGGGGGCGAGTGGCACATCGTTTGAATTTTGTTTATAATTTTTTTCCTAATTTCGATTTTTATGCTTTTCGAAATTTTTTGCCATATGTCGAGTAGTTGCAATGTTTCTCCTCTCAAAAAGTACTATCGGTATCACCCTTCAAAAAAATGTTGGTCATTGTTCTACATCAAACCCTTCAAATTTATTGAGGTATGAGTATAGTATTCAGAACCGCATTTATATTCGATATTTTGAATTTGAATTGCAAAAAAAATATTAACGGAATTCAAAACACTTCAGATGGTTGAAAAGAGAATGAAATTTCCTTTGCAACGATGTGCCACTTGACCCCCTATGGCATTTAAAATTTTTAAGTTGATGGGCCATGCGCCGCCTATTGAGCAATCACCATATTTTTTATTTTTAAAAGTAGTATTGGTGAAACCCTCGAAACAGTTTTTCATTAATTTTTCTACGTCCAACCGTTCAAAAGTTAACGGGGGGGACTATTGAAAGCCGCACTGTATGTGAATCATAGGGGCCAGTGAGTGTATGCCAGAAAATAAACAAAAATTGCATAAGGAATCCTAAAAAAAATGTTCGAAAATATCTGAACATGTTGAAAAGGAGAACATTCTCGATGAAAATTGAAAAATGTGATTTATTTGTAATATCTAACAGAAAACAACTACTGAATGAAAATGCGAATTTTCACTTTCAGATTTTTTCTTTCCTTTTCAGTTAGTCTTTTCACAATATCTATCAGATGTAGTTCAATGTTCAGCGTGGCTTGTACCGGGGTAGTAGTTGTTTTCTGTTAGATAAGTATCACAAATAAATCACATTTTTCATTTTTCAATTTTCATGGAGAATGTTCCCCTTTTCAACATGAATACCTCCCAATAGGTTATCTTGAACGATGGAAAATAGCGACTAAAGTTTGTCTTTCAGTCGCAGATGATTCCACAACAGATTTTATGAATGTCCCATTCATATTTTCGAATTAATATCTGAACATATTTTCATATCTGATGGCGATCACATGATGAAAGGGAATGATACAACATTTTTAATTAAATAATCAAAACATGAAAGGGAAAAGTTTGTTGACGGAATATGATGGACTGTAATAATAGTTGTGAGGGATTGTCGATGTGACAGTTACTATGAAAAATATATCTAATAAAGTTGTGTCTCTTCTTCCTCATCATTAGATGGTGTAGGCGATATTTCAAAACCATCAAAACATGAAAAGAACGGAATCCAAAAGATATAAAACGAGGGCCTTGAATGAGCCCATTGTTTCACTCAGAATGCAGTGAGAAATTCAGAAACACGAACAATAATAGGATTATTAAAAAATACTGAATCTCATTCTACTCAGAAAATGCCCGAACTCAAAACTGCTTTGGTTGAACTAACGAGTAAAAATAAGACTGAAAAAATTACCAATAATTCAGTTGAGTCGGGACCAGTAATTCATTCCACGAACAAGATATCACAAGACGTTTCACAATCAAATGTAGTGGATAAAAATCTTTGTATATCAAGTAGAATACCTGGTCCAGAAAAACTTTGTGATAATTTAACACTAGGACAATTCAAAAATTAGCGACAGATTTTTCGAAACCATCTACATGAACCACTCTCTGAACACTGACAATACTGGTCAATCTACAGCCCTCCGGCATTAAATTTCAAACGTATTTCTATAACGAAAAACTGAATTTTTCAGTTACTGAACCTTGTTACCGCTTGTTGATCTCATTATCACATTATTGAATCTCTTCACGAAAAGAAACGATTTTTTCCAGATTCTGCTAATACAGACAAAATCATAAAAGTATTCTAATCTGAAGAAACAGCAAATAAAGATTTTTTTTTTCAATTTTTCAAAGTTTCTCCACAGCTTTAACAACATAAAAATGTCAAAATATACAGAGTGTCACGTGACCGAAAATGACCAAAAAAAGGTCATTGGGTGACATAATATCGAAAAAGCTGCACCAATTGCTCCAATTTACAACACAAAAATTATAATTTTCTACTTCTCTCGAGTTTCGAGATATTCCCTGTCTTAATCGTCGTGGGACACGCTGTATACATAGTGATCCATTTGGAAGCAGATCAACCCCCTCTAAAACTGTTATTTATTATCGGATTCAGATTTTTTTCAATAGATAGAGCATCAATAGTTCTGGTTAAGTGTCATAAATTCGAAAGAAGAGTACTACGACAAGGCATCACAAAGTACTAATTTGCTCTTTTTGCCCAGTATTATTCTATTGGAATGAATCAATTCAAGGTTCATATAATCTAGCTTCAGAATGTTTGTGACATGTGAAGAAAATTTCAAAGCATTATTAAGATATAACCTCAAAATTTTTGTGGTTTCCTCATCTGGTAATTGCACGCTATCAACTCTGTTACATTCACAAGAACAGTACAACGGTTTTTCGCAGCTTGTTTTCCGAATAGCATAACACATGATTTTGACGGATTAATAGAGAGGCAGTGTTTAGTCGATACAAATATTAAAGGAGCCAAAGTAAGAATAATGCATAAGTTTATATCTGAAATATCATTATTATCAACTCATATTTCTATTTGAATAAGGAAATCACCCAACTCATAAGGATAATTCCCTCACTCCGAAACTAATAAACCACCCCCAAATTTCTGTATATTTATTATTATTATTATAATTCTTCATCTAAGAATATTGTCTGAACCCCAATTTTCTTTTCAAACTCTCATTGCTTTGAAACAGAAAAAATAGTTATTTATGATACAAGTGTTAAAAGTGGCATTTTATTTTGTGAGTGGGGAATATTGCGAAACGAGCGTTAGCGAGTGGAGCAACCCCACGAGCAAAATAAAATCACTTTTAACAAATGTATCATACAAAATTTTTTGTTCAACAGTTACTGCTAGTAAGAAAAAAACAAAAAAAAAATAAGATCCATAAGGATTCGAACACACGATCTTTGGATTACAAGGCTGACTGACAGATACTTCAAATATAATAAACCCCAACGCACTTTATTTATGAATGTCATTATTTGTCAGTGATGAAGGACATTCTACAGTTGGACTAAATACTACTTCGTTTGTAACTTCAAAAGGAATTAGTATTATCAATTGCGCAAACGACCAAATACATGTGTGAACTTTTATAAACGATTCCTCTTGAGTAGGTGTTCTGATTATAATATCTGATTGAAGTGTTTCTATTAGAGAGATCTATATTACTGAGTATCCATCATCTCATCTGTCATTTTACTTTTAACACTAGTGTTAAAAGTGATTTTGTGAAAACGTCAGTTTTTAGTTCATGTGTCAATGAATTAAAAACGTCATTTTTAATGTCAGTTGTACAAAAACTCATTATTATTACTCAGACCATTATTATATGTATATTATTTGTATGGGAAGAAGACAAAACAACCTTCATTATTCATAGTACGCTGGCAGCTAGGGTTTTCGTAGCCGATGAAGTTCGACGGGATCACCCAAGTTATTCTTATATATTTTGACCCGCTGAATCCGAATTTCGAGAGTGATAAGCCGAGAAAGCATCCAGAAAATTTTTATGGACGATTTTCCGAGAGATATCGAAAAATCCATTCCTTCCTAAAACAAATGAAAACATAATATTTTGTATAAAATTCTCTACAAAAAATGCACCTTCAAGTTTTTCTCCAAAAAGCACCGTTTTCGAGTGAAACGTGCTCGAAATTCAAAAAAATGCGATTTTCTCAAGTTTCTGTGCTCTCTCATTCAGTCACATAATGATATTTTCAGGATCACCCTGTTTCAAATTATTCATCTAAGTATGTCTCGAATATTACAAAAGAGACATTCTTGAAAAAATCATTCGTGTGGATTTTTCGGCACTGAATTTCCCGATACTTTTACCTTGCACGGAACCGGCATTTTTTTTCCGCGAAGGTCACGTCGTGGACGAATTTCTTATAGTGTCAATCAAAACGGGTTTAGCATATGTCTTGTCATAATCACAAAGGATTTCGGTAGCGGAAAACGAAAAATTTTGCTTACAAGTAAAACAATTGTCCGAAGAAAACTTAAAAACTAATTTTTTCCAAAAACAATAGATGCTATAATATATTCCATTAAATTTTTTACGAAGAAGGTCTATAGTTACAGATTTATCTTTAAAATGCACCGTTTGCAAATAAAACATGCTCAAATGTTGAAAAAATGCGATTTTCTCAATTTTTAGTGCTCGGTCACATAATGATATTTTCAGGATCACCTTGTAACAAATTATTTATATTTGTCTCGTCTATGAATAACAAAAGAGACATTCATGAAAAAAATCAATAGTGTATATTTCCCGGCACTGAATTTCCCGATAATTTTACCTTGCACGGAACCGGCATTTTTTTATTCGCGAAGCTTACGTCTCGTACTAATTTCTTATAGTTTCGATCGAAATGTGTTTAGCATATGTTCTGTCATGATCACAAAGCATTTCAGTAGCAGAAAAACGAAAAATTTTGCTTACAAGTAAAACAATTGTCCGACAAAAATTTAAAAATTAATTTTTTCCAAAACAATTGACGCTATAATATATTCCATAAAATTTTCTACGAAAAAGGTCTTTACTAATTTTTCTTTAAAATGCACCGTTTGCGAGTAAAACATGCTCGAATGTCAAAAAAAGCGATTTTCTCAATTTTTAGTGCTATCATTCGGTCACATAATGATATTTTCAGGACCACCTGGTAACAAATTATTTATATTTGTCACGTCTATGAATAACAAAAGAGACATTCATGAAAAAAATCAATAGTGTGGATTTCCCGGCACTGACTTTCCCGATACTTTTACCTTGCACGGAACCGGCATTTTTTTATTCGCGATGCTTACGTCTCGGACTAATTTTTTATAGTTTAAATCAAAATGAGTTAAGCATATGTTTTGTCATGATTACGAGGCATTTCAGTAGCGGAAAAACGAAAAATTTTGCTTACAAGTAAAACAATTGTCCGAGGAAAATTTAAAAATAATTTTTTTTAAACAATTAACGTTATAATATATTCCATAAAATTTTCCACGAAAAAGGTCTTCACAAATTGTTCTTTAAAATGCACCGTTTGCGAGTAAAACATGCTCGAATGTCAAAAAAAGCGATTTTCTCAATTTTTAGTGCTCTCATTCGGTCACATAATGATATTTTCAGGATCACTTTGTAACAAATTATTTATATTTGTCTCGTCTATGAATAACAAAAGAGACATTCATGAAAAAAATCAATAGTGTGGATTTCCCGGGACTGAATTTCCCGATACTTTTACGTTGCACGGAACCGGCATTTTTTTATTCGCGATGCTTACGTCTCGGACTAATTTCTTCTAGTTTCAATCAAAATGAGTTTAGCATATGTTTTGTCATGATCACGAAGCATTTCAGTAGCAGAAAAACGAAAAATTTTGCTTACAAGTAAAACAATTTTCCGACAAAAATTTAAAAATTAATTATTTCCAAAACAATTGACGCTATAATATATTCCATAAAATTTTCTACGAAAAAGGTCTTCACTAATTGTTCTTTAAAATGCACCGTTTGCGAGTAAAACATTCGAATGTCAAAAAAAGCGATTTTCTCAATTTTTAGTGCTCTCATTCGGTCACATAATGATATTTTCAGGACCACCTTGTAACAAATTATTTATATTTGTCACGTCTATGAATAACAAAAGATACATTCATGAAAAAAATCAATAGTGTGGATTTCCCGGCACTGAATTTCCCGATACTTTTACCTTGCACGGAACCGGCATTTTTTTATTCGCGATGCGTACGTCTCGGACTAATTTCTTATAGTTTCAATCAAAATGAGTTTAGCATATGTTTTGTCATGATCACGAAGCATTTCAGTAGCGGAAAAATGAAAAATTTTGCTTACAAGTAAAACAATTGTAAGAGGAAAATTTAAAAATTAATTTTTTCAAAACAATTGACGCTATAATATATTCCATAACATTTTTTACGAAAACGGTCTTCACAAATTGTTCTTTAAAATGCACCGTTTGCGAGTAAAACATGCTCGAATGTCAAAAAAAAGCGATTTTCTCAATTTTTAGTGCTCTCATTCGGTCACATAATGATATTTTCAGGATCACCTTGTAACAAATTATTTATATTTGTCTCGTCTATGAATAACAAAAGAGACATTCATGAAAAAAATCAATAGTGTGGATTTCCCGGGACTGAATTTCCCGATACTTTTACCTTGCACGGAACCGGCATTTTTTTATTCGCGATGCGTACGTCTCGGACTAATTTCTTATAGTTTCAATCAAAATGAGTTTAGCATATGTTTTGTCATGATCACGAAGCATTTCAGTAGCGGAAAAATGAAAAATTTTGCTTACAAGTAAAACAATTGTAAGAGGAAAATTTAAAAATTAATTTTTTCAAAACAATTGACGCTATAATATATTCCATAACATTTTTTACGAAAACGGTCTTCACAAATTGTTCTTTAAAATGCACCGTTTGCGAGTAAAACATGCTCGAATGTCAAAAAAATGCGATTTTCTTAATTTTTAGTGCTCTCATTCAGTCACATAATATATGATATTTTCAGGATCACTTTGTGACAAATTATTTATATTTGTCTCGACTATGAATAACAAAACAGACATTCTTGAAAAAATCAATAGTGAGGATTTCCCGGAACTGAATTTCCCGATACTTTTACCTTGCACGGAACCGGCATTTTTTAATTCGCGAAGCTTACGTCGAATTTCTTATAGTATCAATTAAAAACAGTTCAGCACATATTTTGTCATGATTGCAAAGAATTTCAGTAGCTGAAAAACGGAAAATTTTCCCTAAAAGTACAATTATCAAAAAATTCAATTCTACGTTGAAAAAAAAACTTTTCCAAGGTCGAATGAAAAAATTGAGAAAATCGCATTTTTTCGAATTTCGTTTTACTCGAAAACGGTGCATTTTGTAGAGAATTTGATACAGAATATTATTGCGTCATTTGTTTTTGAAAAATATGGATATTTTGATTTCCCTCGGAAAATTGTTATAGAAGATTTTTCAAGGGAAATTAAAAAATCCATATTTTTCAAAAACAAATGACGCAATAATATTCTGCATATACTATTACTCTTTGCACAATAATGTGAAATTGAAACCGTGTAATTTATTTCACTGAAGTGACCAGTCTTAGTTAAAAATCACAGCTAAAAACTCACCGAATCTATGTTGTTGTTAACTAAAGCTGCTGAAATCTTCGTGGATACGAAAACTAGCCAACAAATGAACTGTGTCACTAACATCATGAATGAAAACTCTCATCAATCGCGTCGGTCATTTATATAGTACAAGTACTCCAGGATCGTATTCATCCTTCATTGAAGAGAATAAGAGATTTAAAAAATAAATAAAGTTTAATGCTTTGAAACATAAGAAAATTTCTTGATTTTTGGGATATAAAATAACTTTTTTCACCATTTCAATATAGACCTTACTATTTCGCCTTTTTCGGAGACTATGGCAGTGACCAGTTCTGTTATTGCCTGGTTGGTAGAAAATTTTTTCCTGAAACAAAATTCAAAGGGTACTATCTCCCTTCATAATTTGTCTAGGTATGACACTAGTCTCTTTTTGTAAACCATTTCTATATGTTTGAAGAGGATAGGAATTTTTGATATCGGTCTGTGATTGTTTGGTATGATTTCGTCCCATTTATTTTCAAACATTGTTTTCGCATTTGCGAATTTAAAATTTGTAGGAAAGTCACTCAGTTCAAAGCAATGGGTTATTATAAAGGAAAAAAGGTGTGAGATACCTTCACCAATAACTCTTACTAGTTTGTTGCTCAGTTTGTATAACTGCAAAGCTGGATTAATGGACATGTTTTTATAATATAACTTCTGGGCGTGAAGTGGGGGACAGAAATAACAATTTACTTGATCTATATTTTTGTGGGACTTGCTCATCGTGATCTCTATCTGGTAGTGAGTCTAAAAGAGCGGTAAAATCTTCTAAAGATATGTCACAAACTTTTTTTTTCTAGAGTTCTTTCTGTGTTTAAATTATAATTTGTCACATTGCTTTCGAGTTATTTGATGATTAGATTATCTAATTAGAAGTGTAATTTTTTTTCATTTTTTATTATTATTATATCATTTATATTACAGAGTGTTTTCAGGTGATCCCATTTATTTTGCTTCCAGAAGAAAGATGGACTTTTTGATTGACTCATCTGACATTGGCCCGAATTCAATGTTGCTGTTCTCTTCCTTTGTATTCAGTTAAGATTTAATTTTGTGTTTATTCTTTAAGCCAATATGATCAGACAAGTAACAGTTTAATAGTGTTCATTCGCTGGATTTCCTAACATTACAGTTGTCTGTGCAGGTTTCAGTATCTTGTGTAATTCTAGTGGATTATATAATCTTGATTCACGGCGTAATAAAAAGCTCTAGTAGTTAGGTAGTCATCTGAACAATTCAATTTGCCATAAAAGTAATGCACGGCACATTTTAGGGTCCAGCAAATTATCATTATCTACCTTCGGTTCTACATGACATATCACTGTCAATATCTTCGATATGAAGCTGCCTTAAATAAGCTTGAATGATTCTACAGTGTGTCCATAAAGTAACCCCCCCCCATCTTAACTTTCGAACGTAGTGGAATTTTCTTTTGATTTTTTTTTTGCTGAAATGGTAGTTCATATGCTACTTTTTGATAGCGACAAAAAATGTCTACTTTCAAAATGGCGGCCAAGCGCCATATTGAAAGATTTTTTTTAACGGCGTGGGGGGTCGAGTGATACCTCATTCGAATTGCCTTTCGAATTTCTATACGACTGCGAAATTTCAGAAGATAATATTCATCCAAAACAAAATGGCGGCACATTATGTTACAACTTTTATACGAGCTTTCTTTGAATAAATGACTTAATTGAATTGAGAAAATTTTTTTTATATCCACAAATTTTATATGTCCCTCAGAATTGCATATGGGACATGATTTCTGAGATTTGCTGAGATTCAATAAAACGAAGAATTACACTACTTATCTACTTATGTGAATTTTTTTCTAAAATGGCACCCATCTACCATTTTGAGTGACAAGAAGCTCTTGCGGAAACAAAAAAATATTTTATCATTGCACTAAAGCTCTTCAATAGCCATTTATTCGAAAGGATCCTCTTGTGAGAGTTCTAAAATAATGTATCGCCATTTTGTTTTGGACCAATATTTTTGTTTGAAATTGTGCTGTCTTATAGAGAATTGAAAGACGATTGGAATGAAGTATCACTCGACCCCCCGTGCAATTGAAAAAAATCTTTCAAAATGGCGCCTGGACGCCATTTCGAAAGATAACATTTTTGTATCATTGTTAAAAAGTAGCTTATGAACTACCATTCAACCACTAAAAAAAATCAGAGAAAAATTGCTCTCCGTTTAAAAGTTAACAGGGGGGAGGTGGTTTACTTTATGGACAGACTGTATATCGATACTAGTATGAACATGGAAATCATTGTTTCAGATTCAATTGATAATATATTCAGAATTATCTTATCTGCGGCAGCTTCAATATGTTAGGAACTGAATCCTTCTTTGTCTCTGCTACCGAACACTTGGCAACATAGTCACAATCATCATTCGAGAATGTGTTAAACAATTCATTACAAATATAGATCTTGCCCTCTACCCGCATTCAGTGTAATCCATCATATTATATGAATGAAGATTCCAGCGAAATTACAAAAAGACTTATAACACATCACAGAATGGCGAGTTTTTCGCACACGTCGCGTTGGACCACTTTCTAGGCTCGTGTTCTAATATTCATGTCTGGTACACGGAACACGCTCAATTTGGAACTTGTTATACAATGTCCGCCATAAAGTTGGCTACTGATGGAGAAAAAAAATTGTATTGAAATTTCTGAAAAACTCTAATGGTGGTTCGTTTATGCATGTCTGACAACTGGAAAATCCGTTGCGACTTATATCACGTAATCTAAGATTTGGCAAAGATTTCAATAAAATTGTCTATGGTGCCGAAAAATTTGTCGATTTGATAATTTTATTAAGAAAATGTGTTTGAAATTCAACAAGGACTTCACGTGTAAATTTTGGAAAAAATGAGAAAATATCAAAAATACCATTTTATTCCTATACCTATACTAAGAAACTTAAATGTTCTTGTTTCATCATGAAACAGCTTTAATAACCTTAATCACATAATTTTGGGTCATAACTAATCAAATATTCAAGAAATGGACATTTCGCGGGAGATTAATAGAGCACTGTCAGCTGACGTCACAACATGGCTGTGATCAGCTGATACGGGGACAAACAAGAAATTGTTTTTTGCGGTGGTTAGTGGTTAGTGGTTAATTGTGATTTTTTTGAACTTTACTAAAATAAGTGATCCTATTATTTGATAATATTTTGAAATACCGTTTTTTCAGATGAGAAATCATATAATTTTACTAATTACTTTACTGTTAGTTTCGCGATCTTTGACAATAAATCTACTAGTGATACAAAACTTCCCGTCTTTCATAACCTCCATTGTTGACTTCAATGTTAACTGTAAATTTCCACCGGTTTTTTTTGTTCTACGTATTTTGGGTGGATACATGGTTCGAATGTTCGGAACGATCTGACTAGTATGTCTCTGTACTCCAGCATTTTCTACCAGTCTCTACCTTGTTTGTATAGAAGGAAATTTGGAAATTTCACGTACTGGTCTGGATCGGATCGGTTATAACTACGCATAACAGCACAAAGTCTTCATGATTTATGTCCTCATATCTAAAAGAGAAAACTGGTTGTATGATACCTATCATCATAACAACGTATTTTTGAATTGGAAAATCCATGACTTAACACCTCTACAGACTTATATACTCAACTCAGACTGTACACAATGAATTTACACTCACCAAAATGCCAAAAACGTTTTTTTTTAGAAATTTTTTCGCAGAAAATCCACAGAAAGAACACGCGTAGTGTTATGGAAAATGGCTTTGTCCCCCCATCGAATGTTTGACAACTGTCAAATTACGTCACTCACAGTGCTCTATTATGAAAACAGGATGTGGTCTTATCACTAGGTGTAGCTATGCCCTGTATATTGATTCACATAAGCTCATTCAATATTCTCAACCCGTAAATGGAATTTAAACCTACTAATATTTGTTATTGAAACTCATTGATACATTATTTACGAATACTAAATTTAATATTGGTTAGCAATGCTAGCAAATAATAAATAATGTTATTATTAAGTTTTAATTACAATTTTCAGTTGGATCAAATTTTATTTACGGTTTGTTAATATCGAATTAGCGCATGTGCATCAATATACAGGGCATGACTATATTTAGTGACAAGAATTTTTTTAACTCTTTTCTTTTTCTGTTTTCTTTTTTAATTCAAAAAGATATTTTTTTCCAAATAATGTAATAGAGATGAACATGAAACAAAAAAAAGGATAAATGATGCACATTACACATATTCATATCACGTGAATGTTATGTTTATTCTGCGAATTTTTGTCCTAACACCCTTTGTATATTTAAAAACTGTAACTGTTCATTTATATGTTAATTTTATAGAAATCTATATTTATATTTTAATTTTACCTTAGTTTATATTCTATATTATACCTTCATATACGTTATACCACTGCGAATAAACATTGTTCTATTCTATTTTATAATGTTTCTTAGGAAGGATAGAGGAATAAAATGGTATTTTTTTCAATTGATGCGTGTGTAAATCGAACTTTCAAAAACGCGCGTGTTTTAAAGTTACCATGGCTACATCAACAACTCAAGAACCGTGAAGTCTTAATGACAATTTTATAATCACTTCAATGAAAAGAAAGAAACACAATTTTGTCTTATTTCCACTAGGTTTTTATATTTACGACCGGTTTCGGGCTTTATCCCATTATCAAGTATAAAAACTAACTAATACAATTGTACTCTAAACCTAGTTATATAGGGAGTTTGGGATAAATAAAGATAATCTCAAAATCCTACACACATGTAATAAAGGGAAGAGAATGAATCTGTTGGAAGCCATGGAAATCAATAAATCAATTAAAAACCCCTAAATAGAGAACCCCCAATGAGCAACTCGATTTATGGGCGTAGCCCATTTCGGCCGGAATGGCAGGTACCGTGCATAAAAAGAGCCCATTTCGGCCCCAAACACAAAATGTACCTATTTTAAATGTACCCATTTCGGCCCGGAGGGTTTAACGGTGGACTAGTAATTAGGTACCTAATTAGAATTTTAAATCTAATGCGTTCACAAGATCTGTAACTATATACAGAGAAATAACAACATATATCATTCAATTTTGTTAAAAAGTTTATTAATTTATCAATATGTACAAAAATCGCTACTTATTAGAATGATAATATGATACAATTTTCACATAATCTAATTTTGAAATTTCCTTGTTCTTATATTTTTGTATTTGTTCCTCCATAAACTTTTGTTTTTTCTTTCCTAAATTTCTAGACATATTTGTAATGCCAATACTATTACAATTTACGTATGTTTCTATTTGTACATTCAAAAGTTCTTTAACAAAAATAAATATAGATGGGTGAGTCTGATACATTGAATTATTAAAATGTGCGTGAAACGATTCACAAGCATTGGTAGTTTTATTTAAATCTGCAGAAGCACTTGCCCAAACGTGAGGTGGAAATTTTGATTCGTTGGTTATATAATTTTCAAGAAGATAATCTGAAAATTTTTCCAAATTTGTATTTTGAGGCTTAATTTCATATAACTCAAAAAAATAGAAATTATCTACTTCATTGGGTTCTAAAAAGAGAAGTCCAAAACAATAGTGCAGTCATTTGCCAACAGCTGACTTATCATCTTTATAAGATAGTGTCAAACCTAGTTTCTGTATTTGACGGTATCATGCTTGGGTCAAGTGAAACCTACAGCCAGTAATTTTGATATTTGTCCAAATTTGAGTTAAAGCGTTATAAATTGAAATTTCAAAGTCTATTACTACTTCTTTTGGTGAAAAAACTAGATTATAATTGTAACATAAATCATATATCTTAGACAGGCACAAGCGATATGTAAGTCTCCACTTTTGAATTTATGATTTTGACAACCCAGGTAATTTCCATAACCTCCACACCTCCAGAATTGAATTTATATCGATTCACCCATGTTCATTTAATTACCTCCCCATCCAGTTTACCTGCAAACTCCCTATATAACTAGGTTTAGAGTTTAGTTTAGTTTAGTTAGTTTTTATACTTGATAATGGGATAAAGCCCGAAACCGGCCATAAATATAAAAATCTAGTGGAAATAAGACAAAATTGTGTTTCTTCTGTTTCATTAAAGTGATCATGAATTTCCACAAAATAAACAAGTCATCAATTACACAAACTAGACAATTTTATGATTATTGATCTGACAGGGGAACCTTGTAACGTCAAATAAAATATTACAAATAAATGCAAAACTTTTATTCCAACATTACCGAAACGTATAATGATATTACATCACGAATTCAACCATTTTACATTATAAGTTTTTATTTCCATTATTTATAATAATGAAACCAGTATTTATGATTTTAAAGTGTACCAATTGAAAAAATTGCGTAAACTATGCGTGGATAATTCCATTTACGGGTTGAGAATATTGAATGAGCTTATGTGCATCAATATGCAGGGCATGACTACACCTAGTGACAAGACCACATCCTGTTTTCATAATAGAGCACTGTCAGTGACGTAATTTGACAGTTGTCAAACATTCGATGGGGGGACAAACAAAGCCATTATCCATAAGACTACGTGTGTTCTTTTTGTAGATTTTCTGCGAAAAAAATCTCCCTCAGAGTTGAGGGCATAAGTCTGTAGAGGTGGTAAAATCATGGATTTTCCAATTCAAAAATACGTTGTTATGATGATAGGTATTATTCCAGTTTTCTCTTTTAGATTTGATGACATAAATCATGAAGACTTGTGGTATTATGGGTTGTTTTAACCGATCCGATCCAGACCAGACTGTGAAATTTCCTAATTTCCTTCTATACGAACAAGGTCGAGACAGGTAGAAACTGCTGGAGTACAGAGACTTACCTACTAGTCAAATCGATCCGAGCATCCGAACCATGTACCCACCCAAAATACGCAGAACATAAAAAACCGCTGGGAATTTACAGTTGACATTGAAGTCAGCAATGGAGGATGTTCTGAAAGACGGAAAGTTTTGTATCACTAGTAGTGTCAAAGATTGCAAAACTAACAGTGTAGTTATTAGTAAAATTATACGATTTCTCATCTGAAACAAGAGTATTTCAAAATATTATCAAATAATAAGATCACTGATATATATATATATATATATATATATATGTAGAACGGTAGTCTTTGCTGACTAGTTAGGATGCAATTTGGAAAGATTATTTGGGTAAGCAGCAAGCAAAACGTGTACTCTTTTAACACTATATTTCCAATATTTCAACAGTGGTTACTGTCATCTTCAGGGAAGCTACAATTAATAAGCGAATATATACTAAAATGGAGTGAAACCCAGTAACAGCTATACTTACTGTGTCTTTGAGGTTGATTGCAAAAAGATGTGATGAAAGTATTACTTTCATCACATTTACATTTACATTACATTTCATCATTACTTAGTATATATTCGCTTATTAATTGTAGCTTCCCTGAAGATGACAGTAACCACTGTTGAAATATTGGAAATATAGTGTTAAAAGAGTACACGTTTTGCTTGCTGCTTACCCAAATAATCTTTCCAAATTGCATATATATATATATATATATATATATATATATATATATATACATAAAAGCCCGAACAAACATTGAGAAACCACAAAAGCCGGAGCTGCGCGTGGTGCATTCATTGCTGTAAAAAGCTTGAAAGTGATGGAAAGATAATATATAGCTAAACAAAAATATGTATATAAGTAGATGTAAAAATAATAATTTAGTTAAAGATTATGAATAATATACATAAGATATGGGTAACGAGTTGATGTGGGCACATTTATGTTGATAAGTAGGTATGCAAATAGTATACTTATACATTTTTTTTCTTACATATTACTCGCCTGAAGAAAGGAAAAAAAAGGAAAGGAAATCGTGACGAGAAGACAATAATATCATGCAAGTAATTCATTGATAGTGCCTAGTTTCATTCTAAGAATAAATCCCTTCAATTTTTTCCTTAGTAAACTTTTAGAATTAATTGTAAGAATATAATTTTTATGTTCTTTAGGGAAAAAATTGAACGATTTCAATGCTAAATATCTGTAACATCTTTGTCCAATTTTTTTCGTTAGGAGAGGTGTTTTTACAAAATTTTCAGTTTTTATCCTTGTTGAGTATGGATGATCGATACTATTCAATAAATATTTATGTTCGTGTATATAAGCTAGGAGATTCAAAAACTGAATTTGTCTCACAGATAATACTTCCGATTCGGTATAAAGAGCTTCGGTTGGGTATGTAGGTTTTTTCTTAAAGATAATTTTGAGGAAGCGTTTTTGTATATTTTCCAACTTTCGTATATGGATGTTTACCGCTCCACCCCATGCTAGGATTCCATATTGAATCCTAGATTCCACGAGTGCCGCGTATATTATTTTACTGTGGTGTGTGTCCAATATTTTGTTGAGATACTTGAATTTGTATAATATAGTTCTTAGGGTTTTTGTCACATTATTGATATGAATATCCCATCTCAAGTGGCTATCTATTGTTATACCTAAATATTTAATTTCATTTGTTACTTTTATGGATGAATTGTAGATATCGATTTTTAAGGTTTTGTACTGCGGTAAATTATTTTTATATGAGGTGAATGGGACAAAGTACGTCTTTTCTGTATTAATTGTAAGCAGTTTATGATTGAACCATGTCATAATTTGAGTCAGATCGTCTTCAGCTTTGATTTTTAAATCTTCCCAGTTTTCATCTTCATAAAAAATAGCTGTGTCATCTGCATAACTGATGATGTCTCCAGAGCTGTTCATAGTTAGCAGGTCATTAATATATGCAGTGAATAATATCGGTCCCAAGACAGTTCCCTGTGGGACTCCATACTCAACTTCCTTCTCTATGCTTAGTTCTGTCTTTATTTGAACATATTGTTTTCGGTTCAACAGGTAACTCTTAATTAGTTCAAGTGGGATGCCACGGATTCCCATGCTTTCCATGACCGACAATAATTGGGAATGGCTTATTGTATCAAACGCCTTAGATAAGTCGAGAAACACACACATAGAAGGTTTGCAATTGTCTACAGCATTATATATTTTGGAAGTTAGATGTAATATGGCATCCTGCGTCGATCTTCCTTTCCTGAAGCCAAATTGACGATCAGATAAAAGTTTATGTTTTTCTAAGAAAAATTTTAGTCGAGATTTGATAATTTTTTCAAAAATTTTTGCAAATGCAGTTATTAAGGAAATAGGCCTGTAATTTTGCGGTTCTTGCTTACTGCCCTTTTTGTGAATGGGTTTGATAACAGCTATTTTGAATTCAGATGGACACTTTCCAACCTTCATTATTTCATTCATCAAGTGTGTCAATGGTGTTTTTATTTCATGCATTATATTTTTTAGTGTTTCAGCTTTAATTGAGTCAATTCCGGGTGATTTATTGTTTTTTAATTGGTTTATTATATCTATTATTTCTTGACATGACACAGGACGGAAGAATATTGAGGATTGGTTAACCACAGTTCTTGGAGGAGTTTCTTTAGGTTTTATAATTTTTTTAGCCAGACTTTTACCAACTTTGGCATAATATTCATTGAATATGTTTGCAATTTCTTTTACATCCGTTACTAATTCTCCAGACTCATTCAAAATTTCATTTATTTCGCTATTCTTTTTATTTTTCTCCAGTGATTTAAGGGTGTCCCAGAGCTGTTTCGATGATTTAGAATTGTTCTTGATTTTATTTTTATAAAATTCTGTTTTCGTTTTGTATTATAACACTTAGTTTGTTTCGATAATGCTTGAATTCGTTCTCGTACAAATCTGGGTTTATTCTGTATTTCTTATAAAGTTCATTTTTTTTATTTATTGATGTTATTAAACCTGAATTAAGTAAAGTTCAAAAAAATCACAATCAACCACTAACCACCGCAAAAAAATAATTTTCTTCTCATACTAAAATTCTATGATTTTCCCCCATCAGCTGATCACCGCCATGATGTGACGTCAACTGACAGTGCTCTATTAATCTCCCGCGAAATGTCCATTTCTTAAATATTTGATTAGTTATGTCCCAAAATTATGTGATTAAGGTCATTAAAGCTGTTTTTTTTTCAAAATTCATACGTAAAGTCCTCGTTGGATTTCAAACACATTTTCTCAATTAAATTTTCAAATCGACCAATTTTTCGGCACCATAGACAACTTTTTTGAAATTCTTCCCAAATCTTAGGTTACGTGATATAAGTCGCAACGGATTTTCCAGTTGTCAGACATGCATAAACGAACCGCCATTAGAGTTTTTCAGAAATTTCAATACAATATTTTTTCCCATAAGTAGCCAACTTTATGGCGGACTCAGTATAACAAGTTCCAAATTGAGCGCGCTCCGTGCACCAGACATGAATATTAGAACACGAGCCTAGAAAGTGGTCCAACGCGTCTTGTGCGAAAAACTCGCCATTCTGTGATGTGTTATAGATATTTTTGTAATTTCGTTGGAATCTTCATTCATATTATATGATGGTTTACATTGAATGAGGGCAGAGGGCAAGATCCATATATATAATGAATTGTTTAGCATATTCTCGAATGATGATTGTGACTATGTTGCCGAGTGGTCGGTAGCAGAGACAGAGAAGGTTTCAGTTCCTAATTATATTGAAGCTGCCGCAGATAAGATAATTTTGAATATATTATCGATTGAATCTGAAACAATGATTTCCATATTTACACTAGTATCGATATACAGTCTGTCCATAAAGTAAACCACCTCCCCCTGTTAACTTCTGAACGGGGCAAAAGTTTTCTTTGAAATTTTTTTTGGTTTAGTGGTTGTTCATAAGCTACTTTTAAACAATGATAAAAAAAATGTATCTTTCAAAATGGCGTCCAGGCAAAAATTCCTATCCTCTTCATACCAATAGAAATAGTTTACAAAAAGAGACTAGTGTCACACCTAGACAAATATAACTTACTATGTTCCTCCCAATTTTGTTTCGAAAAAAAAAACTATCTACAAACTAAGCGATATCGGATCTGGTCACTGCCATAGTCTTCGAAAAAGGCGAAATTGGATGATGTGAATTTTTTGTAATATATAACAGAAAACAACTCCTTCCTCGGCTAATACATCTGATAGATATTAAGAAAAGAGTCTAACTGAAAGGAAAAAATCTGAAACTGCAATTATCTCTAGTTTCCATTGAATATCTTTTTAATGAATTAGATAGGGAGAATGTTATTAAAAAATATCACTCGCAGAAATCGTCATTTCATTGAAGCAAGGTTTGCTTCTCTCGCATTTAATCCCCAATACATTTTGTCGACGAAAATCTATTTCGCTTTGCCAAGCTCATTAGGGAGATTGGAAGTATTGGAAAGCAGGCTCTTCAGAAGCAATCATACACATCAAGGATGGAAATGATGGAAATATTTCTTCTGCGGTAACACTTTGAAATTAATTGTTTGACATGCTTTCTAATACTTCCAATCTCCCTGATGAGCTTGGCAAACCGAAATCAAAAATCAAAAGATAAGGTTTACTTTCTGCACTATTTTGAATGCTTTTGACTGTGTTAACTATAATATTCTCCTATATAGGTAAGCTGAAACTCTGGTATTAGGGAAATCCCTTACTATATCACAAAGGTCTACTTGAGAAACAAATCACAACTAGTGAACCATAACGACGACAGATCGTCAATATAAAAAATACTGCGATACTAACCATGCAAAATCCATTTCTTGCGCTGATGGCACAACGGTCTCTCACTCCCACCGTGATGCATTAAACTCAGAAACAATGAAACAGAATATAAGCGAAGAAAAAACTCATGATTCACCACAAACCAAATTTTAGTCTCAATTTGAGCAAAACAGTTAGCTTAGATCTCACCTTCAGGGATTTCAATGGAAATATGTACGATATAAAATTCTTTGGAAATTTTCTCGATACATGGCAAACATGGAAACACCATATTCAAACTATATGAAAGAAGAATGCCACTCCAACTTATTTACTAAGAAAATTCTCACCAAGAGCCTCACCAGAAATATGCAGAGTCACCTATAATGGACTGTTTCAGATCCCAATCTCCTAAGCAGCAAAAAAAATCTTGAACATGCAAAAAAGGCCCTCAGAGCTATAAGAATTCGTCGATTCAGAGATTTACGTACTTGATTCATAAGTTGTTTCTATTGTTCAAATTTGTTGCGAGTGATTTTCAATCAATCAGAATGTCCAATTTAAGTTGAAAAAGGGAACATTCCCCATGAGAAAATGAGAAATGTGATCTATTTGTAGTATATAACAGAAAACAACTACTTCCCCGGCTAAAAACACGCTGGGCATTGAAATACATCTGATACATATTGTGAAAAGACTGAAAAGAAAAAATCTGAAAGTGGAAATTCGCATTTTCATTCAGATAGTTTTATACTTTTCTCTAGTTTTCATTGAAAATTCATCAGATAAATAAGAAAGGAAGAATATTATTAAAAAGTATCACTCAGAGAGGAAGAGAATGAAAAATATGTTCCAAGGCATTGAACTTGATTTATTTTTTAAATATCTTATTCTCTCCAATGAAGAATGAATACGATCCTGGAGTACTTGTACTATATAAATGAACGACGCGATGGATGAGAGTTTTCATTCATGATGTTAGTGACACAGTTAGTTCATTTGTTGGCTAGTTTTCGTATTCACAAAGATTTCAACAGCTTTAGTTAACAACTACATAGATTCGGTGAGTTTTCAGCTGAATAACTTTTCCTATGATTTTCAACTAAGACTGGTCACTTCAGTGAAATAAATTACACCGTTTTAATTTCACATTATTGTGCAAAGAGTAAAAGTATATTTTCTTTCTGTCATCACTGAAAAATTAATATTTGGAACCTTTGGTGTGAATACAATTCAACGTAGTGTTGGTGTTTTGGGTAGCTTGTATTTCTTGAATTCTATTATTATCATCTACAATGTCCCCAATTTGATAATAATTATAAATCGACTCCATGCATGCTGAAACCAAGATATGATATGGTGAAAATGCGGAGTGCCATCAGGAGCTGTTTTTCAACAGAACATTTTGTTTATTAATGAGTAAAAGTATGATTTCGTGGAGAAAATTCGTTTCTCGGCATGATTTGGGTGTTTCAACCACCCGCAGTCTGGAAATAAAAAAAAGTGAATTCACGGCAATTTATGTTATTTCTCATTACATCCCTGAATGGGAATTGAAAACCAAATCTTTGATAAAAATGCAGAGAGTTCTCTTCACCCCTTTCTTGGTTTGATTTTCCCATTGAAATTTCTTTATTATTCCATTCCATGATAGGATCGCCATAAGATGTGAGTTTGCGGTATCAGTGTTTTGTTAAATTTTTTGAATATTTGGACCCGGCTAGAGGTTTTTTCCTCTAATCGGGAAGTTGATGAAATCTGGCATACTAGTAGATTTTGAGGCAGATGATCAAAAAATTGAAGAATCTCTGCTGAGAAATGTCGGAAAAGGGTAAATTAATATAAAATATAAATAATAATGTTGTTGCAAAAGTAAGACATGGTCAATTAACCTTTATTCCAATTCAATATGTTTGTAGCTTAAACATTATAGCAACTTGAGGGTCAGTTATATTTTTCGAGTCATGTGTTTACTATTCCTATCATTTTCATGGAGAAGATTTACTTCTTCTTTGTGTGATGACCTTTGCAACCTATGTACTTTTTTGATCGGCTCGAATTATTAATGAATAAATCAGATTTCAATCATTTCCTGTATACTAGACAACATGTTGAGGATATATACTTTCTGTAATATTCTCAAAGAATTCAAGTAATTTGAGGTAGAACAGCAATTTATGGGAAATTGTATTTTCTCGAAATATCATACGGCATTATATGCCAGAGTGGTCTCGAAGTTTATCTGAAAGAGCAAGGTCCCAGCAAAACGCATCTGATTTAACTCGTAAACGGTGCATTTTAAAGAAAAAATTGTATAAACTTTTTGGAATATATTATAGCGTCAATTTTTTTTGGAAAAATTAATTTTTAAATTTTTCTCGGACTATTGTTTTACTTGTAAGCAAAATTTTTCATTTTTCCGCTACTGAAATGCTTTGTGATCCTGACAGAACATATGCTGAACCCGTTTTGATTGACACTATAAGAAATTCGTCCACGACGTGAGCTTTGCGAAAAAAAAAATGCCGGTTCCATGCAAGGTAAAAGTATCGGGAAATTCAGTGCCGAAAAATCCACACGAATGATTTTTTCAAGAATGTCTCTTTTGTAATTCATAGTCGAGACATATATGAATAATTTGGAACAAGGTGATCCTGAAAATATCGTTATGTGACTGAATGAGAGAGCAGAGAAAATTGAGAAAACAGTGCTTTTTGGAGAAAAACTTGTAGGGTGATCCCGTAGCAATTCATCGGCTACGAAAACCCTGCCTGCCACCCTACTAGGAATAATGAAGTTTGTTTTGTATTCTTCCCATACAAATAATATACATATAATAATGGTCTGAGTAATAATAATAAGTTTTTGTCTGTTTCAAAGCAATGATATTCTTAGATCAAGAATAATAATAATAATAATAATAAATATACAGAAATTTGGGGGGTTTATTAGTTTCGGAGTGAGGGTATTATCCTTATAAGCTTGGGGGATTGCCTTATTCAAATAGAAATATGAGTTGATAATAATGATATTTCAGATATGCATTATCCTTATTTTGGCTTCTTCAATATCTGTAACGACTAAACACTGCCTCTCTATGATTCCCTCAAAATCATGTGTTATGCCATTCGGAGAACAAGATGGTTGTAAAAATTTTAAAACTATTAAGTTAATGGGCACCACCGCCCCCGCTATTGTGCAATCAACATATTATTTTTTATTTCAAAGAGTAGTGTGGGAGAAACCCTTGAAACGGGTTTTTATTCATGTTTCTACGTTGAACCGTTCAAAAGTTAACAGGGGGGGGGGGGGGGCAAAAGACGCACTGTATAATATGTCACAGTGAAGGGTTGTCACTCTGTTAGAGATGGTTGAAACATCTAAATATCCGTATGGACGTTATCAAGTGGTTCATATTGAATCCCCAGAAACCTTCAAAAATGACATACAACGTCAGATTGATTTGTAAACGATATACGGGGTATATCTTGACGAGTTAACGCGATCTATATATAGGAAACTAAAAGTGGGGCGATTCTGAAAATTGGTAGTATGGGTGAAGAACTAATGAAGAATTCAACTAAAATATTTTCGTTGATGTGACATTTCCGGTTTCACCTAACTCATGTAAAATGAACCATTTTTGAGTTATTTGATTTTTTTTAGAAAAAGTGACAGATACAGCCTCTTAAACATACGTCATTTTTATGTAAATTAAGATTTAAAAAAATTTACAGTGAGTGAATCGTGAATACTGAAGGTTGAACGGATCACGCACCATTTTCACATCCACTGAATAATCCACAAGGTGCGCAAAAATGTGGGCCCAATAAATGAATGAGAAAATTAAAAAATCTCAACTTTTTCAAATGGGAACCCCCTTTTTTTCTTTCAAGGTTCAATTCTATTATGAAAATAAGCCCTAGTTACAATACACTTCCCAATAGAAGTTACGTTTTCACCCAACAAATTTCCTTTGATAAAATTTTAATATTGCCTAATTTTCATTGAATATGCCATGAAAAAAATAATTTCATATTCAAGACAAAAATCATGATTAGAATAAACAAAAATTTCAAATTTAGTTTCAATGCTAAACAAGAACGTGTGACACTTTTGTAAACCTCTTTTTTTTATTGCAATGAATGTTCAAATACGCTACCTTCAACTTCTAAGCATTTCTCACTTCTCCGTATGACATCTCCTACAGCTCGTCGGTGGAATAGATTTGAAAGCAGTACGAACTCTCTGCTGAAAATCTTCTTTTGTGGTCGGCGTATGAGAATACACCTCGTTTTTTATATGACCCCAAATGAAAAAATCCATTAGGGTTAAATTGGGCGAACGTGGTGGCCATAGTTGAGGACCGTCGGTTCCAAACCATTGGTCATAAAAAGTTTCATTCAGATACATCTTCACCATCTGATGATTATGTGGAGGTGCTTCATCATGTTGATACCAAATTTTTCTATGGTCAGCGAGCGTCAGTCGTTCCAAATGATCCGTATCGAGATTTTTCAAAATATCTAGGTATCGTTCACCTAAAAATAAAATTACCTGCAGGTCTGTTATGTATTTTCTACCTGCTATGAATGCTTATTACATAGCTACCGGGATAGAATTTTCCCGAGTGATGTGTTTTATTTATTTTTTTTATTTAGTAAAACAATACAATTCATACTTTTCAACTAACCATTCAAATTTTCGTCATAAACGTAAACCATCACTATGGCGTTGTCTAACATTGAAATTCCAATGGTCTTGAAATTGACGTTCCCGAACTGAATGTGGATTTGTATCACTCCAGTAGTGATAATTCCGCCTGTTGAATACCCCATTTTTGGTAAATTTCGCTTCGTCGCTCCATATAATATTTCTCAAAAATTGGTCGTTTTCTTGATTCTTCATAATGATGAACACCGCAAAGTTCACTCTTCTCTCATAATCGAATAGCTTCGGGCCATGGACTAAAGTATGAGAATACGGATGCCATTTGTGTTTTGCAAATATTCTCTGCATGGACATTTTATTCAATCCCAAATCTCGTTCCGCATCTTTCAAAGATGCTTCTGGAAAAGCTGTGAAGTACGCAAGCACTGTAATAGTATTATCTACATTGTGCAACACAATTTTAGTTTCAAATATTTTCCTTTTGATTGATCCAAAGTTCGTGAGATTGGAGATTGATCTTCTAATAATATCTGGAGATGGTTTCGGTTTTTCTGGATACCTTGTAGCATAAGTATCACATGTTCTTGTTAAAACCTTATCACATTCGCCATAAATCACCAATAAAATAACGAAATCATGATTATTATAACCAACACGAGCCATATTGTACCTTTTGAAAGCACGAAAATGACAATAAACAACTTTATTTCATTTGTTATCTATGATTGTGTTGAAAGCCTACTAGAAATATCAACATTTCAGGTATGCAGAACTAGGTACTAGTACTAGGTACTATAATGGAATATCTCCAAAATCATAAGTTTTGGGTATAGTGGTGTATTGTAACTAGGGCTTATTTTCATAATAGAATTGAACCTTGAAGAAAAAAAGGGGGTTCCCATTTGAAAAAGTTGAGATTTTTTATTTTTCTCATTCACTTATTGGACCCACATTTTTGCGCACCCTGTGGATTATTCAGTGGATGTGAAAATGGTGCGTGATCCGTTCAACCTTCAGTATTCACGATTCACTCACTGCATATTTTTTCAAATCTTAATTTACATAAAAATTACGTATGTTCAAGAGGCTGCATCTGTCACTTTTTCTAAAAAAATTCGAATAACTCAAAAACGGTTCATTTTGGGTATAGGATATGATACATGAGTTAGAATTGAAATCATGAGTAGAATTGAAAAGTGAGGTGAAATACAGGTTGTGCCATTGCAAATAACAAAGATGACGTCACTTCCGGTGAAACCGGAAAAGTCACATCAACGAAAATATTTTAGTTGAATTCTTCATTAGTTCTTCACCCAAACTACCAATTTTCAGAATCGGCCTTTATTTAGTTTTCTATATATAGATCGCGTTAACTCGTCAAGATATACCCTGTATAATATGTTTCGCAGTGAAAGGTTGTCACCTCGTTCGAGATGGTTGAAACATCTGAATATCCGTATGGACGTTATCGAATGGTTCAAGTTGAATCCTCAAAATCCTTAAAAAATCACAGACAACGTCACATTTATTTGTAACTCATATCTGATATATTTCGCAGTGAAGGGTTATCACCCCGTTCGAGACGGTTAAAACATCTAAATCTCCGTATGGACGGAATCGACTGATTCATATTGCTCTCCTCGAAACCGTTAAAAATGCCGGACAACGTAAGGGCATCATCGAGCGAATAATTTTCAGTCCCCAAACAACTCCACAAACGCCCGACAACTTCATATTCATTTTCAACCGATAAGGAATTCCTTTTCTGCGAATAACATATTTCATATACAAAGATGTATAACTGGTATTATTGGTAAAGAACATCTCAAGTTTCAAATTTTTTAAATTTATATTTTTTTGTAATAATGTGTGTGAAGGGGTCAAAATATCACGATATTTGATGATGGTTCGAAACATTCAACTTAAACATGCCGTATATTAATTAGCTTGAACATTACTTGTCTGGTGAACTACGAATTGGTGGAGGCGCAGATTCAAATCAGCCACATTATCAAACTGCTAGTGCCGTTCTGGAGTCAAATCTGGCTCGATCAGCTCTATTGGAAACCAGATCATCCGCCAAATTTTCGAATCTATATCGATTGAAGAATCAATGCTAATTGAAGAATCAATGCTATCGACTTCTGGTCATTACTCGTCAGAGGGTGTGCTATCGCGTTGACAAAGTCATTTGAGCGGGTTACAGGCAATTCATACCTTTGATTATTGTTGTTGAAAAAAAAATTGTTGAAATTGTTATTTAGGTCAACCGGATGCACCCTTACAAGCAACCCCCTGAAGTCCTCGAGAAACTTGCGTGAGCTGGGGAAACTCACGCGCTACCACGGCTGCAATTGGTCCAAATAGTTATGTAGGTTTGTCTACTGTCACAGGATCTTTGGAAGAAGTTAAAAATAATATACAAAATACAATTGAAACTGAAATATCATCAATTTTCTTCTCGTATTAAAAAAAACTTTCATAAAGTTTCTGTTAGCTGAGAAATCAGTGCCACAGAAATGAAGAATTTGTATTCATCGTGTGCCTCTGCGGAGAAGTAGCTTGTAGATTTTGGTGTGAACACCGCTACCAGCATTGCAGGCGTCGCTGGAAAAGTAAAAGGGGCCGGCGTAGGTTGTACTTTTACGAAAATTCGTTCCCAGCTTATAAATGTATTTTTATATTTCGACATAATGACGTTATTATGAATTTAATTTTTAGTGTCAAAATAACATACTTCATATGACTGAGTACTATACTGATTCATTAAAGTACTGAGGACTATAATGAAAAAAATATAGACACAAAAACGTAAATTTAACTTTGCCAATGACATGAGAATACAAACAAACCTTTCCATTGTTACCTTATAATTCAGTAAATTTGCATTCGACAGGGCCCCCGGCGGGAAAGTTTTGGGGTAGTTCTGATTTTTATCAATTCAAACATTTTTGGGGGTGCTGAATCCGAATCTGAAGTTTGCTAACAAAATTTCTTGACGGAATATTAAACGAACAACAGTTCGGGCTCACACGCCAAATGAACATTGGCGTATTTCTGCTGAGTCAGCAAACACCCACTTTTTTCCACTCCAAAACTATTATTGACTATTTGATGACATTTTTAGTAATTTTCTTAAGGAATTATATTGTAATAAAATTGAAAGTACACTTGTTCGTTCTTGGAGCAGTTTCAATCAGAGGACTCGTCTGACAGTCTAGTTTAAAGTTATGGAGATGACTGCTAGTGCGATAAGGAAGGAGTGTTGAGAGTCTCAAACAACGTCAAACGGTTCTGGGACATTCAGAGCATTAATTGCTCATTCTCGGGGTAGTGTATCGGCCTCTTCATTGCCTCTTTAACATGTGTGTGCTGGTACCCAGGCTACGGTCAGTCCGTTCTGACTGCCGAGCTCTTTTAGGGCTTCTATGCAGTCCCAAACAAGTATTGAGGTAACTTGCATTGAGTTGACTGCTTTTATTACAGCTTGGCTATCTGAGTATATGACAATGTGTTTTTGTGAAAACTCATGACTTATTAGCTCTCGGGCACAATGGTGTATTGCGACAATTTCCGTTCGAAATATCGTCGCTTGTTTGCCCAGTTTTGATGAGATTTTCATCTTTGGCTTGATTCCGTAAATGTCGGCTCCTGAACCTTCATCAGTTTTTGAGCCATCAGTGTAGATAGCGATTTCCGAATTGATGGGAGTACCCTCCTTCCAGGAAAGTTTTTGTAAAGCTATATCTGATGGCATTCTTGCAACCGGATCGTTTTTCAACTATCCGTATAGGTTGTTGTAGTCTCTCTCGTGCTTATTGCTTATGGGTGCTTATCCTCTGAGCAGCCTGCTCGTGACTGACCTGGATTCGTCTTCGGTATGTATATGTGTAGGGGAGGCAAGGTGAGCAAGACCTTTAAGGCGGCTGATGGGGTGGTTCTCATGGCCCCGGTGCTTGTCTTTACAGTCCTCCGAGCTGTCGAACGATTCCTATCTGATGGTCTATGGCCAGTATACCACCGAACCATACGTTATCGTGGGTCTGATAACTGTTGTCGGGCCATTCAGAATTACTGAGGCTGGAAAGTGTGCTTATATGAGCATCATTAGACTTTCCTCGAATGTTGTAGTATGGGCATTGTCGTTCTTTTTCAAGAAACCTACTTGGTTTACAGTACCTTCTTTGGCTAAAACCTTATGGATTCTGGAGCACGTGATTGTCTCCTGGCCCCACTAATTTCTTTGTTGTACTACGTGATTTTAGACTTGTATGTGGTCCAGTCTTGATTGGATTTTACTTCGTTGAAAAGCTTCCGCACCCTACCTCAGAGGGTTTCTAGATGCTCATTCCACCATACCTTTTTTTCTCAGTACAGCTTTCCTCGTAGGCTTCGACTATCGCCTTGTCCACTTCGTCTATTGCCCTCTCAAGGCTCTCCCTGTCTCGTATTTCAGTCACGGTCCTCTCGAGAGACTCACTGAGTGACGCTGAGGATCTTTCCCAGTTGGTCTCTCTTAGGTTTCTATATTTTACTAAGGTGTGCACTGGGGTAACTAGATCGTATAAAATATGATATATAATAATATAATCATGTTAAATATTTTTTTAAGGTTTTTGTTTGAATTTCAAGTTTTGTACGATTTCGGACCTCATTTAATAACTTGTTTGTTATTTTTGAATAAGTGAAAGTACCTTCATTATAATATGATCTAAATAATGTTTGCGCAGAGAACTGGGGGGAATCCGTTAATCAACTTCGAAAATTAATTAGAATGAATTAAAAGTGGGCTGATGCCTCGTCTGATAATCTTCACAGGTAGTACCATAATGATCGTCATTAGCGATATGTCGGCTTTTGGTACAGGCAAATATCCATCATTAACAGGATCCATTTTTGTCAAATTATTGTGATAAAATTTGAAAAATGTACGTGTCTTTCACCAGCCTCGTAAGGTGGACTGATGTACAGTAAGTATGACGAATAGCTATATACAGTGTGACAATTCAAAAACTTACAATGGACTATATCTGGCAAACAAAAGATGATATCAAAAAATGCTCAAAAATTTTTCTAGAAAAAGAAGGGGGAACTAACATGACATAAAAGAGAACTCGCCCCCATCATGCCCCTAGGCCCCACCTACCCCAACTAAAAAAGTTTACATGGCAGATCCCTACTTGTGAAACATCATTAAAAAGCTTATAAAAAATGCTATCCAATGGTATGAATAATAATTTTACAGGGTGTATCAATAATGTGTGACAATTTAAAAACTTACAATGGGCAAAATCTCACAAACGTAAGATGATATCAGAAAATGCTCAAAACAGTTCCTAGGATAGGAAGGGGGAACTGAAATGACTTAAAAGAGAACTCTTTCCCATCAACCCCCTAGGCCTCACCTACCCCAACTAAAAAAGTTTAAATGGCAGACTCCTACTTGTGATACATCATTGAAAAGCCTATAAAAAATGCTATCCAATGGTATAAATGATGATTGTACGGAGTGTATCAATAGTTACCAAATTAATATCTAACAATTTTAGAAACAAATAGAAGATACTTGTGATACAATGTTAAAAAGCTCTAAACGTCAACAAAACCTTATTTTCAATGATAAGTGGCCAAGGAAACTTTTTGTTGTTAAATAAAAAAATTAATTTGCCGTCTTTGTAAATACAAGTTGTAACATCTGTTTTTTTTGGGTTCTGTCGCAGTCAATAATTTTTTGTTCATTTGAGACGTTCAAATGATATTAGTGTCATCATTTGTATGATCAGTACTGTCATTCAGCTATAGTTGTCACGATGGTTTACGGTATATCTAAACGAGGAGATAATTTTCATATTTGGCTTCCAGAACCAGTGTTATATACGAACAGCTCCAATATTCAATGATGGGCATCCGGACAAACATGTAAGTCACGTGTACATCCGCGAAACATACAGAGAAACGAGATCGGGGCAATTTGCAATAGAGCCTACTTCATCAACACGTCAAGTATCTTGTTATGTTCCTCGGTATATATATATATTTTCAGTTCAATGATATTTATTCATATCATCATAGTTACATGTTGTTGGGGAACGAGTAGATGGAGAATGCAAATACCAGTAATCCAGCGGAACCTATGAGTTCAGGAGTTGCCCACAGTGTCTATACTGTTTTCAGTATCGAAATGTTCGATACAACCAAGCAATTTTCGAGATGGTTAATGAGACTAGAAAGTGCTTTCAACGTGTTTGGAGTTCCTAGAGATAGTAAAGCTGCTTACCTTCTTCATTACATGGGACCCAACGCATATGATATTCTTTGTGATAAAATATCTCCTGAAGATCCGAATAAGATGTCTTATGAAGATTTAGTAATACAAATGAAACAACATTACAACCCAGAACCACTAGAAATTGCTGAAAATTTCAAATTCAACCAACGTAAGCAAGAAGAAGGCGAAAGTGTGAGAGATTATTTAACAACACTTCAGAAACTTGCGACTACTTGCAAATTTGGAGACTACTTGAAGAAAGCTCTTCGTAACCAGTTTGTTTTCGGTTTGAGATCCAAGAACATCCAGTCTAGATTATTGGAATGCCAAAATTTAACGATCGACAAAGCAGTAGAGATCGCTGTCAGCATGGAAACATCAGCAAGGGGAGCAGCGGAACTTCATAAAGTGCAGACTATCAAAAGTGTTCAACTACAAGATCAGAAGATCTCTAAATCCAAGTCTAAAAATAATTTTAATAGTCAGACGAGGAATAAATCATTTTCTTCAAATTCCCTTACTCATAATCTTTATTGTTACAGGTGTGGATCGAATGATCATTTTGCAAATAATTGTCAAAAGGCAAAGTTTCTTACTTGTGAGTTCTGCAAAGGTAAAGGACATTCTGGTAAAGTATGCATGAAGAAGAATCAGCAGATGAGGTGTGGAGTTCGACATGTAGAGGAAATTTTGTCAGTTGATGATGAACATAAGGAATTTCGTGAGAAATTTTTCATTACTCTTAATGTCCATCACATTCCAATACAATTTGAAGTAGATAGTGGCAGTAAGTTTAATCAGTTTTAATAATTTCAAACAGTTTTGGACAGATGTTAGTCTTAAAAAAAACTGATGTAAAATTGGTTAGCTATTGCAAAAAAGTACTAGATATCGTTGGTTATGCATCGGTTCTGGTAGAGTTTCAAAATAATATTTATGAATTAAATCTTTAAATTGTAAATTCAGATAGTAATCCAATTTTAGGAAGAGAGTGGATAAGACAAATCAATCTTTACAATTTGAATGGTATTTCTACTATAACTACTGCAATGGATGATATACATACAATTTTGAATAAATTTCCCCAGGTTTTAGATACAAATTTAGGAAAAATTACAGGTATACAGGCAAAACTGAATGTTAGGGCTAACTCTAAACCAGTTTTCATTAAAGCACGTAAAGTACCATTTGCATTAGTACAAAAACTTGAAGAGGAGTATGCTATTTTAGAAAAAGAAGGCGTTTTACAGAAAGTCAATAATTCAGAATGGGCTACTCCAGTTGTACCCATAGTAAAAGCTAATGGTCGTATGGTCGTATTCGGGATTTCAAAATTTCTCTGAATCCTAACTTGATTATCGATGAACATCCATTACCGTCTATTGATGATTTATTCGCTAGCATGGCAGGTGGTGACCGTTTCACTAAAATTGATTTGAGTCAAGCTTATTTACAGATGGAAATTTGTCCCGAACATAGACAATTTTTAACTCTCAGTACACATAAGGGTTTATTTCAATGTACACGTCTTATGTACGGGATTGCAAGTGCACCAGCCATATGGCAGAGAGAGATGGAAAAACTACTGATAGATATACCAGGAGTATCCGTTTTTCTCGATGATATAAAAATAACTGGACCAAACGATAAAGTATATTTACAGAGATTCGAAGAGGTAATTTCTCGTTTGGCACATCATAATATCAGGATAAATAAAGATAAATGCCAATTCATGCAGGAAAAAATTGATTATTGTGGTTATACAATAGATAGGTTAGGAATTCATAAAACGAAATCTAAAATTGAAGCCATACAAAAAGTGAAAAGACCTTCAAATGAAAGTGAAGTACGAGGTTTTATAGGATTAGTAAATTATTATGGCAGATTTTTCAAGAATTTGAGTCACATACTATTTCCTCTTAATAACTTACTTAAAAAAAATGTTGTTTTTCAATGGGACAAAAAGTGTCAAGATGCTTTCGAATACATCAAAAAAGAAATACAGTCAGATCGAATTTTGATCCAAATTTAGAAATCGTGTTAGCCACAAATAGTAGTTCTTATGCAGTAGGAGCTGTAATTTCACATATTTATCCTGATGGTACCGAACGTCCCATACAATTTGCCTCACAGTCTTTGAATGAAACTCAAAGGAAATATGCTCAAATTGATAAGGAGGCATATGCTATTATTTTTGGTGTAAAAAAATTCTTTCAATATTTATACGGTAGAAAATTCACCTTGTTTACGGATCATAAGCCTTTAGTTCATATTTTTGCAACAAATAAGTCTCTTCCAACACTCTCAGCTACAAGAATGCAACACTATGCGTTATTTTTGCAAGGTTTCCAGTATGATATAAAATATAAAAATACCAAATTACATTCTAATGCTGATGCGCTCTCTAGATTACCATTACGAACAGAAAATGAGTTTTCCTTCGATGAACCAGAATTATTTCAAATCAATCAAATAGATAGTCTTCCAGTTTCGTATAATCAATTGGCAAAAGAATCTGTCCAGAGTGAAAAATTTCTAAATCTTTTGAATGGTTTGAAATCAGGTAAAAAAATTGACAAATCGGATAGATTTGGCATTGATCAAAATGAATTCAGTTTACAGAGTGATTGTATATTCAAGGGATGTCAAATTCTTGTTCCCAGTACTTAAATTTTTTCATGTAAGTTTTTCTCGTGAAATTACTGATTGGCAAAATTATTTCGTTTAAGAAATAAATTTATCCGATAAAAAAAAAAGTTCTTGTGCTTTCACTGTTGAAAAAAAACTTTTTAAATGATACACTGACGGTTACAGCTGCAAAACGCGCTTTTCCTACCGCCAAAACTCACCGTTGGACCTTGAAGAAATAGGGGAGAGAGAGTTTGAATAGTACTGACCCAGAGTCTATTGCACTCGCACCAATACTATAGGAAATCTCGCTACGAATCTGTGTTCTCGGAAATGTAAATACGCTCCGAGCAGAAGTTCATTGACACAAAAATGAAATAAAATGAGATTCTACCTCTGAAGGAAATATTACATTTCATTGCCCAGTCCTCGTAAGAGACGTTGTTCTTCAGCCAGATGATAATGAATGTAAAATATTTCTTCTGAGAATTGTCAATTTTTTAAAAATGAATAAACAAAATATCATTTTTGTACAACTGACATTAAAAATGACGTTTTTAATTCATTGACACATGAACTAAAAACTGACGTTTTCACAAAATCACTTTTAACACTAGTGTTAAAAGTACTTTTAACACTAGTGTTAAAAGTAAAATGACATGAGATGTGGATACTCAGTAATATAGATCTCTCTAATAGAAACACTTCAATCAGATATTATAATCAGAACACCTACTCAAGAGGAATCGTTTATAAAAGTTCACACATGTATTTGGTCGTTTGCGCAATTGATAATACTAATTCCTTTTGAAGTTACAAACGAAGTAGTATTTAGTCCAACTGTAGAATGTCCTTCATCACTGACAAATAACGACATTCATAAATAAAGTGCGTTGGGGTTTATTATATTTGAAGTATCTGTCAGTCAGCCTTGTAATCCAAAGATCGTGTGTTCGAATCCTTATGGATCTTATTTTTTTTTTGCTTTTTTCTGACTAGCAGTAACTGTTGAACAAAAAATTTTGTATGATACATTTGTTAAAAGTGATTTTATTTTGCTCGTGGGGTTGCTCCACTCGCTAACGCTCGTTTCGCAATATTCCCCACTCACAAAATAAAATGCCACTTTTAACACTTGTATCATAAATAACTATTCTTTACAGATTCGGAATCAGAGTCTGAGTCACGAGCCGATATTGATGATTCGGAAACAGATAGCTCTTTCACAGAAGAAAGCGATAGCGATTCCGATTGAAAACTTTACTTTTGTCATATTGAAATAAAATTTTTTCTATGGATTAATGGTTAGATTAATCACACAAGTTTTGGGTATTGCTTTGGTTGAGGGGCTGAAGTTCAGATGGCACCCGTGGTTTAGTGAACGCTAGGCTGCGGGTGGTGTCTTAGCTTCTGCCTTTACATGGAGATTTTGTTGAATCGTTTGTTGCAGACATTAGTTATTGTCTGCAGAGACCTACCCTATACTGATGAGGGCAAGAACCCAGAAATCGATCTATAGGTGGTCCAAATGTTTCAATGAACATCTCCATGCAACTAGCAATTGCGGAGAGACATCCTTGTAGGACTCTGCACGGAAATGCATTCGATGTAATTCAACGTTCGTCGTGGTATTAGCCAGGAAAGTAGTTGTTTTCTGATGGATTTTCGACCTAATTATTCCTATCCTCTAGGATTATGGCAATAAGCGTGGTCCTGGTATTGCAGGACATCTTGTTTCTCACTTAATGTTTGGGCAGGGATATTGGGCGAGGCCCCTTGGGTGGCGACATTTATTTGGATATGATGGAAAACACCATCCAACCATCAATTGTGCATGAATTAGAGAACCAAAGGGACGACCTATGCAATTGCTGCACTACCAACAAAATGGAACACCTCATCACTTTGCAGATATATTTATGCTAAATTGTCTTGATGTTTATCTGCGCTATTGAAAATCATTAAATGTAGATTCGTTTTTCAATAAATTACTTTTCAAGGAACTGGTACTCAGTTTCAAGATAAAACCAGTAAATTAACAGATGTTCATTCACTGGGTTTTTCGCAAAACTAGCCCTTGATGTACTTGATGTACTAAAGTCGTTAGCTTTCAGATAAATCTGCATCTAGTAGATGTGCCCAATCACTCGAGACCTGCATTCAGTAACATCACTAAATAAACAACTATGTATTATGTAGCGTGTTTATTCACTAGTTCTGTGGCTCATGAATAAACAACATGATTATTGTTGGAAGTTCAATTCATCAAGGCAGCTAAACTTCGTGTATTTTCATGAATAAAAAAAAGACTTATGAAATATAGAAAAGTTGTACATTTAATAAATGAAAATGTTTATATTCAGTAGTAGAATTTCATCAGGTTACGGGCCCAGTCATCGTTATTCGAGTAATTTTGATCATAAGTAAGATCATGACGGACGAGGAAATGAAATATAAAATTCCCTTATTTGATGGAACAAACTTTAGTAACTGGAAGTTCCGTATGGAGGTACTACTGGAAGAGCTGGATCTGATCAGTTTCTTACAGCAGCCATTCAGAAACATAGTCACAATTGATGACAATGATAGTCAAACAAATCGTCTGGAAAAAGAAAAGAAACTAGCAGCATTACAAAAGCGCGATAGAAAGTGCAAGTCCCAATTGAAACAGAAGATTGCTGATAGTCACTTGGAATATGTCAAGGATAGGGAAACAGCATTTGATATTTGGAGCGTTTTGATAACCACTTTTGAACGGAAGGGCATGGCAAGTCAACTATTACTCCGGAAATTGTTGTTAATAATGAATTACAATGCATCAGTGGAGTCAATGTCAGCTGATTTCCTAAAATTTGATAAATTGATTCGGAAGCTGTGTTCCACCCTCAGGCAAATACAAGCAAATAAGCCTGATGTAGTCCTCCTCGACCATTACAGTAAAACAATTGTTGTCATTCAGTTTTCGGCTCCTGGCGAACCGAATATCATCCGAAAAGAGGAGGAAAAGCGGACTAAATATCAAGAGTTACTCTTTGAACTCCGCAGGCTCTACCCAAATCATTCTGTTAAAATGGTGGTTCTGATCATAGGGTTCTCTAATGGAATGATGGACACGCTGTTTTCCAATCTGAAAGTCATACTGGTTTGCCGTGATGTGGCAGAAATCATCCGGAAATATGCAGAAGTCCGTCATCGTTGTTCACTCCGTCTACCCAGGGCACAAGATTCTCGGACCAAGTGATCACTCATCCCACAGACGTGGGGAGTAACTATCTAGGTAAATTACACCAGCGCGCCCTTCGGAGATATCGGGACTCTGAAGACAGGGCCTGATTGGAACAATCCTGACAAATAAAAAAAAATGATAATAATAACGGACTAAATGAACACACTGCTCTTCAATCTGATGATCATACCGGCTTGCCGTGATTCGGCAGAAATCTTAGCCTTGATTCACTCTGACTGCTCAGGGCACATGATTTTCGGATCCAGTAATTGCTCATCCCACGGACATTGGGAGTGACTATCTGGTTGAAAGGCACCAGCGTACCTTCCGAATGTGTCAGAATTCGGGAGACACGACATGATTGTGATGAAAACTCAAAGGGGTGATCAAAGGGCGTTTAATTCTCTGTTCAATGGTACCCTGACTTAATTGTTTTTGGTTGAGCAGATTCCAAAAAATAGCTTTGTAAACTGAGAGAAGTGAATCTCCTTTCTATTTAAATGGTAGTAACAGTAGGTGGCACCGTTCCAACCCTTGAATAACATGAATAAATTCATTCTCCACGTGTTCTATTTTATTAATTGGTTATTTTACTTATACAAAAACAAATTGAACAATAATAAAGTATATTTTCAAACTCTTCTCTAAAATTTCGGAAGACTTCATAAATAACTGACCGACATTCTGTTGTAATTCGACATTTAAGTTCATCAATATCAGCAGGTTGTGTTTTATCAATTATGGATTTGATGCGTCCAAAGAAATCCAAGGATGTTAAATCTGGTGATCTCGGAGGTCACCCAACGGTTCTCCTTCTGTCAATACATCTATCTGGGAATCCCTCGATAAATCGCTCTCGGACGCGTAGAAAATAATGAGATGGATCACCATTTTGCATCAATTTCAGTTTCTAGCTCGAGAATTATATGAGATTTGAAATTACTTTAGAGCATATCAAGGAACAGACTGCCAGTCGAGTTCTCTTCAAAAAATAAAGGATCAATAATGGCATTTCCGAGAATACCAGTCTTTGAATTTTTGTGCGGGTTGGGTATGTCCTTCTCGGAAAAGAATCTGGTTTAGGTCATTCCAATAGCGAAAATTTTGTTTATTCACATTGCCATGTAGAAAAAAATTATATTTTTTTCTGAAACTACTGATGTTCAACAAAATATTAGGGATGGCTTCGACTCGATGAGACATAGTTTTATAAAACCCTATTCTACTATCATAATCATTCTCACGGAGCTCTGAAGAATCTGGATTAGGACTGAGCCAGCCAGCTTTTTTTTTCTGGGGCTTCGTTACACCTCTCCTTTTGTTTTCAAGTGACCCAGTCCCGAATGCATCCTCTAATGTCGGATTTATTAATCCCGAGTGCTGGGTTCTGGGCCAATGTATGGGGTTGATGAGCCCACTCTAGCTAGCTAATCATTGCCCTCTATTCCACAGTGTCCTTGAACCCACATCACAGTTAATTTGTTTTGTTCTGTGAGAACACTGAGTTCTTCTCGGCATTCCCATACCAGTCTTGATGTCACTTTCGGATTCATGAGGACCTTCAGTGACGCCTGGCTGTCTGTGCATATTTTGATCAGTGCATTGTGTATTACCCTCATATTGATTTCTCTCTCGCAGGGCAAGATTGCGTACATCTCTGCTTGGAATACGGAGGTGTTTGTTCCTAGTGAGATGCCCATTTGGGAGTTTCTCCCATCGCTGTATATTCCAGCACCAGTTCCTTCCCTGATTTTGGATTCGTCCGTGTACCGGATCCTCTCTCCGGATTTGTTCCTGATGTTGTCATTTGTCCATTCCCATCGATCTTATATAATAACCCCGAAGTTGATGTTGAAAAAGTACGTGGGAGTCATGCGGTTCATTTCGAGACTGTTGCCTCTCCTTTATCTTATTGTGATCCGATCTGTTGCTCGTGTTTTGTTGCCTTAGAAGTCCCATTCTTGCCTCTTCCATGATTGTTATGTGTATCGGTGGGAGGTCCTACAGTACTTCCATGGTTGATGTTGGTGTTGTTTTCATAGCTCCCGTTATGCTAAGGCATGCAAGTCTTTGTATCTTGCTAAATTTAGCCGCGGCTATTATTTGTGTTATCTTTGTCTACCATACCGAAGATGCATACCATTAAGCCCCCATGTTCTCCCGTGTGCCCGCCTGACCATCATCAATGTCAGTTCGGCTTTCTAGCTAGCCGGCTTAGTGGCAAATGTTTCCAAAACTCCAATTGGAGTTTCTTCAGTTAGTTCTCTCGTGATATTTCTTTTTTCATTTCTCACAGAACCAGTTATGTAAAACTTTGTCACCAAATCAAGCACATATCGGTGATAACCATTTGAATTTTTTTCACGAAAACGAAAAGCCGTCATTAGTGCACAATTTCCAGCCTCATCATTAAAGTTCTTCCTTGAAGAATGTGACCCATTTCCACACTTTTATACCAAACAGCCCAACAAGTAAAACTACACTAACAATACTACCAAATCGTTTGAATTTGATGAACAATTCTTTGCTTGAAACAGCAGAAGTATGTAGCAGAAATAAAGGACTATCTTTGGAATTTCAGCAATGAAAATTTAAAATTCTGCATTCAATAAATGCAACCCAACCAACATGTGCATTCCACAATAAGATTGATTTTTGATGTACATTTTTTGGATCTGATGGATTTAACTGGATGCAGGGTTGAAAGGATACCACCTACTCGTCTAAATAGTTTCATTAACTGAAAACTCAATTCGATCATTTTTGTTTGAATCACGGCCTGCACAACATACAACTTCTAATCACTTTCAAAAGCTAGAACGCCATTTTTCGAAAATTATTCATCAAAAAATAATAAGTCAGGGTATCATTGTAAAAAAAATTGATGGCCCAACAAAATGATGTGCCACTTCACTCCCTTCACCCCCTTCACATCCTTCACCCCCTTCACATCCTTCATCCCCTTCAACCCCTTCACCCCCTTCACCACCGTCACCCCCTTCACCCTTTCACCTCCGTCACCCCCTTCAACCCCATCACCTCCTTCACCCCTTCAACCCCTTCACCCCTTCAACCCCTTCATCCCCTCCACCTCATTCACCCCCCTTCACCCCTCTTTACTCCCTTCAGTCCCGTCACATCTACACTTATTATATTATAAAGTGGAAGGACGATATCAAGGGTTGGAAGTTTTCAAACTGAAACCCTGTATACCGCAATTTTCTTTCGAATTATTATTTTAGAGAATTGAATGGCGACTTTATGAAGAATTTCAAAATAGCCCGACGCCATTTCCATGGTAGTTCATGAACTTCTCTTTAAACAAAAAAAAATTAAATCTCTTCAAAAGTTAACAGGGGAGGCGTTACTCAAGAGTTCTAACATTTTTTATCGCTATTTTATTATGGATAGATATTTGTGTCTGAATTGTTGCTGTCGTGTAGAGAATTGAAAGGCAGAGTTGTCTCAGAATTTTTTTGTCAAAAATTAGCAAATTAACTATAATTTGATTAAGAAAAATCACAAAAAATCCAATCCGTCAAAAATTATTAGGGGAAAAAATACTGTTGCGTCTTCGGGTTCGAAAATAAGTGTACACTGGTATGGACTTGCCTTTATTATTCAAACTTCACTCGACAACACTGTAATACAAGTCACTGTCAATACTGAAATTCTGTTACCAAAATACTAGTATCCAACGTAACTCAAGGTAACTTCCTAACTAACTTACTCCATCTCACAAATGCATTGCTTATACAGTGACCGCCAAAAAGTATGTACCATATGGGAAAAAAATTTATTATTAGAGAATTGAAAAAAAGATTCTGGGAAAAGTTTGTGCATGTCCGATAACCTAAAAATCGATTTTGACACATGTCACGTGATCGCTGGTATGGCGGCAAATTGAAAAAAATTACCATGAATAGTCAAAAAGTCGAATAAAATGGCAAGATATCGAAAAAAGTTATTTGAAAAAGTTGCTTAGAATTCAATTTTATACACATATACAAAGTTTGAGAAAATTATGTGGAATATTGAAAACAGAATTTTTTTTTTAGCTGTAGAAAAATATCAAATTATTTTCTTATAAATTGTTTGACCATACTGAAATATTTTTATTCCGATGATAATAACAAAACTTTCTCATTTTGTCCACACCAGAGAGCACTACATTGAAACAATTGAATTTTGTCAGAACCCTTGCTGTTACATTGGTTCGTATCTAATAGATATATCACAATTCCACTATTATTGCGATCATAGGGAGATCCAAAAATATCGTGTTTTTCAGATTATAATCAATTTTTGATGATAATCGTGCACGAACGTTTCACTTCGCACATAATCTTAAAAATAGTGCGCCAAATTAAAGAGGCTTGAGTTTTCAACATTGCATGCGAAGTGAAACGCTCTGGCACGATTATCATCGGAACTTGATCATAATCTGGAAAACATCATGTCATCACAATGGTCGTGGAATTCTGATATAACTGTTAGATACGAACCAATGTAACAGCCAGGGTTTTAACAAAATCCAATTTTTTTAATTTAGTGCTTACTGGTGTAGAGAAAATGAGAAAGTTTTGTCATTATCATTGAAATACAAATGTTTCAGTATGGTCAAGCTATTCATACAATAATAATTTGATATTTTTATACAGCTAGGAAAATATTTAAAAAAAATTCTATTCTCAATTTTCTCTCATTATCTTTTCAAACTTTGTATATGTGTATAAAATTTAATTCTAAGCAACTTTTTCAAATTACTTTTTTTGATATCTTGCCATTTTACCCCACTTTTTGCGTTCTCATTGTAATTTTTTTCAATTTGCCGCCATACCAGCGATCACGTGACATGTGTGAAAATCGATTTTTAGGTTATCGGACATGCACAAACTTTTCCCAAGAATCTTTTTTCTAACACTCCAATAATAAATTTTTTTCCCATATGGTACATACTTTTTGGCGGTCACTGTATATAAAAATAAAGTTCTAAAAAAAATGAAGAAATCAATAGAACACAATAAGAATGTTCGACGATTGATCCAGAACAAAAGTTAGAGCTTCTAGATTTTTCCATCTAATTCATCGAACGATCTCGAACAATTCGAGAAGTCTTTATCAAATTTCAGGTCTGTAACAATACAAATACAAAACAAGCGAATGGAATGACGTAAGCCATTGAAATGTGGCGTGTGAATCGGCAATGTAGTCAATAAAACCGATGGACGACCAAGCCAGAGAGTATAAATAAAATATTCAGGACTCTCTACCGAACGCTACGCAGGAAAATATTGGATTGCTCCCATCAAGTTTTATTTTTTCGACCCAAACAAACATCTTCAGTTGGCCAACTCTTGAGTTCACCTCGAAACAATTGGAACTGACATGAGGGATAAAGACGCGTATTCACTGGAGCATTCTCTCCGTATGAGCACCGAACGAGCGAGTGCTCGGGCAGTTTGGTGTGCGTGCGGTGCCAGGGCCGATCTTTTTTTGTCGATATTTTCGTGCTCATTGTGTACGGTGAAAGTGTGCTTGACGTTCTGTTTGTGGTTATGACAGATATTTTTGATTTAATTTGGATATTGATGAGTATGATCGGGGCTCATGCGGTGCTCATGTGCCAGGAGACACTACGCAGTCTGATGAATCCTGAGCTTGAACCACGCTGCTCATGTGCTCATTCTATGCTCAGGCGGAACGAATGTTCTAGTGAATACGCACCTTTTCAGATACGAATTGTGAATGGGCATAATAAAGTTAGCCGGGATAAGTGAGACAAACTTTGGATAATTGATTAGGCATTTTTTTTGTATGGTTGAGATTAATATTCTTCATATTTAATTTGATGGGTAAACATAAAAGTAATCCAAAAGGATGTTTTGGCTGGTTTAACAATAATTGAGGCTTTTTAACGCTTTTCAAATTGTGACATTTTATACTACCTACCTTATTTTATTTTTTGACGTCTGTAGTACATGTTTTTTGCGACTCGTGCACGAAATGCTACTTTGTGATAAAGAATTGATTTATTCTTTTAAATTAAATAACTATTTTTCAATATTGAATATGAAATGATGAAAATCCTCTCATGTAGAACAGTAGTGGAAAATATTAACAATAATATTGTGCATACATACAGTGTGTCCCACTTTGAGCAGCCACACCCTCGCATTTTCTTGACAGTAAAGTGATTTCAGAATTTGTTTTTCATTACATATAGTACCCAGAAATATCTACCTTCAGGTTGATGAAATATTCGGATATCCATTTTCCACGGCTACCTACGACCAATTGAAAAGTGAAAAATTGGGAAAAACATACTAGGCATTTTTTTATCGCAAAAATAACACCAGGATCTGTTTCAGAACACCCTAAAACCCCCAAATCTCAGTGATAATTAACAACATTTTTTATTTGTTATTCATCCGCAATAGTTGGTTGTTTTCGATTTTTTTCCTTGGTCACGAAGTACCTGAAAATGTTCAAATAATGCTGTAGGGAATGTTCCAATATTACTTTTTCATGGCTATCTACGACCAAATTGAAAAGTGAAAAATTGGGAAAAATATACCAGGGATTTTTTTATCGCAAAAATAACACTAAGTTCTATCCCAGAACACTCTGAAACCCCCATATAGCAGTACTAAATTATTGAAAATATACAGGATGTCACCTGTAACTGACATTGATTTTTATTCATCCGTAATGTTTAGTTGTATTCGATTTTTTTCCATAATCACTAATTACTTGAGAATGTTCGAAAAATTCTGTAGAAAATATTCAAATATTACTTTTTCATGGCTGGCTATGACCAGTCGAAAAGTGAAAAAGTGTGGAACACACATGAAGGACTTTTGTAGCACAAACGTCACAGCGGATTCTAGTTCAGGAGACCCTAAAATTCCAAGGCCCCAATTCTTGAAACATAAAAATAAACAGGGTGTCATCTATAGCTGGCAGAATTGATAACGCCTATTCATTCGTAGCGTTTAGTTGATTTATATAATTTCTTCTCGAGTCATAAAGTACCCAAAAACGTTCAATTGATGCTGTACAAAATACCAAATATTACTTTTTGATGCCTGGATATGATCAGTTGAAAGTTGAATTATAAAGGAAAACATACTGAAATTACTTACCTAGGAAGTCATCTGTAAATGGAAACATGTCTAACCTTTATTAAATAAATTTTGTTGCTAGTTTTACTGGTGACAACTTGTATATTTTAATGATTTAAGTAATTTGATCTGAGTGATTTAGATTGTTTCGAACCACAATTTGGTTTTGTGATGAAAACAAGCTCTGAAATGTTTCCCAGTTTTCCTATTTCTGAATATTATAAATAAAAATATAATCACGAGTATAATTTCTTTCACAAAACTAACACCGGATTCTCGTTCTCAACAAGCTTAACAACCATTTACAGGATAATATCCTGTATAATTTTATTACCCGGGCAACGAATTCTGGAGGTTTTGCGGTATATTCTGAACCAGTATGTCTCGGTAATAGAACGATGTTTACCACAATTTTTCAATTTTCAACTGGTCATATATAGCCATGGAAGTATAATATTCAGAAACAATTCAACATTACGGATAAATAAAAGTTATCAAATTTGCTAGCTACACATGATACCCTGTATATTTTTAGATTTAAGTATTGAGGTGGGGATTTCAGGGTGTTCTGATCCAGAAATGTTTGTGCTTAAAGTGTCCTTAATGTATTTTCCCCATTTTTTCGTCTCTCAACTCGACATAGCAAGCCATGAAAGTAACATTTGGTTACTTTCTATAGCAGTAATTGAACATTTTAGGTACTTTGTTACTATAGAAAAAAAAATCAAAAACAACCAAAGATTACGGATGAAAACAAATTGAAAATGTTGCTAGTCTGTAAGACACCCTGTATATTTTAATGAGATCTGGGGGTTTAAGCATGTTCTGAACCAGAATCTGATGTTAGTTTGTAAGTAAAAAACCTTTTAGTATATTTTTCCCTGTTTTTCACTTTTCAACTGGTCATAGCAAGCCATGAAAAAGTGAAATTTGGGTATTTCTTATACTCAGCATCAATTGAACACGTTCAGGCCCTTTGTGACAGAAAAAATCGAAAGCAACCGATCATTTCGGATAAATAAAAATTGATTATTTTGCTAGTAACAGATGCCACCCTGTATATTTTAATGAATGAAGCACTTAGATCTAGGGGTTTTAGGGTGTTCTGAAACAGAATCTGGTGTTATTTTTGCGATAAAAAAATACCTAGTATGTTTTTCCCAATTTTTCACTTTTCAATTGGTCGTAGGTAGACGTGGAAAATGGATATACGAATATTTCATCAACCTCAAGTTAGATATTTTTGGGTACTATATGTTATGAAGAATAACTTTCGATATCACTGTACTGTCAAGAAAATACGAGGGTGTGGCTGCTCAAAGTGGGACACACTGTATGTATTGCTGTGTATATGTACAGTGTTGTGCTGTATGTAATGTTTATTTTTATTTAATTTTATATGTTTGTGTTGTGTGGGTATTGTAAATTTTGAAATTTTCATATAAAAATATAGAATGAACTTTATAGAAATGCCCTAGCTCAAAACCTTTATTTTTACCTGCTTTACCTTTCCTCCTGCTCTCAGTAGGATTCAGGAACGTGGACAACCCTGTATATAGGTGAGAGAAATTGCAATATTGTAATTTTCAAAAGTGATAGACAAAATATATCAATAAAACTTTAATAATTGAATTTTTGTTCTTTGTTTTTCAAATAAAAATCTCTCAAAACTGAAATTCGTATTTCTTTTCCTTCAAAACCATGAAACAATGCCCTACTAAAATATTTTTCCTATTATACTCTATAAACTGTTTCCTAATAGGGTCACTGGATCTAGAAAGATTTGCTTCTACGGGTACCTACGGCCAATGGGAGGAGTCTATTAGTTCGAATGTCAAAAATAACCCACAGAAGAAGTTAGGTTAGAGCCAACGTTTGAACTACCGACACATGTCAATTTTATGTACAAAATGTTCTAAAATAGTGGCTTGAATAGTGGAATCCGGAATTCCGGAATGACATGTTCATATAGATAAAAGTTTATATTATCTTGATAAAATATTTTCAAGATTTATCTAATCGGTAATACGGTAACGGACAATTCTTGGTTTATTGGTCCAGTTGTTACAGCATAGCATATTGCCCCCAGATCTGATAGGAACATAGTCTTGAGAAGTATTGTTTACTTTCTACTGAAGCAATTTATATATTCTTTTCTCATGAAAATGAAGTATTGGTCAGTGACAACCTACAAAAATACCGACAATAAGATACCCATCATAGTGCCATATCAATTCAGTCCCTTGGCAAGAATACCTCGAAATTTTAACCTAGGTTCTATTGACCTAGTTAATATTGCATTAAACCAATCAAAGAATATATTGAGATCTGTATTAGCAATATAAAATATATACAGAAAACTATTTGAGGTATTCTGTATAAATTCATTAAGTGAAACTTTCACGTAGCTTTGTATTATAATTGTAGTTTATGTAAAAATGGTGTGAATAAATATATTGTCTCTGCCTGTTGACCTTTTTGGTTTTAGATTTATTATAGTTCTGAGAACATCAGATTCGGTTACCAAAGGTAGGTTAAAGATGATGCATCCGAGGCAGCCTTGAAATTGCTATGATTTTCTGAGACCTGATAAACAGAGTGGAAGAACTGTATGAAAGCATTTGCAATATCACTACTGTTGACTGAGTTATCAAGCTGCATTTCTCTAGGCAATCCACTTCTGGATATGGATCTTACAAATAGCCAAAAAGGGTTGTGATCTTGTGCAATATTTCTTTTATTGTTGATTTGATCGAGACAGTCATTAACATTCTCACATTTGACAAGATCAAACCAATTTTATTTTTTATTAACTGATATAGTAAAAAAAGTTACCTATGCGGTTGCCATATGCGGCTCAACAGATTGATGGGCTCTTCAATCTTGTGTTGTGACACTGAATGTATTTTGCAAAATGAAGTATAGAATTTTGGTTCAGAAGTAACAATGGCACATTGTTCAAAATTAAAAAACACATGTTTTGATTATTTTACTTAAATACCTCTGAAGTGGTGATAGGGTGAAACTTAGGTATCACACTAGATGATAAACTCAACTGGTCAAAATACATCTGGGAATTTTTGTAGATCAAAAACTCACCTTTGATTATCATATTTGAGAAATTGTCTAATCAACTAAGAGGATGTTAGGATTCATTATTAGAAACTAAAGACAATATAAAAACACCGAGCCTTCCAAAGCCATTTATTCACTGGTAAGAAGTATTATTAAAAAACATAAATGCTATCGAGCAAAAAAAAGACTTTTGACAAGTATGTCACATTCAAAATGGAAGGTGTACCCTGCTAGATCGAAAGACTTCCTAAAAACTATTTTAAATATATGGTCTCCGCAGTCTAATCATTTTTATTTTTTTAAATGTGTTTCTCACTTCACATTTTATTAATCGGGGACCTCGTCAGACACACTTCCTCCATCTACTCACAGCAAAATCATTGATGCTTAATCCTAGTCTAATCAAAATCTTGCAGAGTATTTGGCTATGATGACATCTGCACAATGTCCATCAGCCAATTTTAAAACTGTTCATTCCGTTGATTGAGGGATGAGGTAGTCCAACTTTTTGTGTTTATTGAACTTCAAAAAATCATCACATAGGTACTCAAGTTCCTTATCGACGGCTCTATCTCTATGTTCCATAATAGCTGCCAACCGGATCACAAGATAGGGCAAGGGGCAAGAGGCAAGGCCCGGAAATCGATCAACGCTCCTTGGAAATTCGAGATTATTGTATTCCTCTCAATTTCAATCAATAACAGAATTAGAATTAGTAGCTGGTGTATATCCATTCAAGAATAAAATATGAAGTATTATTATACTGAACCAAAACCAAAAAGAATAGAACTGTCAAAACGAGTGTCAAATCTTCTTTTTATTATTATAACCCAACTTTTTCGTTGCATTTTTATTGGTGCTTTTGTGAGTTATTTTTGACATTTGAACTACAACAAGAGAGTTGAACTATTAGACTCCTCCCATTGGCCGTACCCGTAGAAGCAAAGCCTTCTGGATCCAGTGACCCTATTTTCTAAATAAATCGAGCGCCCTCTATGGTCCTAATCTAAAATTATCTAGAAAACGTGCCTTATCAGATTGTTAACTGAAAGTCCGCTGGATTACTTTATTTGGCACAGTTACCTACAAATTAAGGTTATGTATGATATAAAAAAATAAAGTTCAAGGATAGTTTTTTTACTAATGAAAGTTCTTTTTAAAATAGGGAATAAAGTCAATGAAATCAAATTTAAAATAATTCCGCACAGTTATGATAGTTTATAGGTGGTTTTCTGCTACCTGCTTCTCTGCTTGGCTACAGAATTTGGAAAATTGTACCAAATTGAAAAGGTGGTGGTTATAACCCAATGTGCACAAGGACGTTGAAATAACGTTGTGAAATGGCTGAAAACCGAACGTTTTTTTCAACGAAAAAATGTCGCGTGAAACAACGTAATATTAAACCAATTGTTTACTAATTATCGCTTTATTGCCGTTTTCAATCAGGTTTTTTGAACATCGAAGATACTCAATAAAACAACATTGTTTTGACCAAATAAAAGGTTAAGGAAGGAAGTTTGATTGAAAATTATTTTTGAATCAACATAACGATTGTTAAACGTATATTTAACGACTTGTTGAGGAACTAACGTTGAAAACACATCTTTATAACGTATTCTTTCAACGTTGAAGATTACACTAAATTATTGCCGTTAAAATGTTCAACCAGAAACGTTTATTCAACCAATGCCACGTTTATAACACGTTTGAAAAACGTACGTGTGCACATTGGGAAGTACCTTTGATGTTGCGTTTCCAACTGGTCTCGTTCGTCTGTCAGGAATTTTGAGTGATTGTCAGGTATGTAGTCTTAAAATTTTCGTTTCTGTTTACTATATTTGATTTCTGTTCCAGTTTTCATTTATTTGTCAGTTTATTTAGGTTCTTCGTATTATTATTTCAATTACTTTTCTTCTTTTTGTTTGTTATTTAAATTTTCATAAGTTTCTCGTCCTCCAAAAATGTATCGTCGTCAAAAATTTCTTCTCGTCTCCCTGTTACTTTTCTCCTCGGCAACAAACCTTCCAATTTTTATTCCTCTCTCCACCAATCACTTTTTATTATCCCGCGTCACTGAATTATTTTTGTTATTATTTTACTTCCGCACTGTTTTTTAATTTCACTTCTTATTTCTAACATTTTGTACTTATTTCTAATACTCTGATACTCTGATAGAGGTTTTTGTTCTCATGCAATCATTAATTTTTCATTTTTCATCGTACTGTCATTTTTGACATTTCTCTTAATACTTCCCAAATGATATACAAGACGTTTTTTCATTAATAAAATAATTTTGAAAACTTTATACCAGGAAATAATTGTTTTTGCCTAAATATGAAATTTTGATCTGATACAAAAGTGCTCTTATTATTCCAAATGAACTAATGAAAGTAAAATTTAATATAACCAAAGAAATAAAACATAACAGTATATTCATTCAGGTAAGTATTTTCGGAAGTCGTTCCTTTTTGCAGGTACTTGTGATGTTTGTATATACGTACCGAAAACGGTGAATATTTTCATGAACTAGTATGCGAGTCTCGACAATTTTGGTAATATACAGTATCGGAAAGTTTTCATCTTGGGTATGATGGTTTCATGAGAGCGTGCTATGGATATATTGAGAGAGCATTACAAGTTCTCCTCTACTCGCTCGAGGAAGGGATATCGACGTGCGCTGTGTCGCATTGCCACGTGGTCAGTCAATGCGTCGGGTGGGGTAACAGGAGATGCGCACAGTAGTGCGTCTCTCTTGTTTATGCGGTATTATCATATCATTGCGTTCCTTGTTGCTCGCGTAGATTTATATCTATAACCCAGATGAAAAGTTCCCGATACAGTATACCCCAGATAAAAAGTTTCTAATACTGTATAAGTATTGTAATACGAATCAGTAATAGCAGGAATCATTTCACGTGTTATTCCACATTCTTTTTTGAAAACATTTTCGAAATAAGTTGAGAGTTATTATTCGAACGTACATTTTGGTAGTTATTATTTTTTACTACTATAGCCAGTTCTCTAGATGATAAATGAAAGCACTCACCGCTCAGGAGTTGAGTGCCTTACCAGAGATGAGATTTGTGTTGTTTTTGTGACGTCAGAAAGAGGTGAAGTAACCGATGAGAATGACATTGATGAGACTATTATCGGAGGAGAAATGATTGAGGCGAATAATACGGGATCGTAAGAAATACAAGAGCATAAGGATAGTTATGATTCGGAGGATGACATGTTGAGTCGGATATTGACGGAACTTTTGGAATACAAGTAAATGAAGTCATGATTCAGAATACGATCTTCTCTGAGTGAAAATTTTAACAACATATTATTCCAGAATTAAAAAGAATAAAGATATACCTACTAATTCAGGTTCTACTCACAAGCATTTCATTAATATTTGAATAAAAGAAGCAAGGCATGGCAACAAGACGCTTTATGAAATATGTTCACTATTTTTCGATAACGAAGTCACGGAAGAAAATTTTAATTGCCCAAGTACTCATGTATACCTAAAATACTGACACGATTTCCATATCAACAAATCAGATTCAAAAGAAATTTATTGGTGTTTTTATATTATCCGGATATTATACTCTGCTACAAACTGACATGAATTGGTCGAAATAAGTTAAAATCAATGAAGCAAACATCCTTTTGTCAGATGACACAATGTTGAACAAAGAAGATGCATTTTCAGAATTGACACCCATTCTTTATGTCATCAACAGGAAGAATAAGTAGTTCAGAATATCTGCACTGTTGGAAAAAAGTTGTTATAATAACAAAAAATAAGAAACCCAGGAGGTCCACTAGTATTCTCAGTTAAATTAACAAATCTTGATATTGACAATGTTCACATGTACAAGTTTGTAGTTTTCACACGAATTTTTGCTGTTTCACAAATTCGGCAATGTTAGTGCCACAACTACACCGTTGTCGATTCTACAAGAGCACCAATGCATCAACAACATTCAGTTGTTAGTTTCACACATTTTTTTTTCCTTAAAATGACTATCTTACCGTAATTCAATTACTTTTTTTGATGGATTAACATTATATTGTAGTGAAATCAACATTGTGATATCGTCGATCTCTCCACTAGTTTTGGTAATTCATAAACTGACAAGAAGTAATTTTAAAATCCCATATTCTTGGGATCCCATTATTTTAACCACATCTTGTCCATGCATATATATAGTAGTTGTAGTAGTAGTAGTGGATGGATTAACATTATTTTGTAGTGAAATTAACAATGTTATATCGTCGATTTCTCCACTAGTTTTGGTAATTTATAATCTGACAAGAAGTAATTTTCAAAACTCATACTGTTGAAATCTCAATTTCTCAATCACATCGTGTCCATGCATAAACGTTGTGGTCCTGTCCCAGTGTTATGTGCGTGTAGGTGTTTTTATTTTTCATTCGAAGCAGGTGGTTTCAGGCTTTGCTTGTGCGAACATAGATAGATGGAAGATAGAATAATGGAAGGTAAGTATTTTTTTTCACTTTGTACTGCATAATAATATAAAAATTACCGTAGACGCGATATGCGAATTATGACTTCACATGTGAGATTGAGGGGATACAACAGCCGCCATTGGCGCCGTTACCGCCATCACCAAAATTCTATGTTAGACTGCGTGGTATTGCGGGAAATTAAAGATTGTCAATATCCACCCCAACAATATTTCAGAAGCAGATTAGATATTTATTTTATCTTCAAATATTTGTATCGTAAAAAAAACAAATGTTATTATTCTCACTCGTTCTATAGCTTTGGAAATATTTTAATCTAGTTCACTCTGTGTCTTTTTGACAAAGTTTGAAGTTTGATTTTATTTTAAATGAGAAAAACACGATACTATGAATCTCGAGAGTTGGAGAGAGATGTACTGTTTTATGGGTCAACCAGACCAAGAAAGGACATTGAAAAATTGAACACATGTTGACTTGTTCAATGTCCTTGCAACCAGATGCCTTGTTTTATGAGTTTTTCTGTTGGTATTGGAAATCTAAGTCAAAACTCAAAAGAAGGGATATGGTAATTTTTATAGTACAAAGTGAAAAAAAAATACTCACCTCCATTATTCTATCTTCCATGTATCTATGTTCGCACAAACAAAGCCTGAAAACACCTGCTTAGAATTTGTTAAAAAAAATAAATAAAAACACCTGCACGCACATAACACTGAGACAGGACAATAAGCGAATTTTAAGCGCCAATACGACACTCTTATATGCACGAGAATGCCCGAAGATGATCAATCGGCTTTTCACAATAAAATACGATGAATTCGACAAATTTAATGGATAATAGTAAAAGTACTAAAATATGTTCCTCCTACAAATTTCGTAAACCAGCATTTTGTATTTTGTATTTTGACATATATTAGGTGCTTAACTAACAAAATGGTCGATTTCAAGTTCATAACTTGAAGTTGCTAATAAATTCACATCAATACTCTCTGAATCTGCAAGAGCATTTGCTATTCTGTTTCTAATCATAACAATATTTGCAAAATGAAGTTGTGACATCAACAACTTCCTAGATGAAGATTTTTATAACAATGAGATAGACGTATTGACAAAAGTTTTGTGAAAATAGACAAAGGATAAATTTAACAATAGCCGGAGTAATTTGAATAGTGGATTCTCGATTAATTGTTGTTGATTCTAGCAACATTTTTTTACAAAACTATTTTTCTACTGATGAAGAAATGGTACCGTATATCGGGCGTCATATCTGGAAAATGGTTATTCGTGGAAAAATAATGAGATTCATGTTCATTCCATATTGCGGAAAATAAAAAAGCATACCCTACTGTATATTAGGAAACATAGTTGTTTTGGAACCTCTGGGAGTGGTTGAAAACCCAGATCAACGTAGGATATTTTTTGATGATTTATTTTCTTCGTATTCTCTTTTTGCTCCCTATATGTGGTTGGAATAAAAATTACCACATGGTTATTCCTGCCTGTCTTAAGGGGCGACTAAACGGATTATCATAGGTGATGGCTGATCCTACATCGCCTGGTGAAATACCACAAAATAGACTATAGGAGCTGTGGAATATATTCATATAGGGTGTGATTTAACCTCTTGCACTCCCGTGGAGGACGTGTGTATAATGCCATGTCATAAAGAATGGCAGGCGTGAAGAATTCGAAAAAAAAAACTGGAAATTTCAAATTTTGTTGGAAAATTCAGAAACCTATGTTCGAAATTACACAGTTTCTTCCATCCGGCAGTTTCAGTAAATCTTTCAATAATTATCATATGTAGCTGGCGGTTGTCAGCAGAAGTAGTTCTATTTGATATTCGAAGGTGAAATAACGATATTTGATGAGTAAACAATCTAATTTTACGAATTTTTTACGTTTTCCTGCCGAATTACCTCGACAAGCTGAGTTTGCTCGAAATTTCAGTTGCTCAAATTTGAACAAATTATATATAACATTCATTCCCAACTTATCTTGGAACTAACTGAATCAAGTTTTTCTGTACCCGTTTTTTTGGTTCGCTTATTTTTCATGACTGAAATCGACGTAAAAATATCACAGTGGATATTTCTGAAGAAGCGTACCTGTCATTTTATTGCCAAGATCCTGTACTTTTAGAATATGTGTCTGAAAACCTCTAACAACAAAGTTTTTATTCATGATTTTCTATATTTCCCAGAAATTTCTCAAGACGACCCAAAATTCTTCTCATAAGTCTCGCGGCAAAAGCTTTATGAATGTAAAAATTTGTAGTTGGAAATCTGCTTTCTCGCCGTGTTTTTCTGAACTATCTGAATAAAAATGCAAATTTTCATTTTCTGTTCGAGTCTTTTCACCATATCTATCAGATGTGTTTCAATGTCCAGCGTGGCTAAAGATAAGAAAGTAGTTTTTTTTCTCTTGAATATTATAAAAAAATCACATTTTTCAATTTTAATGGAGAATGGTCCCCTTTTCAGAATGAATCTACCAGGAAAATATTTTGAACTAGCAAATAAAGTTTGTCTTTTAGCCGCAGATAATTACAAAACTGATTTTATGAGCACCCCGTTCATATTTTTAAACAAAAATCAAAATGAATTTAAGCATTCAATTGAATTCCTACTTTGAACTAGCATTATTATAAAATTCCGATTTTAAATTCAGAATTTTATTGTTTTCCGACTTTATAGACGGAATTTTTTTATTTTCAGACTTTGTAGTCAGAATTTTAATATTGTCCGATTGCAAAGTCGGAAATTTATTGAATACCGACTTCGTTGTCAGAATTTTATTATTTTTTGACTTGGAGAGGGAATTTTATTATTTTCGGAATGTAAAGTCGGAATGTTATTATTTCCCGAAGTCGGAATTTTATTAAATTCTGACTTCAAAGTCAAAAATGAGTGAAAAATATTTCTGAAAAATTATGTGGTGTTTCTACGCCTTCGTAAGTTTGTGTTAATTCATATAATAAAAATCCATGTTGCATATGGGATTAGCTAAAACTGCATTTTCAAATATTTTTGGAGTCTCAGTGGAACGGCTATTCTGCCCTACTAACATGAAAGGTCCTATCAGCAAAATTTGGCATTTTGACCTTTTTGGCTATAGTTGTTGGAGTCGCTGAATCACATATGTGCAAAATCAAACTGTACTATCTACGTGTTATATCACTGCATTCATTATAAAACGTTTGTTTGTCCTGAGTGCAAAAAGCATCACTCATACTAGCCTAAATTGTCCGATCAAACATATGATAATATAATAAGTCCTATCTATATATGCACACAATAAAATGTACTTAGGACATTATAAACTAGTATTTATGCATTCATATTGCAACTCTAAATTCAAATGACAAAGATGAATAAGTATTATTATTACTCACACTGCAATATATCAATTATCTATTCATTCATATATTCCTTAAAACTTTTTTATGGAGTGTGTTCGATTTTGGACCTGATATATTATAGAATAATTGCCGTATCTAACATTTTTTTTTTCAAAAATCTCTTAATCAGGAAAGTGTTACTGATAACCTTTTATTTCATTGTATTCTGCTCGACACTGCAGTTTTAATCTGTGGATATCTCAGAAACCACGTAGCAAATATGTATTTTCTAATAAAATCATTTTAAATGCCAATTATCTCAAAACAATGAAATTCTAGATAAGTAGGACCTTTTATATGAGTTATAACGGTTGTATTTCTACAAACGTTCATTTTCATCATTTTTACCGTGGAACATGGAAGTGTGAACGGGGCACCAACTGAGTTGTAGGTTTCTGAATATGACTTACAATGTTTTTGTTGATTAATTCTTATTTTACAGTTCGAAGAACGCTGCTGAATACTCCGCCAAGTCTGAATAATAGATTATTTAATAAAATCAGTAAAAGATATTTATTTCTTTCAAAATAAAGTTGGTAATAACTCAACTGTCAAAGTCAAGTTTGAATTATAAATAGTTATTTCTTCTTCTTCTTACTCTTATTTTTATTTGGATTGCCAATTAGATCAATTAGCCAGTTCCGACAAAGTGAGAATTCTGTCAAAACCATAGATGTTATTTATAATGATCATACAGAGAGAGATAGTATAATTGAAGCTTTCATGCGTAGGAAAGTGTTGGTTTCATTCTATCTATGAGGTCTGTGATCTAAACATGAGCCAACAGTTGGTAAGCTGTTCTTTGATAGTGTGATAATTGGTAACACTGTTTGTAGAAATTGAGGAGGGGATTGAATTTTGAATTTCCGTTATCCTCCATTTCCTCCATTTCGTCCATTTTTGCGTCTTGTCTCACTTGAAGAACTCGCTGATGATTTAAATTTTTAGGTTTTAAAATCATCCAATCAGTGTCTATTAATAATATTTATGAAGAAGTAACTATCTATTTAAAATTCAAAGTGGAATTCATTGGAATAAATATTTTTTTGTCATTTATAATGCTTTTAAAATTATTTTATTTCCAATGAATTTTTATGATTTCTCAAATGGCGTCAAAGAACATGACATGTGTGTTGTTCGACCAGATTTAAATTCAAAATTTGATTTAAATATAAAAATGATATTAAAGTTATGAGCTTATTTGAAAATATAAGCTTTTTATAATTTAAAAGCTTTTTTAAAAAGCTTACTCAAAAGGTAATTTCTAGCTATTGAATGAGCGGCGATGTTAGTGGCCGATTGCCAAATTACCACAATACAGAACAACTATAGCTACCTATGATAGCTGAACTGGCTGAATTACACACTCGATCAGGTGACCAGAACCAGGTGGGGAATTCAGGAGTGTCCCAGAGCTGCTGTCACTGTATATAAGAACCAAGGAACCCGAAGAGCTTGAAATATATTAACAGGAGAGGAGTTTGGTTGATTCTTTCTCATAACTGATTGGTCAAGGAAAATATGTAAGGTTTAAATGCATTTAACCCAGTATTCCAAGTAAGTTGGTATGACCATTTGAATACCGTACAATAGTCCAAGAACCGAATTTCTTCACACAACCTGATTCAATCATTACTTTTAGACTTTTCTAGATCTCATCAAGCCCTGAACTCGGTTTAAAAAACGTTCAATTCTTGAATACTATTTTTTTCATGCAAACTGATTACTGTCATCATTTATAGATTTTTTTCAAGATCGTCAAGCCCTGAACTTGGCTTAACAACATTCATTTGATTAAATACTATTTTTTTAGTAATTGTTTGATTTGCATGTCTGGAGTATTTTCTATTTCAGTGTAATAAAGACTTTCTACAGAGACTAGCTTTGAGAATGAAATACTACAGTATCGGAAAGTTATCATCGGGGTATAGACAAATCTATGCGAGCAACAAGGAACGAAATGATATGATTACCACATAAATAAGAGAGACGCACTACTGTATGACACCCCTACTACCTCGTCCGACAAATTAACAGCCACGTCGATATCCCTTTCTCGAGCGAGTCGAGGAGAAATTGTAATGCTCTCTCAACATAATAGCAAGCTATTCTTTACGCTCTCATGAAGCCACCATACCCCGATTAAAAATTTCCGATACTGTATATCAGAATTTCAGTAGATGGCGTCCAAATGACAACTTTTATTTAGCTATTTTATTCTCACTGCCATAAATTGAATTTCTAAGAATATCTTTGGGTTAATTCACCAACAATCGTACCACGACCTTGGCCTCCGCAATAAGACCGCATTGTTTATATGAGGTTAAGGTGAAAACCCCTTAAAAATGGAACAAAACCTTATAGAGTAGGGTAGTATTGGTCCTCCTAAAATAATCCTGGAATAAGCTCTACTCTAATGGGCTCAATAGCAGTTTCGTGGATATTTATAATCATGAGAGAATGACAATCGATCTAGATCGTAGATATATCATTATTCAATTATAGGTGGTTATCTGTATAATGATATGAAACTTCTTCCAATAAGTACAATCTCAAATTATTTGTTGACACTGATGTTTCTGTTGAGTGTGCAAAGTCTCATTCAATAGAGCACTGTCAGCTGACGTCACAACATGGCGGTCATGGGGGGACAAACAAAGCATTTGACATTTGATGAAATGAAAATTCGTTTTTTGTGGGTGTTAGTGGATAATTGCGATTTTTATAAAATTTACAGACATTAAGTTATTCAAGTAGCCCTATGGAAAATGGGTTCAATGAGTTTATTTTTGTTCAGTTTGGTTTGTTTGTACCCCTATGACATTCTTCTGCAACTGTCATATTACGTCACTGACAGTGCTCTAATCCTATTCACACCTCAATTCCGATATTGAAGTCGAGATTTTGTTTTCTTTCTTTGCCAGGAGTTTGGTTTCGATCAGTAAATAAATAACTCCATGCATGATCTTCCTTTTGACTGTCATTCGCGTGAAGTTTCGGTATTCCTAAAGCTTACCTGTTATTCTGCGGTAATAACTTGTTGGTTTCATTTCAGAAATCTCTTTCATTATAATCTTATTACAGTCCTGTGTTACTGTGTGCTCTGCAATTGCGGGTTTTTCCAAAAGTCTACCATATCGACAATTTTACTCGAGCGTGGGTTGATGCTTCCGTCCGTTGTTCGGAAACATACCACGTAAATAACTTTGTCTCTTATCAAGGATGTTTTGAATATCGTCTCATTTGGGTTTAGTAAAAATACCGTATTTTCTGTGTACATGGCTTGGGTATCAGTCGCATTACTCGGGTATTAGTCGGAAATTAGAGGCATTACTTGGGTATTAAAGGAATTAGTTAGGAATTATTGGGCATTACAAAAAAAGGTCTTTAAAACATGGGAATTGGAAGTTACATGAATTATCCGAAATAGTGAGAGCGCAGTGGCTGAAATCAGAATTGTACAATGAAAAAAAAAAAGTCTTTAGAATTGTACTTGACAACAAACCTGATATTAAGACACAATTTATTTTATATTTTGATTACTTTTCTGACGGGCATTACTGGCACTACTTGGTGGAATTACTCGGGAATTACTTGGGTATAAAAGGTATAAAAGGTGTACATAATTTCCTCAGCGGTTTTCCCCTCGTTCCTGTATCTGTGTAACTGCCATTCCTTCAGAATATTGAAATAAAAACTGTTCCCTTCACTCACTGATATAAGACAGGTTATCGAAGACGCAAACATGAAAATTTACTTAAAATTTTCGAATTTGGAAAATCTGCCAAATTTTGAGAAGCTGTATCTCGGTACCTATCAGAGCTACCGAGTCCGTTTGTATTTTATATTATAGAAAATTTGATTTTGTTCAAAAATGTATGGGGGGGTGTTCGTCAAAAACATGCTCCTTCATATTCGAAAGGGGACAAGTAGGAAAGTGCAAAAATTTGACAGTTTTTCTGAGATATCCAAAAGTAATCCGGGGGGCTGGCTAGGTCGAAAACTTGGATTTTGCATCTCAGTCGCATCCCATACCAGTAAAAAAAACCTACTTCCACCATTTGATGCAACATAGGCCCACCCTCTTCATGACAAAGCTACTGAATTATATTGATTGAAAGTTTGATTTTGTGGAGGATATCCGATTCTTGACATGATTTTTTGGGTTTATGACCTTCCACAATCTGAAAATGAAAAAATGTTAATACTAAAAAATATGTATAAGTGTAGAAGGGCAAATTAATTAATTTGCTCGATAAGTTACTGCGTTCACAAGACTATTGTCTTGAAAGAAATAAATTTTTGTCAGTAACGTACCCTACACTGAATTTGCCTATCTGAAGAAATGAGATCGAATTAACAAAGAATACTTCTCTTTTTTTGAAAATTGTTGACGTTTCGGAGGCTGTATCTGCCTCCGTTCAGAATTGGTCATAGTTGGCTATGATCTGAATTTCTGGATGAACATTCTCTTATGATCAATATTTCCTCTCGACTCTTATCACCACCGTGAAAAATAAAGTGACGGGATCATATTTTTTTGACAATATATTTCCTTGCTTAACAACCAATCAGTAGATTTCAAATTTTGAAATTCAGCTAATAGAATCGGAACTACAGTGAAAATATAGCTTGTCGCTGTATTTTCACGGTAATAAACCTGCTTAGTTTTTGTTTTACTATCTATCAAGTGAAAATAATGATTTATATTATAAACGTGAAAATGAGTTTTGACTAATTATTTTTATTTATCAATATGAGAGATCTAATATGAGAGATCTTTGGGGATATATGTCCATTGGTATCATAGATGAGGCCGTGGAAAAGAGTAATTGGGGTATTACTCGGGAATTATTTGGGTATTAGAGGCATTACTTACGATTTTTTTGAGAAATCCATAAAAAAGGTTTTCCATGTGTTGCGAACTTTATACCGGACACTGCCCAGCCAAAAATGTGTCATAGAGACTGATTAAAAAAAATAATAAGAGAATTTATGAGATCTAAATTGGATAGTGAAACCGCAAATTCGTATAGAGCCATATTCGATATTCATCAGTATTTAAAAGACATTACAGATACATATTCTTTTAATTTCTTGTGGCATTTCTTAACGTTAATCTATATTTTTAGACATAACTGTTATCCGTTTGTATCAGCGATTCCTGGGAGGAATCATACGTGTTTATATGAGACCATCCAGTTTGGAAATGAATGAGAACATATGAGATTTTATTTATTTTATAGCAGTCACAAAATTATTTAAAAAAAATTAATGATATTCTGCGAGATTGTTCCTGGCACGTTCCATATGAAGATAATAAATCCAATGGATTATTATATGCACAAATGCATATACAGAAATAATAAAGTCTTTTTCAACTTCAACTGCTGTGTTAATTTACATATTTACATTTTTTTTTGTATGAGCAGTGCTGTTCGAGAAATATATAAATTATACATTCATTTCTAACAGAAACAAAAAAGAGGTAGAGTAGATCTGTGCAGACAGTTTTATTGCCATCTGTTCCTCGTCCGTATTACCACAACTTGCATCCTACTATTCCTACTATGGCTGGCTATTTGCCCATTCTGATACCGCGCTATAAAATGTGGTCTAGGCAGCTCCATCGTTTGAGTAGAGGCAGAAGCAATCCGGTAGAAGTCTCGGGTTAGAGATACATTCATTTCATACATTCGGACATTTAGATCTTTGTGCTCACGACATAAAAGAATCATGTAGTTCAATCTAAAAGAAACGAAAACGGTTTATCAGCGATTACATTTTACATACGAGGAAAATAATAAGTAGATAAATTCATTCTCGTTGATTCGATTATGATAAAATAAAATGTATCATTCGCAATTGAAGTCATTTCGAAATATATAGGTTTTCCTGGTGTGACAGTGATCTTTCTGAAATATTCTTGAAATATTCTGGCTTAATATGATAATAATAATCTAGTCAATGGCTAATGACCACCAGCGAAAAAAAAATAATCTTTTCAAATATTTCGGTAATATAGTTTAGAATTTTCCATTTGGTTTCGTAATGTTCTTATTGTTGGATCTCATGAAATCTCATAGGATTCGCATAAGATTGAATACGGAATTCCAAATACAGATTGGATATCAAATCCTGAACCCAATTTTCTATGCGATACCAAATAAGATTATAAATTGTGTGTTTCATCCTCATTCAAAACATTATTGTGATTGAAATTGGAATCCCTCATCGAATCGTGTATTGTCTCTTTGCACCACCATTGTACCCTTCCTTTTCCTATATCCACTTTCTTCATACGATACCCAATAAGATTATAAATTGTGAATTTCCGCACATTTCTCATAAGTTGACAAGTTTGGGAATGAGCATATAATATCGTTGTGATCGAAAGTGGAATACCCCATCAAATCTTATAAAAACCACTGCCTGATACAAACTCGTATGATATGCATTCGGCTATACAAAAAAGAAATACGTTTTGTTTCACAAATATCAACGGTTTCGAGATATTTGAAGTTGAATACGTGCGTGCGTATCAAAATCTTTACTATTTTTGAAAGGAATGTGACGGTAACTATTGATAACATTATAACCAACATATTTCATACCTTGCAATGAGTATAAATTCAAATATTTCAAAGATTGTTGGCATTTACGAGGGATTTCGTTCACAAAAATTTCCCGATATTTAAAACTTACATAGCCACTAACAAAATAATCACTAATGAGTATCCGTATCACATACGCACCCACTTATTCAACTTCAAATATCTCCAAAACCGTTAACATTTGTGAAACAAACCGTATTACTTTTTTGTATGGGAAATATTGGGGATTAAGAAAAAGAAGACGAAATCGATATTAATCCAGTGGCGTGAAATTTAGGGCGGGGCGATTATGGGTACCCACCTGCCGTACGCCCCTGTTTAGAGTTACAAACACATGATTTACCTTGAAATATGAAACTGAATGGTTTCAAGTGACATACCAAATTTCATTAAGAAAAGTTAAGCCGTTATGGAATTATTCTGGAAAATATATTTTTTGTGTCACTTTCAACACCCTGTAACTTGGTTAATTCTCATTTTAGGGTAGGTATATGTTTATTGGACCTTTCCCTTAAAATGAAGTGAGGATTCTACCCTCGGAGTTTGTCCCCTTTATTCTGGACACCCTGTATAACTGACTTTAACGACGTTGCTGTATTTGAAACTATGTCAACTTCACCATGCCGCATTCGCAAATTTCTTTCTCCCAGTAAACCGGAAAACAAAGAAGAAATACCTGAAGCATATAATCTCTGATAAGACGCTTCATCTTCATCAAATGGAAAGTTCATTAGAACTTGCGGTCTGAGCTGGTACTACTAATTTAATTGCTCTTATCCCCTGAAAACGCCACTTCTGTTGAATTGATAAATATAGGGAGAAAAAGGCCGCTATGGGCTCTGTATCGCAACTTTTCAATTTATTGTGTGATGAAATTAAACTCCCCATGCAATAAATAGGAATTTTGTAATTTACATTAATGAAGGGTAACGTGAATGAAAATTTAATTGGAGCGCTGCCAAGGGTATTTAAATCGAAAGTTTTGAATATTTGTGGAGAAAGATTCTGCTCAGCCTTTCAGTAATTTTTTAATTTCATGGGACGGTGCTGTATCCTTTTTCAAATATAGGGGATAATCATCATCCACCTCTCGGTTTTACTTTCAATTTCTCTATACAATAACATAGTAACTTCATTTCGAACAAAAATTGTCAAAGCGTTTTTAATTTCAGAAAAGTTACCCGTTGATGTACGATTTAATTGGTCAATCTGTTTGGGGCGATGTAATCCATTGTGAAAATGTAAATTCAGCATGTTGCAAATTAAATGAAAAACTAATTGATATATTCCAACTGTCCCTTTAAAATTAATATAAAAACATATCTATCCTCCTTGGTACTCCACTGAACTTATTAATAAAGTTCAACAAAAAGAACGAGCTCACAAAAACTACAAGAAGTATAAAACCGATTTTTATCATAGACAATTTGTCGATTTAAGAGCTGAAATAAGAAGTGAAACAAAGACTGATTTTTTAATTTTCAGGAAGAATATTCCTCGTTTCAACATGAATACCTCCCAAGAGGTTATCTTGAACGATAGAAAATAGCGACTAAAGTTTGTCTTCCAGGCGCAGATGCTTCCAACAGGGAGGTATCGTACTCGAGTCAAAACTTTTGACACTTTCACGAAAGAAATCTGCCGATGGAGAATTAGTAAATAATTTTTGAAAAATAAACAATCTTGCCAAATCCACTCTTTTACAGTTTTTTTGATTATAGAGCATTGATGTAAATTGTTGGACGATTTCTTAGGTTCAGTTTGTCTTCCCAGTATGCAGGTATATTGAGTGAAGTTCTCTTTAGACTTCTTCTTGGTGTCTTAGCAATATTTGGTTGAGGATGGACAGATCCATAGAGAACCCACCCACCTATTTTCTTTCTGATTATTACTCATTATTTTTCACCCATTACTAAATTTGATAATTTATTCGTATTCTTGATACAGTTTTCTTTGGTAGCGTATTTTTGGAAAACGAAACGTTCCCATTAGACTAATCACTTTCAGATTTACGTTTCCTTTTTAAACTCATGTCTGGATTAGTTCAATTTCTATTTGAGTTCTTTGAATCTATGTCACAAATGTCAATGGTCACTGTCACTTGTCAATAGTGTCATTGGCATACATTGTCAATTTAAATTTCTTTTCCACTTCCGCTTCAACATTCAGACAGATATGATGTAGTATCCCATATCTTTATCTTTAATAATCCTTAAACAGGATGAAAATTATTCAATTTTAAATATGTTTTATATTTTGTAACATTTTAATTTGGTCCATGGACATGATGTTTTTATATGGCTTCTTGTACACCTGACGAGTAAGTAACCTCACTTTTCATAACTTTCAAATTTCAAAAATTTTCAATTTTATCAAATTCATTTTCAATCATTACTTACTTGCAGGTACGCACTGATGATGACTTAACAGTCGAAAGCGCTTTGCTACAATTTTTAAAATAAAAATATTTTGCACGAAATACAGTTTCTTCCTTCAAGTATATTGAAGCTTGCACACAGCTTAACAATTTTACTTGATTTCCATCTTATCAGAATTTTCTACATCTGGAGGATCATTTAGTAATGATGCAAAACATTTTTTCATTTTTTATCAGTAAAGCTAAAGGTTTTTTCTTGCCTTTTCTAAAGAATGCAGCAGTGTAATCTGATCCTGTAAAAGCGTCGAATGCTGGAAGTGCCTGACACAAACACTCACCCAATGTTTTCGACAATTCCGTACAATTTCTACAAGAAATCATGTTCGGCTTTTATCCTATAGTTGTTAAAAATATTTCTATGTGCTAAAGTTTCAGGAAAATGGTTATTTTAAAATAGTATATTGTGCAACAAGTGCAGAAAAGAAATTGCATTTCTGCTCGTGTTACACACTATACTTTTTCTACAACACCCTTTTTGCTAAAAATAATACTATACTATAAGACGGAATGAAATGTCAGTGACTCATTCTTAGCTTTATGATGCCCAAGAGAAGCAAGGGAAGAGGGAGAGGATTTTAAGCCGCTCTCATTCTTGTTTTTTCTGAACTGAACGTCGCTGACTATTAATTCCGTTTTATAGTATAATTAAGTTTATTTCCAAACAAATATTTATTATAATAATTAATTACATATATTTAAGTTAATTATTAACTATTAGTTGTTAATGGTAATAACTGAGAAACAAATTCCAAAAAAATCACTCAAAAATTCTTGGTATGATTGAAAAAAGTATTTATTTGTAGTTATAATTCACTGTAAAATTGAAACAATTTTGAATTAAAATTCTGGGAGAGTTAGTTTTGGAAACATTTTCTGTAATATTCAAATTAGATGTAGACATATAATGTGCATTACTCGCAAAATTTTCTACAATTTTTACAGTTGAGTTGAAGTTGAAGGCGAAAATGATGATGATGATGATGATGAAGGGTGTGATATCTGGTTCATATTTGTTGACACTATATTTGACATTTGTGGGTCAATTGACGGCATTATTTTAATTGAAATGTTGATTTTGGAGTGCAAAGAGTCATCAACATAACCTTCGGCTACGTTATTTGACCGCCAACCACCATGGCGTTTCAGTGTTAACAGATCAGCTCCTGCGTCTGCTAACATGGTTGCCGATGTCCGCCGGAATGTGTGCCCTGTATACAAGTTTGGGTTCGGTAACTTTAAAAATGTTGCTATTTCTTGGGGCATGTTACCAAATTTGTTTATGCACCACTAATTGCGATAACCATTGCAACCTACGATAATAAATATTAACGTTTTATTGTCAAATATGTAAATTTTTCTCTTAACATTACCTTTGTTAACAGGTATATATTGTCCGGGGCTTCTTTTATAAATATATTTATTTCCTCGAATGTCAGAGTCTGTGCTTTCTTCGCGAAATATCCGTCAGACTTTCTCTTTTATAAAGCTCGTAGTTTTGCATACGTTGATATGTCAATTCCGCGATTAATATTAATAGTCGATTTTAGCATTTTCTTGATTTGGATAGTTCTTCAAAATATGCCAAAATTATATTTTCAGAAACACTTTTAGTTTTGTATTTTTCCTTCCAATCCATAAACTGTTTGTATGCATTTTCATATTTTCCTCTTGAAGTTGAAGGTAGTAAATTCAATGACACTGAATTAACTTGTTCTCTTAGTTCTGGCGGAGTATTTTCAATTTCAGAACTATCGCTATCCATTTTAGTTCAATCTCATTAAAAAATGACAGGACAAGAATATTTTACGAATATTTTATGCTTGACGTTTGTTGACATTCAAATGATTCGATAGATGTTGCTCCGTTGCCTAGCAATGGATAGTGTGTATGTGGGTATTTGAGACAGCAGTAGTGATGTCTATGATTTTTGACATAATTTTTTGGGTTTATCGCCTTCCACAATCTGAAAATGAAAAAATTTTTTAATCCAAAGAAATCTGTACAAGTGTAGAAGGGCAAATTAATTAATTTTCCCGATAAGTTACTGCGTTCACAAGACTGCTGTCTTGAAAGAAATTAATTTTTGTCAGTAACGTACCCTACACTGAATTTGCCTATCTGAAAAAATGAGATCGAATTAACAAAGAATACTTCTCTTTTTTTGAAAACTGTTGACGTTTCGGAGGCTGTATCTGCCTCCGTTATCAAAACTTCTTAGAAAGACGCTGAGAAAACTGAATTTGAATTGCGATTTTGGTAATAAGACCTTTCTTTGACAGAGTCAAATGAAATCTGTCATACATTCTTTTGATTGACATTTGGTATCTTGATACATAGGGTGTTCGGTATCAATCAATCACCATTCTATTAGTTCTTATTTCATCTCTGAGGAGGGGTAACCAGGTGCGGTCCATTTCGATGGAATTGGTTGAGAAGCAGTTGTTCGATAAAAGAATGCACGCAGTTTCCTTCAACTTCCTTTTTTCTTGATTTGATTCTCTCAATAAAATTTTGGTATTATTCCATTCAGTTTTCTCAGCGTCTTTCTAAGAAGTTTTGATAACGGAGGCAAATACAGCCTCCGAAACGTCAACAGTTTTCAAAAAAAGAGAAGTATTCTTTGTTAATTCGATCTCATTTTTTCAGATAGGCAAATTCAGTGTAGGGTACGTTACTGACAAAAATTAATTTCTTTCAAGACAGCAGTCTTGTGAACGCAGTAACTTATCGGGCAAATTAATTAATTTGCCCTTCTACACTTGTACAGATTTCTTTGGACTAAAAAATTTTTTCATTTTCAGATTGTGGAAGGTGATAAACCCAAAAAATTATGTCAAGAACTGGATTTCCTCCACAAAATCAAACTTTTAATCAATATCTATGATTTTTGTTCAAAATATTATGAATTTGTACGACAATTTCCCTCATATTATATAAACCAATAGACTTTGTCTATTCATTCTTGAAGTTGCCTGATCGAATATCCCTTCGAAATGCAGAATTTTCCAAATATACTTTCACCTTGCTGTCAAGAAAACTGTATCGCTTAGAAATTAGGTACTGAAAAATTTCGGCACAAAAATGTCACTTTGTGGAACAGAAATGTCACTTTGCGGCACACTAATGTCAAATTTCAATTATTGTGAGAAATAATCATGTTTCCGAACGTAAAACTATGCAGAAAAGCATGTTTTGGAGTGTGGTTGTAGAAAAATATATTTTTCCCCAATTCATTTCCTATGTTTTAATAATATTTTCTATATTTTATGGCTTTGTTTTAATTATGTACGTGATAATCAAATAAACAATTATTTGTGGAAACAATAAATTTTATTATTCATTTCTTAAATATTCAAAACTGTGAGACTCTTATTTTAGGGTAGTGGATAGGGGCGCTCTCAGAGTGCCCGAATCCAACAACCTCGGGCTTCGCTCGGTAGAGCTCTCACTAAATGGCCCCAGAGACAACGGTTCGGTCTCTCGGGCGCCAGAGTTTTTTATAGTGGTTCACTCCACTCGCCTAGGTAGCAACAGATGGAGATACGGTATTCCAGGCGTCCGTTGTTACGACCAGAATTTAGAGCTTCGAGCTGTTGCGGGCTTTAATCGCACAACTCGTAAGCGGAATACCGGTTGCTTTATTCACTATTAGCTTTGATTCCCTCACACGACGACTCTTCCTGAAATGTAGAAATTGCGGAAAATAATAGCCAAAAATATACCATACAAACTTGTTTATTCGCAGCTGTTCTTCATCGTTATGACAGGTTTTGTTTCAGTGTAAATTTTTATTCTATTCTAATGAATCAGTTATTCCTGGCCAACTTATCAACAATGTCAATAATAAATAAATATTGTTCAATTTATTTACAAAAGGCAGTTTAGCTAAGCATTCGGACACATCATTAATGTTTACTACAGTTTGACTGTGTTGGTTAGAAAAAGTTACATGTAGTGGTACCAACCCGGAAACTGAAAGTTACTATGTTTTTAAAGGACGGTTTGTTAGGTTCGACGGGGAGCGTTGACGTACTAGTGGTGACAGTTAGAGTATATTTTAACAACAAAAACAAAAATACACCGGAAGCACCGTCCAAGTGAAACTCGGACGTCCGGAAGGAATGACGGTCGTTATACTAGCAAATTGACATTTTCACAGAACCCGTACGGAAAGCGTTCCCATGGGAAGGATACATCTACACTCTGATAACTGAGATTACGAAGAAGTGTGAATTGAATAATTATTTCTTCACGAATGCCTCTCTCGGAAAAAACCAAAAATATTGCTTGTATGACAAGCAGCGTCGATGTTAGATTTACGAAATTTTTACTTTCGTACTCGAACTAACGACCTGCGAGCCCCGACAACATTATTTCAAGTATTCCCCGCATCAGAGAACTGAAAAGGTTCTTTCCACGGATTTTCCGGGGTACACGGTAGGAATTGAATAATTATTTCTTCACGAATGCCTCTCTCGGAAAAACCAAAAATATTGCTTGTATGACAAGCAGCGTCGATGTTAGATTTACGAAATTTTTACTTTCGTACTCGAACTAACGACCTGCGAGCCCCGACAATATTATTTCAAGTATTCCCCGCATCAGAGAACTGAAAAGGTTCTTTCCACGGATTTTCCGGGGTACACGGTAGGAATTGAATAATTATTTCTTCACGAATGCCTCTCTCGGAAAAACCAAAAATATTGCTTGTATGACAAGCAGCGTCGATGTTAGGTTTACGAAATTTTACTTTCGCACCCAAACTAACGACCTGCGAGCCTCGACAACATTATTTCAAGTATTCCCCGCATCAGAGAACTGAAAAGGTTATTTCCACGGATTTTCCGGGGTACACGGTAGGAATTGAATAATTATTTCTTCACGAATGTCTCTCTCGGAAAAACCAAAAATATTGCTTGTATGACAAGCAGCGTCGATGTTAGATTTACGAAATTTTACTTTCGCACCCAAACTAACGACCTGCGAGCCTCGACAACATTATTTCAAGTATTCCCCGCATCAGAGAACTGAAAAGGTTTGTTTCCATGCAATTGTACTCCGCGGAATTTGGGAGAATCCGAACGTTCTTCAAAAATGACTGTCACTCGTATGAAGGCACTGGCTAACTGATCGGCGATGTGAAATTGTGGAAAATGGAAGTTATTTTTGATCAGGAAAAATTCAAGAAACGGTATACTAATGCGGCAGGTTTGATTTTAACACTTAAAAAAAATGGAATCGAGACTAAACTTAACAGAAAAAAAAAAAAACTTACGAAATGTCAAATAAAGGCTAAAACAGTATTTAGCAAAGTTACGTTTTCGTAAATTTAGGAACGGCTTTCAGGTCTACTTGACACGTTCTGAGAAAACTGATTAGTTCAAATTGTCACTCGCGGAAGAACAAAGAAATGAATAAGGGAAATCACTTCTACAGAATAAATCGGTACTTACTGGATAGTTTTCGACTGTGGACTGGCAAACAAACTAGTTTGAACGAACGGAGTTTATTGTTGAATACTTTCAACGGTTAGCAAGAATGAATTTCGAAGCACTGGATAAGAATTATCAGGATTAGGAATCAGAATCACAATCAGCATAATAAAAATAATGATCCTCGAAATGAGCTGGGGCTGGTATATATGTATTCCAGATTTCGACAAGAAACGTCACAAGAAACTTAACAAGAAACGGTCTCTATCCCCACCCGAATGGAGTAAGAAATGGGAATTTGAAGATAATACGAACGCTTGTTTTTCTAGGATTGGTACCAAGGCCAGGTTTTTTTCAGCTGAATTTCAAAGTATTTTCTTTATTAGTGGAAAATGTTGAATTTTTCCAACGGATTCGGATTCAGTAAAAATCGCAGATACTTTCTAACGTTTTAAATTTGATGAAACATGTGTCTAAATGCCCTAACAATGCAAATGAAGTTATAGGGTGATTTTCACCCTCAGCTGGGTAATGAGAAGTTAGTTACAAAATCTAGTTAGCAATATATTATTCCTGAATACTTCTAGCTAGGCAGATTACATGATTCTACCAGCAAGTAAGGGGTTGGAGAAAGTATCGAAGCATCTTCATTATTATTTCTCAAAAACCTTTTTCCAGCCAATTAAATCGGTACAGCTGTTTATTAATCAAAAGTACCATTGTTGGTGATCAAGCAGAGGTTGTTATATTATAAATGGGGTAGGGGGTAAGCTCCATAGTTCAGGTAGAACTAGCTAAACCCTGGTACGAAGAAACGTACCCCCAGTACTTTATGCAATGAACCAAGGTGGCAAACCCTTTGACAATCGTATGGTTATGAGTCAAAACAACTATACAGGGTGTATCTAGTTTAGGCCTGCCTATTTTCTGGATAGGTTGTACCTTTCGGTGATCAAACACAAAGGTACGTACTTATGGCATAAATCATACTGTACTCGACTGGCTCGGTATTTAATAATTATTAAAACAGGTCTAACGGATACAAGGTGAACTTATTATACTGAACTTTATGAAAATAGACTTGATTATAGCTGAAAAAGCTCTAGTAACGGAGCCTCAAAAATATGCTTCGTTACAAAACATAAAAATGAGTTGAAAAAATTCAACGGGATATTCATGAATTCAGATACAACGTTCTTACAGAGTTTCTTATGGAGTGTGCGTTATAGTGTACACTCGGGTTGCCCGTCTTCAAAATGGGTTCCCAAATTTTTAATTGTCAGAGGTTTGGCAACCATTTTTTTTCTAAAACAAGAAACTTCAACCTTTCATTTGATGCTAAAATTATGCTTCAACCAATGAGCTAAGCAACTATACCAAAATAAAAAAAATCAAAAAATGGTTGCCTAGTCAAGTGACTAAGGCTCTTATGTCATTGTTTTCATCTACTTGAATACTACCTTTTCCAATAATATATGTACTTTAACCGATCAGGTGCCATTTTCAGTGGTCGGCTCTTCGCCTATAGTGTCTCCTGGCACATGAGCACCGATCCGCAGTCAGTCGCCTACAAATATTCATACTCATCAATATCCAAAATAAAATCATATTATCTGTTAAAACCAGAAACAAAACGGCAAGCACACTTTCACCTTCTACACTGAGCAAGAAAAAATCGACAAAAACGGATAGGCCCGAGCACCTCACGCGCATTCTGTTCGTGCTCAAATCAGCATTTGCTCATTCGGTGCTCATGCGGAACAAATGCTCAAGTGAATACGCGCCTTTAGGTATATGTACTGAAAATATATATATCCCTTTGTATTCTTGTTATAAAGTTACTGTCAGTGTACAATGTCATTATGTTATGAAATCAGGGATTCATCAAGCCAAGTAGATTAAATTTTTCTCAAATACCTGACTTGACTTCAAAACTCAAGCTTTTGAAAATTTTATATTTGACTTGACACGATTTACGGTGTGAAGTACTTGACTTGATATCAAGTAAAATCAAAATACTTGATATTACTTGACAGTGATCCGTGAAATGCACACCGAAGCGTTAAATTAGGGGATTCACCGAGGTTTCAGCAAGCAGGCATTGCTCGATGACGACCTTCTGTTAAATAGTAGACCAGCGTTGATCAAGGATAAACAGTGGCGGCTAGAGAATAATTGTTTTTGTCTGATTTAAGTGATTTGTCCGTAATGGAATCGGAACTTTTTCAATGCTCAGAATATATAGTAGATGAGAAAGTGTCAGAATTTGAGAACATCGAAAGAGAAGTAGAAAGCACAGGGTCGGCGCCATTGAAGACCAAACGAGTTGAAGTTATTAGAAGTGTATCTAATAAAACGAAAAAAAATACGGATTGTTTCATAGTCGAGTAAGATCCTAAGAGTAATACAATACTGCTAAACAATGCAAATATAAGACGGTTTTGACAATAAAAAACTGCGGAACATCTTCACTAAGGCGACATTTGGTAGATCCATACACAATTTCAGTTACGAGTTGGCTTATAAGAAGGTCAAACATTTGTTTATTGTTTGCTGTTTTTTTTTAATAATAATAATAATAATTTATTCACAAAAGTATGTACAGAGGTAAAATTGACACATACAGCATGGTTGTGAATAAAGAATATACCACGAAGCAGTGGAAACTGCTTGTTTGTGGACGTATTCAAAAGATGATATAAAAAGAATGATAGAGTTACAGTCACTCAACAATTATACACTATAAAATATGTTATATACTAATCTTATCTTATATTCTAATCTTATAGGTTATAAGGATATTAATTTAGGGTAAAACTGTTAAAAATGTAGGAATAAAAAATTTAAGAAACTGTGAAAAATAGAAAAGTGTTTTAAGGTTGAAATGTTATGATTTTTGAATGTGTAAACTGTAGTATGTAAAGGTCTAGGATATAAATATGTATAATATAAAATATAGGGATATATCGTTTTAATGAAGTTTAAGAATGTAGAAGTATTATTATTATTTCATGAATTTTTTGCATAGGATTTTCAAGGACATATTCTTTTATTTGTGTTTTGAATTGTCTGATTTGCTTCTCTTTTTTCAGACTCTCAGGTAATGCATTGAAAACCTTTGGTCTTAGGTAACTGTATAAGTCCTCTGGCATATTGATTTGTGAACAAATGCGGGATTTGGTAAAGTTTACATCCTCTGTTATTTTGTTGATTGTATTTATCTGATAAATTCTTGTTTATTTATGAACTGATTTGTTACTAGGCTCAAGAAGTATATTTGTTTTATGTCCATTATTTTCGTCTCTAGATACAGTTGTTGTGTGGGATAACGTGGTGGCTTTTTATATATTATTTTCAATACTCGTTTCTGTATGACTTCTATTTGTTTCAGGTATACATTCGATCCAGCTCCCCATCCGATGATTCCATATTTTAATTGGGGTTCAAAGAGTGTATAGTATAACATTTTTAGTTGGTTTTCTTCGAGTATTTTTGAAACTTGCTTTATCTTATACACCACGCATCTTAGTTTCTTAAGAAGTGAGTTGATTTCTTGGTCCCATTTCAGGTGACTGTCTATTTCTATTCCTAGATATTTTGTAAAGTTCGAACAATTTATTTCAAAGTTATCTTGTAAACTAATTTTACTGTAATTTGGAAGTTGCGAACTATAGCTACAAAAAGGCACGTAAAACGTTTTTTTCACATTAATTGATAATAGTTTATTATCAAACCATCTTTTTATAAGAGGGAAATCAGTTTCTACTTTCTTTTTTAGTTGCGACCATGTTTCGTCTTCGTATACAATGACCGTGTCATCAGCAAAACTTATAATGTTTCCTTCAGATTCCACCAGGAATAAGTTGTTCAGGTATATATTGAACAGAACTGGTCCCAATACCGTTCCTTGTGGTACACCAAATTCTACTATTCTTTTGCTGCTGTGTGTGTTTTGTATTTTGACTTGCTGCCTTCTATTTGTAAGGTATGATTCGAAGAGTGACTGTGCCGTACCTCTTATACCTATGTTTTCGAGAGTTTCAAGTAGTATCTGGTGATTTACGGTATCAAAAGCCTTTGTCAAGTCCAAAAATACTCCTATACACGGTTTTTTAATGTCAACAGCCTTGTATATCTTTTTGGTTAGGTGTAGAATGGCATCTTGTATTGATTCTCCTTCTTGGAATCCAAACTGTGAGTTTGATATGATTTCAAACTTCTTCAAAAAATTGGTTAGCCTATTTTTGATGATTTTTTCTAGAATTTTGCTAAAACTAGAGATCAATGCAATTGGTCGGTAATTTGTTCTTTCTGTACTTTTTCCACTCTTGAATATAGGTATGACCGTTGAATTTTTGAACAGTGTAGGGAACTGTCCTGTTTTCAGTGATTTATTTATAATGTGTGTTAGTGGCTTTATAATTTTTGGTATAATAGTTGTATTAATTCAGATTTTATGCCACCAGGGCCTGGGGATTTGTTATTTTTAAGTCCTCGTACTGCGTTTATAAGTTCTGTTTCTTCTGCTGGAAACAGTAAAATGCAATTTTGGTTGTTGATTTTCTTTTCTTTATAATTTTTTTCTAGAACGATGTCTTTACCTATATTATTTACGAAAAAATCATTGAAAGTTTCTGCAATGTTCTCTTTTAATTTTGAATATCTACAGAAATCTATAGGATTCAAGCAATCTAGTAAAAATTGTGGTACATGCTACACATTTTTGTTCAGGGCGAAAAATATAAACTACTTTTCCATTCGAAAGTGGGACATAACGTGAAAATTATTGTACTGTATTTTACTTACTCCAGTATTGTTTATTTTGTATCCGTATATTTTTATTGTTATTGCGTTTTGGCAGTTAATCAGATAAATACAAAAAAGGTACTTGTTTTTTAAGAAGAAACAAGTAGGTAGCTTGATCTACAAGTACTTGATATGTAACTACTTGACTCGACTTGAAATTCAAAAATAAATACTCGACTTGAGCTTGTCTTGACTTCAAGTCAGGTCAAGTCAAGTAGTTGAAAAATCAAGTCAAGTAGTGAATCTCTGTATGAAATGTCATGATGAAGTCTTGTTGATTAAATTGAAATATGTATATGCTTTTATTTATTAAAAACCCTGATAGTTCTTGAATCAAACTCTCATTTTTCCTTTTTCTCTGAGAATGAAAAACATAATGCATCGACAATTTTTTTTATCTTAATATGCCGATTGTTCATGATTTTTAGTCTTTATAAAAAAAAGTCGTCCAAAAAGCTCTTGTGAACAAGAATCTGGTTAGAAAACATTAGAGTAGTCTTGTTTTATTATTGAATACATTATTATTATGTATTTTAGGGCATTTTGTGAATGTCGAATTGGAATGAAAGCAAATTAGAATGAATTTGAACATGAATAATGACGATAATAGAAATAGTTACACAAAAAGCCTAATTTTGGATATCAGAGTGAACAGACACGATTGAAGGTTGTGAAGATTATTTGAATTATACTCGCCTACATTATACATAATTCGAGGTGAGTCGACTTTATCAAATCAAAACAGCCGTGATGGGTCAACCGGGACAGACTTTTTCCGTAGTGATAAGATAAACAACACCAGTTTAATAAATAACAAAAAGCAGGACCATACTGGAAGCAAACAGAATCCACCAAGAATTCAGATCAAGTTTGAAAGTTATGGAGCCGTAGAATACATATGCGATATTTTTATTCCTTAAGAGTCCTTGAGCCGCAATAGGCCATTGGTCACAGTGGAGGGCAAGAAAAATCTTAAAAATGTTTCAAAAATGCAGTTATTTTGAAGCCATTTTTGGGTAGATGAACAAATAATTTCAAAAAAACATTACAGCACGTTATCTAATTAAGGTTTTACCTTTCTTTCCCAGGTAGCACCTCATGTTGGCTGAATCTTGTTTTCATATTGGTGAATGTAAAAATGCTCATATTGGAAAAACAATATTTCATTAATAATATTGGTGGAATATTGGCTCAACCTGTTCTGAATGTATATTGTTTCATGAAATATTGGGTCAATATTGGTTCAATAATTTTCACCAATATCGATAAAGCAATATTGCCTACATATTGGGTCCAGCATCTTGCTCCAATATTACGATTTCTATATTACTCTCATATCGATTGTAGAGATGAAAGACAATATTGTATATCCTAGTTTGATAGCACATTGGTAGAATATTATTTAATCCATATTCTAAAAAATATATTGACTCTATATTGATTGAGATTGTTACGAAAACCTTACGCCAATATTTGAAAGACAATATTGATACAATATTACAAAATATACTATCACTAGGATTGAAATTTGAATATTGGCCGAGTATTCAATAAACAATATTGAAATGAATCATGATTGAACTTGGGTAAGAAACCGCTAGGTGGCCCCACATATGGAACAACAGCTGAATCATAGTAACATATGTTAAATAAGGCTTCTCACAATGCGTTTACAAGTCAATCTACTCAGTGGTAAATTGAAGTAGAAACGAAATTGTAGAATTTTTAAATTATTCGACATTTTCTGGAAATATTTCATCCATGTTTCCAAGGCAACATATTCACTTTGAATATTTTACCAATATATGCAAATGAATTATTGTACCAATATCCCTAAATATTTTGGGGCCAATATTGCTTCCTCAATATTTCACCTATATTATTTGGTAATGTCCAAGTAATATTGTGCCAATATCCAGAAATAATTATAATTTCATCTCGCCAATATTACGTTTCAAAATTTTGCCAATATTTTACCAATATTATTCCAATGTGAGTGTGCTACAGCGATATTGTACTAATTTCGCCTAATATTTTGAGGCCCAAATATTACTTCGAGATTATTACACCAATATTATTTTTCAAATATTGGACCAATATCGCCGAATGTTCACATTTTTTGTCTCGCCAATATTTTTATTTGAATACTTTACCAATATTTTCACAATTTTGTACCAATGTTGTCCCAATATGGGTGTGCTACTTGGGTTCGATATCAAACTCACTTCAATTGTATAAATATTGCTTAAAATTTTAATGGAAGAAAAATACCACTGCAGCTTCCTGGATTATCTATGAAAAGCATTGTGAGGTACTGCCGCAAACGTAAGTACATAGAATCAAAAGTTCTCTAGAAGCCTGTCCTTTTTTGAAATCGATACGGCGAACCGATTTTGAGTTATCAACCCTTCTACCCTAAAAAGCTTCCCAAATATGGTCGCTCTCATGGACTCTAATTAGCACATATTTTGGAATTATCGGGGGTAATACCACAAGTGGTCGCAATACTATCGATAATTCTGTCAGAAATCAACGAGATCAAATTGCTTGGTCCCTACGGGACTCGTGGTGTTACCTAAAAGCAACTTGATTGAGTTAAAGATTTCTGACAGAATTATCGATTGTATTGTGAGCACGAGTCGTATTTATTGAGATAATTTCACGAACCAACCAAGTTATTATTTGAAATTTGATCGAGTAAACAAAGTGAATTCTTCAATTGTTGCAACTAATGAATAATAAAAGTGAAGTCTGTCAACCTGACTTTTATGTCATATTAGATTACAAGATGTATCATTGGTGTTTATATTTGTGGTTGACTTGACGACGTGGTCTTTCCGGATCGGAAAGAAAGGAAGCGACAGGAAGCGTGTGATTTCGCGAAATCCCATTCTGATTGGTCCTCATATCGCAGGAGACGCGACTTTCATATAGTGAGTGAAATTGTCACCAATTCCAAGTAGCAACTCGAATTGAGACGAATTTGAAATATTTCATGTACGTTCTGCGCCTTTGTTAATTCTCAACTCAACACCCCAGTGAATGCATTTTTATTGAAGTGATATGCTGAATTTCATTTCTTCTCCTTATGTTACGTTTCCGATATCATTTATAACATTTGAATAACTTGATTATATGAATAAAGAGTGAAATGGTTTTGTGAAATACTTTTCATAATCCAGTACGATTGGGTTTTGAGACGAGGATCGATTGTAGCACCATCAAACTTGCGGTATGCTAGTACATGGAACCATGATAAACACGAAAAAAAATTGTTCACCGAAATTCCAGGGGTGGAACATATTTTTTCTTCGTTTAAAAATAAATAAATAGATTTTTGCTGGAATCTTGAAAAGTTCATGATTTATTGGAAAAACAACTCAACAAGGTGAAAAACAATTTAATTCTCTACAAGATTCATAGTAATTTCTTATGAATGTATTCGTTTTCTCAGAAAACGTGATTGAACCCCGATATCAAATTTCAGGTTCACGCTTATTCGCCGCAGAAAGTTCTGGTGGAGCCGAATATTTGATTGGTTATAACTCTGCTAAAAATGATCGGAGAAGAAAAAGAAAAAAATCATATCGTTTCTGAAGACTCCTACCTTTTCATGCAAATATAATATGTGAGTATTTGAGTACCTAAATTGTGTTTTGTCGCATTTCACGGAGATGTTTGCGGATGATCCGAAAATCATGAATAATTTAGTAAATATGGAATTATTATACTGAAGCAGCAACCCATACCCTCTTTGGACTATGTGCAATAATTCTAGAGTAGTGTGACAGGTCCCACTTATACATGCAAAAAAAAACTTTGTTTTACTCCTGCCTCATATTCAACTTACCCATAAAACCGGCATTCTCTTCAGTAAATGTTGAAAATAATCGTTTATTCATATCCTGCATATATGTTTAATAACACTGTTGTTGAGTGCAAACCTCAAACTTGAAATCACATACTTTATTTCTTATGTAGGATGTGTATGAGCGATTATTTTCAACATTTACTGAAGAAACTGCCGGGATTGTGGGGCAGGAGTAAAACCCAGCTTTTTTTTTGCATGTATATATGAGACTTGTCCAACTAGTCTAACTAGTCTAAAATCGTTGCATATGGTCCAAAAAGCGTACTGATTTCTGCTTCAGTATAATTATTTCATATCACCTGAAATATCCATGACTTTCGGATCCTCCGTAAATATCGTAGAAGGGTTATGTGAAGTGGGACAAAACACATTTTAGGTACTCAGAAACTCACATGTTATATTAGCATAAGGAAGTAGGAGTCTTCAGGAACGATATTCACTTTTTCTTTTCTTTACTACTATAATTTTTAGCAAAGTTATGACAAATCTAATTGTCGGCCCTGCCGGAATTTGCAGTGGCGGGTTAATGCGAACCTGAAATTTGATATTGGAATTCAATCAGGTTTTCTGAGAAAACGAGGGCATTTTTTGAGAAATTACCGGGTTTATTTCTTGTGGAAAATTGAAAAATCTTTTGCCTTGTTGAAATTGTTTCTTGATAAATCTTATACTTTCCGAAAAAACATTGAAAAAATTGATGATGATTTTTTGGTAAACATTTTTTTTTCTAACAATGCATTAATTAATCTTATTAATCTTTCCGAAGATATCTACATGGATCAAGCCAGCAGACAGCTACAATGGTATACAATGGAGCTCGATTTTTAGGAAATCTGTCCATAAATCTGTTCATCTCAGTCTAGGAGGATGAACAGCGACAACACAACACGAGCAGTAAGAAGAATCCACGATTCCAGACTTTAGAAAACGTTAGAATACTTGCCTAATCGATATCAGATCCAAAATGGAACAACAATTCCTCTCTCAATTTTATTGTTTCTTGTGTGTTCTAAAACACTTCCCCAGCTCTTGGGAAGTGAAATTTTTCAAGCAGGAAATGAAGGGGAAGCACTATGCAGACATGCCATCAATGGATTGTTGCCACATCCTGATGGAAAATCTTGTAAATGGTTAGTTTTTATTAATGAATTTTATGAAACCTAGTGGACGAGGGATAAAAACTGAATAATGCACGCCTATTCTGACAGCCAATAATATAGTTATTTATGGTACTAGTGCGTTATGTTGAGAATAAGTCACGCGAGAAAGATTCATATAAATTCTCAAGTGACTTGGTAAATATGACACACGAGTGGCATACAATGTTTTATTCAACAAGTGGAAGAAATCTAGTGAGTTATGGATTATAACACACTAGTGTGTTATTTGATAGTTTACTTGTCTAAAATGACATTCATAACTGTCATGTGTTGGATAAGATATACAGGGTGTTTCCTAACTACAGTTCCTAACTGCAAGGGGTGATTTGTTAAGTCATTTTAAGAAGAAAAGTTTTTATGAACATATGTCCGGAGTTGCTTCGTTTCTGGGATACAGAGCGTTGAAATTAAAGAAAAAACTGTAATTAAAAAATATTATAAATATCAGTGAGCACCACAGCCAACAATATTGTTAAAAAAAGTACCCCACTGACTTTTTTCCGTAGATTTTCATTTTGTTAGATTGAACAACTCAAAATACAACTCTTCGGTCTCCTGTATTTTCATCATATCTATCTTCGTTTTCGAGAAAAAACAAAAACATAAAATAAAGACCAAAAATAAAAATATTAACAATTCCGATATTACAGTAAATGAGCAAAATGTCCACCTTCTGATAAAATACACGACCGCATTCGATTTGCCATTGATTGTCTGACACGTTCAAAAATTCCTGGAGTAGTCCTTATTACATTGCAATTGTCAATTACTCGGTTCCTCAAGTCATTCACATCTAGTACAGGAGTTTTATAAACAAGAGCCTTCAGATGACCATATCAATAGAAATCTAGAGGATTCATATCAGGACTGCGAGCTGGCCAATGTTGAGGTCCTGCACGTCCAATCCAGCGATTAGGGTAGGTGATGTCGAGATGCTGACGAGCAACAACACTAAAACGAGCTGGAGCCCCGTCGTGCATAAACCACATGTTGCCTCTTACAAGTATGGGCACTTCTTCCAACAAAATAGGTAAATGATCTCGCAAAAAGTCCGTGTAGGATTCACCTGTTAATCTTTCTGTAAAAAAAAATGGGCCAATTAGTTAGTCACCAATAATTCCTACCCACGTTCACCAAAAATTGATATTGAAAAAGATTTTCTCTAATAGCGTCGGGATTTTCGTCTCCCAAAAATGGTTATTGTGAAAATTCATAATAGCATTTCGTGAAAAATTTGCCTCGTCCGTAAATAAAATATTTAGTAAAAAATTATTATTGTGTTCCATCATATGAATTAACCACCTGCAAAACATTAATCTTGGATGACAATCCCGAGGCAGTAGAGCTTGGACCCGCTGTATGTGGTATGGGTATAGGATGTTTCTTTTTAGAACTTTCCAAACGGTTTTTGGCTGACTTCAAGATGCAGTGCAATCTTCCTGGTACTATTTGAAGGATCTTCTTCTATCGCATCAAGTATAGCTTCTTCTAGTTCAGTCGTTGTTACCGTTTCTGGTCTTCCACCATCTGCATTTTTATTGAAACTCCCAGTTTCACATAATTTTGCATGTAGCGTTCTAAATGTTTAAGTGCAAGGAATTACTCTGTTAGGATATCTGTCCTGGTAAATTCTTCGTGCTTTTCCCGAATTTGCATTTGCTAATCCATAAATGAGGTGCATGTCAGCCATTTCAGTGTTAGTGTAATTATTCATGATTGAATCGCTGCTAATTGACAACTCTGAATTTTACTGCTATGACAATAATGTTGTTAAAGCGACCTTACCTGCATTTAAGGGCCATTATTCATTATCGTATGCAGGTACGCCTATCGCTATTAAATTATTACGGATGGTGAACAAATAACAACCAATAATCCAAACAAAAATTAACTTTTTCAATTTGAAATGAAATATGTGTAGGAAAAACCCTACTACCAATGTCAGCTGGTCTCCAACGCAGGTGTTCATGATATGCAATAGAGTGGCTTTAATTTTTTTTTCTCGAAAACGAAGCTGGATATGAAGAAAATACCTGAGACTAAAAAGTTGTATTTTCAGTTGCTCAATCTGAAAAAAATAAAAATTCACCGAAAAAAGTCAGTGGCGTACTTTTTTTCACAATATTGTTGGCTGTGGTGCCCACTGAGACGCCACTGGCCCCAATAATTTCAATCTAAATAGGGCTAAATAAGCGCCTTATCAGTTCAAATAAAACTATCAAATTTCAACCAAATCGGTTCCAGGATCCTCATGATATTTTATAATTGACGTTTTTTTTTCTTCAATTTCAACGCCCTGTATCTCAGAAACGAAGCAACTCCTGACATATGTTAATAGGAACTTTTCTTCCTAAAATGAGCTAACGAATCACCACCTGCAGTTAGGAACCGTAGATATGAAACACCTTGTATAATCGGCCAATTAACTGTCAATTACAGTGATGAAAGCCCACGTAGCCAATCACACGGTGAATATCAATGTTGAAATTTTTATCGGAAACAATCGTCACTATTAGACGAATCTTGAGTTTTTAACAATTGCAAGAATGGGGCAAGAATCTTTAGAATATATTGAAGATAGTGTTTTGAGACCTCCGAAAAATACAGTAATTGAAAACCAGAAGTGTGAAATATATCTGATGATGTTATGTATTATTCTCTTTAAGATAGATTTGAGATAATTTTTTATATTTTCACGACTACTCCAATCTGATCTCAATCAAATCAACCAATGGAGTCGTATCAGTAAACTTCCTTCAAACATAAGGAAGTGTTTTTTTGTGTCATATTCTCTAAAAATAAATAAAATTAATTATAACTACTGCATTGAGGACAATCCACTGGAAGAAGTTGAGAGACATACAGATTTAGGAGTTATCTTTACAAATGACTTGAGCAAACAAGGCGTTCAAAACCTTAGGATTTGTTATGATAAACTCAATAGAATTCGACTGTGATGTAGTTAAATTTGTATACAGTGCTAGTCTAAAGTTGGTTCCCCCCCTACTAATTTTTGAACCACCTGGTATATTGCAAACAAAATTTGAAAGTCTCAAGAAAGAGATGAAAACCTACACTTTCATGAAAAAGTCACAGCTAAAAGTTTCGAAATGGCAGCTGAGCGCCATCTTCAATAATCTTTTTAAATAGAACACCCAGTATATCATTGCATGATCGGTTAGGGACGATCATAAGGAATCCAACAACACCAAGTTTGATGCTATTATCTCCAAAGACTATGGAGATATCGCCTATTATGTTCTCCATAAGCCGAATGAGTGTGGGAGAGAATTTATTGACCCGCAAGAAAAATTTTCTCTCTCCCACTCATTCGGCCTATGGAAAAAGTAATAGGTGATATCTCCGTAGTCTTTGGAGATAATAGTGTCGTAATTTGGGTTCACTCACGACTTGCTAGGTAGAATTTGACCCTTACTTAGTAAAACTCTTTTATAGAGAAATATGAAAACAAAGTTTATTTCAATAGGTACAAATAAATGGTGAAAATGGAATTTACTTTAGAATAGAATGACATACTTCACTAACAGATACAACAAAATGAATTTCTCCCTGGTGGTTACTTTTCAAGAATGCTACAACCGCCTGGGCAGACAATAAAAGACTTGAGTATTGGCTCAGTCTACCAGGACTAGCCCATTCCAAAGCATTTATTGCTTATACAAGGAAAAAACAGGACTCTGACAAACTTCTAGAACTCAGTAGAGCACATCTCAGAGTTATAGTAGGTTTGCTCACTGGCCACTGCAAACTCAAACACCACATGCATAAAATCGGACTTGCACAGGATGCAGAGTGCCGTCTATGCATGGAGGATGATGAAACGGCTAAACACATCCTGTGCACATGCCCTGCAGCAGCCAGAACCAGATTTTCAATATTTGGCAATACAAAAGTAAGGCCAGAAGATCTGGTAAACTGTTCTCCCAACATGTTACTCAATTTCGTTAAGAGATTGGATATGCTGGGAGAAATATAACCATAGGGTGAGCCACAATAGGCCATTGGCCGCAGTGGAGAGCCTGATGTATGGGCTCACTCACATTTAAACCTAACCTAACCTACTTTTCAATAATTAATAAAATAGATAAAAAATACTTACAGTACAAATCAAGGGAACTAACATTACCAGATTATCTAATTGTTCTTAGTACTCTTTGACTCCCCAGTTCCCCCCATTACCCTAACTAATTTTGGGCACGGTCGATAACGAACTCCCTGATCGAACCATCAGTTGTTTTTTGGAAAACTCGTATTTGCTATTGTAAACATGAAAACTACGAGAATATAAAACAAGGCATGATTTGAAGAATAACATTGCCTTGACCGGGTTGAAAATTATAATCATGAAAACGAATATAAATTTACGGGGTGTTCGGACTTTTACGACAATAGCATCAAACTTGGTGTTGTTGGATTCCTTATGATCGTCCCTAACAGATCATACAATGATATACCGGGTGTTCTATTTAAAAAAATGATTGAAGATGGCGCTCAGCTGCCATTTTGAAACTTTTAGCTGGAATGGTCTCATGAAAAAATAGGTTTTTATCTCATATTTGAGCCTTCCAAATTTCGTTGCGATATACCAGGTGGTTCAAAAATTAGTAGGGGGGAACGGACTTTAGACTAGCACTGTATAATTGCTTTGTGGGATCCAAGTTAGAATTCACTTCACAAATATGGGATCCAGGTACTGCAGTAGCCGCACAGGCAATCGAAACGGACCAGAATAAATTTTAAGGGTTCTTGTATCGCAAAAAATTTAATGAATATCCTCAGTATGATCAATTTCATTCAGTAAGGAAAGAATTCGAAATAGTAAAGTTATCCCTTAGAAGAACTTGCCACAATATACCAATATACTGTTTGTAGCCAAGATTATTAACGGCTTTATTTTTGCACCGAATATTTTACATACAGGGATACCAGGCCCAGATACACTTTATTTCACGTGAACTATAGAACCAACTTGAGAAAGTGCTCACCCATTATACCCATTATAAGAATGTGCAAATGTGTGAACTCTGTTAGTACGGGTTCAGACCTGAACCCATTTGAAAGGTCGCTTAACAAACTCAAAACAAATTCACTTCAATATTCTTCAAATCTGTCACAGAATGAAAAAACTTTTGAAATAAGAATAACTTTCAAAATAAGTCTGCTTGAATTTGATTCACTCAAGATAGTATTACATTTATGTTACTACATTATTATATACAGGGTGAGTCAGAATAAGACCAACAAACTGCGACTACAGATTCCTCACCTCATTTCAAGGTAAAATGTTCCTATCAAGGCATGTCATAAAATGCATCCCCTCTAGAGACAAGGTGTCAAAATTACGGAAAAAAATTAGATGTATTTTTTTTCTCCAAATCTCCTGATGGATAAAAATCTCAAACTTTGTACACTAATGGAAGTTTATCAACGTGATAACTGAAAGTTATAATTTTTAATTTTCGTAAAACAGTGGCGTAGTTTCGATGGTACGTGGTCATATTTTCCTTCATATTTTCGTTGGAGAAGTGATTGGGTAAATTAGCGTTTGACATCAGTTAGGCTCATTGATAGTCGCCCTGAAAGTCATCATTTCATGTGCCTAGAAGTGGAGGTTTCTGAGATAATTGATAAAAACTGAAGTTATGTCCTGAGTAGCAACGTTTTTTCATATTTGCATAATGCTAATTTTCTACAACATATCATAATATTTGTGTACCCCTGAACATTTTTCAATGTTGGAAGAATCGAAAACATAGTATGGGTGAGTCAGAATGAAACCGACACCTCCATTTTTTCATTCGTTCTGACTCACTCTTCCGATTTTCCCAACATTAAAAAATATTTAAAGGGTTGACGGATATTCCAATATGAAATTAGTGTTATGCGATTATTGTACAGAGGAGATTATGGGGGGGAGGGGATTCGGGACATATCGTAAGTTTTTCTCGAATATCTCGAACAACTTCACTTTCAGTTATATGGAATGCTGACTTTTAGGTTGAGTATCGATGAGTCTAACTAATGTCAAACGCTCACTTGTCCATTCACTTGTCCAAAGACAATATGAAGGAAAATATGACCACATCCCAACGTATCTACGCCACTAGTCTACGAAAATTTTAAATTATAACATCAAATTATCACGTTGATAAACTTTGATAAGTGTACCAATTTAGATATTTTTTCCATAAGGAGTTTTGGAGAAAAAAAATGAAATCCAAATTTTTTATCATGAGTGTTCTCCAAATTAGATATTCCATGATCATTAAAAAGCGAAAAAAAAAGTAGCATTGATTAAATAAGTAGATTCAACTTTGACTTCGTTGAAATAATATGAGCTTTTGTGTATTGCTTTCTTAATTATGTTCTGAGCCGCCTACGTTGAAGAACATTCAATTTTAGGAACACTCATCATGAAACCTGATTGTATCTTTGTTTCCTTTAGGAAATCTCCAAAACTTTTCATACGAGTAAACTGATAATTTATAATTTTTTATTGTGACAAATTGAAAAATACATGCTGCCATTTATGAAATGGCAGTTGTGAGCATTTCTTCATGGATACCATTTCGTTTTTAGGGAAATTTTGATAATTGTTCGAATATATCGGAGCTGCAATTACACAAAAACCTCAGTTTCCAACTGTATCGCACTTCGAAGGTTCCTCTGGTAACTTCTGATGTTTGTCAATTGTGATGATTTAAGTTTGAGTTTCATGGCCAACTTTGTTCGACTGAATAATCAACTTTATCTCCGCCATTTTTCAACTAATTCTCAATTTTCTCAGTGTTATCAGCGTGCTCTTTCGGATAATGAAAAAGTATGTACAGGGTGTCTATTAGGAAAAAAAGTTTGAGGTCACTTCCGGTTAAACCAGAAGTGGTGAATTTTCAGTAGAGGGTGCAAGATATGCGTACCCAAGTACTATAGCGACACACCAAATTTAAAATCAGTAACTTCAACTATAGAAAAATTGGGGGGCGTACCTCACCTCGTGGTCACCCGGTATATGTGATATATTTTGTATTCATACTTGGTTTCGTTGACGTATCAATTACTAGACGAATTATTCATTTGATTTGTAATTCATTACTTTGGTTTTGTTTTTTCTGTGTTTCTGTGGAACAAATATCATATCTGTGATGATTAATTGTTTTTGTATCTGTATTTTGTGGTCTTTGCCTTGTTTGTACGTTGATATTTTCTTTGTGAATATTTTGAATGAAGAACGAATACAGTTTCTATTTCGTCCATTGACTGATTTAATACACGTCATAGAAGACATAAACATTGAAATTAGCTTAACATCTTCGAATTTTGGAAGTTTGCCAAATTTTGAGAAGCTTTATCTCGGTAACTATCAGGGCTACCCAGCCCATTTTCACTTCATATTATAGCGAATTTATTCCAGTTTGAAAATACATGTGATCGTTTTTGTCGAAAACATGCTCCTCTATGGTCAAAATAGGACAAAAATAAAAAAAGTGCAAAAATTTTGCGGTTTTGGGATATTCAAAAGTTATCCGAGGCTGCTGCCGGAGTCGAAAATTTGGATTTTGAATATCAGTCACATCACATACCAGAAAAGACCTACTACCACCAGTTGATGCAACTTGGGCCCACCCTTTTCAAGCCAAGCTTACTGGATTACCCGTGAAAACTAGTATTCCTCCCTATATGGAAGGACCCTAGAACGCGCCTGATGAAGTGTGACAAATTTAGACTTAAATAAAATTCATTATTTTTATTCACTAATATTCCGCCGATTTATACCCTTGCAAAATCTGATATTCGTGCAATGAGGCTCGTTTAAAATTTCATTGCATATATTACCAAGTACATCGCCCATATACTGCATTAACATCAAGACATACATATCATACCAATGCTAATGAAAACATTATTTTACGACCAACAGACCTACAAACCAACAAGATTATGAGATGGCCTCGCGTGTTCTTAACACACTCATCAACCATGAATAAGTTCATTTGTGCTCTTGTCTGTAATTTATTCTTCTCAACTCAACATGAACCGAACTAAATTAAGCCATTTGTTACAATTTTAACGCCTGCGTTGGCCAAAAGGTGCGATTTAGAACATCTTATCGGAATTGATGTTCTGGGTGGTGTATGGTCTCTAAAGTATTCATCCCCTTTTCATCACTTTGGTGAGATTAGTGGGGATTATTTAGGAATAATATGTTCAACATGGGTTTTTCCATCGACTTCGGAATACTGTAGGAATCAATGAGTTAGCCTAGACTAGACGGGACAGAAATAAATATTGATTTGTTCGATTGATGAATAATTGAAATCAGTATGAAGTTGACACTATGGACTAGTCAAGTTATCGGAAGTCATGTTGAGTTGGATGAAAATATATGTGGAAGATATATGAGGAGGATTATTCATACAAATAAAGAGATATTACATAAAAGAGATATTATATAAAAGGAAACATATTCAATTTTTTCAGTGCATGAAAAAATCAACAGTGCCTAAAAATATCAACTGTGCGTAAAGTGATATTTCAAATACTTCTCTTATATTCACACATTGTTTCATATAATAATGTATCAATATTGGTTCAATAATTTTCACCAATATCGTTTTACCAATATTGTGTACATATTGTTTTCAGCATCAATTTTGCAATTTTAATATTCCTCTCATATCGATTTTAGAGATAAAAAACAATATTGTATATCGTAGTTTCATAACACATCGATCGAATATTATTCTATCCATATTCAATAATAATCCATATTAACGCAATATCAAATATGATTGTTGCGAAAATCTCACGCCAATATTTGAAAGACAATATTGACACAATATTACTAGGCTGGGCATATTAGAAAAATAAAGTGGGTTCAGAGAAAAGTTATGCTATAGTTTTGATTTTCTCACCATCCATGTTTTTTGAGTCGGTGAACATGAATTTGAAGTTTGCTGGCGAAAATTCTACCGGAACTTTGTTTTTTTGACACTTTTTGCCAAAATTTTGAAACTTTTTTTAGTTTTCAGCCTATATCTCAGAAAGGTAACATTTTTTGGACAAGCTTTTTCTACATAAAATTGAAGGAGACAAAATATCATAATTTTTTCCTGAATGAATTGGGGGCGAAAGATAACGGGGCGCCCTTTTTCGCCATTTCAATTTATCTCTGATGATATTTTCAAAGGTTTTATTCTCGTCGCCACTGTGATATCCTGGGATATCCTATATATTACTTTGGAAATAATTATGTATTCCAAACTCAAATTATTCATTTATAACAACATTCCAAATCGTCATGACAGCATACTTATATAAAAGTGACTTGATCAACTAATAATAATCATCCATATACAAAGTGCTTCAAGTACAAAAGCAGAACTACAATACTACAATCGCTATGATTTTTCTTTTACGTTTTTTCTCTTCTCTTTCTTATTTAATTTTTATTTAGGATAATTATTTGTCTAGTGTGTCTAGTGTGTCTATTTATGTGTCGGGTTAGGTGGAAGAACAGGCATTCTGGACACCATCAGGTGTTTAGAATGAATTGAACCTCGCCCTATATATCTTGTATCTACTTTATATCTAATAGATGTAAATATTAAAGACCTTTATTATTATTATTATTATTATTATTATTATTATTATTATTGTGATGACATGACACTCCAAAAACATGGTGTTTTCCAGATTAGGTTATGAGACTTTTTGAATATTATTGTTTTATTCGGTAACTTAGTTGCGCACAAGCAACTTAGTGGAATAGCGGAACGAATAATCATGAAGGAAGGCTAAGAAAACAATCTTCAATCCAGGCAAATTTTGAGAAATGTCAACAAGCAGTGGGAAAACATAATAAGTAACACGGAATGTATCGACTGTTAACATCATTGGTAAGCGACAAGCCTCGGCTTTGCCTCGGCTCGTACTCGCTCACCTCGAATGTTAACACGTCTTACATTCCTTGTTACTTGAATAACTAATATTGTAACTAATGAGTTGTTATGATCTTAAGATGTTATTATTTGTAATGGAGATTTAACTTAAAGAAAGCTTAATATCTCAATACACAATGAAATGTTTCAAGAGCCCGTTCACAGAACCTTTGTAAGAATAACCACATTTTTTTTGCGCGAACTAATAATTACGGTCTATTAAATAATTTCTGTTTCAATTTTTAGTTTTGTGTAGGTAGTGTTCTGAAAAGTCGAGTACGTGGTAACTTTGCTGCCTAATAATTTAAAAAGTAAATATAAAAAGGCATATACACAATTCTGGACTTCTATTTAAATATCACCACTCGATAAAAAACCAGAAAATTGAAAAATTTTACCAAAAAAATTATAACAAATCGCTATTATAATAACCAGTAGCGTTCTGTCACAACTGATTGACCGAGCGAAGTCATTTATAATACAGCAATAATAGTTATTTATGGTACTAGTGTGTTATGTTGAAAATAAGTCACGCGAGAAAGATTTATACCACGAGGCCGTCAGGACTTAGGAAACATAACACATTAGTGGCATACAATGTTATATCCAACACATGACAGTTATGACTCATTATTACTGTCATTTTAGACAAGTAAACTTACTTCTCTAAAATGACATTAATAATAACAGTCATAACTGTCATGTGTTGGATAAAATAATTTATGGAAACGGTGGGCTCTCTGTCAAGAATTACTCACAAAATTTCACAAAATTTCAGATGTTTCTCTTACCTTATCATGTCTTATTCTTCTCTCCTGTGCCTTGGACAGCATCTCCATTAATTCCTTCTTTCACTGGCTAGAAGTGGACTTTTCGCGAATTTTACTGTATTAGCGTAATTTACTTTATTCTTGAAATATCACTTATGACTCTACTTATTCTGTTCAACCTTCTTATTTGAAATGCTCAAGTCTCAACTCGGTAAGGCTTACAAAAGCCTATTGAACAAAGGAATAATAAATAATAGAAAACAAATACTTCAATTAGGGACATTTTAAGAATTATTCGACAGTGAAAATCTCAATTTTTAAATAACATGATTTGAAAGTAAATAATCAAACATAAATTGAAAATAAATTAAATTTAATAAAATAAAACCAAAAGGACTTCAATACAAGTTGATTGAAAAAACAAACTGGTGAGAGGTGATAAAGATCGCTCTTAAACTTGAGACTTCATAATAAAAATAATAATGGAAATTATAACGGAAATTGAGTAGTTATCAAATATTTAAATACTTAAAACAAAATATACTTATGAGAAAGAACAAAATTTATGCGGAAAATATAACAATAACACAAATTTACGAACTACATGCTTTCTGTGTGGATTGAAAGCTAAGACTAATTTTGTCTTGAAAAATAATAAAGAATTTACCAAATCAATCTTTCTACCCTCTCCAGGAAGTGTTTCTTCTTGGGAGACCATCGGATGTGGCCTCTAACAAAAATATTCACATCTAAGAATTTATTTTCAGGTGTAATATAATAAGTGGTATGATTATTACCGATAATTTTTTGGAATATTAATGAATTGCAATCCCAAAGCTGAAAATACAACGAGTCCGCAGGACGAGTTGTATTTTCTTGCATTGGGATTGGCAATGAATTGATATTCGAAAAAATTATAGGTTTTTAATCATACCACGAATTATATTTAGGACGACAATACTTATATCGATTTGAAATATAGCAAAATCGTGTCACCTGGTAATTGATGCCTTACTTCTAGACGTATTCAACGGAATACTCTTTTCCACGGCCTCATCTATGATACCAATGGACATTCGCCCCCAACGATCGCTCATATTGATAAATAACGATAACTAGTCAAAACACATTTTGACGTTTATAATTTAAATCATTATTTTTACTTGACAGATAGTAAAACAAAAACTAAGCAGGTTTATCACTGTGAAAATACAGCGACAAGCTATATTTTCACTGTAGTTCCGATTCTATTGGTTGAATTTCAAAATTTGAAATTCACTGATTGGTTGTTAGGCAAGGAAATATATTATCGCCAATATATGTAATATGTAAAAGATATAACACATATAACTCAACATATAAAACTATAAATATACCATACAATTAAAATAAATTCACAGACCCTACAGCCTGCTTAGATTCTAAATTATCCTTACTTAAAAGTATCTGTAACTTATACGAAAGCAGGTTCTCCAGATCTGAAAGGTCTTCCCGACAATAAAACAGTATGTACGGCGTTTCAGGGGGTTTCAAGCGACTCAGGTTCTCTAGTGTGGCTTTAGAAACATGCGCGTCATTGAATTTGAACCATTCCGTTTTATTTCTGGCAAGCGTGTAATAGTGGCCGGAATCCACACTCGAACCGCAGTGAAACACAGCCGCATACAGCTCATAGTGACAGTTATCTAGTGTGAGATGTTCATCTAAAATAACGGACTGCAGGAGCTTGGTGTGCTGGTGTGAAGCTGGATCATAACGAAAGTGTTTTAGAGTGAGTATCAGTCCAGCTGGTGCTTCCACTATACTGGTGGTCCTCTCGCTGTCTGTTAATCTGCTGCACAGATCACAGTGCTATTGCTTATCGTTAACTTTTCGTGTTGTTAGTAATACTCCATCAAGGATTGTACTGTTTGGTTCTCAGACAGGTTCGGGAAAGAAAGCTGGAGCTCCCTGAAACTATCCACTCGCTCACTCTTGGTCCCGCACCATTCGCAACGTGAAATGGTCAATGTCTTTTCTCCAAAAGACTGCTACACCAAGGTTGGTATTACTGCTGCAGCTTCATCTTCGGGGTTGACTTCATTACTATTGAAGTTGGTCTCATTTTCATGCAGCATATCCAGTAGGTACCCCAGGAACTCTGAACTATCGTGTTGTTGTCCCTGAAGGAAGCCAGGAGGTCTTGAAATATTCAATATTTCATGTGGTGACAAAGAAGACTTTGTGGAGAACTGCAGTAACGCGAAAAGGTCTTTCAGTTTGGAAAACAGCTGAGAAAAATCCTTGTTATATAATAAAACTTCATTTCTGAATGATCTCGTCATAAATAACGCCTGCAGGACGCTATTCATGTAACACTAATTGCCCAGGTTGACCAAACCGACTTTTGCTCTGGAAAACTTGCCCATTCCTGAAGAACCCGGTACGTCGGCCAAAGATTTGCATATCAACATTTGCTTGTAATCGGTGCTGGACAATGAATTGGAACAAACTGCTGAAGATTTTGTGAATTTTGGAGAAGTTGCTGAATCTTTTTGTTGTAGTTTATAACTATTCTGTTCAGAGTTAGATGAATCATGAGGGTATAAAAAAATTCCATCCAGTTTTTGGGACGTGGGGAGTGTACCCATAACTGAAGCGGCATTTCCTATCTGAATAGCTATGCTTATACGCTGTATCAGAAATGCATAGGATCTTGGGTAATCAGTGGCTTTAATCATTCTCCTTCCAATGTCTTTCAAAAGTTCTAGGGCATGTATTCCGAATACTCCGTATGTTTCAATAGCCACTGGATAAAAACAGTAAAATTCTTCAATATTGGAGTATTTACGGAACTTTAATTTCTCAGCAGAACCGGCTGCAGCGCCTTTTGAATTGGAGGTCGCTATAAGGTGGGAAGCAGGTGAAATCCCAAACCAAAGGCTTCCCAAGCTTCCAAGGTATGAGGGTCATTCCGTCTGGACGTTTTCCGTCGTCTCTGCTTATCCCAACTGGTTCTAATACTGAAGGAATTTCTGCAGTTGTGAGAGCCCGCTTTATTAGATCATTGACCGCATGATGTCTTGAAAAACGACCCGAACTGAACCTACAACTCAAGCCATGTATTCCATTTTCTTCTACGATGGATCCAAATCGACATTTAAGACTTACACAAATTGATGTGCCCAAGCGAAGGCCAACTGCAATTCTGAATGACTGATCGTCCAACAAAGTACCCAGAAAAGCTACTGGAAGGGCATTAAGCCAAGCTCCTGATTCTTTAGAACTAACAGCCTTGAAACGAGCCTTTTCAAATTTAGATTCTGCAGCTGACTCAAGGAGATTTTTCTAGATTGAATTGATAGGTAACTGGTAAATCCCAGGCTTTTTGGGAATTCATATTCACAGGAAGAGTTTCATTTTTCGTTTGAGAGATCCAGTTCTTTTCGCTTTCCAAATAATTGACATCAGATATTTCTGAGAAACACTCTGGTAAAATTGAAAATGTCAAAGGAAGGGCACTATTGTAAGATGCAAGAAAAGCCGGTAGTGAAAGGGAAGAAGCCAGTCGGATGCCTAAACCTCCAAAATTTACGGGAAGAGTCGCTTGGTTCCAGATACTTTCACTGAATTTATTGTAAGTGATTTGTTCTAAAGAATTACGCAATATATAATCAAAATCTTGAAGTTGTTTTTGACAATGCCAAGTCGGACTACATCTGAGTATATATAGTAGTTTGGGTATAGCTAGGCAGTTTTTCAGAAGACAATAGGCAATGTGGGAAGGAAGGTTATTGATGGGAGAAGACATCAGCAGGAGATTTTTGGTTTTGTGATTGAGACAGTCTGATAAAGATTCTTTAGAAAGGGGTGCACCTAATAAAGTCCAATCTTTTCGTTCTGAAATTTTGATTCCTGAACTAGCTATTGAAAAGAGTCGTTAAATTTATGATTATTGAATGTGGTCCCTTCGTATTCAAAACTTAAAACTAAAGGAAAAAAGAACTTTCATAACATGTGTCTCGGTATAAGGAAGCTGAAATTTGATATTTTCCGATATTTTGGATATGAGTGAATTTGAACTGATCATTTTACGACTCCAGGAAATGCTAAAACTTTGTGTGTGGTATTTTATTTTTTAACTAAAAATTCTTCAATATATTTTACTCATTACCGTTTGGTTACAGAATTTTTATTACAATAATTACATAACATACAAACAACACATTGCTTAATATCAATATAGTAATGCTGTAATTTCCATTTTCATTCACGTTGATATCTGGAATTGTATTTTAGGACTCTTTTTTGTTACTACTTATTGTTGATAATGCATTTTTACTTCTTTGCCCTAACAATTCAATAAAATTTTCTCCTCTTTGATTCTTCCGTGATACCCGGATTTTTCTCGCCATTGATTCCTCGTACTTTTCCATTCCTCATGTCTTTCAAGCAGCGAGAGTTAGGCTCCAGCATCCGCCAGTAAAGTGGCAGATTTTCTTCGAAAACAGTGCCCCGTGTATTCATCGGCATCGAACAATCTCAGTTTGCTATACAAGGTGTTCCTAAACATCATGCATATCCGAAAGGGGGACATACCCTAGCATATTTTACGACTAAAAGTTCATATAAACATAGGTCCACAAACGCTCCGTTATCGATATACGGGGTTTTGAAATTTCAAAACGGATGTTATGTTATAGGGCTCACTGGACATCTTAAATGTTTGCGAGAATCTACAGAATGAATTTTTTTTTTATGGGTATGATAATGAAATGTGTTTTTTCCCACTTCACATAACCCTTCTACGATATTTACGGAGGATCCGAAAGTCATGGATATTTCAGTTGATATGAAATAATTATACCGACGCACAAATCAGTACCCTCTTTGGACAATATGCAACCATTTTAGACTAGTGAGACAAGTCTCAGTTATGCATGCTAAAGAAAAAACTTTACTCCTACCTCAGTTTTAGTAAATGTTGAAAATAATCGGTCATACACATCCTACAAAAATCAAGTATGGGATTTCAAGCTTGAGGTTTGCGCTTCACAATTGTATTATTAAAATAGTTATGCAGGATATGAATAAGCAATTATTTCCAACATTTACTGAGGGTGTTTTATGGGTGAGTTGAAAATGAGGCAGGAGGAAAACAAACCTTTTCTTGTGGCATGTATAAGTGGGACCTATCACACTTCTCTAAAATTGTTGCATATAGTCCAAAAAGGGTATGGGTTGCTACTTTAGTATAATGATTCCTTATTTACTGAATTATTCATGATTTTCGGATCATCCGCAAACATCTCCGTGAAGTGCGACAAAACATATTTTAGGTACTCAAATACCCACATATTATATTTGCATGAGATGGTAGAAGTCTTCAGAAACGATATGAACTTTTTCTTTTTCTTTTCCGATCATTTTTAGCAGAGTTATGACCAATCAAATATTCGGCTCCGGCAGAACTTCCAGCGGCGAGTAAGCGTGAGCCTGAAATTTGATGTCGGCTTTCAATCACTTTTTTTGAAAAAACGAGCGCATTTCGTAAAAATTCACTTGGAATCATTTTTTTGAAGAATTGTGTTGTCTTTCACCTTGTTGAGTTGTTTCTTGGATAAGTCACATACTTTCCAAGAATACAGCAAAAATCTATTTATTTATTTTTAAACGAAAAAAAAAAAAACAAAATATGTTCCACCCCTGGAATTTCGGTAAACAACTTTTTTTCGTGTTTTTCATGGTTCCAACCACTAGCATACCAAGTTTGGTGGTGCTACAAGCGATCCTAGTTTTAAAACCCAATCGTACTGGATTACAACGGTTTTTATGTAATTCACCTATCATCCGATTCCAATGACATTTTTTGTGTAGGAATTCAAAATTCATTTTGTGTATTGAAATGTTTTCAACCATGCCCTCATCTCATTATCTCACTTCACTGATCATCTGGAACTGTTTTTTTATATTGAATTAGTGCCATCCTGCTATTGAATTTGTATGTGTCCGAAGACCTCGAAACAAATAAATAAAAGAAAATAAATAATAAATCATTTTCATTTGTTTTATTCAAAAAATAAATACTTATGGAAAGTACACATCAACATAGCAACATTTCTGAAATGTTTTTTTTTAATTCAGTTATGTAGTGCCTTTCTGCTCATAGAAGAGAACATAGGCATTTCCCCTCATTAGGGATCAAGATGAAATTGGGGTTACACTTGAATCATTATACATATTCATGCCACGTGCTCGCATATGGATGTCTACAGTAGGCTATGTAGTGTCCGCTGTAAATAGTTCCACTATGATTAAACAATGCATACAGACTATAGCGACAATTTTCTTCCCTTTTGAATGAATCCGAGCATTGTAATAGTCTCTTGCTCTGTTCTTCAAGGTATTGGGAGGAAAAGATCCCAGAACGGATCGAAAGTGACCGAACAGTGACCAAAATAAATACAGTTTGATGTAGATTTCAACTGGCCAACGAAGTTATCTACAATTTTGGATTTGTCCGTCTTTAAGTATCTTGGCATTGACTCTAGAGCCTTTTCACTGTCACTTAATTTCTCATCTATCTCTGTCATAATGTGTTTCGGCTTCTCCGTTGCTCTGTTAACGTCTTAATGGAAATCCTCTAACAGGAATCGTAAAAACTCCTGAGCATCTTCCTGGGCATAACCGATGAAACGAGGAGCTAATTTTTGGATTTGACTTTTTAAGGAGACTATATTCACAACTCTATCTGACGAATCTTCTGATTAAAGTTCCTTGATCACCTCGGCAAATGCTTTTATTGAAGCGCCTTTCCTACACATGCCAGTGTTTATATCACTTATGTATGCGTCGTTTTTCAAATACTCCAATAACCTTGTGTTCGATAAACACTGGATAACACTGTTCATGAAGCATGTGTTACCAATATTTTGCAACCCATTAAGACCGAGAATTTTGACAATATGTTCTACGGACCTGCTGGTGTTGAAACTGTTTGTGCGTTTTCCATTGCTATCGTTTTCGGAGTATTTTCTGATACGGTGATTGTTCCTGTCACTGGATCGGTGTAATGAGGAAGTCGAAAGGGGGAACATTCTCCATGGAAATTGAAAAATGAAAAATGTGATTTATTTGTAATATCTTAACAGAAAACAACCACTTCCCCGGCACAAGCCACGCTGGACATTGAACTACATATTATAGATATTGTGAAAAGATTCTATTTGAAAATTGAAGAATAAATCTGAAAGTGTTTCTAGTTTTCAATGAAAAAATATCATCAAATAAATTAGATAGGGAGAATGTTATTGAATAATATCACTCACAGAAATCGTTCATTTCATTGAAGTAAGGTTCGCTTCTCTCGCATTCAATCCCCAATACATTTTGGTCGAATGTTCCCCTTTTCAACATGAATACCTCCCAAGAGGTTATCTTGAATGATGCCGCAGATGATTCCACACCAGATTTTAAAAATATCCTATACATATTTTCGAACAAAAATCAAAAGGTCGACTTCAGACTGTCCATAAAGCAAGTGTTATCATTATTCTCAAGTCCATTATAATGGAGTGTTTTCACGGTGTTGTGTAACACTGCAACCTTGGAGGAGTTTCTACTGCATTCATCAATAATATTTCCATCTGAGTGGTTTCTTAAATGGTGGTTGTCTCTGTAATTTGAGCGACAACGAATTCGAGTGGCAACTACTTTCTATGGAATTGAAAGGAAATAGAATATATATATATATATATATATATATATATATATATATATATATAGTGAAGAATTGCTTCTGACATCTACAGTCAAATAGCGGAAACTTAATTTGGATCGAACCCTAGACCAAAGACAGATGATCATCTGCGACATTGACAGGCCGACAACTGTTTAGTTATACTGACCAACCTAAGGTTCCATAAAGTTTCTAGTGCGTTAGGAGGAACGCAAAGACAGTATAAAGGTGATACAGATATAGGTGAAGAGAAAGAGTTTTCGATTTGATTCACAAGAGGTCCACCATCCACCGACAGCTGTTTCGTGGTCTACCACTCGTCAGGAAGGCTTTATGGAGTCTCTTGGAATTAAATCGAATACACTGAAATAGTTGTGCACTAACACAAAGAAGAATAAGGTGAAGAATTGCTTCTGACATCTACAGCCAAATTAAGGTTCCGCTATTTGACTGTAGATGTCAGAAGCAATTCTTCACCTTATTCTTCTTTGTGTTAGTGCACAACTATTTCAGTATATTCAATTTAATTCCAAGAGACTCCATAAAGCCTCCCTGACGAGTGGTAGTCTACGAAACAGCTGTCGGTGGATGGTGGACCTCTTGTGAATCAAATCGAAAACTCTTTCTCTTCACCTATATCTGTATCACCTTTATCCTGTCTTTGCGTTCCTCCTAACGCACTAGAAACTTTATGTAACCTTAGGTTGGTCAGTATAACTAAACAGTTGTCGGCCTGTCAATGTCGCAGATGATCATCTGTCTTTGGTCTAGGGTTCGATCCAAATTAAGTGTCCGCTATTTGACTGTAGATGTCAGAAGCAATTCTTCACCTTATTCTTCTTTGTGTTAGTGCACAACTATTTCAGTGTATTCGATTTAATAATAATTTTTGGAACAGGTGGGGATCGAATATGATTTGGAAAAAGTGAGATAAACGAATATCTCTTCCAGAAAGTGGGAAGGCGGTATAGTCCACAAACAGAAGAAGAATTGCGGCGTTGAATGGCAAGACTAATTCTTTGTATCAGAAAAGAAGTGGGCCGTTTCTCGTTGGTTGCCTGATATAATCTCCTTCCTACTTCATGAATGAACATAAGAAAACACACCAAAAGTTTCAACTGTAACCGGATAGAAATGATAATAAGTTCCAAGATTTCGATATTTGGATCGTTTTTCACCAGTTATAGCTGTAGCATCAGCACACTTCTAAGTTCCAGCCAAATGAGAAGCAGCCAATGTATCTGCAAGTAAAATCATAAACTACTGGTTTACCGCATTTCCAAGGGATCAAAGTCATAACGTCAGGACGTTTACCGTCATCGCGACTAGTACCCATTGGTTCCATAATAGCTGGAATACCTGATTCACGTTTTATGAGATCGTTAACTTGATGATGTCATGAAAAACACCCGGAACTTTTTCTGTAGTTCAAACCATGAGTTCCTTTGCTATCAACATCTCTTCCATATGAGTTGTGCAAATAGTAAGACCCAATCGAAGCCCGATTTTATTATACTCAGTTTTATTTCATGTTCCATTTGTATTTCACATTATATTCCAGTTAGTATTACAATAAACTTTATTATATTGTGCACAAAATGGTTTTCTTTGAAGCACTTATTATCTAACTAAACACGTGTATGTTGATTTTTCGTTATTATGCATCTGATCCTGCAACAGTTCTACATTATGCGAGCTTCATGTTTAATGAACATTATGAATGAGAATTTATTACTCCAGACAAAGTAATGAATACGCATGCACATGTTTCATGAAATTAGAAGAAATTAATAGTGGTGTTGCTTAGTTATCGTTCAAGGAATATTTTATGAGCATTTGTTAATGAAAATAATGTTTTTTGTACTATAAATTTATTCAAATCAGTGCTATTCATAAAATTCCGCTATCGGCATGCAAAAGCAACTTATCGTAATAATAATACAGGGTGTCCCGAAACTATGGTGCCAAATTGAAACAGATATTTCTATCGAAAAATAAAGAGAACTTTCCTTATATCTTTTTATTAAATTTCGTTATACAGGGCGTTGAAAATAAAAAATCAAAAGTATTTTTTATTCACAATTTTAAAAACTTAACGAAATTAGCAGAAATGTTTTTGTTCAATAAGTGCTTTAATTAAAAAGGAAAAAATATTTTTTCTGCATGCAAGGAGGGTATCATGGTCCTTCTTCTTCCGTATTTTTGACCCTATCGAAACAGTTATTCGTTTTTCGACTTCTAGGTTGAAATATAGATGCTTGAGTACAACAACTAATAGGTTTATTTAAATTTTTTCTTGAGAATTACTCAATTCAATGCAATTATTTAATGAAGTCAAACATGTATCCTTCGTGATGAACAAGAATTTAAATTACTTGATACTGAAATATATTTGGTTATTTTATTAGATTTGTTCGTGATGTGATTAACTATTTGCTGCCTGGTCCGTCTTGGGAAAGAAAAAGAAAATATGCATTTTTGATATATGCATGACCAAAGAAAAAAATGTACACGCTCATATTTTGATTTCGTCTTTTCCTCAATAATTATAATAAGTTTTTTGATAAACACATTATATTTATATATTAATAATCTATATTCACGTGACACCGCAGAAATTTAGTTTCAAAAAAGTTAATTAGGTGTCTGTTGGTACATACTGATTTGTTACTTCTATCAAGAAAGGAAAACTCATATAAATATTATAGGTCTTGATTGATTTGACCGATACTTGATGGATATCAATAATTACTAGGAACAATGCTATGTTTGAGAAAGCTATAGTGATATCAAAACGCATCACATATTACGAGAAGTAATATATTGTGCATATTTAAAAATCAAGTGTTTTTTATTTAATTCCTAGTAAATACAGGTTAGTTGATAATGGATACTTTCAGAAAAAATAAGTAATTACCAAGAATGAATAAGCTCCCATTTCATATTTCGTTCAATCAAAACATATTTCAATGGAATTAAATGTTTTTTTTGTGAGTTTGCTATTCTGTTATGCTTTTAACTATATCGAGCATGCGTCAAGTATATAATTTGTTTCGATTCAGTATTTCACTTTTTCAGATGCACTATTCAATTTGTTTGGATTCAGTACTTCATTTGGTTCGATTTAGTATTTCATTAGTTTCGATCAAGTATTTCATTTGTTTCTATTGATTGTTGATCAATATAGCATCATTTTCAAGTAGCAAGTATAAGTTCAATTCATTATTTTACAATGACAATGAAAATGAAAATTGAACTATATTATTCATTCATTTCTGGCATTTCGTTTATTGTGTCGTTTTTTGTTCATATCGCCTTCAAATGAAAAGTGATGATAATATTTAATTCAATGACAAATATAGCATTTTTTCATATACCAAATGATTTCTAGCAGACACTGACTTTTAAATCATTTTTAATTGTATTTGAGAAGTTTCACTCATGGTTCAATACTTTGTTAATTTTGCTTGCAGATTCCAAACATGCACTAACGTCAAGGCAGAACACGAAAATTAACGAAAACCTACTGAGAAGCTATCTATTCCAGGAAGTAGAGATGTCCAGGAAGCAAAAGGAAAAATAATTGATTATTATTGGGAAAAGGATTCGACGTTACAACCATACGTAAATACATATTGTTAGTTGGTTCAACTCCAAAGAGCAGATTTAAAAAAAAATGATCCTCTTCTCTTGTACCTCATCATCCTTTTATATTTTGTTTTTAGGAAGTTTGATGAATATGAAATAGATATAGATGAAAAGTTTTTTTTTTATTTTCCCCTGTCTGAAACATTACAAGGATTCAAAATACTGTCTTTAAGATATGGTTCCAAATTCCAAGTGAATATTAGAAATTCTGATCAATATTAATTTGAATGAATCGCTAAAATTGCCCCTTATTATATAGTGTTAAATAACCTTACAAATATTGAGCCATACTTCAGGATCATGTGACACGAGTAAAAATAACACCAAAGAATTGGTTGAAAAAAAATATAACACTTTGATTTATCCAATGTCTGTTTTGTATCAAACAAATAGGTATTTGTTTTGAAATTCAAATGAACCTACGTTTTCTTTGAAATAGGTTTATTTCGCCGTATTGAAAAAACGAATTTGTTTGACTGAAATATATTTTGTTTGATTAAATACTTTTTTTTCTGTGTACACTATCGCTTGTCTTAGATCATCCATATACCAGATTTGCCCTTCTGACAGCATTGGTATGGTCTTTTATGTAACTTCCTCATCTTGTACGATGGTAGTGTATGTTTCATCAAAGGAGTAAGTTGAAGTTATTTCGTCAGACGACATCTCAGTTGTGTGAATTTTAATGACCTAAATCATATTGGAGCGGCCTAGATTATTGCCCATCTGGAGGCTCATCAATAAGTGCTTTGTTATGGTTTAACAACAAAATTATTGATTAAGAAAATCTGCAATTGTTCACAATAAGCATATCATAAAAGAAACAAGATGTGCTGTCCGACCAGGTAATTGCAGAAAAAGACTTATAGGAACTCTGCACGGAAATTTGATCAGATGTAATTCAACGTTCGTCGTTTCCTGGTGGATTTTTCATCCAATTATTCTTATTGTATAAGATTATGGCAATGAGGAGTCATAGTAGGGCAGGACATCTCGTTTCTTTCATGATAAGCTCATTGTGAACAATTGCAGATTCCTTTATCTGTTATGGTGATCACAGAGATCACGCAAGTGGGTATTTGTTGGTGGGAAGGCTGAGGTTGAGATGGCTCTGCGGCCGCGGTTTCAGCTGAGGCTTTTAAATGAAGATATGATCGAACCATTTGTTGTAGACATTAATTATTATCGGCGTAGACCTACCCTATATTATTGATGAGGGTAAAACCCAGAAATCGATCTATTGGAGGTCCAAATGTTTATATGAACATTTCTATGCCACCAGCAATTGCAGAGAAAACTTTGTAGGAAGTCCGCACGGACATTTCATTAAATGCAACTCAACGTTCATTGTCGTATTCTTCAGGAAAGTGGTTGTTTTCTGATAGATTTTTGACACAATTATTCCTATTCCATAGGATTATGGCAATGAGGAGTCCTGGTAGGTTATGACATCTTTGTTTCTTCGATGATGATCTCATTGTGAACAATTATTGCGGATTTCTTTATCTGTTATGACGATCTAAGAGATCATGCAAGTGGGTATTGCGTTGCTGAAACGCTGAGGTTCAGATGGCGCTCGTAGTTTAGTGTACATTACTCTTCGGGTACGGTTTCAGCTGAGGCTTTTGAATGAAGATGTGATCGAAAGATTTGTTGCAGACGTTACTGTCTGTGTAGAACTGCCCTATACTGATGAGAACGAAACCCAGAAATCGATCTACCTGTGGTCCAAATGTTCCAAAGAACATTTCAATGAAATTTCGTCAGATGTAGTTTAACGTTCGTGGTGGTATCAGCCAGAAAAATTTTTGTTTTATGATGGATTGTATTGAAAAAAAATGTTTTTTTTCAGACTACGAAAATCCCAGAAGGAGACGCGCACAAAAATAAAAATACTGTTAGAAAGAGGAGATCACAATTTGCATAAAACCATTTTCTGATTCCTTCGGAATCCTGTCAATATAACTGAAAAAAAAATAAATAAAAATTTTATCCGACCTTGAAAATTCCAGAAAGAGACGAACTGCTGCAAAAATAAAAATATTGTTAGAAAGAGGAGATCGAGATTTGCATAAAACCACTTCCTAATTTCTTTGGACTCCTGTCAATATGACTGAATCAAAATTAAGAATTTTCTCAGACAACAAAAATTCCGTAAAGAGACGCGCTGCCACAATACTAAAAATGCCGTTAGGAAGAGGAGATCGAGGTGTTCATAAAATCTATTTTAGATTCCTTTGGACTCCCGTCAATATGACTGAAAAAAATAAAGCTATAAGAATTTTCTCAGACCTTGAAAATTCCAGAAAGAGACGCGCTGCCGCAAAACTAATTCCTTTAGAAAGAGAATATCGAGATGTGCATAAAACCTCTTTTGGATTATTTTGGACTCCCGTCAACATGTCTGAAAAAAACTAAAATAGAGAATTTCCTCAGACTATGAAAATCCCTGAAAGACGCGCTGCCGCAAAACTAAAATAAACTAAAATTTTCATAGTCTGAGAAAATTCTTAATTTTTATTTTTTCCAGTCATATTGACGGGAGTACAGAGGAATTCAAAAGAGGTTCCATGCACATCTCGATCTCCTCTTTCTAACGGTATTTTCAGTTTTGTGGCAGCGTGTCTCTTTCTGGAATTTTCAAGGTATAAGAAAATTCTTATTTTTATTCAGTCATATTGACGGGAGTCCAAAGGAATCAGAAAGTGATGTTCTGCACATCTCAATCTTCTCTTTCTAACGGTAATTTTATTTTTGCGGCAGCGCGTCTCTGTCTGGGATTTTCATAGTCTGAGAAAATTCTTTGTTTAATTTTTTTTTCAGTCATATTGACGGGAGTCCAAAGGAATCTGAGAGATGTCTTATGTATATCTTGATCTCCTCTTTCTAACAGTATTTTTAGTTTTGTGGCAGCGCGTCTCTATCTGGAATTTTCATGTTCTGAGAAAATTCTTATTTTTTTCCAGCCATTTTGACGGGAGTCCAAAGAAATCTGATAAAGGTTTTCTCTACATCTCAATCTCCTCTTTCTGAAGGTATTTTTATTTTTGCGGCAGCGTGTCTCTTTCTGGAATTGTCATGGTCTGAGAAAATTCTTATTTTTTTTCAGCCATTTTGACGGGAGTCCAAATTAATCTGAGAAAGGTTCTTGCACATCTTGATCTCCTATTTATAGTCTGGAAAGATTCTTGTTGTAGCAGCGCGTCTGTTTCTAATATTTTTGTTGTCTAGAAAAATACTTAATTTGTTTTGTCTTGTTGACGGGAGTCTAAAGAAATCTGGAAATTGTTCCATGCGCAATGCGTTCATAATATTTGAGGGCGTCCGGATATACTTTTCTAAACACCATAGGTTTGGAATGGAATATTTTCTTTACCCTTTTCAAATAATTCATGATTAACATATATAACAGATTTTTGCCGTGTAATCCTGATATATTCCGGCAATACGTATTTTGCTTTCAGTCAGGAAGTGTGACTGAACATTTTTTATTGAAAATATATTCTCTCATGAGATCTGGCAACATTGCCAGTAAATAACGCTGCATCCCATACTCGACGGTCTAATCGTCAGAAACCGTGGCTGGAAAAGTGTGGCTAACTTCACATAAATGTGAATGTGAATGTTTCTGCGGGTAACGCAAGGGTGCTCCTACCCTACTAGTTCCGCGGTGATAGAAGGATTGTTTAGGGATTGGAACCTTCACGAATACATTACACGATTTCAAGGTAAACATCATTCAAAGCTATATTTCTGTGTAATTATTTCCATAATTGAAATCATTGTATTATTATAGAAGAGGCAGCCGGCCATTTTGGCAGCATTGAACTTGGTTAGGTTGGTTTTAGGCTAGGTCAGAGAATTACTAATAATACAATCGAATAATTTGCAACCGCCAAATCCTTTTAGTTAACTGTACAAGCCACAAATATTTAGTACCCTGTATTAGATTGTAAGGAATTTTCTAGGTAGCTTAGGGTATATGTCACCATGGAAACAAATAATATACATGTTGTAATCAAGACAAAATAAATAAAAAAAAGTCAGGTTCCAATCCCTTCAGATTCATTTTTCAAATAAAAGAAAAGTACATAATGGTAATTCAATTAGAGAACACAACATGGTCCTTCGAGCCGGATGTTCGTATCACCGGCATCGAAAATACAATAAACGGTTGTCACTTCAGTTCAACCAATTTTCAATTCAATCGATTCATTCATTCGGCCAAGCAGTCAGCCGTATACGATGAGGGAATTCATTCTTATAATATTTATAATCGCTACACAGTCCAGGAAGAAGTTAAAAGGTTAGTGAGCATTCCTTTCCAATCCTTACTCCTTTCCTATCCTAATATTGAAATTGAAATATTGAAATATCTTCGAAAAATCATTCAATTTTTTATATTCTGCAAAGCATGGAAGGAGAGCGTAAAGCGCGGAAGTTTGAAATCACAACTAACTATTTTCAAAAACTATTTCGATAAATGTCAAATACTAGATCTGTCTCAAATCAATTTTATCGAACTTAGAAGCAGACTACATCGTGTTGAGGGTGTGTTAGACATTTTTCAAGATGTTCAATCAGAAATAGAGTGTTTACTAGATACTGAACTGGTAGACGAATTCAATTATCGTGAAGAATTCGAAAACGTATACCATTCACTGCTTTCATCTGCTTGTTTGTTCATGTCAAAGAATGTCAAAAATGAAAATGTGCCAAACATGCCAAACAATGATCGGGATAGTTGCCATAGTGACAATGACAATCGATCATTTACAGCATTGGATCACAGTGTGATCGTTTCAAATAGTCCGAGTATAGCAAAGAATATTCAAAAGAGCATAATTCAGGATAATAACCGATTTGAATCTACAAATGACCTTGATGCGGCAGGTGTCAAACTTCCTTTGATCAATTTACCAACATTTACAGGGGATTCACGAGATTGGTTACAGTTTCATGATGCTTTCGACAGTCTGATAATAAGAAATTCAAAAATAAATGATATTCAACGTTTCCATTACTTAAGGGTCGCATTGGAGGGCGAGGCATCTGAAACTATTGCCAATTTGAAATCAACCAATGAGAATTTCAAAATAGCATGGGATACACTCTGCGAAAATCATACAGATAAGCGAGGATTGTTGCATGATCATACCAAAGCACTTTTTAGCATCGACGTCATTAAAAAAGAGTCTTCTGAAAACATTAGGCGAACCCACAGATGAATGGAACACGCTTATTATTTTCTTAGTCACTAGCAAATTTGACCCAGTTACTACTAGAGAGTGGGAATCTAAGTCATTTGTGAAAATCACTCCAACTCTCGAAGAACTTTTGTCATTCTTGAGAGAAAAATCAAAAATGCTGAAAAAGATTGAAGAAAAGTATTCAGATTTTAATTCATCCAAAAATATTTCAAGTTCTTCACAATGCAATTCAAAAAATAAAAATATTCCGAAATCATTTCATACATTTTCTCGTTCATGTCCAGTTTGTTATTCTGTACACAAGATTTTTCATTGTCCAAAGTTCTTGAAAATGGAAGTCAGTGCACGAATAGAGTTAGTAAAACAGTTGAAACTCTGCAACAACTGTTTAAATCATGGCCATCAATTGGATAGCTGTAAGTATAACAATTGCAGAAAATGCTCTGCAAAGCACAATTCATTATTACATATACCATCTGAGCCTAATTCAGAGAGCTCAGAGGCATGTTGTAGTCGTGATACTACAACCATACATCATTCCATTGCAAGTGTCAACCTGTGTCAAAAAAATGTCTTGCAGTCAACGGTAATAGTTCAAGTGGCCGATTCAGACGGTGTTTTTCATGACTGCAGGGCGCTGCTTGATTCTGGAAGTCAATCCAATTTCATGAGCTCAAGATTTTGCAAACGACTCAAGCTTAAAACTGAGCAAGTCAACCTCACAATTTTGGGTGTTACTAAAGTTGAATCTGTGATCAAATCTAAATGTCAAATTGAAATTCATTCAAGACAAAACGCATTTTCAGCTTTGATTGACTGTTTAGTCGTACCTGAAATAGGTGATAATTTGGCCGACAAAGAAATAAAATTATCTAACATTTTCATTCTTCCAAACATTCAATTGGCAGACCAAAATTTCCATATTCCTAATGCCATTGATTTACTTATCGGCGCAGATTTGTTTTGGGAACCTCTGTGTATTGGTCGAATCAAATTAGGCCAACTCTTCCGATTTTGCATAACACCAAGTTTGGTTGGATCGTATCAGGTCCACTTCACGACAGTGCATTTTTGAAGAATAATACACTTCATTGTAACTTTTTGAAGAACCTTGACGTCCAAGAGCAACTTTCTCGCCTTTGGGAAATTGAGGAATGCTCTGAAGGAAGGGTTTATTCAAAAGAGGAGAAGGCTTGCGAGATGAATTTTATTTCCACACATAAACGCGATGAAGAAGGTCGTTTTGTTGTTTCTATTCCACTCGAGGAGCCAATTGAAAGCTTGGGTGATTCAAAGGCCCAAGCTCTCAAAAGATTTTTGAATCTCGAACGCAAACTTCAGCGTAATCAGAATTTGAGAGAATTATATGTTTCTTTCATGAACGAATATCAAGCATTAGGGCACATGTCAGAAATCAATGATGACTCGAGTTCAGTTCAATTTTTTCTTCCACATCATGGAGTTCTCTACAGAAGCGTAGAAGGGCCATTATTTTTTTATTTATTTTTTCTCTCTAATTCCGAGTTGCAACTCGGAAAATTACTAAATTCCGAGTTGCAACTCGGAATTTTATCGGAGTTAAACTCGGAATTTAGTAATTTTCCGAGTTGCAACTCGGAATTTAGTAATTTTCCGAGTTGCAACTCGGAATTTTATAATTTTCCGAGTTGCAACTCGGAATTTAGTAATTTTCCGAGTTGCAACTCGGAATTAGAGAGAAAAAATAAATAAAAAAATAATGGCCCTTCTACGCTTCCGTAGTTCTCAAAGAGGAATCACTGAGTACAAAACTACGAGTAGTGTTCGACGGTTCTTTTCCTTCTTCATCAGGTTGGTCAGTCAATGATATTCAGATGGTTGGTCCAACTATTCAAAATGACCTATTTGACATACTGATTCGTTTCAGACAGTAATTATGTTGTATCACAGACATTTGCAAAATGTACCGTCAAATCCTTGTCAATCCAACTCAAAAATGTCTACAGCAAATAATTTGGTGTAAAAATTCAAAGAACAAAGAATCCAAAGTATCCAAAGGCATCAATTGTCATTCAAAATGCTTTTTATTTCGATGACATCTTGACAGGGTCGGATTCGTTAGAAGAACTGACAACCACTTGTAAAGAATTATCTATAATTTTAAAACAAGGTGAGACAGTGGATTTCGAATGCACAACAAGTTCTTGACTTTAGTTCGAAAATATGAATAGGAAATTCATAAAATCTTTTGTGGAATCATCTGCGACTGAAAGACAAACTTCAGTCGCTATTTTCCATCGTTCAAGATAACCTCTTGGGAGGTATTCATGTTGAAAAGGGGAACATTCTCCATGAAAATTGAAAAATGAAAAATGTGACTTATTTGTAATATCTAACAGAAAACAACTACTTCCCCGGCACAAGCCACGCTGGACATTGAACTACATCTGATAGATATTGTGAAAAGACTCTTAACTGAAAAGGAAAGAAAAAATCTGAAAGTGAAAATTTGCATTTCCATTCAGATAGCTGACTTTTTTAATTCTTTCTAGTTTTCCTTGAAGAAATCATTAAATAAATTAGATAAGGAGAATGTTATTAAAAAAAATATCACTCACAGAAATCGTTCATTTCATTGAAGCAAGGTTCGCTTCTCTCGCATTTAATCCCCAATACATTTTGGTCGACAAAAATCTATTTCGCTTTGCCAAGCTCTTCAAATTTTGCAAAGCGAAATAGATTTTTGTCGACCAAAATGTATTGGGGATTAAATGCGAGAGAAGCGAACCTTGCTTCAATGAAATGAACGATTTCTGTGAGTGATATTTTTTTTTTTTAATAACATTCTCCTTATCTAATTTATTTAATGATTTTTTCAAGGAAAACTAGAAAGAATTAAAAAAGTCAGCTATCTGAATGAAAATGCAAATTTTCACTTTCAGATTTTTTCTTTCCTTTTCAGTTAGAGTCTTTTCACAATATCTATCAGATGTAGTTCAATGTCCAGCGTGGCTTGTGCCGGGGAAGTAGTTGTTTTCTGTTAGATATTACAAATAAGTCACATTTTTCATTTTTCAATTTTCATGGAGAATGTTCCCCTTTTCAAGTTCTTGACCTTGTCCAAGATCCAACAACTGATTTGAATATCCTTCACATAGGTTCAAATGAGAATACGGAAATGCTAGGATTACTTTGGTCATCACAATCGGATTTTTTGATGTACCATATAAATATCCACAAACATACAGGTCATATCACCAAACAAATTATCTTATCAAACATAGCTCAAATATATGACCCGCTTGGTCTACTGAGTCCTTGTATTGTGGTTGCAAAAATACTTCTTCAAAGACTCTGGCTTGAGAAACTTTCATGGGATGAATCAGTTCCTGTTGATATTCACACTAAGTGGATAAAATTTCAAAACGAACTCAGTACTATCAATAATATTGAAATTCCTAGACACGTAAGGTACAATAATCCGATTCAAACGGAGCTTCATACCTTTTCCGATTCAAGTATAGATGCGTATGGTGCTTGTGCATATTTTCGTTGCATCGACACTAATGGAATTCCCAGCATACATCTTCTATGTGCCAAATCAAAGGTGGCACCTTTGAAAGCCACAACAGTACCTTGACTTGAGCTTTGTGGTGCTGTTATCGCTGCACGACTCGCATTCCAAATAATGAAAGCATCTAGAATGCAATTTGATGCAATTTTCCATTGGTCAGATTCCACCATAGTGTTAGGATGGATAAATAGCCCTTCAAATGTTCTCAAGACATTTGTTGGTAATAGAGTGGCTGAAATTCAGTCCAAAACTAATGAATCCATCTTTACTGAAGACTTCAAAGCTTTGGTGGCATGGTCCACCATGGCTTTCATCAGATAAATCTGAGTGGCCCACGTTGCCACCCGAAAATTATATCAAATTACCAGAATTGGAATCCTCTCAATCATTTTTTGTTAATTCAAAAATTCATTCTATTATTGATTTGGAAAGATTTTTAAGACTTCCGAGGTTAAAACAATGCACAGGGTATTGCTTGCGTTTCATTCACGATTCAAGATCTAAAACGTCGAGAAGGACTGGTCCATTATCTGTAAAAGAGCTTAATGATGCAACCCTCATTTTGGCTAAATTGGCACAATCTCAACACTTCAGTTATGAGTATTCTCAATTAACCAAACAAGGGCATATACTCAAAAAATGTAGAATGCAATCCTTATCTCCCTTCATTGATGACAAAGGACTTATTCGAGTCGGTGGGAGGTTGAAAAATTCTTCTTTAGATTTTCAGAAGAAACATCCCATATTATTACCCCATAATGACAATTTCACGAAACTAATTTTTCGCGACATGCACATCAATCTCTTTCATGCAGGTCCCAATCATCTCTTGGCGTCCGTCAGAAAAGAATTTTGGCCAATTTCAGGTCGCAGTATAGCCAGAGATGTTTTCGAGCAAAACCAAAAACTGGTTTTCCACCAATGGGTGATCTACCCAAAGATCGTATAACTGCTGCTCTTCCATTTTATGCAGCTGGTGTAGATTATGCAGGGCCCTTCCTCCTCAAGGACAGAAAAGGTCATGGATGCAAAACCTACAAGGATTTGCTTGTTTATATGATTGAGCACAAAGGCCATTCATTTGGAAATATCCACTGATATGACAAAAGACGCATTCATTGCAACTTTAAAGCGTTTTATATGAAGGCGTGGTAAGCCTGCAAAATGGTTTTCTGACAATGGCACTAATTTTACAGGGGCCTAAAATGGAATCAATGATTTGGTAAATTTTCTTAAAGATAATGAAAACCACTTCACATTATTTTGCGCCAATGAAAGCATTGATTGGAAATTCATTCCTGCATAGTCTCCTCACTTTGGTGGTCTTTGGGAGGCAGGAGTCAAATCAATGAAATTTCATCTCAAGCGCGTATTATTGTTTATGAAGATTTTCAAACGGTGCTCGTGCAGGTCGAAGCAATATTGAGTTCCCGACCTCTTCATCCAATGAGTTCCGATCCTAACGATTTAAATCCAATCACACCCGCTCACTTCCTTATTGGGAGACCTATAACTGCACTGCCTACTGCTGACTTCAAACATATACCGGAGGGGCGACTTAGTAGATTTCAACGACTGCAGCAACTTCAGCAACATATCTGGAGCAGTTGGTCCAGAGAATACCTTGGAGAATTGCAGCAGCGCCAAAAATGGAGCAACAATCAATTTCATATGAAAATGGGATCCCTAGTTCTAACAAAGAAAACAACATTCCACCTCTCTGTTGGCGCATGGGAAGAGTCATCGCTTTGCACCCTGGAGAAGACAACATAACCAGAGTGGTGACACTCAAAACGCAAAAGGGTGTGGTTCGTCGAGCTGTCGCAACTTTGTGTCTGCTTCCTGTGGACAATCCAACCTCATTTAATGTGTGAAAATGAATCAATTTATTTCATATATTTATTCATTGGTGTTATTTTGAATAATATTTGCACTAGTTTATCAAAACCATTCCAAGGCGGGGGGCATGTACAAGCCCCAAATATTTAGTACCCTGTATTAGATTGTAAGAAATTTTCTAGGTAGCTTAGGGTATATGTCACCATGGAAACAAATAATATACATGTTGTAATCAAGACAAAAAAAATAAAAAAAGTCAGATTCGAATCACTTCAGATTCATTTTTCAAATAAAAGAAAAGTACATAATAGCAATTCAATTAGAGAACACAACATTAACAGTTAACATATTTACGTTTTCTGGAAATTATTATGTTGGCGACTATAAAGTTACCGTCACTTACAGAGTCATTAGTTTTGTCATATTTTTATCCCAAACTGACTAAAATCTAACAAACATTTATTTATATTCAACGAATAATTATCAAAAATTTTTTTTTTTTTAATTTGATAAATAAGAAATATGCTGAATATAATTTTTTTATTTTGAAGGCCATGTAATATGTTATAATGTCAAAAAATCAGCAGGTAATGAATATGTTGATGTATCTTAATACTTATTTCTGAAATACCTTATGTTTAACAAGGTTGTTTGAATACTAAACAAATTTGCTAATATTGAGCTAACTACGTTTGAACAAATTGATTTATTATCTGCAAAAATACTTTTTTCTCGGTGTGGTTTTTGCTGGCCGGAGTGGCGGAAACATTTTTCACACTAAAAATTTCACCTATCCGAAATGAAGAAAAGTCAGCAACAAATTTTACTTGGCCGATTTTCCTCGGTGTGAAGAGTGAGTTCAAATCTCACTGCTGAAACTTTCATTAACTAAACTATTTATGTATAATTGTTATTCTACATTATACTGCTTTTGAATTAACATACAAAGATTATTCAAATTCAAAAACCATCAAAAACCGTCATAATTCTAGTATTTTGTTAATAATATTTTGGGGTGAAATTTTCTTACCGATTACCACTCTAGCTTCAACTGAAAACAGAATTTTTTTCTGGTAAACCAAAAAATTTCAGATAATAAGTTATGCTCTAATGGTATTACCAGTAAAAATCTATGAAATCAGTAAACTGGACAGTCACACATTATTTCATCTAAACGTTTTTATCATTTTGGAAATTGTGGAATTTATACTTTCCTAAGATTCTAAAATACCCTTGATTACCTACCACCAATATGTAATATCAAACATTACGATACTGATATAAGTTTCGTAATGAGATTTACCGCACTAGTGTGGTAAAGAAAAATTCATTTGTTTTTATTTTTAAATGTTAGTCTATTTAATGGAAAAGGATAACAAGAACTAATTTATTATAAATTTGAGTACCTATCCCGAGATTTATCAGGTACTAAGGTGTGCATTTTTTAATTTGTAGCGGATTCTATATCTGAATCTATTCTCTAATGGTCTGAACTCATGTCTATGAAATTTTATTAAATTGTAATGAACGTGCCAAAGTTGACAGTTCGCAAAATAAATCAACAATGGGCGCAACGCTTGCTTGTTGCATAATATCATTAATTTCAGGATTATTGACTAATTTTAAGTAAATAATTAACATTATTGGTAGTAGGTGAAATATTGGACAATATTTGTGCCGTAAATTCATATTACGATAATCGATGGGTTCCATCTCATATCGTAATATGAATCTTTATGACACTTGTTATCGTATCATTGACATTGACAACGATGATGTAGAAATGAATTCAACAACTTTGGTTACGTCACGTTATTGTCATTTGAGCGGGCCATTTGGTATCTATTATAAAGTAAATAAAGTATTATATTGTAAATAATGTATTATGAGTCTTGTCAGAATATCTATCAGATGTAGTTCAATGTCCAGCGTGACTTATGCCGGGGAAGTAGTTGTTTTCTGTTAGATATTACAAATAAATCACATTTTTCAATTTTCATGGAGAATGTTCCCCTTTTCAACATGTTGTTATGATATTATGATGTTAATAATTTGTAATAAAGATTTAACTTAAAGGAAGATTAATATCCAAAGAAACGATAAAGGATAAAAATAAGGGTATTCTGAACATTTGACATTATTTGATTTTTGTATTCCTTATTCATTGATGAAAACAACTGTTGACCTATTTATTATATTTCAACCCAATTCGTACGAATATCCACTTGGCCATTTGCAGCTTCTGTAGGTGCTGAGTTACTCATATAGTTGGTAGACTTAAATCAGACATCATACGCACATTATGGAACTTTCAAAATTGGCCCTGAACCTGATAGCTATCCACTTAGTATTCTGACAAATTTCAGTGGTGATGCTGGGGACTCTGAGTTACCATATAGGTCAGAAGTTCTCTACCAGAGATTTTGAGGATGAATGGACAACTAATTGTGCAGAGAAGTACTGTAAGTAAATTAATTCTCAAAAAAATTTTCCTCGAATCGTCCAAACTTTGTTTTGTGTTTTGATACAATAATATTTCGAAGAAAGAGTCTACATCTCATGAATAGTGTAGTAATGGTGTAAGTTTTCCATGTTTTCCTAGAACTGAAAAGTAAATACGCTACCAAAAATCAGGAGGTCGCCCGGAGCCCCACGGCAAATAATAATGATAATATTCGTCCCCTACCCGCACAAGATATGCCTTTGGGTACGCCCTACGAGTGTTTATGAGGGAGAATTATAATCATATACTTCAGTGTTTTGTATATACAGTGACCGCCAAAAAGTATGTACCATATGGGAAAAAAGTTCATAATTAGAGTATTGGAAAAAAGATTCTTGTGAAAAGTTTTTGCATGTCCGATAACCTAAAACTCGATTTTGACACATGTCCCGTGATCGCTGGTATGGCGGCAAATTGAAAAAAATTACTATGAATAGGCAAAAAGTCGGATAAAATGGCGAGATATTGAAAAAAGTCATTTGAAAAAGTTGCTTAGAATTCAATTTTATATACATATACGAAGTCTGAGAAAATAATGTGGGAATATTGAAAATAGCATTTTTTTAAAATATTTTTCGAGCTGTAGAAAAATATCAAATTATTTTCTTATGAATAGCTCGACCATACTGAAATATTTGTTTTCCGATGATGATAATAAAACTTTCTCATTTTCTCCACACCAGAGAGCGCTAAATTGAAAAAATTGAATTTTGTCAGAACCCTTGCTGTTACATTGGTTCGTATCTAACAGTTATATCACAATTCCACTATTATTGCGATGATAGGGAAATCCAAAAATATCGTGTTTTTCTGATGATAATCGTGCACGAACGTCTCACTTCGCACACAATCTTAAAAATAGTGCGTCAAATTAAAGAGGTAGAGTTTTCAACATTGCCTGCGAAGTGAAACGCTCTGGCACGATTATAATCTGAAGAAAACCATGTTTCTGGAGTGTCATGTCATCACAATGGTAGTGGAATTCTGATATAACTGCTAGATACGAACCAATGTAGCAGCCAGGGTTTTGACAAAATCCAATTTTTTCAATTTAGTGCTCACTGGTGTTGAGAAAATGAGAAAGTTTTGTCATTATCATTGAAATACAACTGTTTTGGTATGGCCAAGCTATTCATAGGATAATAATTTGATATTTTTATACAGCTAGGAAAATATTAAAAAAAAATGCTATTTTCAATTTTGCTCACTGGTGTTGAGAAAATGAGAAAGTTTTGTCATTATCATTGAAATACAAATGTTTTAGTATGGCCAAGCTATTCATAGGATAATAATTTGATATTTTTATACAGCTAGGAAAATATTGAAAAAAAAATCTATTTTTAATTTTCCCTCATTAAGTTTTCAAACTTGTTGGAGTGTGTATAAAATTTAATTCCAAGCAACTTTTTCAAATAAATTTTTTGATATCTTGCCATTCTACCACACTCTTCGCCTTTTCATAGTAATTATTTCAATTTGCCGCCATACCAACGAGCACGTGACTTGCGTCAAAATCGATTTTCAGGTTATCGGACATTCCCAAACTTTTCCCAAGATTTTTTTTATAATACTGTAATAATAAATTTTTTTTCCATTTGGGACAAACATTTTGGCGGTGACTGTAAATAAAAATATTGTTTTCATATCGCCATCAAAAATAAAACTTAATAATGGAAAGTTATATAAGAAAAAGATCAATTTTCAAATCAAAGATTTTTCATACAAACATAAGAAACGTCAGTAAAACTTTGATTACTTGAACTGATACTAATTACTAATTATATATTGACTACGGATTCGATATATCAGAAACTTGGCAGATTGATCATGTGTCTACTTAGAAAACTGAGGGTTAAGATAATATTTACAAAGTGAATCAAAATGATGGTACAAAATACAAATAACTTGGAATATTCTTATGAAATATGTGAATTCACTAACGAGACTAGGGTACTCCAGACTGAAATCAAATTACAAAAAAAAAACATTTCCAATAACAGCAATTTATAGATCACCAGTAACAGATATAACAGTATCCAACAAGAGTGTGAGTCAATAGTTCCATAATAATTGCCCAAAGAACGTGGTGTTTCACATTTTCACGAGAGTCATAAATATAAATATTTAAAATACTCTGGAGATTCAGTCCATGATTACTCAAATATTTCAGGGAGCATGGGTTTTATATCAGATCATTTGGCTCGTGTTATCAACAGCTTGTTTAGAGGATGTGAATGTCGAACAGTCAAGCCAAAAAATGAAATCGACAATGTCGAAGTATATGAGGCGAATATCAGACATAAAACAAGTACTTCCCTGGCTTATACCACGACGGACATTGAATGACATCTGACAGATATTTGTGCAACGTTCTTTCAAGAAGACCCAGTTTCAAATACTTATTGTAATTATACAGCAAATTATCCTTCATTTGGCTGGGAAGACCATCTGCAGTGCAGACGCGTTTCTTTCCGCTCATCAGTGACAGGGTAGGTCGGACAACATCAGAGTCGTCCTGCCCCAGCCTAGTGAATTATAATTCATTATTTCCTCACAAATGAAGCAGCAACTTACAGTAAAAGTCAGTCGCAGCGCCACCCGTGGGGAAACCAATGAGCAATCCTTGGTAGCAAAGACACCGTGAAGTGAACAGAGTTCGAGAATTTTTACTGGAGAGTATGAAATAAATGAAATAGTAAAATCGACAATGTCGAAGTACCCTTCTACTACTACTACTACTTCCCTGGCTAATACCACGACGGACATTGAATTACATCTGACAGATATTTGAAACACATTTGTATTTTTCCGCTATAAGTTTCATGGTTTTTTGACTAGTTTCGAATTATCGTAACAAAACTGAACATCCTTTTCTATATGTGAATATTAATACCTACAATCCTAGTAACATACATACCTGGTTTTTAATTGATAGTTAGTTATAGAATCTTTAGTAATGTTATGAAGATGATGTTAAGCTGGAACTAGTCAACAAACTATGAAACTTTCAGTGAAAAATAGACAGGAGTGTTTTATTCTATTCTCAGTCGGGATTTACCTTGGCAAGGAATACAAAATTGTTTTTGCCATCATCGTGTTGAAATGGTGTTACTATATTGGGAAACCGAGATGGTGACTAACGCTTAAATAAATCACCCTTTAAAAAAATGAAAGTTGTAGGAAGTCTTATAACAATTCCAAAGAACCAAGCTTCCAAGTCTTCTACTGAATTTTTAGTCGAACAATCAATGGCCACTTCAATATTGAATTTGGTTCTTCAGCCTCGTTTCACTATCAAATAGCAAGTCCCTGGGGTTTTCAAACAAAATGAGTTTGGTCCAAAAAGCATTCAGGCTCGCTCTTTTATCAAATTCCTGGGTTGACCAACAAAATGAGATTTTTGTCAACCAGTCGATTTTTTCGGTTTGTTGAATCTCACAAAAACGTATTAGTTTCTTCGTAGCAAACTTTTTCATTGCCTGGAAATTATGCATGCAATCTGGGCAAAATGTATTTTTGTAATCTGCTCCTCAATTATATTTTTTTTTTCAATTTTCGTTATTAATATCCAAATGATAAACGTTCCTTTTCGATTCCATGTTGTCTATATAAAACTTGAATTAGCATTTCAATGACTGTACTTTACCATCTATCAGTCAGTCATGGTTTGACTGTGGTCCAATCGCTTTTTTCTGTTATCTCAGTTGCTTCATATCATCTTTATGGCGCACTGTGAAGAAGGGATAGTTTTAAAAAGATAAATAAAATGGTACCAAAATTTTTAATATTTGACAATGATTTTCAGAGTATTATAAAGAAACTACCAAGAAGTAGTACGGCCGGTGACATCACCGAAAACCAAATGATTATAATTTTTAAATTTCACTTTTACTCACTTATCTTTCGAACATAAGGGACCCATTATAGGAATACTATTAAAAAATACAAAAAACTCAAAAGAAAATTATTTAAGATTTATTGAAATATCGGCAGCTAGCAAAGCAGAATTGTTGTTAAATTTTTCTGGAGTATGCATTCATTAGGGAGACATACATACCCACTATCATTCTGTAAATCATGTTCACGTAAATTCCATGTTCATGAACAAATTTTCACCGAAGAAGAACCTTTCACATCTGCAAAATAATAAATGGAAAGTAATGAAAAGTAGTTACAATGAAATAATAAAAATATATATGAAAAACTAGCTCATTTTTTTTCTAGTAGATGAAGAGAAAAATTTATGGATTAATGATATTGGATCCAGGAAACAAATGAATCAGTATTATCTCTCAGATTTTATTGTTGATGAATAATAATATCTAAAAATATATTCATTTTTACAGTTGGTGGTATAAAGCATGTTACAATAGTAATCTTAATGGAAAATATATCAATTTAAAGGTTTCTCTGAATACAGGACCAGAATGGAGGGGCATTAAAGGCTACAAAGGATATTCGTCAGCCAAAACTAGAATGTTGGTTAGACAAACTATCGTCTAGAGAAATATTCGTTTGTTTTTTTTGTAATGAATGACTTCATGCATTTAATAATAAATCGATTGAAACGTCATTATTTTATTATTTTTGGATCAACTACAACATATCGAAGTGATTCGTTGCATGGAAATTTCAATCAATCTAATCCTATTCGTACTGTAAATCTGAAATCATCTTAGAAAAAAATTTCCCGCCAACACCGATTTGACTATCTGATGGTTTTGACGCTTTACTAGGTAGAAGTTCATCCCAACAATTTTAAAGCAGGTATCTCGTCAGTTACTCATCCAAAACTACATTTCGTAAGTACGAATCAAACTTAAATGAAATATCTCGACAATTCGAAATCAAAAGCATGGACTTCTGGAAAAAGTGAAGAAGAAAGGTTCTTCTCTTCAAAATATAAAAAGACCGGTAATATCTAATGACAAAAAGGATGATGCTCTCAATTTCATAACACCTACTCACCAAGACGTCAAACAGTGGACAGCTGTTTCGAACTATATAGATCCCTTCAGAACTGTGTAGATAGTTGTTACTGTCTTGAGGAAATAAATTATTATTATTATTATTATTATTATTATTATTATTATTATTTTCCCTAAAAGGATATTCCAGTCAGGCCCTGTCTCCGGAGCTCCGACACATTATTATTATTATTATTATTATTTCTTTCTTAGAAGGATGTTCCAGTCAGGCCCTATTATGGTAAGCCGGTATGATTTTCAAGTTCGAGAGCAGTGTGTCCATCATACAACTAAGGACCTCTATAATAAGAACCACCATTTGAATTTTATTACTATCATTAGATTTGGTGCCAGTTGCATTATTTTTCTAACGGTCGTGCTGTATACCATCTGCGTACCCAAGTGTTTTGTGTCCATCAGTTGGTTTCACAGCAGTGAAGACAAGACAGCTTCTTGCAGATAGCCCCTGGCGACCTTGGCTGCTAGTGTTTCTCCCACTGAAGGGGACTATATATTTATTTTTCTAAGCATGCAGACTATCCATCTCCAGCATCCTAGCATTTTTATCTCGACGTCGTTGAGATTGAGTTTGAAGTTATGTTGTTGAATATTCCTTGATGTCTAGGAATACACTAAGCAAGACCCTTCTGTTTCTTAGTGCAGTTTCCACCTTTTCTACGAGCTGGTGCATTACTGTCTCAGTAGAATTTGTCTGTCGTATAGGCGTATAGATTATTGTGTAAGGGTTGAATTACCAACAATGTATCCCTGATGTGCCTGTACAGCAGTTTTTTGTTGTATATGCACATAAGTTCTCGTGTAGGGGTTGTTTTACCAATACCGTATATCCTGAGTTTTTTCTGTGACTTAAGTATGAATGACAAAAGACTTATTGGCCTCAGTGTCTTCGCTCCTTTCTGTGCCGTTCTTCAGATTTAGACATGAAGACAACTGTAATTGCTCTTCATGCTTTTGGTATGTATTCCAGTACAAGACTGGCCATTATTATCGTATATATAGTTAGAGTGGCCATCGGCAAAAATTTTACTGATAGATATTCTCCCCAAACTTTCTGTATGGATTCTTTGGTTCGAGTCTACTACCGTTTTCCTATGTGACGTTTTTCGTTTCGGGGGCATTTTTCAAAAATAAAAATAATTTGAATTTTTTCTTGTATGTGTTTTCCTCGTGTTTCCTAACTACGGCACAAAAATCTAGATGGTGATTCGTTAGGTCGTTTTAAGAAAAAAAGTTCCTATGAACATATGTCCGGAGTTGCTTCGTTTCTCAGGGCGTTGAAGTTTTTTTACGCCCCGTATCTCAGGAACGAAGCAAATTGTAACATAGTTCTGCTTCGGTATTACTTCTCATTAGTTCGAATCGGATTTGTCGGTCTTCTAAACAAACTACCTCATCAGATACGTGCTAATTTTTGACGATGGGGTTCCCATTGTTATGTCAATAACCTCTTTCCTATTGGATGTTACGAAAGTCGGTTCATTGCCTACATTTGGTATATATAAGTTATTAGTCATAATTGTATTGGCATTCGTTTACGTTCTTCCCCACGCTGCCTCATGGTGTACATTAGAGTCACAGTCGATGATTAAATGGGATCCGTTCGCTCTGCATTCAGTCACCAGCTCCTCTGATTCTTTGGTAGGTGGTCATCATATGGGAGGTAGGCTGGACAAGTAGATAAGCCTGCCAATTCCCACAAGTCCCATGATTTTTTCCTTGTTGATCCGAATTTCTTCCCAAATCCAATTCCCCTTTTATTGAAGCAAGGACTGCCAAAGCTTCTTTGCTACGATGAAGTTACTTGAAGGACTTTGACCATCGCCATTGTCTCCATCAGGTGATCTGAGGACCCAGAACGCCACCCTGTTCATCGTATAATAAGCCGTGAACTGTCAGTTTTGCGTTCAGGTTTTGATTTCCTAACCGTGCACGTGTCCATGGGCCCGTACAACACCTGGACATCCAATAGATGTTCGATGGATATCTATTCAGGATATTATGGATATTCTATGGACGTCCGGTTTTTATCCAAAGGATATCTTATGGACTTCCGATGGACATTCTCAGGCCACCAACCTGGACGTCCGTTAGACATCCATTACGGACGTACATAAGATATCCCTTACGAATGTCCATAAGATATCCTTCATAGACGACCATGAAAACCTGAAATTCACAAAGAACATCAGGAAAAGCTAGTCTGAAATTTTTTTGGAGCAGGAAAATAACATTTATAATTTTGCATGAGAAAACATACAGTTTAAATGCAATTATAATTCTTTGATAGATTGGAGTCTAGAGACAAAATCAAATATACAAAAAATGTCTCGATAGACATATACTCATGAGTAAAATACAAAAATAATTTTAAATGAAATATGCATTCTTTGGTGGGTTACTTCCTTTTGAAAGAAAAACATAATAGTAGGAACAAGATACTAGCATCGGCTTCTTTTGGAGAAATAATCGCCTATTCATATCATGCATTAACAGGGTGTCCCAGAATGAAGGGGACAAACTCCGAGGGTGTGTCACTTTCAACACCCTGTAACTCGTTTAATACTCATTTTAGGGTATATGTTCATTAGAACTTTCAGCCTTGAAATGAAATGAGAATTCTACCCTCGGAGTTTGTTCCCTTTATTCTGCGACACCCTGTATGTCTCTACCTCTCATTTGACCTCCTCCACCAAGCATCATTAGCTTGTTCGGAAGATCTGATATTGTGTTGACTTTGGCAGCTCCTAAAAGTATAAAAAAGTAATTATATAACATTCAATAATATTCCTTAAAAAGCAGATAGGTTCTGCTACCTTCAATCTTCTTTTCGCTCCTTGCCAACTGAACTGCAAAGTAAAATCATTCGTGATTATTGATAAGAGGCATGCTTTTGTAAAATCATATGATGTAGCACCCACTTTTGAAATTTCTGTAACTCGAAAAGTTATGTTCGGTCAAAATTCAAATGATGAATACTCACAGCAGCCTTAAATTGGTCTTTTTCATACACATATACTTTTAGTAGCACCAACGATCCTTTGGAGTCAATAGAATCATCTTGAAAAGCCACAAAAATCATAAATGATTGGTAGAGTAGTTCTATTAGCAACTATTTGGGATATTCTATGGATATTTGGATAGGATATACAAAATTAATTCAAGGATATTCCTACATGAATTGAACATGTAATGGAGGTCCATAGGATATCGTGTGTGTTCTTGAAAGATCTTTTGACTCCACAACAGTGATGTCAGCGCCCTCCCGAACCTGACCCATATCTCCTACCTTTTTTTCGGAGCCAGTATCTTGTTTTTCCTTTCGTGCAGATCCCCCAGAGTACCCCTCCGCTGAACGTTGTTTTCAGGAACTGGATCCCCGAAGGTGCTGTGTCCATTTCCTCTACTCTTTTCTCTTGGATCAGGCCTCTCTGTCTCTGATCAAGACAAATCTCAGGATGGCGTTTCTCAAACACCGCTATTCTGAGTTTATTTGTGACCTTACTGTAGGTACCAGAAGGTTTAGAAGCCTTCCTGGCCTTTTTGATCCTTTTTTTTTTTGGGCGTCTTGGATTCGTCCCGAGTTCTTTTTGTATCCTCGGTTCCGTTGTCGCGTGTTTCTTCCCATGGCTTCACATTCTACGTTCCTGTTGCGATTTTTTCCGCCTTCACCATTCTCCTCCACTGGGAACCGGATATTTCAAGGGGTCTTCTATCTAGATCCCACGAGTATGGGGAAAAAACAGTGTCCAGCCTTACGGGGCCCTGTGTAGGACTAAGTCTGCTTACTCGGAAGGTGTATCAATAATTGCAAATTCAGTGTAGGGTACGTTACTGACAAACATTAATTTCTTTCAAGACAACAGTCTTGTGAACGCAGTAACTTATCGGGCAAATTAATTAATTTGCCCTTCTACACTTGTACAGATTTCTTTGGATTAAAAATTTTTTTTCATTTTCAGATTGTGGAAGGTGATAAACCCAAAAAATTATGTCAAGAGCTTCGTGATGGTTAAACAACGAAAGTGTGACTCGGCAAGTACCTACTGCAGTTCTCAGCCTATTGATATTGTTTAACCCTTGGCTAGGCGCACTGGCGTACGCAGGGAGTCAAAATTACTTGTTATTTGGCAACACTGTAACCTACGAAAGTCTCCATTCACCTAACCTTCCATTGTTTCAGTTAGTTATATGCTGAGTGGGCAAGACGTGTTTGTTTATATAATATTGGGGATTTTATAGCACTGTGTCTGGAGTGGCGTACTGCATACGCCGCGCGACTAAGGATGTGAGTAATTTGTTCTATTCGTATTTGATCTATTTTTATGAATATATAGGATTTTTTGAATATTTTTGTGAATGAAGATGTGTCAAGTGATCACTGAATAATGCAGACGTCTGTTTCTTTCAGGTCCAGTAAAATGATAAATATGGCTCAAACCAGCAGTGAAGAAATGTATAGAATGTTGGAGGAAATTAATGAAGATTTAGAAGTTCAAGGGAAATCTTCAGGATCTGAAGCAGAAGAAATTAAAGAAAATGCGGACTGGGATGGCGACATTGAAATTGGGGTAGATGAAATAGAAAATGATATGGATGAAAACTCATCAGACCAAGAATCAGGCCACGAATCAGACCAAGAATATTTCATAAAAAGAATTTGGAAGAAAACTAAAGGAAAAAAACTAATTATTGGATGAATTTAGGTGTGCTAGGAGGCCCCTAAGGAGTAAAAATGCTATGACTCCAAATAAATTTGTGTGATTGATGACTTGTTTATTTTGTGGAAATTCATGATCACTTTGATGAAACGAAAGAACACTCTTTTGTCTTATTTATTTTTTAACAATAAATATCTAGTGGAAATAAGACAAAAGAGTGTTCTTTCGTTTCATCAAACTCCAAATAAAACTTACTAATTAAAAAGTTTCCTGGTCCTACAGTAAAAGAATTTCCAGATCATGTAAGTGCTTTCACTAAACTCATCGATATTGACACGATAGATGAAATAGTGACATCCGCAAATTCATATATATCCAAAAAAAGAGCTTTTTACACCCGGGAGAGAGACTGTCGAAATAGAGACAGAACAGAAATCATGGCATTTATGGGTTTATTGTTTTTGATTGGGACCAAAAACATGAGTAAGACAAATTAGTGCGAAATCTTCGCAAGAGACGGAACAGGAATCGAAATATGCAGAGGTGTTATGAGCATAAAAAGATTTACATTTCTACTCTCAGCCATTAGATTCGACGACCAAGATACCAGAAAAGACAGAAAGGAAAAAGATAAACTAGCAGCAATCCGAGTTTCTTTGACCAATTTGTGAAAAATTGCAAACACTCGTATTCACTCGGTGATTTTATGTCGATAGATGAAAAATTGGAAGCATATCGAGGTAGATGCTCTTGTTTAGACCTCGACTGTGGTAGCAGTATAAAGGTCTAGGTTTTTCTCAAAATACTCGAAGGACCTGAATTCGTCTTTTTTCCAATTATTTTTGATGAAAAAGACTCAAATTGACAAGTATCAAAAAAGTACAATTTTATTTGACAATTTTAAATCAACAACAACATTCAGGTTTTTTGTCAAGGTGACAACAAATATTCATAAAAGCATATACAGGGGCTATTTAGGTATCTAACATACCGCCGCTCTTGAAAAATCGCAGTTTTTCAAAACTAAAAGCTAAACCTGCCATGTCAATTTTAAGAATTGTCCAACGGTAAGATAGCGACCTTGTTCAAACTACGCTTCACTGTACCATTACGTGTTCGAATACTAACAACACGCACTATATTGTCTTCTCCTGGATGCACATCTATGATTCTTCCAGTGGGCCAAAACTGCGGTGGAGTGTTCTCTTCTTTCAACAGAACCAAAGCACCAATTAGATTGGGGGGTGATATATTGAATTTCCACTTGGTTCTCTGGTGCAAGCTGTTCAAGTAATTCTTCGACCACTGCTGCCAGTAATGCTGCGTCATTTGCTGGATATGTTTGAAACGTGAGAGGCAAGATGATTTATTGTCACAGACATTTTCTTGAGGTAATGAGTTCATAGGTGCGCCAATCAGGAAATGTCCAGGTGTTAACGGCTCAAGATCATTTGGGTCTGAGGAAAGAGGATATAGGGGACGGGAATTCATAATTGCCTCAATTTGAGTGAGCAAGGTATAGAATTCTTCAAAAGTTAGATTTGATTTTGATGCTACTCGTTTAATGTGGTATTTACAGCTTTTAACAGCTGCCTCCCACAAGCCACCAAAATGTGGTGATCGTGCAGGTATGAATGTCCATATAATTTTATTTTCGATCAGAAAATCGTGAATTTTCTTGTCTTTGTAAAGGTTATAGAGCTTTTTTATGTCATTGTCTGCCCCAACAAAATTTGTAGCATTGTCCGACATAATTTGGCTACAAAGACCACGTCTCGATACAAATCTCTTCAAGCAATTCAAAAATCCATCTGTGGTAAGTTCACTGACTAATTCCAAGTGAACCGCCTTAGTTGCAAAACAAACAAATATACATATATAACATTTAATCAATTTTCTATTTCGGAGTTTACCATCTCTTAAAAGAAAAGGCCCCGCATAATCAACACCACAGTTTGAGAAAGGACGGCTAGGCGTAACTCGAGTTTCAGGTAAATCACCCATTTTGGACAAAATAAAATGTGGTCTAGACTTAAAACAGGTGATACATTTTCGCAAAATATTCCTTACAGTCTGTTTACCTTTCAGTGGCCAATATTTAGATCTGATACTTGCTAGTGTTGTTTGTATGCCAGCATGTAATAATTTTTCATGTTCGTATATAATGAGTAATTTTGTTAATTCGTGATTTGAAGGAAGAACCATAGGAAATGTATGTGAATATTCTAAATTTTAGTTTTTAAGACGACCTCCTACTCTAATGACTTCTCCGTCCAAAAATGGATTCAATGAATTCAATTTACTATTTTTTGGAATTTCCCTTTGATTTTTTAAATGAATATATTCAACAGAAAAATCTCTAAGTTGTGTTAATTTAACAAGTTTGATAACACTCCGATCCAATTCATAATTCGTAAGCTGTCCTGAAAATTTCAAATTATTTTGTTTGGAAGAATTATTTATAAATCGCATACAATACGTAAAAACATGCAGTAATTTTAAATAAGATGAGTATTTCTGAAATATATTCTGACCTATCACTGGCGTAGATATACAGGACATTGTTTTCAATTCTGGAATCGTTTCCAAACATTTAGAAGTTGAGCTCGGTATATTTAATGTTGATTCATGTAACCATGATGGTCCGTACCACCATTTTGCAGAATCAACTATTTGACTGGGATTAATCCCTCGTGATATAATATCTGCAATATTTTCTTCTGAATTTATGTGGTGGAATTGTCTGATATCTGCCAATTGTTGGATTTCAGATACTCTATTGCTGACGAAGGTTTTTAAGTTATTTGGTTCATGAGAAAACCAGGCAATCACTATTGTTGAATCAGTGTAATAAAATATGTCATCAATATCTAATTTCAAAGAATTTAAAACCTTTTGGACTAACTGAACCATGAGCAGAGCTGCACAAAGTTCAAGTTTGGGTATAGTTATTGATTTTAAGGGAGCTACGCGAGATTTTGCTGTTAACAAACGTACTAGAATATTTCCTGAGGATGTGAAAGTTTTCACATACACACAAGTGCCAAATGCCTTTACTGAGGAATCACTGAAGGCATGAATTTCAATTCTATCGTAGTTTTCGAGCAAAATATATCGCGGAATTTTAATCAATTCAAGATATTTCAGTTGGGAGTAAAAATTATTCCAAATGGTAAAATACTCAGTAGGAATAGATTCATCCCAATTTAAATTGAGTTTCCAAAGATTCTGAATAATAAGTTTTGCAATAATCATCACTGGACTTAGAAGTCCAAGAGGGTCGAAAATTTGTGAAATTGTTGACAATATCTGTCGTTTCGAAATTTTTGTGTTATTATTAGCCATGGGCTTTATTGTGTATTGAAATATGTCTTCACGAGCATTCCATTCAATACCCAGAGTTTTGTGAACTTTATCATCACTTATGATAAAATTTTCGGGAAACAAGTCATTTTGTTCACTTCCATCACAGAATGTTTCCATGTGGTTTGATCTCCATTTACGCAATTCAAAACATCGCTGTCCAAGTATAGAATTGAGTTCTTTCACTAATGTTCGTGCTGAATCTGTATTATTTGTGCCAGTTAAAAGATCATCAACATAAACATCTTCCCTGATGGTTTTAGAAGCAATGGAATGTTGTTTTTCATTCTCAATGGCAAGTTGTTGCAAGCAACGGATTGCTAAAAATGATGCAGAGGAAGTCCCATACGTGACTGTATTCAAAGAGAAGTGTTTCAATTCCTCGTTTGGATTCGATCTCCACAAAATTAACTGGAATTGACGTTGAGTTGAATCAATTTCTATCTGCCTGTACATTTTCGAAACATCCCCTGTAATAACTACAGAATGTTTACGAAAACGAAAAAGAATTGAAACAAGTTCATCCTGAATAGTAGGACCAACTTTAAGTACATCATTCAGAGAAAGACCTGATGAAGTTTTTGCCGAAGCATCGAAAACTACTCGTAACTTTGTGGTTAAAGATGAATCATTCAAAACACAATGGTGAGGTAAGTAAGTATGTAACATATTCTCTATAATTTGTGGATTTATCTGTGACATATGACCCAAGGACAAATATTCATTCATAAAATCATGATATGATTTAAACAAATAAGGATTTTTTGATATTTTCCTTTCAATTGCATAAAATCGTTTTTTCGCAATAGCCAAAGAATCTCCCAACTGCCTGAAATTATCGCGAAAAGGCAATTTTACACAAAATCTCCCCGTTACTTTATCACGCTGATGTGTCTCAGTGTAATGGTTTTCGCATTCAGTTTCTTCTACGGAGAGTTTCTTTTCTGCTGAACCCTGTTCTATTGACCAAAATTTTTCTAACTGATTGTGCAAGTCTTGATTCGTTATAAAGTTACACTGTCTGTTAGGAGGTGAATTGGACATAATTGGTCCGGAGATGATCCATCCAAAAACAGTTTTTTGAAGAATCGGTTGATTGTTTCCTAAATTTATTTGTCCAACACACAGAAAATTGTAAAATTGCTGTGCTCCAATCAGTATGTCAATTTTATTGGGTGTAAAAAAGTTGGGATCTGCCAATTTAATATTTTTCGGAATTTTCAATTGAGAAATTTCAATTGGTATCTGAGGAATGTGATTAGTTATTTTATCTATAATAAGAAATGGCAAGGATGTTGAATAATTATTATGCATTGATTTGATTTGAGCTTGAGTCTTTTCTAAAATTGTTATTTCTGAAGAGCTGATACCTACAACAATTCTTTCGTTATGAAATTTGACTGTGAGCCATTGTCTAATAGTGCTCGGCACTGTATTGGTCTATTTTTCATATCCAGAATATATAGGACAACTGTGGACAGAAGAATGAAAGAATCCACTCTTTCATTTGAGTTTCCTGACATAAAGCTATTTGAATCAAACTTAGTAGAATCATCCTGATGATTCAGTGAGTTATTTTGTAAGATAAATATATCTTTTTGGTCAGAACACAAATTTATGTTGTTATTAGTTGGAGAGAATGATGCATTAGTTGAATGTGAATCTGTTTTACGATCAGAAAATTCATGATTTTGGGAATGGTTTGGGTCAGTTTGCATAGAAGAAGTTTGATATGATGATGAGCTAGGAAGATTTTTTTGTTGAGATTGTTTTACAGTTTGGAAATGTAAAAGGGAATTGTGTTTTTTATTGCAAATCTTACACTGTTTACCTGCACATTCTACATTTGAATGGCCATTTTTTAAACAGTTCGTACATAAGCCCAAACTTTTGACCTTAATGTAACGATCTTGAGGAGACATATCAAGAAATTGTTTACAAGAGTATAAAAAGTGCTTATATTTACACAATGAACATACGATTTTTTTATTTGATGAATTTGTATGTGGTTTGCTATCCAAAGATTCCAACAATTGGCATTTTTTAGACAAAAAAGCTATAAATCTGTCAATGGTTGGCATATCTGATTCATTTGACTCAATTTCCCACTCTTTTTTAGTGTCATGATCTAATTTGGAAGTGAGCAAATAAATCAGAATTGCGTCCCATTCTTGTACTGGTAAACCTAAATTTTTTAATGAGCGGAAATGCTTCTGAAAATTATCATGAAATTCTCTCAAGGAAATATGCGAATTTCGTATCACCATAGGTAATTCAAAAATATGTTTCAAATGAGATCTCCTTATAATCTTTTTATTTTCGAAACGAGATTTTAATAAATCAAGAGCTACAGGATAATTTTCCTCTGAAACCAAGAGTGATCGAATAACCTCGGCGGCTTCGCCTTTGAGAGATGCTTGCAGATAATGATATTTTTGAATGCTGTTCAAGCCTTTATCGTCATCAACCAATGTTTTAAAAGTATCATAAAAGCTGAACCAATTTTCATACTCACCTGTGAATTCAGGTAGTTTTATTTGAGGAAGAGTTACTTTTCTTTTTTCATCATTTTTAACTGGAGCTTGGGTAGGTACTCCTAAAGTATATTTTTCTGAACGTGAAACTGACTCGAAATACTTATTTTCAAAGTTTTTTCGTTCTTCTAATGTTTCAGTAGATGGATCCAATAACTCAATTTTTGTTTGTACTTCATTGAATGAATTCCACACAAGATCGAGCTTGGATAACCGTCTACTAATTTCAGAGATTTTTGACGTGTCGGATGCCAAATTATCAACAAAAGTTACAAATCTTGTCAGTTGAGCTTTGAGAAGACCCCTTTGACTCACAAGTGTCTTCAAATCTTCGCTCATATTCTAAATATGTAATAAATTTACTAAATTTCCAGTTTAGTTTAGTCAATTATTTAAAATGTATAAACCTACCTACTTATGGAGGTAAATTCTTATGACAGATCGCAATGGTCTGTAAATCTTACCTGATGAAACAGTTTAAAATTTGTTAATAATCAGATTGAAACAATTATGTGAGGATGAGGATAAAAAGGATATGGGAGTACTGCTTCCGAGCTGCGTGCCAATTTCAGTTTTGGTGGCTGAAGAAACTGTTCCAAATATCCGGCTCGAATGTTGACCATATGTTTAGACCTCGACTGTGGTAGCAGTATAAAGGTCTAGGTTTTTCTCAAAATACTCGAAGGACCTGAATTCGTCTTTTTTCCAATTATTTTTGATGAAAAAGACTCAAATTGACAAGTATCAAAAAAGTACAATTTTATTTGACAATTTTAAATCAACAACAACATTCAGGTTTTTTGTCAAGGTGACAACAAATATTCATAAAAGCATATACAGGGGCTATTTAGGTATCTAACAGCTCTTTTATACAGTATATATCAAATGAACCAGCCAAATACGGCATCAAAATATATGCTTTGGTGGACTCGAAAACCTTCTACACTTACAATCTTGAAATATATTGTGGAAAACAGCCTGCTGGACTATTTAAATTCAGTAATTCGCCTGCTGATGTAGTACTTAGATTAGTAGATGGTTTAGAGCATTCAAATAGAAACCTTACATGCGATAACTGGTATTCCAGTTGTGACTTGTGTCGATCGCTATTGGAAAAAGGACTCACGTTTATTGGCACACTAAAAAAGAATAAAAGGGAAATTCCCGTGGAATTTTTACCAAATAAATCAAGAGCTACTGTATGTTCCTAAACAGAACAAAGTAGTTCTACTTATTTCTATCATGCATGATAATGACATAGTTGATGCAGAAACCGGAAAACCTGAGATAATTATGGAGTATAACCGCACCAAGGGTGGTGTTGATACTGTTGACCAAAAATGTAATGCTTATTCAGTATCTCGAAGAACAAATCGATGGCCGTTTGCTATATTTATGGCACTCCTCAATGTAGCTGGAATAACTTGTTATATTCTACATTCGTATGGAAAACTGGACATTGACCTAACTCAACTAGGCGCGCCTAGCCAAGGGTTAACGTTTCGTCTGTAAACCAGAAACAAGAGACATGGACACTCAGTGTCCAAATATGATTGAATAATATAACTAATCATTTCATGGGTGGGGTATAAAAAAATATCATGAAGAGTCCATGAGCCCGACCATATTTGGGGTGCCTTTTGAGGTAAAAGAATGAATCGATAACTCAAAAGCGATTCGTTGTATCGATTTCAAACAAGAACAGGCTTCTAGAAGACGTTCGATTCTATAAGTGTCTGCGGCAGCAGCCCACAACGATGATAAAGGTAGTTGCAGTGGTATTTCTCTTCCATTAAAATTTTAAGTAATCTGTATCCAATCGAAATGAGTTTGGTATCAAAACAAAGGTGGAACGTTGATCTATGTAAATGCTGTAAGGTATTTTTGAAATTATTTGTTCATCTACCCAAAAAATTGCTTTAAGGAAACTGCATTTTTGGGACATTTTTGAGATTTTTTTTTGCGAAAAAGTGGTTTGAAATTTCAATTTCCATTACAGCATGTACATAGAATCAAACCTGTTCTTGCTTGCAATCAATACGACGAACCGTTCTTGATTTATCAATTGACATTTTTGCCCTAAAACAGTCCCAAATATGGTCGCGCTCATAGCTGAATAATAAGGATTCGACAGTGGTATTCAAATATTCATTGTGTCATTGGATATCAAGCTTCCATTAAATTAAATCTTTATTACAAATAATTAACATCATAATATCATAACAACACATAATACATTAGCTACAATATAAAACTTTAGTTACTTTATAATAGATACCAAATGGCACGCTCAAATGATATTCGTCGTCAATGTCAACGATACGATAAAGCTTTGAATGTAACTAGATTATTATGCAATTTAAATGAATCTCGGAGGTTGCGTAGAACTCCTCGTCGCCTGGCAACATTCTCGGTTATTATAAATCGCATAATATTCTCGTAGCATTAATAGCTATTCTTCATATTCCATTGACTTGATTGTAGTGACAGCTTGGATACGGTAAATGTTCAACATGGATATTCTAGATTCCCTAGGTTTTCGTAGCGAGGTGGTAAAAGGCATTTTTTATTTGGAAATAGTTATTTATGCAACAGGTGCAAAAAGTAGGTGTTTATTTCACGTCGAGTGCAATAAACTCTTTTTGCACGAGTTTCATACAATATTTTTTCTACGTTCATGCAAAAACCAGAAAATATTTCATTTAGGTGGCATTAAACTGTAAAGAAGACATTGTTTGTTTAAATCTATCTGCTAAAAGTAATTCAAAAACATTTTGTGTAATTCAGTTGATATTTGAAGGAAATAATTTTATTTTTAACAAATTGCATTTTCTAGTAATTTTATAGTCCATTATGTGATGAATATGATGAAACATGCAACTATTTAAAATGTAATACAATCTCACAGAAAATGGACTAAATTTGGTTGTCAATTTGAAAGTTTATGTCTCTCATGATGACAGAACGCTATAGTAGAATGACAGATGAGTGCAATAAAGTACCAGTTTTTCCACCAAATATACTTCAATAAAGTTTTGTTTTTTGCATGAACGTAGAAAAACTATTTTATTACAAGCAGAAGAGGATGAGAAAGAAGAGAAAGAAATTATACCAAGCCAATAGATCAATCTGACGTCCGAAAGGATAAAGTTGGCCACTTTGAATGCGAGAAAGAAAAAAGGCATTGGTGCAAAAAAACAAACTGTTGTTTGGAAATTATTTTTTTTTTAATCACACTTATATGATCACATTATTTCGTAGCATTTATTCCAAAAGTAGGCTACTCAGGTAGTCGCTGAAGTTTCCATGGCAACTGTACATGAAAGTATTTTTTCTGAAATCGCAAGACTGCTTTCTGTTTTGGAGCAACTTCAAACCCCATAAAAAGCTAATCTAGTATTTTAGTCCATTTTTAACCGAAAATTTTTTCTGGAGCGAAAACGGCCAGGAAAGAGTTTTGCCGGCCTAGGCCGTCAAAATCGGTTCATATCGGTTTTTTATGTACATTTTAGAGAGTGAATAAATATACGCAAACAACCAACTCACATGAATGACATATATTAAATATATTATAACACATATGGAACGTTAATTATTGTTATATGTATACGTTGATATATTTATAATAAAAGAAATATTTTTGAATTGTTCTTTTCGGTAACCAGCTGTCGTTCCCTTACGAACGGCAGCCCTCAAAAGTCAAAACTTGTGCGAGCCAAGGATTAACGAGGTCTTTCTTTTTAAGGCGCGATTCCTAGCACTTTCTCGGGCAATCAGGAAAAAGATTATGCAATCGTGAGGCTTTGGACAATACGATCGGCACCCAGAATGATTTGAAAGCGGTTATTCTAACCACTATAGTTATGATTGTAGTTATGATTTTTTAGCGATAAGTAGGCATTAAACAGAAATGTGTATGAGTTTCTGACTTTTGCCATAACAATAAACGAACAGTGATTGTTAAGGCAACGATTTCATAGGCAATAAGATGGCAATCAAAAATAGTCATGCTTTAATGAAAATTCGGTAATTTATGATAATGTTGATTGCAATTTCAGAAATAAAAAAATATGTGTCACTCGTAGTGAAAGCAGCATCTTTTTATTCGTCTCAAAAACAGTAATTTTCTTGTTCAAACACATATTTTGTTTGTGAATAGAGGGCAAATATCCCTGTGTTATAAACGGAATAATATAATTTGCAGATTTGGATCACCGATTTGGATCCATTCCAACAACATTTACCAACTTGAATTTTCAGTTTATTGTTTTCTTCATTTGAAGATCATATTTGAAATAATTAATTTTATTACTCAAAAAAAAAAACACAAACCAACCTACTTTTCAGTTCCATTGGGTGAATGAATGAATTCAGTAAACTTGATTTTTTTAACCTCACCAATAACAAATGAATACGACCCTGGAATACTTGTACTATATATATGTGATCGACACGGTGGATGATAGTTTTCATTCACGATGTTGGTGACACAGTTTTACATTATTTGGCTAGTCTTCGTATCCATGAATATTTCAGCAGCAGTAGTTAATGACGACATAGATTCGGTGAGTTTTTCACCTAAATATTTGCACGTGTGGTTTTCATCCAATCAGAACATCCAATTTAGTGAAGATACCTTATAAATTTTTGATTAAACGTGATAATACATACCAATCAAATATTTTTAATAATTTTCGTGTCCAAAATAACCAATTTTATATCCTTGACATGGTTTTCCGAGTAATACAGCTTTCCACGGTTTGAAAATGAAGAAAATTCAAGGAAAAAGGGCAAATAAATCAATAGGCCCCGATACGATATTACGTTAACAAGACCGCTATCTTGAATAAAATTATTGAATTTTGTTTGTAACGTATAGTATTTTGAATTTTCCTGACTAAAAAAAATAGTTTCAAATCTATATCGGTTATCAGAATCTGCTTCTATTTCTATGGGGTTTGAAAATAGTAAGGTCATTTTCACGATGTCAAAAGAAATCTGACCATTAATTCTTTGAGTTTATCATTAAAATATTTGTATCATTCCATTTTGTCACAATAATCGTCATCTCATCTGAAAATATATGTTCGGATATTTTTGCACCAGTTATTGTGAACATTAAATTATTTTTTTCAATACAATAATTTTGTGAACGAATTCGTGCAAATTAATTAATTTGCCCTTCTACACTTTTATTGATTTTTTTGAACAAGAAAGGTGGAATTTTGAGGAAATTTTATGAAAATACAAAACGATTTTGTTTTTTATTTATTCCTTGAATTTATATTTTTTATTTTTACAACGTGGTTGGTTGAGAAAAGATTTTCTTTCATGAAGTCAAACCTTCAATCAACTTCATATTTTTCATACTTAGAAAACGAATGAAAGGACCCTTCAAATTTTGATATAATTGTTCGAAAACAACCAGTCTTAAAATACATTGAAAAGAAAAAAATTGCGTTATGTAGTAAAGAATACTAGGTATGTACTTAGTGAATTATTCAAAGTTCACTGAAATGATGGCAATTGTTGTATTTTGAAAGAGTGGACTTTTGATAAGCGGAATTATAATAAGTAGAACAACGTATAAAATTTGGAACTGTGTTAGATATTATAAGACCGTTACTGAAAAGCGAGAACAAGAAATATATTTGAGGGGATTTAATAAGTAATTTCCTGATTCGAAAGTCTAGTTAACAAAATAATTGATGGAACTCTATTTGAATCATTTGTTGTAATAGTCAATCGAGTCAATGGAGAATAAGCTATTATATTAAGCGAGTTGATGTGTATAATCATTTCTCTTTAGATTCATTTCATTCTTGAGATATCATCATTCTCAAGATGAAATTAATAAATATTTTGTTGCAGAAATCATTGGCTATTTCAACCCATTCGCGGCCAACGATAAAGGAGTACATTTCAATTATCAAAACTCATTGAAGTTATAGAAATTTGCCATAAAAAATAGCCTACTTTATATAATAAGTATGGCGTTGAGAAAACGCTGCAACGGCCTATTGTGTGGAGAGTTATTGAATGAATGAATGAATTTATTCACACAGTTTACAATCCGTCACTTCATAAAACAATACATAGTGTTATATAATACAATAACGAATAAACCGATGCAGTACATATACAATAATATATTATAATAAATAGGTTGAGTTCAAGAATATAAGCTACCCAAAAACGTCACTTTCACTCGACGCGCATTTCGCTAACAAAGTTAGCTTATAGTAAGCTTATAGCTCTTGATGATGCTAACTTTTTTGGCGGAACACGCGTCGAGTGAAAGTGACAATATGAACGATGGAAAATATCGACAAAAGTTTGTCTTTCAGCCGCAGATGATTCCACAACAGATTTTATGAATATTCTGTTCATATTTTCGAACAAAAACCTTCAGATATGTTTGACCTGTAGAGCTGAGCAGTAGGGATTGATGAAAAATTGATAATGAGATTGGTCGTTCTTACGCAATGTGCTTTCATAACTATCTAGGATGTTCTGGAAATTTCTGTTAGTGGGATTATCCAGAAATGCAAATTTGGGATCTGAGTTCCAGCAACGCAATCGATTGAAGCAAATTTTCGGTAATCGAGTATTTTTCGATTTGTTTTTACTTGAAAGCCACGACTGAGATGATTTGAAAATTACGCGACTGAGGTTGTATGTCCCACTTTGGAAAGCAAAAAATATAGTCGGAGGCGTTTAGATAGAGATCATAAACGCCTGAAGAAAAAGTGTATTTTTTCGATTGATTCTGGTTAGCGTAAGCCTCAAATGCCAATTCCATATCACAAAGTCGATAGGATGATGGTCATATAATCTTATCCTTGCATACCAATAAGAAGTTTCCACCCTGCACATAAAATTCATAACTGCACCTATTGCCTGAGTAACTTTTGCTACTGCTTCCTTATCCATTTCTAGAAAGAAAGGCTAAATATATTTCAGGTACCCAAATACTCGCATATTATATTTGCATGAGAAGGTAGGACTCTTCAGAAACGATATAATTTTTTCCTTTCCATTCTCCGATCATTTTTAGCAGAGTTATGACCAATAAAATATTCGGTTCCGCCAGAACTTCCAGCGGCGGGTAAGCGTGAACCTGAATTTCGATGCCAGCGTTCAATCACGTTTTCTGAGAAAACGAGCACATTCCATAAAAAATAACTGGTGACCATTTTTGTGTACAATTGAATTCCAAAATTACAGCAAAAATCTATTCATTTATTTTTAAACGAAAACAAAAATATGTTCTACCCTTGGAATTTCGGTAACCAATTTTTTCCGGGTTTATCATGGTTCCAACAACTAGCATACCAAGTTTGGTGATGCTGCAATTGATCCTTGTCTCAAAACCCAATCGTACTGGATTACTAATAATTTAATGGTTTTTAGTTTCGCTAAGTTTGCTCAGAATTAGTTTATCATAGTTGCACTTTTTTCCATTAGATTTTGATATTCTTTTTATGCTTGGAAATAATTAGCATGAAAAGGTTCTAGGAATTTTTGTCTTTACCAAGTTTTAGAGAATTTCCGCAGTGTCTTTTCGCGAAATTACATTTTAAATAGAACAAAAGCTTATTTTTGTACATAATTGGATGCATAGGGGCGGGAATTGGCGCAGTATTGGCGTAGTGTTGGCGCCAGGGTTTCATGATCGAAAGGTCGCTGGCTCGATCTCCAGGCAGGGCAAGATTTTTTCAGTTTCAGATGTAAATCTAAGTGATTGAATCTTGTTGCTGGCTGGAGATAATCCTCCACGATTCGCTATTGCGTTAATAAATAACAGTGGTGTTCCTAAGGTGGCGTATGGACTTAGTAACGAGGCCTATCCAGAACACATGGCTAATGACCATAGCAGTCTATGCCAACACACCACGAAAAAAATAGGATGCATATTCTCACAAGATCGTTTTGTTTGGCAATGTCCCAGATTGTAGCTTGAAGTATTCATTCAAATACCCTGAAATCCCACAGCAGGAGGAAATTGGAGAAGTATCAGTAATCCAGTACGATTGGGTTTTGAGACAAGAATCGATTGTTGCACCACCAAATTTGATATGCTAGTAGTTGGAATCATGGTAAACACGAAAAAATATTGTTTACCAAAATTCCAGGGGTAGAACATATTTTTTTTTAAATATATAAACAGATTTTTGCTGTATTCTTGGAAAGTATATGATTTATCGGAAAAACAACTCAACAGGGTAAAAAACAATTTAATTTTCCACAAAAATTATTCCTAGAGATTTCTGCTGAAAGTGCCGTCGGAGCCGAATATTTGATTGGTCATAACTCTGCTAAAAATGATCGGAGAAGGAGAAGGAAAAGTTCATATCGTTTCTGAAGACTCCTACTTTCTTATGCAAATATAATAGCGAATATTCGAGTACCTAAAATGTGTTTTGTCGTACTTAACGGAGATGTTTGCGGATGATCCGAAAATCATGAATAAGTTAGTAAATATGCAACTTTTTCAAATAACTTTTTTCGATATCTTGCCATTTTGTCCGACTTTTTGCCTATTCATAGTAATTTTTTTCAATTTGCCGCCATACCATCGATCACGTGACATGTGTAAAAATCGATTTTTAGGTTATCGGACATGCACAAACTTTTTCCAAGAATCTTTTCTCCTATACTCTAATAATAAACTTTTTTCCCATATGGTACATACTTTTTGGCGGTCACTGTATATATTTAATAACACTATTGTGAAGTGCAAACATCAAGCTTGAAATCACATACTTCATTTTTTATGTAGGATGTGTATGAGCGATTATTTTCAACATTTACTGAAGAAATTGCTGTGATTATGGGTGAGTTGAAAACTGAGGCAGGAGTAAAACCCAGTTTTTTCTTAGGCATGTATAAGTAAGACTTGTCTCACTAGTCTCAAATCGTTTCATATGGTCCCAAGAGGGTACTGATTCCTGCTTCAGTATAATTATCTCATATCAACTAAAATATCCATGACTTTCGGATCCTCCGTAAATATCGAAGAAGGGTTATGTCAAGTGGGACAAAACACATTTCAGGTACTCAGATACTGACATGTTATATTTGCATGAGGAAGTAGAAGTCTTCAGGAACGATATGCACTTTTTCTTTTCCTTCTGCTATAATTTCTAGCAAAGTTATGACAAATCTAATATTCGGCCTTGCCTGAACTTGCAGTGGCGGGCTAGCTCGAGCATGAAATGTGACGTGAGCGTTAAACCACGTTTTCTCAGAAAACGAGCGTATTTCATAAGGTATTATTTGAGATCATTCTTGTGGAGAATTGAATTAGGTATCTCTCAACCGATCGAAATCGTTTTTTCATAAATCTTATATTTTCTGAAATAACAAAAAAAAAATTATTTTTTTTAAATGAAAAATTTTTTAGGTTCCACGCCTGATTTTCTGGTAAACACTGTTTTCCAATAATACATGATATCGAGATGTCATGTGCCGAGTTTCAGAGTGCTACAATTGATTCTTCACTTTTTACTCGAGTTTGTCTGTCGTTACTGGATTACAGATGGATCTGATCCTGCAGTGACAGAAGTAGAGAGGTTTAACGGTCTTTAGCCCTTAGTATAAGAAACTTATATCGCTAGATGGCAGTTCATGTTCGAACTGCCATTTCCAGCTTGTCAACTTTCGCACGGTACAGGACCGAATTAAGTATTTCGGTGATTGTTTTTCCTATTCGCTTTCGTGGTAATCTGAAAATTTGTACGAGCATTTGAGATTAAATATTGCGGTCCAATCACAGAATGTATCGAAAATTGAAAGTAAAATAAAAAAAACTCAAAATCTGTAGAAAATGAAGCGTTAAAAATAGTAGGTATAATTGATTAACCGGCGGAAACTATTTCGATGATGTTTTGAATGAGAATTTTGGGAAGAAAAGTGTACAACAAAAAGTTATACCGATGGTCTTATCTAGAATACTGGATAAAAGCTAATGACATGCATGCAGCATAAATATATAGTGCTAGTGTATGAAGTCTTTATCGTATATTATTTTTTGAAGGTTTTGATGCATTGTAATATTTTTTCAGATTTTTCGATTCAAAATTAGTATGAGAGGGTTTTAGGGGGTGTAGCTTAGGAATCGTTTGTTGAAATTAATAAATTCAAGATGGCGGACGAGATTTGCGATTATAGTCGGATTCGAATCAGAATTCGTATGTGTGGGTTTTCGATGTAGGAGATAGTGAATCTTTTTTTTAAATTATTGTTTTTGAGATGACGGCTCCAAGATGGCGGACAAGTTTTGTGATTATGGTCCGGTTCGATTTTGTACGCTTATTGGTTTTTCACATTTTTCGTAGTTGTAATTAGTGTTTTTACTGATTTCATTTTCACCTCCTGTTCATGTCAACTGAAGATGAACATTAACATGCTCGAAAACATGTTTTTGATTTATGTTTGCTGCAACTTTTTGACAAGTGATTGCCAAAGTGGCATTGACAACTTCCCCTCCCTACTCTGGGTTGAAATAAATATTGAGGAGACAACTTTGAATTTTACTTAACTTCATCATACTGAAACTCCACACACAGAAAACAAGTTGTATAAAAACTAGTAATTTTTTAAATTATATTTTTTTGAATTTCTACCCGACCATTGAATTTTATATTTTCGCGAATTTTGGAATATATCCACAAATAGTTGCATCATCGGTAGAGTTCATATCCAAATAAGTTAGAGAAAACAATTTCGAGTAAGTTAAATGGAATGTACTTTCATTTAATATCATAACCGATAGTTAATAGCACAACAAAAATGTCTAGGCGCAGCGAATATTTTAAGTGATCCGAAATCCGACCCTGTGCCAGAACTTGTATGATCCCTCTCTCCACGTTTCACGTTATCAGCCGTATTGGAGGAGCAACGTGCGGAGCGTAAAGAAATTCAGTTCTATTTTGGATTCAAGAATTGTAATTAATAATTAATTTTCACTAGTCGACGGCTGAAACATTCCTTTATAGCTTGACGGTTATAAAATTGGCTATTTCCCAATTCGAATGGAATAATGCAAGGAAATTCATTTAGCACAAACAACACTTTTTTGTAAAATTATTCACAAATAAACCGAATTCTGTAAGAGAAAAACGAGACCGTTATTCAAGTAATTGATAGACTTCAATAATACAAGGAAACATCATAAAAATATTCGTTCATTTTGATGGTGGCACTGATCAAAAATGCACAAAAATGGGAAGAAATATCCTTTTCATTCAGTTAATACTTTCAAAATATTTTTTTTGTTATTTTTATCTGTATACACTCATACATTCCTTCATCAATCAGAAGGAAGAAATCGTTTCCGTCCCCCTTTTTTTCAGGGATGCAGACCCTTAAATCAAACTGAAGATATATGGATAAGACTAATATAATTCTAAATTTGTTGACAATATCACGCTTATTCTTACTGCAGGACATCAAGTCAATTACACTCTGCCCTTGCGAGCTAGTGTAGGTAAAATCTGCGGGATGATCTGATGGTATGCAGTCATTAATGAAAGAGAAATTATTAGCTTACATGAAATTATAGCGAAGGTGTCCTTTCTTGTCGATCACTTTATCAAGACATTTTATTCCCTTTCAGAGTGACGATTATGGATTGGTTAAAGGGTTAGCACGAATGAAAGATCCGGTAGATTTTCGTTTCACTAAATTTCTCGATATTCGTTTTGATGTTGACAACAATTCAACGTTTGATATAGGAAATACCTTACATTCCAGGACGGAGAATGATCCAAAAGGTGAGGGCTCAATCGAGAATATAAGAATTACTATCTATATTAATAGTAATGTTGGTGATCCAAATGGAGCCTAAACAATTAATGTCAAAACCACAGTTGATTTTGAAATTAGTCAGAAAACTGGTAACGATTTATTCTACAAGCGTGCAGGAATTTTTTTCTCAAGAGCGTTGATGCGCCTGTAGGAAAGGAAAAAAAAGAAGAGCAAGTGAGGGAAAGGTACTAGCACATGACAGCTTACTCAAACTCATCTTGGCGTCGGTCGTTCGGGTAACGTCAGTAGCATGCCTTACTTGTTTGGGATGAGAACTATATCACGAAAGAATGAAAAAGATAGAAATGCGAGAAAATTTATTTCGGAATGCGACTTATGAAGTTGTAAAAAGCTGTATTCCAGATAAACGTTCACAGTATTAGATATTAGTAACCTCTTAGTGAACTCTGACAATTATAGATATTTTTCGCCAAACTCCGGCTGATGTATTGATGGACACCATTACTATAATTCATTTCCTGAATAACCTCTATCCTATTGAATATATTGGTTGCCTAGGACCTCTGACAATTATACAAATTTTTCGCCAAACTCTGATTGAGGTTGACGCCTATTTTTATTCATGTATTGGTGGTATCTTAAGAATTAATCTTGTTTTTTCGATCCTTTATGTCCCCTTATGTTATTATGTCTTACCAACCCTAGCAAGAAACTCTCTTATAAGGGTCAGGTTCATGTCGAGATATCTGTCAAACTCTGACAAATTCTTGCAAAAAACTCTTTTACAAGACTCATTCGTTCTTATCAGCATTTTTGTCTGAAGAAATTCTGTTGGTAGTGTTTCGTTTGAATTTCTTGTGGACATATTTTTCTCGTGAAATATGCTAAAAGTGGCTAGCGGCAATTTTCTTAGTACATTTCCACTTTGCAGGGATCGGTTATTTTCCTCATAGCAATGTTTCCGAAATCTCTTAAACTATTTTACCAGTTTGTTAGATGCCTCGGATACATCTAAGGAACTGAAACTATTTCAGAATGTTAGCCATTTCGCAAAAAAAAATTATTCTTTATATTCTATGATCTGGAATGTTCAAGGTGGGCGGTTGGATTGATGGTATTAATTTTTTATTCATATACCTCCAGTGTTCGCATAAACTCTTTTTGACAAATTCGATCAGTTTGGCACACATAAGATCATCCACAAATCGAGCTATTTAGGTTATATATTGCATTTGATTGCAATTCTGATACGGTTTTAAATTTTGATTGTGGGGAACCGTTTCCCACTTGTGTAGTAAAAATACAATTGGAAAACAGTTTTCTTAACAACAACAAACTGATGGAACTCCACCAGGAATACAATCAAATACAATATAATATGAAAACTGGTAGTTATTTGAAAAATAGGAAAAATATTTTCAGTTTTGGGTGGGCTGAACAGTGAACATAGCATTTCTCATGGGTTTTTTTTTTATTCAACCAAATGTTCTGACACACTATCGGTATGCTGCGCCCCTGATCCAACCAGTCCAACCTCCCTCTTTGAGCATTCTTCAGAATATGGTCATAGTTTCGACTACGTGAACCCAAAGAAAATGATGTGTATTCCAGAAAAGATACCGGGGGTTTAAATGCAATTATTTTAATCCTGATAAGTCGCATTTCACAATAATTTTTTTCGCAAGTCTTCCCTAACCTTCTTTCCTGATAAGAATGTTACAAATATTTTAAATGATTCTGAGAACAACTGCTCTGATGGTGTTAGTAATAATTCTCGAATATCTGTGATGGCAGGTGTTCAATATTTCAGGTATCCAAAATCACGAAAGTCTTCCGGAAAATTTGAACCACCAAGATCCAGTGAGAGCAGACAATAACGATACTAAATATCTATTGAAAAAATTGGAGGACTTGACATATCAAATTAAATACGTGACTGAAATGTTGATTAACATTGATGGTCAAATTAGGGAAAATATTTCTCATCTCAGCGAAAATCAAATCAGGTGAGGATTATAAATTTTTACTATAGAATCACCACAATTTCTATAATTTTATTATATTTAATTCACATATGAACCTGTGGAAAAACGATTTAACCGTTTTTTTATGCAATATATAGCTACATCAGAAGGAAACAATAAAAAAATTAATTAAATAGAAATTGAATGTGTCTATCAATGTAGCTACCTATACTCATATCGATGCAGGAATTTATGAGATTTCTATATCAAATCATTCCTTCGAAAGCTGTAATTTCAAAATGTATTAACATCAATTAATTTATTTAATGATTTTTTTAAGGAAAACTAGAAAAAAATAAAAAAGTCAGATATCTGAATGAAAATGCAAATTTTCACTTTCAGATTTTTTTTTCTTTCCTTTTCAGTTAGAGAATTTTCACAATATCTATCAGATGTAGTTCAATGTCCAGCGTGGCTTGTGCCGGAGAAGTAGTTGTTTTCTGTTAGATATTACAAATAAATCACATTTTTCATATTTCAATTTTTATGGAGAATGTTCCCCTTTTCATCAACATAAAATTCTGTCTCTATGGCATCAACACTCTCTGGCAGATAGACCGTCAGATAATAACAGATTTAGGTTCCCCATTTTCGCATACAAGCCTCGAATAGGGTTGAAAAGTACATCGATTTCGAGTAAAATGAAGATATTTTTACGAGTGGCTCCTGGGGATAACATACCGAGAATTCGATTTTTCAGTACAGTGTTTATTTGTTTCCCTCGTGTTCCTAACTACGGAATGAAACTACAGAGGGTGATTCGTTAGGCCGTTTTAAGAAAAAAAATTCCTATGAACATCTGTCCGGAGTTGCTTTGTTTCTGAGATACAGGGCGTGAAAAAAAATTCAACTCCCCATATCTCAGAAAAGAAGCAACTGTGGACATATATTCAATGATTCTTTTTTCTTAAAACGTCCTAACAAATCACCCTCTGCAGTTTCGTACCGTAGTAAGGAAACACGAGGGAAACAAAAAAAAAACATCCAGAACTATTACAGGTTCCACACAGTTGAGAAAGAAAGAAAGCACAAAAATACTGGATTGGGTACTGTGACAGTACATAATATACGTAAGATACAATGGGCCAATAAGCCTAAGTGTCATGAGAGGTAACAGCCTGACGGACCTACATAGGCATGGAGCTTTTAGTGAGAAGCCTGGAGGTATCAGAGAATTACTGAAATCTCGCATTTGGTGTTGATTTTTGAGACTCACTACCTTCATATAAAAGATTTCCTACATCCCATCAAAGAGAGAGTACAAAAGGTTTACGGAAATAACAAATTGAAACAAAACATGATTTATGTGAAGAATAATGCCCAAATCGCTATGAAGAGTTATTATTACTACAGTTCTCAACTGGGCGGTGTGGCGGCTGCAGGCGATTCATTCACTGGATACTAGCTTCGCAATACTCAAACCAAAACCCATTCTTGGCTTCCATTGGATAGCGATAAAACAGTCCTCCCAGCGAGTTCCCTTTAAACTCGTACTAGTGATAGTCTTGAATGGGCTGATTCTCAACCAAGTGGTGCGTCGACCGCCAATGATTCGTCCACCAGCTACCAGCTCCGCATCATCCACTTAGAGGCCTTCTCCAGGCTCCCACTGAAAAGATTTCCTTCAGTTCTCTCAATGAATTTCTTCAATACGCCTCCTAGTGGAAGGCCTGGTAGGGTTGGTTTCCGCCGGCCTTTCGGTGGCCGCGGGCGATTTATCAACCGGATTTCATCATCGCAGCATCCAATCTGAGGTCTTTCCTCGTCAAATTGAATTTAAGTATGAGAATATATGTATTATGTGTTATGTATACATGACGTGTGTTTCGCTAAAGTCCCGCCTGAACGCTATATATCACAAAAAACTTTCATCATGAGGGAGACAGATACTTTCAACCTCATGTACCGTTAAAGTCTCAGTCATACTCCGTATTGATAAAAGGACGATTTTGTACAACTGTCATTAAAAATTACATTTTTGATTCATTGACATGAACTAAAAACTAACGTTTTCACAAAATCAGTTTTAACACTAGTGTTAAAAGTAAAATGACAGATGACATGATGGATACTCAGTAATATAGATCTCTCACTTCAATCAGATATTTAAATCAAAACACCTACTCAAGAGGAATCAATATTAAAAGTTCACACATGTATTTGGCCGTTTGTGCAATTGGAAATACTAATTCCTTTTGAAGTTACAAACGAAGTTGTACATTCATAAATAAAGTGCGTTGGGGTTTATTATATTTACATTATAAGATCGTGTGTTCGAATCCTTGTGGATCTTATTTTTTCCTCACTAGCAGTAACTGTGGTACAAAAAAATTTGTATGATAGGTACATTTGTTAAAAGTGATTTTATTTTGCTTTTAACACTTGTATCAAAAATAACTATTTTGTCCAGATATGTCAAAGAAGATAATGGTATTCAAAATTTTTCAGTATGCACAAAGATATTCAAAATGGCCGATGTTCATTATCAAAATCTTCAAATGGTGTTACTTATAACGGGATATATCCAAGAATTGAACCTGGGAAAACAAAAGGAAACCAAACAGTCACTATTCCAACAGACTGTAAAGAAGTGCAAGATAGAGGTAAATATGATTTCAATAAAACTAACTAAATCAGTTGAATCATTTTGAGATAATCTTCGATATCAATACTTATTCGAATAATTTTCATACAAACGCACTAGTTGATATGTTATTTTATCGCTGGAATTATTTGTGGAAAAAAATATGGCAGGCAATTGTTCAAAATTATTTTTTAAATAATTATTATAATAAATTAGATTTTGAATGGCTGGACGCCAGAATTTTCTAGGTTATTCAATGAAAATATAACAATATCATTATCAATAGAAGAAAGATAAAATGACGAAAACTTCATTTTGTTAACAGTTTATCAAGGAAATAATTGATTCATCAACAATATACAGGGTGTCCCGTGACAATTAAGACAGAGAATATTTCTGAACTCGAGAGTAGTAGATAATTAATTGTAATTTTGGGGTTGAAAATTAAAGCAATTGGTGCATAATACATTTGTCACCCAATGAAGATTCTAAAACATTTCATGATGGTTCAGAAAGGCAATCATTCGACAGACTGAAAATACTGAGATGAAATAATTGGTGCTGGGTGTTAGACCGCTAAATCTGATGTTTTCTCATATTAAATTTGGGTGGAATCTCCACTGGCGCAAAGAACTACGTCAGACCTCAATCAGATTCACTGTTCCATCATATGACAAAAACCCCAAGTCAACAACACCTGCTGTCACTTCGACAGGTCAGAAGCCGATAGAGCAAAATCACTTTCCTAATCAACAGGTTAAATCTTCATCCCTTCTTTTCCCTAGTTACCGATTTCCATCTATTCCTTACCTGAAAACATAATGACATCGCCCGGTAGGAGGCCAGTAGACATCTTACCGAGAAATACAGAAACATAGCAAGAAAACAGCTCGTCAGGATTTCAGACATAAGTCCACAAATTCCCAGATGTCACCACCAGTACTCTACGAAAGCGCTGAACGGACATGATCAAAAAAATATTATAATTACAGACAATTATGTTTGTCAACTTCACAGTAAAGGCTATAATAACCAAATAAATTAATGTTACACCATTAAAACTTATTCTTCGCTCTTTTCCTCAACCGGTTACACCTTTACAAGAAACCTTCAGAAGTCTTCAGGAGACACGTGCGAGTAAGGAAAGACAAGGATATTGCGATATAACGTGCGAACCGTAGCACCTATGGATATAGGGTGTAATCTAACCTCTTGCACTGTGAGGGATGGGTGTATAATGCCATTTTATAACGAATGACAGGTGTGAAAAATTGAAAAAAAAAATTGTAGAAATTTTAAATTTTGTCGGAAAATTCTGAAAATTTTGAAAACCGCTGTTCAAAATTATACAGTTTCTTCCATCTGGCAGTTCCAGTATTATTGCGGCTCTGCTCCGGTCAGCTGAAGTTCGGCGGATAGCGGTTCCCAAAATTTCGACGAATTTTTCAACACAATTCAAACAAATTTTCTTCGAATCTTTCACACTTGTCATTGGTTATGAAATGGTATTATAGACCCGTCCTCCATGGGAGTGCAAGAGGTTACATTACACCTTATATATACCCTTCTGCCCAAGTAGCACACTCATATTGGGACAATATTGGTACAATATTGTAAAAATATTGGCAAAATATTCAAATAACAATATTGGCAAGAACAAAAATGTGAACATTCGGCGATATTGGTCCAATATTTTAAAAATAATATTGGTGTAATATTCTCGAAGCAATATTGGCCTCAAAATATCAAGCGATATTGGTACAATATCGCCATAGTATTAGTAAAATATTGACAAAATATTGAAACGTAATATTGGCGAGATAAAATTATAATTATTTCGGGATATTGGTACAATATTACTTGGATATTATACAAATAATATCAGTGAAATATTGTGGAAGCAATATTAGCCTCAAAATATTTAGCTATATTGATTAAAAATCATTTGTTTATATTAGTAAAATATTAAAATCAAATATGTTGCCTTGGAATGGAAACATTGATGAAATATTTCCAGAAAATGTCGAATAATTTGAATATTCTACAATTTCATTCCTACTTCAATTAACCACTGACTTGTAAACGCATTGTGAGAAGCCTCATTTGATATATGTTACTATGATTCAGCTGTCGTTCTATATGTGGGGCCACCTACCGGTTTCTTACCCAGTGTTAATCGTAATTCATTTCAATATTGTTTGATGAATATTCGACCAATATTCAAATTTCAATTATAGTGATAAATTCATTTTGTAATATTGCATCATATTGTCTTTCAAATATTGGCGTGAGGTTTCCGTAACAATCTCAATCAGTATAGGGTCAATATAATTTTTCCAATATGGATGAAATAATATTCCACCAATGTGCTATAAAACTTGGGTATACAATATTGTTTTTTATCTCTAAAATCGGTATAAGAGGAATCTTGGAACTGCAATATTGGAGCTAGATACTGGAAAAAATATGTAGCCAATATCGTTCTATGGATATTGGTGAAAATCATTGAACCAATATTAACCCCTTTTTTTTCATAAAAACAATGAATGAAACAATGTACATTCAGAATAGGTTGAGCCAATATTTCACCAATATTATTGATGAAATATTGTTTTTCCAATGTGCACACATATTGGTTCAATATTATTTTTACATTGACAATATATCCATATTGGCCCAATACGGAAACAAGATTCAGCCAGTATAAGGTGCTACATGGGTGAAGTCTCAATAACAGTTGATGTAATGAAAAATGTATCAATGGATGAAGTGATGATCTTCATATATTTCTTAACTTTCAAAAATGTGTATGCGCATCATATAATAATTCTGAAATTTCTGGATTTCTTCAGACCATAGCCGGGCAATTTTTTTACGTGTTGATCTGAAGTAATAATGAGTTTCGTTTATGAACTGACTAAATCAAAATACTCTCACAGAATAATTCATCGCATTTTTGTATTGTTATCTCCGATCAAAAATGTATAAGTTGCTACCGGAAACAATCTCAAGAGACATTTATGATTTTTTTTAGGCAATCACGTGTCTGGCGTTTACGAAATTCAGCCAAAACTCTCTCCAAAACCATTTTTGGTTCTTTGCGACATGGAGACAAGAGGTGGCGGCTGGACCCACATACAGAAGAGATTCGACGGATCTCAAGATTTCTATTTGGGTTGGAGAGAATATAAATTTGGATTTGGAGATCTTGCTGGAGAATTTTGGCTGGGTCTAGAAAATATTTATTTCTTGAGTAAGTTGATTGAACTGAAATTCAACTAATGAGTTATTTATTCAGATCATTCAGATCATATAAAATATTTGAAAGTGAACATACAAAATATTCAGATATCTGGTACCTTCAGTCAGTTACAAAAAATTCACTTGAATGTTCTGTAATTAACTATATGAGGTCCTTAAGTAACAGATGAATTAATTTCGTCGATTTATGTATTTGAAAAGACACTATGTGACATGAAAAAAATTTCCCCTGCTTCCCCCTTCCCAACATGACAGCCATCCCCCAATTTTTCAAAATGAAATGGGGGTCAAGTGATCCTCATTCCGAAAGGTATTCAATTGTCGATACAGCCATGTCCATTTTTCTGAATTGCGATCATGCATCTTGATAAAAAATTAAAAAGTATTACGTATAGGGTACTACTAAATTTGCTGTATATTCAATCAATCCTTGTTTCGCTTAACTCACCAATTGTTGTGTCATGTCATGTGAAAATTGTGGAGCACTGAATATACAGCGAATTTAATAGTGCACGTGATAATTTTTAATCTTTCGAAAGTTAATATTTTTAAGACGCATGGAAGAAATTTGAAAAACAAGACTTGGATGTAAAGACAATCGAATACCCATCGAAATGAGGTAACATTCGAACCCATATATCATTGAAAGAAGTTGATGGCTGTCACTTTGAGGGGGATGAAAGAGGAGGATTTTGTGTACCTATGTCACAAAGTGTTTTTTAAGAAACATAAATCGACGTGTTTCAGGGTTTGTCTTGAAAATGAAACGTGGAAAATCTATTTATCCGTTACCATATGACCTCACTCGCTACATACAGTGCCCGTCTGAAGTCCGTTCACCCCTACTAATTTTGGAACCACCTGGTATATCGCAACAAAATTTGAAAGGCTCACAAAGAAGATAAAAACCTACTTCTTCATGAAAAAATCACAGTTAAAAAATTTGAAATGGTTCCTGAGCGCCACCTTCAATATATTTTTTAAATAGAACACCCGGTATATCATTACATGGTCGGTTAGGGATGATCATAAGGAATCCCACAATACCAAGTTTGATGCTATTATCTCCAAAGACTACTGAGATATCGCTTACTATTTTATTCATACGCCAAAATGAATGGGCAATAAATTCTTTCTCGCACTCATGGGCTTATGGATAAAATAATAGGCGATATCTCCAAAGTCTTTGGAGATAACAGCAGCAAATTTGGTATTGTTGGATTCCTTATGATCATCCATAACCAATCATGCAATGATATACCGGATGTTCTATTTGAAAAAATTATTGAAAATGGCGCTCAGCTGACATTTCGAAACTTTTAGCTTTTACTTTTTTATGAAAAAGTAGATTTTTGTTTCCTATTTGAGCCTTCTAAATTTTGTTACGATATACCAAGTGGTTAAAAAATCAGTAAGGAGGGAACGCACTTCAGACGGGAACTCTATAGTGGCTCACAGAAAACGGGCGGTAGTTAGTGTTACAGAAAGTCATGCTTGGACCTAACTTTACTGTCAATTGTCATCGTTTGCAATGAATTTCAATCACTTTACTTCTCCGAAATGTGGCAACGAACGATGCAGTTCCTGACAAATCAGTTTTTCATTGACATAAAAAGCAAAAGTTGTTCATATTATTATTATTATTATTATTATTATTATAATTTTTTTCCCAAGAGGATATTCCAGTCAGGCCCTGTCTCTGGAGCTCCGACACATCCGGAGGGAGCGCTGGATCGTTTACCCAGGTAACCACTCCCCACGTCCGTGGGGTAAGCGATTACTGGGTCCGAGAATTATGTGCCCTGAGCAGACGCAGTGAACCAAGAATGATGGCCTTCTGCATTCGTCCGGCTAAGATTTCTGCCATATTACGGCAAGCCGGTATGATTTTTAAGTTCGAGAGCAGTGTGTCCATCATTCCACCAAGGACCTCTATAATCAGAACCACCATTTTAACAGAATGGTTTGGGTAGAGTAAGTCTCGATATTTAGTCCGTTTCTCCTCCTCTTTTCCGACGATGTTCATTTTACCAGGAGCCGAAAACTCCATGACGAAAATCGTCTTCCTCTGATGGTCGAGGAGGATTACATCAGGTTTATTGGCTTGTATTTGCCTGAGGGTGGGGAATGACTAGTTCCAATATAATCGACACTTCTCATTCTCCGCAATGGACTCAATATCCCCCGGAGCATAAGGCAACACCGGTGTCTCATCTATATCGTACGAGTGTCGTAGATGGTAGTACAACACTCGTGCAGCCGCGTTATGCCTGTGGATATAGGCTGAGGCCGCATATGCTGGACATGCTGACAGCAAATGCATAAGGGTCTCAGGCGTCCCACGACACGCTCTGCATCTAGTGTCGAGGATCTCTATGCCCATCACGCGGCTACGGTAGACCAGGGTGTTGAAGACACCATCCTGGCAAGCCATTATGGATCTCCGACTTCAGCTCACTTGACTTGAGGAAAAAATTATATTTTTTTTTCTGTACGCCATTTGGAAATTGAAAATTCAGCCAAATAAAAAAATACCAGTATCTCATTTATATTCAGTATTTTGTGAGACTGGGCATTCCCTTAATTCTTCAAAAATATCCTTCACATTATACAGAAATAAAAACGCGACTATTATTCTACATGGTTGTCAAAAATATACTCAATTCTTCAGTAAATGAATTCGCCTAAAAAGTCAAAAATTGATTTAGTTTATCATTGAGGATCACTCAGAATGATTTTGTTGATCTACCAGAATTCTATGAATATAGAATGTTTGAAATAATGAAGGGTCCATATTTTACGGGATGTCCACGGAAAGTGGATCGCCCCTATAACTTTTTTGGTTTTGCAGATTTTCTAATGAAATTTCAAGGATCTGTATGAGACATAAAACTGCATTTTCTGACAAGTGACTCAGATTCATGCAACTTTCGGTCTCACCGAAAGTGATAAAAACTTTTAATTCTTAAAGGAGACCTGGTACAATTTCACTTTTTTTTTACTCCGTATAACATTCTGAATACATCCATGTATCACTTGTTACTATTCGTAACCAAAAAATTTATTTATTCCAGAATTTAATTTAACGTTCAAATTATCAATTTTAGTCCCGCTTCACTAATATAGATTTCAAACAAACTTTCGTTAAAAAAAAAACTTGAAATAAATACTTGAATGAAATACCATTTCGGATTGAAATAATGAGATTCAAATACATTGAGTAACGTGTTACCATCATAACTGATGAAACGAGGTAATTAAGGTGTAATAAAAAAAATAAATTAGGAAACTATTAGGAAACTATTAGGAAACTATTGTTTACGCTATTGATTGAAAAATATGTTGATAATATCATTAATGCAAGAAGATATAATTTTTTTGATTGATAGTTTTTTTATATCATTTGTGTTGATCACAGGTAACTCAATAAATTTTAATCTCAAAAGGAAAGATCCACTGTAATATCTTTAAGTTTGTTGACGAAAGTTTGTTCGAGACCTAATATCAGTATCAAATTAATCGTAATGAAATACTCCTGTTTTCTGACACGAGACACTATGGTGACATTTGAAAAAAAAAATAGTAGTGATAATTTCAAAATTAAATTTTACAAAGCAGATGCTTCTTAACCGGAAACCACAAAGTTATATTTTTCCCAATACTTTAGGACTTAAATTAATAATTTGAACGTATTCATAGCCCTCTTGATTCAAAAATAAATTAAAAAATTCCAAGACTTTTTTGTTACAAAATGTCATATGGAGAAAATAAAATAAAATGTAATGGGTGAGTCATTTCAGAATCGATAGTTTATCACTTCCGGTGAGACCGGAAGTTGCATGAAGCTGAGTTACTTGTCAAAAAATGCAGTTATATGTATAACCCATATAACCCTGAAACTTTTTTTCTTCGAACATGCACAAGTAATTGATTTCTAGCTATCTGTGATAGCACTAGGAAGCAGGAAAAAATTGAAAAAAAAATCTGTTGTTTCTGTATTGCTCAGAAATTTGGTGTCTTTTAAAAGGACGGTAGGGCTATGAGGTACTATACGATTTTACAAAACTCATTTTATTCAGATACATTAGACATATGAAAATTTATATTTATACGTATTTATCTCTAAACCTGATCACTTTTCATGGTAAATCAAGAAACAATGTTTGGGATGTAGTCCACATTCACACTTTCTACATATAAAATTTGCTTTTTTGTGACATACTGCACACCTACGTTGACTTTCTTGATATACAACCACATGGTCGACTCCATCAAAACGAGAAAATTCATGATGATTCCTGGGTAATCGTGAAATACCTCTTCTTGTAGTTCGCTTATACGTTTCCAATAATTCAGTGGTAATGCTCCTTCGGAAGGATAATTGGTCCATCTTTCCACCGTTGTTCTTGTGTAGATGCCAGGAGTTTTGAACTGCCATGTCAATGCAGTGAGCAATTAGGGGAAAATACCACTTTTTTCCACGTATGGAGATTCTATATTGACCAATATTCTGGTCACTGCGATCGACGCCACCCATGTTCTCATTATAACGTTTGATGAGATTTGGTTGATCTATACAAACATTCTTCTTTTCGGACTGTGAGAAACGTTGAGCTCTGTTCAATGGAAAGACAGATAAGGCATTAGATGCCAGGTTGACAACACTGTTATCATTCCATTTGCATATAACTATTTCCTTGTCTGCCACTGTATATTCAAAGTGTCCCCGCTCTTTCTTCTTCAGATATGTAGCATTGTTCGAAGGTGACTGGGGAATTCGGTTGTCACGAATAGTTCCGGTACCCTTTATATTTCGTAATTTCAATTCTTTCAGGAGAGACAAGGAAGTAAAATAGTTGTCGAAAAACAAATGGAATGGTTCGTAATTCAACGATTGCAATACATCTGCATATTGAAGAACTGCAGAAGCTCCAAGACCTAACTGTTTGTATTTTTCAGGAATAGTTGTCGATGAACCTTGATATGGATCGAAATATATTATGTATCCAAGCCTCGTTCCAACCCAGAATTTGTAACCCCATCTTATTGGTTTACCTCGTATAAACTGTTTACATCCATACCGCCCATAATATGGTACCATGGCTTCGTCAAAGCTATGGTTTTCTTCTATGGGGGCATATTCAAGGAATTTTTTATTTAGAAAGTCAAACAAAGGTCTCAACTTGGAATACTTATCATTCGAATCTAAGTTGTTGTTGTCATTGCAATGTATGTTACTCATTATATGTTGGAAACGATCTCTGGAAATAGCTTCACAGATGAGTTTGTTATGTGTGTCATCACTGTTCTGCCAATACATTTTTCTTCTGGACACTACATTGTATCCACTCAACAGTAAAACTCCAATGAAACAAAAAAATTGTAACAATCTGTTCAATCAACTCATCATCAAAAAAAAACTTGAACGTTGCTGCTGGGGACGAATTATTATTCTTCACAGTATGTACAGGAGTCCACTTTGGAAATTCCGATTGTAAATCTTCTTCCGAGTACGTGAATTTTTTTATTTTCTTTGGTTTTCTTTCAATCAACGTTGATAAAGGTTGGTCGTCCTCAAATCAAATCAAATCAAATATACTTTATTGTCTGAAGAGCATAATTCTTTTTGCCAAAGTCATTTATAAATAAAAGAAAATAACAATAATTTTTGTGTTTCTACATATATACATATAATACATACACATACTTATATACACATATATACGCATACATACAACAAACTGGTGCAAAATAAGTAATTAATTTAAAACAACACAATATGCGCAAAAGTAAATAAAATAAAATTGGTACGATATTTTCACCGTACTGGTCAACTACAAACAAGTAAAAATATAAAAATAGCAGAACAAATTGAATTCTAAATGAAAATACATCATAATAGGCGCACAAGTAACTAGAATAAAATTTATAGAAAATTTTCATCGTCAGCAACAAAAATGTATCAATATAAGAATGTGAAAAATATAAAATGCCAGTACAAAATAAACCTTAGAACAAGTATCACAATACAAATTATGGGATGACGAGGTTGAATTTCATAGCACTAAAGCTTCTCACAGTAGAATTCATCTAATGAGTAGAAAGCCTTTGCCAGAAGAAGATTTTTTACGGAATTTTTAAATTTTCTTCTATTGTGTATGATTTTAATCTTGTTGGGTAGATGATTAAATAATTTTTTACCATTATAAATTATAGAATTTTTAACCTGTGTCAATGTTGGAATTGGTAATTTTATATTTAGTGGCTGTCTAGTGTTATAATGGGTTATCGTATGGATTTCGTTTTTGAAGTTACTGTGAATGAGACATACAGCTTCTAAAATAAAAATGCACGGTAGTGGTAAAATTTCATGTTTAATGAAAAGTGGCTTGCAAGAATCCTGGAATTTAGCTCTGCACATATACCTAATTGCTCTTTTTTGTAAAACAAAAACCATATTAAAAAGATATTGACTACATGATCCCCAAAAACAAATTCCATATCTTAGATGTGAGTCAACTAATGCATAATACACACTCTTTGCCATATCTTCACCAAGTTCCCATGAAGTGGTTCTTACTGCAAAACATCCTGATGATAGTTTTCGTCTGAGTCTTTCAATATTGTGATCTTCAAATTTCAGTTTATCATCAATATGTAAACCCAGAAATTTTGTATCTGACCTACAACTTATCACTTGATTTCCTAAATGAATTTCTGGAAGATCACATTTAAAAGTGAGAATGTTAGTTTTGGATATGTTGAAAGAGAGCTTATTAGCATCACACCAATTTTTCACTTCACCAATATCATTCTCAATCAATTGTTGCAGTTTAGAGTTATCTTTATCATGCCAAAGTATTGTGGTGTCGTCTGCGAATTGGGTGAACTCTCCAGAAATATTAATTGAGGTTAGATCATTTATATAAATTAAAAAAAGTGTTGGTCCCAGGACTGACCCCTCAGGAACTCCCCATTTAACTTCTAGTTTGTGCGATAAGCTGCCTTGAAGAGATACGCTTTGAGTTCGTCCAGATAAATATGACTCAAACCACTGGATAACTACCTTTCTGAACCCATATACTTACCTCTAATTTTTGCAACAATATTTTGTGATTAACGCAGTCGAAGGCCTTTGTCAAGTCACAAAAAACCGCTGCAGCAACTTCTTTATCATTCATTTTGAGATAAACACTTTGTAAAAGGTTGAAAATTGCATCATTTGTCCCTTTTTCTCTTTGAAATCCAAATTGAGTAGGGTTAATAGAATTGTGCTTATTCAGAAAAGCCATTATTCTTTTTTTCACGAGTTTTTCTGTTATTTTTGAGAGTGTGGGTAACATTGAAATGAGTCTGAAGTTTGCAGGATTATCTGTATCACCCCCCTTATGTAATGGAATGACTATTGCGTTTTTCAAACATGATGGAAAAACTCCTGTGAGAAATGAAAAATTTACTGCCTCAACTAGTACCTTAAGGGCAAAATCAGGGAGATATGAAAATATTTGTAAGGATAAGTCATCCCACCCAGATGCATTTTTATTTTTTATTTCATTGAAAATTTGCTTCATCTCTACGATGTCCGTAGGCGCGAAAAAGAAAGACTCCGAAACAGAGATATGTTTCAAATAACTCAGTGGATTGGTTGGAGAATGAATCTGTTTGGAAATAGTTTCTGCTATTGAGCAATAATATTCATTGACATCGTTACATTCTAAATTTGTTTTTAACGGAACGGAGCAGTTTTTACTTCTCAAGTCATTGACAATTTTCCAGCTCTCTTTTTGCTTATGTCTTGCATTTTCTATTTTGTTTCTATAGTGTAATTGTTTAGCAGCTCTCAATGTTCTCCTATAAATGGACCTATAAATGGCTTGTTTAAGGATGAATGTTTTGACACAAAACACAGCCAATTCGTGTGTAATTTGTAACGAGCATATCAACATACATAGACTCAGTGTCGAGTACAAAGTGAGCGAAAGTATTCATACAGCGAGATATTTATATTCCTGAATATGTTAAGACTTGCAGACATCATCTGGATGAACGAGGGTTTCTTCTGGATCAGATAATACTGAGACTGATATATATCAATAGGTCCTTCGTTATGAAAGGTCAAGAATTGCAATCATTCCAGAAAGAATTGAGAAGCGAATCTGCGAATAAGAATTCATATACAGATGAAAGCAATTTATCTGACGATGGATGCAAAATTATCACACCAGATAACAATTTCAAGAATTGTGTACATATTGTGATCCAATTGCCCAGCCTCGTGCAAGAAATAGAAATATTTCAAAGAAAGATCTCCTCACATTCCTGTGCAAACTCCGACAGAGTTTGTCCGATGAATTTTTGAAGATTATTTTCCAGTACACCAGCAGACAAGCTGTATGTATGAAAATCACTTCTGTACGAACAGCTCTAATCCAACGTTTTGTCCCACAAAATATTGGTTTTGAAGCTATATTTAGGAAACATTTTATAACTCGGCATGTCAATGAATTTAGTAATGTCCTATACGAGGTCGAACAGAATACACCAAGAGCTATAGTCTACTTTCACGAAACATACTCTAACATGAAAGTAGCAATTTCCATACGTCGACAATTTTTCTGCTTTCATAAATATCGTCACTTAGTGAAACCCCAGATAAATGTAGTACCAGATGGCTACATTTCAACGATCCAAGGACCTTATTTTTCTGTTTCTCAGAATGACGATGAGGCAATTTTGAGCAATGACTTCAAAAGAGACGTTGAAAATATGCGTCAGTGGTTTTAGAATGGTGATATATTTATTGTAGATCGCTGGTACAGAGACGCTGAACCTTTACTCGAGAATTTTGGTATTAGTTATAAGATTCCAGCCTTTTTACAACGAGGACAACATATACTGTCAACAGAAGATGCGAATGAGTCACGATTAGTAACAAAAACCAAATGGATTGTTGAAGCACGGAATGGTCATATTGAATCCATATGAAAATATTTCGGTCAGACCATTCCTATACATCATATCCATAACCTTGGATTGGAGACTTGTCTCGTACTTCCGGAGCAATAATAAATATATTCCATGCTACTATATCCATAGGGGGATAAATGCCCAATAAGCAAGGGAGATCGATACCAGATACCCAACGTAGTATAAGCACGAGTGAAAGTAGGCAGTCTTCACTTGAGGAATGCTCGTTGAATACCACTTGATCATCATCAGGTACCAAACTTTCCTCGACTCTCGTTACAAAGTCTTCTAGATCTTACGGCAGGCGTATATCAAGTACAGTTAGCACCTTCATATAGTTAGGATAAGGTGCAGCGAGAAGAAACAGAAGAGATACATATCGATGAATTGATTGATGAACCTGGTTTGATAAGAATAAGGATATATTTTAGATTTCGAAATACCAATTATAGATCGCATTCAATAATGATTTTCGTGTGGCTGAGGAATTCCAGAAATCGAGTTGGAATGGTTTGATCGATGGATATTACTGCACATGCAAGCAAGGCTCTAGAACTCTGGGATCATGTGCACACGTAGCTAATGTGTTGTGGTTCCTCGGATATGCCAGATATGAGACCAACATCAGATATCCTAGTTCGCATCTCCTCAACAGAATTCAGGATGCTTTGAACAGAGGACAACAGCTGAACCCAAATCATGCAATGGGTATGTTTGCAGACCAGTCATAGTAATTATGAATGGTTCATAAAAATGTTTTTTTTTGTAACAGGCTATCTTCTTTTTTATCAGGACGAATTCATGATGCATCTTCGAGAAGAGCAAATACGCATTCATATCAAATGGACCCTTCCTTATGTGAACTATTCTGTATATTCATTGCATTTCATTTCGAGAGATCAACTTCTATTCTAATCGATCATTAATAATAGGTTATCAACTCAATCATCTCATAGTTTCGAAAACTAATTATTAATAGAATGATTATTTATCAGGTTTTTGCTATAAAATTTCGTTTTCCTTGAAAAAACTCACATATATATATATATATATATATATATATATATATATATATTGTTGCGTCTTCGGGTTCAAAAATAAGTGTACTCTGGTATGAACTCGCCTTTATTAATCAAACTTCATTTGACAACACTGTAATACAAGTCACTGTCAAAATACTTGTATCCAAGGTAACTCAGAGTAACTTCCTAACTAACTTAACTTCATCTCACAAATGCATTGCTTTTATATACAAATAGAGTTCTAGAAAACTTAAGAAATCAATAGAACACAAATAGAATGTTCGACGATTGATCCAGAACAAAAGTTAGTGCTTCTAGATTTTTCCATCTAATTCATCGAACGATCTCGAACAATTTGAGAAGTCTTTATCAAATTTCAGGTCTGTAACAATATATATATATATATATTTTGAGTTGAACTAGATCGTTTTTTTTCCTGAATATGAAGAATCAACTTCTGCTTCACAGAACACGTTCAGTTTTTATCGAAACCTATGCCATCTTAGAGGATTAGTAATTACAAATATATATCCGCCACCCCCGTTTCATGAAAGATAAGCAGACCCTAAGTGGAAGTTCAATTTTTCTGCGTTTCAACTGAGTTCGTGTAAACTATAACGAATAGTTAAGTAACATTTGAATATCGATAACAAATAAGATGTAAATATTTTTCATTCATCTGAATTCACCCTAAACTAATAAAATTCGTGTTTTTTAGTAATTACATGTATTATTTCAAACACTCTGTATTCATAGCTTTATTAAATTATAGTCGATCAACAAACCATTCTGACTGATCCCTAATGATAAACTCAATCAATTTATAACTTTATGAAGAATTCAGTCACTGAAAAATTGGGTATACTTTTGACTACCCTGTAGAAAAACAGTCGTGTTTTTATTTCTGTATAATGCAAAGGATATTTTTCACGATTATAGGAATGCCCGGTGTCACAAAATAGTGAATGTAAATTAGATACTGGTATATTTTTATTCAGCTGAATTTCCCAAAAAAAATCAAAAATTTCTTGATTTGTCGTCGAATCTAGTCATAAGATCAAGTGGGGCCAATGGAGTCTTTTTCATATCAAAAATCCAGCCAATTTATCAGGTGATTGTTGGGTGATAAGGAATAATCAGCTGGCAGTATGCCGAATGAAAACCCGTCAGTTATTGTACTGCAACAGACGATCAACGCTCACGCCTGGCTCCTGGGCTATACGCTTTCATCAGCTCAAATTTTTCACCAAAATGCAGTCAGCTGAAGTTTTCATTCATTCGTAGAATCATATACACCATCAAATTTTCACCTAAGAGGAAATCACTGAAAACATACAGAGTGTGACCTATTTAAAATGAAAGCACCCTTATTGAACAAACATTTTTCAACCGATTGAAATGATTTTCTCTCCAAAATTCCAACCATTCTCATTGATCAAAGTCAAAAACTCAAGAAAATAATTAGAGATTTTCTTTAGGAAAACATGACTACATCACAGGATTCAAGATATTTTCAAATGATTTTTATCAAAAAACGTAGGAATGCGTTAATCAGTAAGAGAGTTATAGGGAAATACAAGTCGAAAATTGTGCGTTTAATCAAATGACCAGATCAATTTAAGAAATTTTATTATAATTCTGACTACACCAATAGATTCAGGAAGTTTCAAAATATCGCCAATCAGAATTTCATTGCAACATGTTCTTGGATGGAATTTAACGAAAGTTTTATAACTTTTTATTCATCAACATATTTCAAGGAAATTCCGATCAGATATATTTTGAAACATCTTAAATCCAGTGTCTGTAGAAAAAACATATATTTATTTTGTTAATGAAATGATTTGGTTAAATTTTTTCGGTAATTAATGATGAAAAAACTGTTGACTCATTTACTATTATTTTAAACCAAACCCTAAAAAATCCATTTGGTTATTTGCAGCTTCTGTAAGTGCTGAGTTACTCGTAGAGTTGGTAGACTTAGATCATGCAACATCATACGCACATTATGGAACCTTCAAAATTGGCTCCGAACCTGATGGTTATCCACTCAGTATTCTGACCAATTTCAGTGGTGATGCTGGGGATTCTTTGAGTTACCACAAAGGTCAGAAATTCACTACCAGAGATTTTGATCAGGATGAATACGGAACTAATTGCGCTGAGAAGTTCTGTAAGTAAATTATTATTTTCAAATATATTTTCCTCAAATCGTCCAGAAATTTGTTATTCCGATGTATCCAGTTATGGCAGCGCGAAGAAAATTATTCGTCTTTTTTGCACTGTAAGGAAAACGTTATATATGCAATGTATCGAAACAATTCAAAATACTGATACATTTCAACAATTTCTGAACGATTTGCAGAAAACTATCATGTACAGTAAGTCTAAGATGGGGTTGTCCATCCCGGGGATATCTGAAACGGTAAAATACTGGGTCATATGGAAAAAAAGTTGCACTATCGAATAGTCATCTACAAGGAAGTATGAAAGTGAAACATTTGTTATTATTCAGTTGTTTCGGAAGAACTGATTTTTTGCTCATTTTATTTTTTCCTTTTTTTATTCCTTTTCGGCCATGATCACAAGTGTATTGAAGCCATTTTCTTCATTCATTCATTCATCATGTCAAACTCGATTATCTTCAGATCTAAGATATGTAATCACACATTTTTTTTATTACTTGCCCCTACTCGAAAAAAATCGAGATAATCTGACAAAAGACAAAACTGCCATATGTGATACCTCATTGTAAGTGAAATGGAAAATACCAATATCTGCATTCATTCAATGAAAAATCTAATTAATTTACAAATTATATTCGAGACCATCTTGATCAAAAAAATGAGCACGAATCAAAAAAATATATGTTCTGATCAACTTGAAAGGTTGCAAATCTGCACAAAGGTTCGGAATATTTTTCCAATGTATCTGCCGAATTTGCAGAACTTTTGGAATTTTTTCTTATGGTTTATCAACGAAAAACATTAGTTTTCGATAAAAAAAATGTTACTTACAATTGAATTTGTTGTGAACTCGGTTGCAAACTTGATTCGTGATATAAAATAATATATTTAATACTACTCCAAGTTTGCGTTGACAATACAAATCAAATCGAATAGTGTTTCTTCTTCTTTTAATCATATCCATTAGTTTCTTTATAGACTTTCTGAGAAGCATAATACAATTTAATTTTTGGCGTCTCAACACATGAACTTAGGGCTCATTTCCCAACTACAATCTCATTATTATAACAATATTAGAACAATTCACAGTATCAAAAAGTTTTCATCTGGGTATGGTGGTTTTATGAGAGCGTGAAGAATAGCTTGCTATAATGTTGAGAGAGCATTACAAATTCTTATCTACTAGCTCGAGGAAGGGATATCAATTGAGCTGTTAATTCATCGGGCGAGGCAACAGGAGAGGCGCGCAGTAGTGCGTATGTGGTATTATCATATCATTGCGTTCCTTGTTGCTCGCGTAGATTTCTGTCTATACCCCAGATGAAAAGTTTCCGATACTGTATAGAGAATGCTTATTTTCGACTATCTATATATTATGTATATTATATTTTGATAGTATATTCGTTAATTTAATTCATTTTACATGTAAGTTCATAACATTTTTTCATTTTAGATATTTTTCAAACGTGTACAATCTTTTAGCCTTGATAAAGACAATAAATTTGTCGAAAGCTCGGGAAAGTAAATAAGAATTTTTCTCCCTGACCTAACTGAATGCCTGCAAATTCTGCAAAAATAGATGTATTTGGCACAGCTTATTTTGGTATTATGCAACCCAATGAGCTTTTTGTTTTTGGTCACGTGACATCAAATTTAAAATTATCGCTCGGACAACCTGTATATTTTGGCATTTCTATATTCCTCCCGATGGAACGATTCCAACAAATCGTCAAACTTGTGGTCTTAAATTAATTTAAGAACTTAGGTACTTAAAAATTCTTCGAACCACGACGTTTTTTCAATGAAATGTGAATGATTATAAAAATTTGCCTTGTTTTAATCATCACAAAAATATTGGACTGCCCAAATAAACAGGGTGACCCTAAACTTCAATAATTTGGCAATTGCTCGTTTCAGACGTCCCCTCCGCGCCCCCTGTCAGGCAATTAACATATTCAGACGTACCCCCCGCGCCACCCGTCAGGCAATTAACATATCTTTTATTTTGAGAAGTAGTATCGGTGATACCATCCGAAAAGTTTTCCTATGTTTGTACGTAGAACCGTTCCAAAGTTAACAGTGGGGGAGCCTATTAAAAGTCGCACTGTATGTCTATCAAAATTGAAATTGAAAAAAAAAAGAAATGAGGAATGTAATTTTTTGGCCGAATATTGGAAAATGTCAATTGAAGAAGTTCTTTCTTTTGAAATTTTATGACTACATATCAAACATCGTAGTAGGACAAAAATTATTTTTATGCCAATTCTAAAAAAATAATGATGTGTTTATTTGGAAATAAAACTCAATATAATCGGTTCAGATTAACAACATGTTATGCAAATCATGAAGTTTGGTACAAAAACTTCGAATTGAAATATCGTTGTAGGAATATGAAGGAGGCGCCCAAGGTGCATATGAAATACTAGTACTCTTTGTGAGGCTAGAACTATAAAATATTAGAAAAAAAATCTTGATGAATGGGTGGCTGTGATTCCAAATCTCAATATTCTTTTCGTCCAGGAAAACTATTCTTCTTCAAAAATATCAAAAATAAGGGTGGATTACTCTTGATCAAAATTCATATTTTTTGTTCTCCCCTGTACACCGTTCGGAAATTTCACATTTTTGATAACTCACAACTTTTATGAACAATTAAATTTTCTGACAAATGCATAAATGCAAAAAAAATTTGCATATGGTGCAAACTTTTTTAAAAGAAATACATACATATTATGTATGTATTTCTCTGAATAAACACATCATTATTTTAATGTTAATAGATTGTAATAAAGATTTTATTTCAAAGAATCTTAATTTTCAATGATACGAAAAGAAATATATTCTACACAGAATAGATGAAGAAAAAACTATCAGTTTATATTTGATTCTGTATAGAAAACAAATGAATCAGATATAATCGGTGCTATTTGATCAGTTAACACTTTCTTTTCCAAGCCAGGTTTTTAATACTGACAACTAATGATACTGTATTTTTACAGTTGGTGCTTGGTGGTATAAAGCATGTCACAATAGTAATCTTAATGGAAAATATATCAATTTGAAGGTTTCTGAAACATATCGGAATTCAGGAGCAGAATGGATGGGCGTCAAAGGCTACAAAGGATATTCGTTAGCCAAAACAAGGATGTTGGTTAGACATACCATTGTTTGATGAAATATTAATTTTTTGTAATGAATGAGTTTATGCATAATATAATAAATTGAAAAACGACAAATTGTATTATTATTATTAAAACAACTACGACATATTGAAGTGAATTTGCTGAATAAACATTCCTATCAATTTAAGATACGAGCCAACTTGTGAAGTAAAATTGCATGATCTTTCTTCACCTATATAAAAGTCAAGAAAAACTATGAGAAAATCAAATCCTGTGTCCAACATTCATTTATGTAGTTTTCTTTGTACTCCTCACTAGAGTCCACAACTTGGGAATGAAGGTTGTATAATACTCGATGTGAAACAACAAAAAAACACTCTTTACTTCACTGAGTACCGCTTCATTCAGTTGTCTGTACATGACTGAGCTTCCTCTCTCTTTTCAGAGTTAAGTAACAACCTTATCCATAATTCGGAATGACCTCATTCACCGATAACGTAATTCCTATTGGTATGCATACATTACAATTTGAACAAATAGTTCCTAGTTGTATGATAGGTGTTTCTGAAATCTGAAATAAAATGTATGAATTCAAAACACAAATAATAAGTGGGCCATAAAATAATTGTATCAGTTTTGTATTAACCCTTGGCGCGCTGGCGTACTCCATACGCCAGGGGCTCAAAATTACTTGTTATTTGGCAACACTGTAACCTACGAAAGTCTCCATTCACCTAACCTTCGATCTGTTATTTTTTCAGTTAGTTATATCACGCTGAGTGGGCTGGACGTGTTATGTTTGTATAATATTTGGGATTTTATAGCACTATGTCTGGAGTGGCGTACTGCATACGCCGCGCGACTAAGGATGTGAGTAATTTTTTCTATTCGTATTTAATCTATTTTTATGAATATATAGAATTTTTTGAATATTTTTGTGAATGAAGATGTGTCAAGTGATCACTGAATAATGCAGACGTCTGTTTCTTTCAGGTCCAGTAAAATGATAAAGGTGGCTCAAATGAGCAGTGAAGAAATTTATAGACTGTTGAATGAAGATGTAGAAGTTCAAGGGGAATCTTCAGGATCTGAAGCAGAAGAAATTGAAGAAAATGCGGACTGGGATGGCGACATTGAAATTGGGGTAGGTCAAATAAAAAATTATATTGATGAAAACTCATCAGACCAAGAATCAGGCCACGAATCAGACCAAGAATCGGACCAAGAATCAAAACAAGAATATTTCATAAAAAGAATTTGGAAGAAAACTAAAGAAAAAAACAATTATTAGATGACTTTAGGTGGGCTAAGAGGCCCCTAAGGAATAAATATGCTAAAACTCCAAAAAAAAAACTTACTAATTGAAAAGTTTCCTGGTCCTACAGTAAAATAATATCCAGATCATGTAAGTGCTTTTACTAAACTCATCGATATTGACATGATAGATGAAATAGTGACATCCACAAATTCATATATATCCAAAAGAGAGCAGACAGAACAGAAATCATGGCATTTATGGGTTTATTGTTTTTAATTGGGACCAAAAAAATGAATAAGACAAATTTAATCGGAATCTTCGCAAGAGACGGAACAGGAATCGAAATATGCAGAGCATGAAAAGATTTATATTCCTACTCTCAGCCATTAGATTCGACGACCAAGATACCAGAGAAGTCAGAAAGGAAAAAGATAAACTAGCAGCAATCCGAATTTTTTTTCTCGGTGAATTTATGACGATAGATGAAAAATTGGAAGCATATCGAGGTAGATGCTCTTTTATAAAGTATATTCCAAATAAACCAGCCAAATACGGCATCAAAAGATATGCTTTGGTGGACTCGAAAACTTTCTACACTTACAATCTTGAAATATATTGTGGAAAACAGCGTGCTGGACCATTTCAATTCAGTAATTCGCCTGCTGATGTTATTACTTAGATTAGTAGATGGTTTAAAGCATTCAAATAGAAACCTAACATGTGATAACTGGTATTCCAGTTGTGACTTGAGTCAATCGCTATGGGAGAAAGGATTCACGTTTATTGGTACACTAAAAAAGATTAAAAAGGACATTCTCGTGGAATTTTTACCAAATAAATCAAGAGCTGCTGGAACATGTCTATTTGGATTTCAAAAAAATATAACTCTAGTTTCGTATGTTCCTAAATAGAACAAAGTAGTTCTACTTATTTCTACCATTCATGATAATGACATAGTTGATGATACCGGAAAACCTGAGATCATTATGGAGTATAACCGCATCAAGTGTGGTGTTGATACTGTTGACCAAAATTGTAATGCTTATTCAGTATCGCGAAGAACAAAACGATGGCCGTTTGCACTTGAAAACTGTTCAGTTCATCTGTACGCAGATGATACGCAACTTTATTATAGTTTCATTTCGAGAGATAAAGAAATTGCATGTACAAAGATTAATGAAGATATTGATGCATTCGTTAAATCAGCTGCAGAACACTGTCTCAAGATAAATACCAGCAAATCTAATGTAATTCTTTTTGGACCTAAAAGTCACCGTGATATCTGTTTTGACATAGAGCTCAAGATAAATGGTGAACCACTTCTCCTGCTTAATGAAGCGAAGAGCCTAGGCATCGGTATGGATGCGGATCTTAGATTTGAAAAACATATTAATGGCATTTTGAAACGCGCATACTTCATTCTAAGAATTATCTACGGCAGTAGAGGAATCTTCACTTCTTCTGTGAAGAAAATTCTTTGTGAAACATTGGTTTTGTCCCTTTTCAACTACGGGGATGCTCTTTATGGTTCAAATTTAACCAGCCATTACCGAAATAAAATTCAAATTGTACAAAACTCATGTTTAAGACTAATTTATGGAATTCGAAGACATCAAAGGATTTCTCCTAAACTTCGCGAAACTGGCTGGTTGGATATGGTCAATAGAAGATATCTACATAGTGTGAATCTATTTCATAGGATTATAATCAATAAAACCCCTTCTTATCAACATAGAAAAATAACTTTTCGATCGGATGTGCATAATCTAAACGTGAGATTCAAAGGTAACTTATCACCCCCTGCTTTCAAAACGGAAACTTTTAAGCGATCATTCTCTTATCAAATTGCAAAATATATAACGATATTCCTCGATCAATGAAAACTGAAAGTATCTTACGTTTCAAAAAACAATTAAAATCGTATCGCATGCAAAATCCTCATTAAGTCATCCACGAAATATTGCTATATTATATATTAAATATTACGCTTTTCCCTTCTCGTTTTTTCAGCCCTTTTCCCCTTGTCTAGGTGACAGCGATGTAACATATTCATATTTTTGACTGTTTTCTTACTTCTTTTATTCACATAAGAACACTCTTATATTATTTTGTTAAATTATTATTATTATTATTATTATTATTACGAAATGACACTGCAGTACAATTTAGGTTGAGTGGAAAAACAAGTTTCGTGGGCGCTCTATCCACGAAAATTGAACTTCGCCTTTCATTTTCAATCACTATTTATATGACTATTGTGAAAGTTTATAATTTCATTTCCGATTGAAAACCTCTAATTAAAGACGTTTATTATTATTATTATTATTTATGGCACTCCTCAATGTAGCTGGAATAAATAGTTATATTCTTCATTCGTATGGAAAACTGGACATTGACCTAACTCATCAACGACAATCTTTCCTGAAACTCTTGGCTATGGGTCTCATGAAACCTCGTATGCAAGGAAGACTACAGAGAAAATCATTAGACCTCTACATACCAGGTTCATTCTGGAAAATGTGTTGGGAACACCGCCAACCAGAAGAGGAGCAGAGAGTTCACGAAGTCAAAAAGGGAGGTGTTTTTTTTGGTTGGCGTTCGAAAAATAAATACACAACTGTGGAATGTTCAAAGTGTAGCCAGTTTTCATGTAAGAAGCATAGCAAAACAATTGTTCAATGTGATACCTGTTTCAATTATTGCATGTGAGTCCGATTAAAAGTTGATCTTGTTTACCCATTTTGTATTCTTTTCGATTTTATCATAGAAAAATATTTTTCCTCGATAATATAACAAAATTAAATCATTTATTTAAAAAGTGTTGTTTTTTTTTGGTGAAAATTCGACATGGCGTACACTATACTCCGCGCGCCGAATTATGTTAAAATTTTGGCGGGCCTAGCCAAGGGTTAACGATAAGTGAGAAAACTGACAAAATTTAATAGTCTATCAGAATGACGTTCTATAAGACTTCGAACCTACAGAATGAAATTTATCGAATAGATTCATTATCCAACTATCAAAATAATGCGTATGTACGAAAAACACTGGATGAATGCTAAAATTGACCGCAATGGGTAAACAAAATGATCACATTTTGATTTTTATTCGAAAATATGAAAGACAAACTTTAGTCGCTATTTTCCAGCGTTCCAGATAACCTTTTGAAAGGTATTCATGTTGAAAAGGGGAACATTTTCCATAAATCCTGAAAAATTTATTTGTAAAATCTAACAGAAAACAACTACTTCCCTAGCTAAAGCCACGCTGGACATTTAACTACATCTGATAGATATTGTGAAAAGATCCTAACTGAAAGTGAAAATTCGCATTTTCATCCAGATAGTAGATTTTTTTAATTTTATCTGATTTCCATTGAAAATTCATTAAATAAATCAGATAGGGAGAATGTTATAAAAAAACATCAGTCACAAAGAACGTTCAGTTCATTGAAGCCAAGCTCAAGCACATCAGGGAGATTGATAGAATTGGAAAGCAGGCTCTTCACAAGCAATTATACACAGTTAGAGTCTTTTCACAATATACATGAATGTATCAGGAAGCGTAGACTCGGGGTACTTCTTTTTCTACTCGGAAGATGGTGCGGCCTAGACCACGTTCCATATCGCGGGATCGCAGAACGCAAAGAGCCAACCACGGTATGATGCGAGTTGTAATACGGATGAGCAACAGGTGGCGACAAAGCTGTCTGCTGTCTGTTAGAAACGAATGGTTAATTTACACATTTTTTCTATCAGCGGTTGAACAGTTAAAGTTGAATATTTCTGTATGTGCATAAATAATCCATTGGATTGATTATTTAATCTCCATATGCCATATCCAGGTGCCAGGAACAATCTCGCAGAACAACAATTATTGTTTTTTAAATAATCAAATAATTGCTATAATATCTCTTAGTTCTCATTAATTTTCAAATTGCATGACCTCATAGAAACTAGTAGCATTCATCTCAGGAATCGCTGATAGAAACAGATAACAGTTATGTCTAAAATACATTCAATATCATAGATTCACGTTAGGAAATGCCATTAGAAATTAAAGAAATATATATCTGTAATATCTTTTAAATACGGATGAATATCAAATATCGCTTTATACGGATTTGCGGTGTCACTATCCAACTTGGATCTATCAAATTCTCATATGTATTTTTTGTATCAGTCTATGAGACATTTTTGGCAAAGACGGTACATATTCCCGTTATTAGATAGTAGCGAGATTATACTCAAGATATTTTGGATGTCTTGATTCCTGACTGAATTATTATAGAGCAAGAGCCCGCAACAGCCAGGCGCATATCATTTCATAAAACCTGAAAGTTTGTCTGCAGACGTCACCAACACAGGTAAGAATGATGAGCGATTATGTAGTTTGGGTAGTGGTTACTTTGACAGGTAACAGGTAACAAAGGTGTAAAAAACAGCACCTCAAATACATTAAAGTATAAAGATCGGTTTTTTGATATTTTCTTCATCCATTGCCGGACACTTAGCATGGTTTCAACCCCCTGCCGGACACCCCCAAACTCTAAAAAATTGTACTTACACTAACATTATAGTATAAAAGCTGAATTTTATATATGTTACTTGGGGGACTATTAAAAGAAGTTACCCCAGTAGCCGGACACTTAGCATGGTTTCAACCCCCTGCCGGACACCCCCAAACTCTAAAAAATTGTACTTACACTTACGTTATAGTATAAAAGCTGAATTTTATATATGTTACTTGGGGGGCTATTAAAAGAAGTTACCCCAGTAGCCGGACACTTAGCATGGTTTCAACCCCCTGCCGGACACCCCTAAACTCTAAAAAATTGTACTTACACTTACGTTATAGTATAAAAGCTGAATTTTGTATATGTTACTTGGGGGACTATTAAAAGAAGTTACCCCAGTAGCCGGACAGTTTTGATGGTTTTCAGTCTTGCCAGAGGCCTTGAGAGTCCGCCGTTAGTGCGAGCGCAAGGCAAGGTATATTCAGGCGGGTTTGAGTGAGATGGTGAGTTTTCTCTATTGCGATCTTTTACTGCTTATTTTTACTTATTCAGTATTATATATTGGACAATTTTTCATACTTACCAAAAAATTAAAATAATAACAAAATGATTCCATAAAATTATTTATGACTTAAAACTCAATAACATTTTTGAAAAATTTAAGTTTTCACTGTGTGAGGCAATAGTATTGTTTATAATAAAAAATCCAATGAACAAATATTTTCATTATGTTCATAGCCATCGTATGTTGTTGAACTCTGCTTCCTGAACAAAAATTACCATAGGCACACAAAAATTCTATGTATAGTTTACGAGATACAGAGTGTTGAAGTTGTAAGATGGAACTTTCAGGCCATTATTGGCTGAACTTTATTGCTGGGAATGTCACAAAATTATTGGTGGATTTTCGATCTACACAATACTACTATACTTGGCCAGTGCAATGTTATGTTTTTCAAGCATTTTTTAAAACTGTATACCGGGTAAATCATGTCTTTTTCCGAGTTACACAAAAAGAAAATAATTTCAGAATGGAGCATCAACGTCATGAGTCAGATCTTATGAAAATTGAATTTTCTGTGTTCAGTATATCCGATAAAATTCACCGATTCCAAAAAATATGATTTTTCCTTAAATATACAGGGGAGATTGAAAGTATAAGTATATCTGTTATATATTCTTTGGATTACATGATTGGATCAATTCAGTGCACCAGTTATATGTACCATGTAACCACTTGACAGGACGTAAATTTTAAATATTATACAGTGTGACTTAAGAATACACGAGACTAATATTACCTAAAATTAGCGAAATGCCCTGTATAAAAACAACTAACCGGTCAATTTTCCTTATTTCTTCACATTGTATAGGGGATATATCACATGAACTTCTGTGAAAAATACAGGAATTTTCTATGTCTAGTTTTCAATTAATGGATGGAGATGCTGAAAATCCGATCGTATGATTATTCATTTGAAGGATAATTCAAACTAATTCCTCACAAAGTAACTTCCAACTTTTTTCCCACTGAGAGTATACAGAATAACTATTTAAATAGGGCTAGTCGAAAGTAAGAAATACGGGGTCGGTCAGTATATAGGTATTTACTTAAAATACTAATATAACTGTATAAATTCACACCATGGACAAATTCAATATTGATTCTTTCTTCCTTCATACTTTGAAATGAAAACGGAAAGTTCCTTTACCATGAAATCAATGAAAATCACGCTAATGGAATTGGTGGATACTAACAAATATAAAAATAATATCTGCTATCGGAATATTGAACAATTTGGCCACTCTTCAGTGAGGTTTCAAATCTGTCATGCGAGGTAACGTAAATGTACCAGTACCTGACACCCTAAGGGTCAGATAATTCGGTTTCCCCTATATAAAAATGAAACATAAAACTTTCAGGGCAACTTGTCTCAGGAATGACTTGTTAATATAATGAATTTAATTTGTAGTAAACAGAATACTCTGAAATTTAAGGAATTTGGAATTTACATTGTTTTTCAATTTTGTCTTATTATCATCCAGTAGCTGACACCCAAGTTTTGTGCTTAGCCCTAAACCTGACTTTATGTGCACCAGTGCCTGATTTTTTATTTGATTCAATAGAATACAAAAGAAATAGATATAAAATAAAAAAAGGCATTATTTGAAATGAATGCAATGCCATGGCACGAACAAAATAACTTGATCTTGTATTAATCAATTTTGCAAAGCACTTCAACCACTGCATACAAAATTATCCTCTTTTTCTGGCCACTTGTAATTTAAACCACTCTTCCATCAGTTTTACCAAGATTATTAATTTGTTTTACCTGTCCTGGATAGTATTTGCCATCGTATATAACAATAACAAAATCTTCTTCTTTTAAATTGTCTTTACTAGAAGTGTGGTCCTCACTATCTAAAGACTGTTCATTCCAGTTCTCACCTCCTTCTTCAGATTCAAGAGTTATTTCGATAGTAAATAGGACGAATCATCTGTGATATTTTTCTCAGAATTTGCATGGGTTTTCTTTGCCTTTTTTTTGTCGTTCTCTGTTCAATTCAATTTCTTCTCTCTTCCGTTTTCTTTCAGCTTTCTCTTGCTCTTTTTTTATACGTTCTTCTTCTTTCTTTTTAAAATATTGTTTTCACTTTTCATCAGAAACTACCGATTCTTTTACTAAACGCTTCTTAACGCTTGAGGCAAAACAAATGAACCACTGAAAGGACTTGGCATATCAACAAAGTAACAAATTACCAGTAGCTGACCCTAAATATTCCAATAGCTGAACCGTGGGTCAGGTATTGGAAGCACTACATATATAATAGTGGAAATTTTAATGGATAATGCTCTTTGATATACCATCGAATAGAGCATAATTTTCAGCGATTTCATGAAAACCCTATAGCTGACACAAGTGTCAGGCATTGGCTTAACCAGTTTTGTTTACTAGCCAGTACCTGACACCCCATTGTAAAAACACAAAATACATTTCATTTAAAAATTCGCTACTGAAACAACATTTTTACTTGATGCCATAGTAATCAGTACAATTGAATTGCAAAAAATAAGTCACTTACTTTTTTTATTCTCTATTTTCATTCAAGTGGGACTTTAATGATTATATTAAGAAAACAAGCCTAATCATACCCTTCCGTGGAAATATTCTGTCAAAAATATTAATTCAGTGTTATCTATCTGAGAGTATAGAAACTCGATAGATAACACTCGTACCAACCAAAATAATTAAATATATTCAGAACATGGACAGAATATTGCTTAGTTTTGCATGAATAATGAAACGTGTCAGGCTCAGGGACAGTGTCAGGCATTGGTACATTTACGTTATAGGTTGAAAAATGCTTAAAAAGCATACCATTGCACTGGCCAAGTATAGTAGTATGGTGTAAATCGAAAATCCACCAATAATTTTATGATATTCCCAGCAATAAAGTTCAGCCAATAATGGCCTGAAAGTTCCATCTTACAACTTCAAAACTCTGTATCTCGTAAACTATACATAGAATTTTTGTGTGCCAATGGTAACTTTTGTTCAGGAAGCAGAGTTCAACAACATACTAAAAATTTGGAAAATTTGACCGAAAGACTTTTTGCATAAGGAGTGTGCGTGGTCCTTTTAGACAGTGTCATTCATTTACTGTAAATAGTTCTAATCACGTTGTTTCAAGTGTTGATGAAGAGTTGTCATGCCCAGAACATGAGAAAGCAGATACTAAGATGGTATATCATGCGTGTAACATCAACTATCAAGCAAATATAGTAATCAGAAGTGTTGATACTGATATTGCTGCTATAATGCTTGTGTTTGGATGCTCACAGGTACTGGAAATAACTTTAGAATCTATTTGTCGTAGCTTACCTGGATTTCATGCAATCACAGGATGTGATTATAATCCTGCATTTTTCAGGAAAGGAAAATTGAAACCTTACAAAATATTAAAAAAACATGAGGAGTACCAGAAAGCTTTCATGAAGTTCAGTAACAATGAATTGATTGAAGATAATAATGAACTACAAAACGTTTTTAATATTGTTTAGAAATTTATATGCAGCGCATACAATATCGGTGGTATAATTGATGTTGATGCTGCATGCCTTCAATTGTTCATCGATTCATATACGGTCTCTGACGTGAACGAAGCTTTTGAAAAAAAATGCGAAATTTCGACGCTAGCAGTCTACCACCATGTAAAAGCGAACTATTACAGCAGTTTCTACGAGCAAATTATATATGTTGTATTTGGAACAATGCTCACCTAAAATATACAACCATGTATAAGCCAGAAAATAATGGTTGGGTACAAGAAAATAGCCAATACCATTTTAAATGGTTTGAAGAGGATCAGCTGCCAAATTATGTCGGTGATTCGTTAGAAATTATATCAGGTATGTAATTTCTATGTCAAATTATTATTTATAATTGTATTCACTCCGTTACAGAAACTGACGAAGAAGGCGATATTGACATCAATCAAACGGACTGGAGTAGTAGTGACGATGATTATGAAGATATCGACGACCACGAAAATTCTGAGCATAAAATAATTTTTTGTAAAACAATATTTTCTTTAACTCTGTAATAATATTGGGAATATTTTTTACTTTATATACGATGGCTATGAACATAATGAAAATATTTGTTCATTGGATTTTTTATTATAAACAATACTATTGCCTCACACAGTCAAAACTTAAATTTTTCAAAAATGTTATTGAGTTTTAAGTCATAAATAATTTCATGAAATCATTTTGTTATTATTTTTATTTTTTGTTAAGTATGAAAAATTGTCCAATATATAATACTGAATAAGTAAGAAATAAGCAGTAAAAGATCGCAATAGAGAAAACTCACCATCTCACTCAAACCCGCCTGAATATACCTTGCCTTGCGCTCGCACTTACGGCGGACTCTCAAGGCCTCTGGCAAGACTAAAAACCATCAAAATTGTCCGGCTACTGGGGTAACTTCTTTTAATAGTCCCCCAAGTAACATATATAAAATTCAGCTTTTATACTATAACGTAAGTGTAAGTACAATTTTTTAGAGTTTGGGGGTGTCCGGCAGGAGGTTGTTACCATGATGTGTCCGGCTACTGAGGTAACTTCTTTTAATAGTTCCTCAAGTAACATATATAAAATTCACCTTTTATACTATAACGTAAGTGTAAGTACAATTTTTTAGAGTTTGGGGGTGTCCGGCAGGGGGTTGAAACCATGCTAAGTGTCCGGCTACTGGGGTCACTTCTTTCAATAATCCCCCAAGTAACATATATAAAGTTCAGCTTTTATACTATAACGTAAGTGTAAGTACAATTTTTTAGAGTTTGGGGGTGTCCGGCAGGAGGTTGTTCCCATGCTGTGTCCGGCTACTGGGGTAACTTCTTTTAATAGTCCCTCAAATAACATATATAAAATTCAGCTTTTATACTATAACGTAAGTGTGAGTACAATTTCTTAGAGTTTGGGGGTGTCCGGCAGGAGGTTGTTACCATGATGTGTCCGGCTACTGGGGTAACTTCTTTTAATAGTCCCTCAAGTAACATATATAAAATTCAGCTTTTATACTATAACGTAAGTGTAAGTACAATTTCTTAGAGTTTGGGGGTGTCCGGCAGGAGGTTGTTACCATGATGTGTCCGGCTACTGGGGTAACTTCTTTTAATAGGCCCTCAAGTAACATATATAAAATTCACCTTTTATACTATAACGTAAGTGTAAGTACAATTTTTTAGAGTTTGGGGGTGTCCGGCAGGGGGTTGAAACCATGCTAAGTGTCCGGCTACTGGGGTCACTTCTTTCAATAATCCCCCGAGTAACATATATAAAGTTTAGCTTTTATACTATAACGTAAGTGTAAGTACAATTTTTTAGAGTTTGGGGGTGTCCGGCAGGGGGTTGAAACCATGCTAAGTGTCCGGCTACTGGGGTAACTTCTTTTAATAGCCCTCCAAGTAACATATATAAAATTCAGCTTTTATACTATAATGTAAGTGTAAGTACAATTTTTTAGAAGTTGGGGGTGTCCAACAGGGGGTTGAAACCATGCTAAGTGTCCGGCAATGGATGAAGAAAATATCAAAAAACCGAGCTTTATACTTTAATGTATTTGAGGTGCTGTTTTCTACACATTTGTTACCTGTTATCTGTCAAAGTAACCGCTACCCAAACTTCATAGTCGCTCATCGCTCTTACCTATGTTGGTGACGTATGCAGACAAACTCTCAGGTTTTATAAAATTATGTGCGCCTGGCTGTTGCGGGCTCTTAGGCTATTATACAATACTTCTATGAACAGACTTGAAGAAGTGGTCGTATTCCAGATGCATACAGGGTGATTCATTTGATTACCACAGTCACCATTAGGTCGGCCAGTTTGGTGATAACGTAAAACCAAATGATCATATCTACTTGAAAATTACCAAATATTTAGTGATAGAGATCAATTATCAGGGTAAAATATAAACAGGTAGACCACAGGATCCAACTTTTGGTAATATCTCACCCTGTATCCATGTTCTTGTATCCTGTTCTATATGAAATGCAGATTTTGCAGATTGATTTAAGTAGAACCATGACCGTATTATGCGTGTTTAAAAACGTATCGGAAATTAAGATCATTGAACAATTTAGTGAAGTCAATATCCCATGCTCTATATGAAAACAAAAAATTGTGCGTACAAAAACTTAGTGACGATTTTGACGTTTAAAAATTCCTTCTTCATATATTTCTTTCGTTTGATTTAAAATTAATCAGAATGTCAGAAGTTACCTATATAATTTCAATAAGGCTTAATAACACAGAGTGTAATTCCACTACGTGGCAAAATGTCTAGTTTTTCAAAAACCGTTAGAAGATCATATTTTTGAATCTGCTATTCTGTTCAATAAAAGATGAATACGATCCTGGAGTACTTGTACTATAAATATATATGAACGACGCGATGGATGGGATATTTCATTGATGATGTTGGTGGCACAGTTTTACATTTGTTGGCTAGTCTTCATATACACGAAGATTTCAGCAGCAGTCGTTTACGACATAGATTCGGTGAGTTATTTTCCTGAATTTTTTTTTTTTCAACTGATGATACTGTTCATTTTAAAAATGAAATAAATACCTTTTACGATTTCAATTACATTTTCGTACATAGAATAATTCCAAAAATAAATTATTTTTATTATTTTCATCCTACATTGTAATCAATTCAAAATAATAATGAACAATCGACTTTATGCAGGACACAACCAAGGCAAATATGAAAAAAAATTCGTTTATCGACATAATTTTTTGTGTTTTTCAACCTTCCGTGGTCTGAAAATAAAACAATACGATTTTATAGGAATCTATACAAGTTAAGTACAAGTGAATCAATTTGCCCCGAAACGTTTACAAGACTGTTTTGCTCATCTAAAAAAAAAAATTATATTAATTTCAAATTTTCCAAAACAATTTACTCTTTTTCTAGAAACATTGACGTTTCGGACAAACTTTCTGCCTCCGTTTTCAAAAATTGCTGGAAACTTTTTTTCCAAGGTTTGAATCGCCTTCAAAAAAGTTAAATCGACACCTGATATGAAGAACATTGTAAGTCAAGTTACAATGTTTTCCAACTATTCAAGGAAAAGTGTGGGCTCCATTTTGATATGAGAATCATCATTGTATCTCGAATAAATCCGATAAAATTTAGCAAAATAGTTTTATTGTAACAGAAAATTTTCATCCAACTCATGTTGAAACATGGTAACTCAAGTTACAATATGGGAAAACTTCAAATAATTGGATTTGTTTTATATAAAAAACATAGCAATGTCCGATACAATGTTATGCTGGAAAAAATCAATATTTTCACCATTATGAATTTGTTGTAAGTTGTGATACAATGGTATTGTTGTTGAAAATTTCCCATAACGTTGGAAAAATATCGTTATAAGTTGGTTTGTTATATTTTTCTACTCATCATGACTTGAAATTTGAGTAACCTGAAAGTCATTGAATGAAGTGGAGTTACAAAGTTTCATCATTAATTTCATAGTGAGGGCGTATACCGGATCTGCCCTTTGGAAGGGGTATATTTTGAACTTTAATCAAGAAGCGGCATGCTGTAGGAACTTGTAAATAGTGCCATAAGCATTCTTCTAGGTTTTGGATGATTTTTCATGAGTTACTTTTTTAGTACTTTGTGAGACCTATTTTTTTTTTGTATTGAGTGAAGTTTCTCAAAAAATCATTAATCTCCTGCGATTCATCGGTAATATTCATTTAGGTCGTGAGATAATTACCCCCGGTACCCAAGGGCTGACACGCATTAACTTCCTTACATTTCATCAACACCTTAGGCCGTAATTTGAAACGGAAAGTGAAACCGAGTGGTATGTAAAAAATTATAAATGAAACTTCTGAATTCAGACTTACAGGGAAATGATTCATCTAATGGTTCGTAAGTTTACATTATTTTCTGCATGAATATCATCATGATACTGTTCAGGCAGAAATTTCAAAAAGTGATGAGAGTAAATATCAGAACCGCTTGGAAAAGTATTGACGACATCGAAATTTATGAAAATTATAATTGTGATTTGAATTTGCAAGTAAGTAAGTATTTCAGGATTTGTGAAACTGAAATGAAAAAATAAATTTCAATTTGTTTAATCATTCTGTATTTGAAGTCAAATTTATTTATATTAGGTTCTAACTTAATGCGCTTCAAATGACGAAACTTTTTATCCTGATATTTATGTCTCAACTCATAGATGTGAGTACTATCGAATAATCCAGTTTCGGTTGTTATTCAGAATGAGAATCCTTTATAGTCGAATAGTTATTTATGCAACAAGTGCAAAAAGTAGGTGTTTATTGCACTTGACGTGGCCATTAGGCCTCGTCGGAAAATTTCACGTCGAGTGCAATAAACTCTTTTTGCACGAGTTTCATACAATATTTTTTCTACGTTCATGCAAAAACCAGAAAATGTTTCATTTAGGTGGCACTAAACTGTAAGGAAGACATTGTTTGTTCAAATCTATCTGCTAAAATAATTCAAAAACATGTTGTGTAATTCAGTTGATATTCGAAGGAAATCATTTTATTTTTAACGAATTGCATTTTCTAATAATTTCATAGTACATTATGTAATGAATATGATGAAACATGCAACTATTTAAAACGTAATACAATCTCACAGAAAATGGGCTAAATTTGGCGTCAATTTGAAAGTTTATGTCTGTCATGATGACAGAACGCTATAGTAGAATGACAGATAAGTTCAAGATAGTCTTTATTGCACTTAGTGCAATAAAGTACCAGTTTTTCCACCAAATATAGTTCAATAAAGTTTTGTTTTTTGCATGAAAGTAGAAAAATATATTTTCTCAACAGCATTTTCGGGAATCTCTATAGTTTGTCTGTCTCTTTGGATTGTTTCACTGTCTCAAATCATTGTTTCATTTTCGAAATCCTCGAAATGAAATACAGAGCCGTGTCGTAAGTTGCTACATTTGATGAAAAATTTCAATAATATTTCCACATTAACGAGAGAAAAAATAAATTCAAAAGATGTTTCTTAGACATGGTGTATATAAAAAATAAAAAACTTTCTATGAATAAAAAAAACAGATATTCAAAATTTAAATGTGATTTATTTTAACATTCTTGAAATCGAGAAGAAAATTCACGTTGGAAATGATATTTCGAATATTTCAAAATTCATTTATAAATAACAACTTTCTTTATAGAATTATCTGCTAATCAAGCTTCATAATGTCACATGACAAACATTTACTTATTTTTTGGTACGTCCATCAGTTTTATGTATAATCTTTATAAAGTTCTATTCTGCTATTTATTTTACAATCTCATGTACTGTAAGTACATATTTATGATTGTTTCGTTCGAAAATATTTATAAGTTCCAATTTTAGAGAGACTGAAAAATGCATAAACTGATTACGAAAGCTTTCTCAAAAGTAAAAGAGTTTTATATATACAGTGCGGCTTTTCATAGTCCCCCCTGTTAGCTTTTGAACCGTTCGACGTAGAAACTTGAATAAAAACTGTTTTCGAGAGTTTCGCCAGTACTACTTTATGACATGAAAAATATGGTGATTGCTCAATAGGGGGCGCGGGAGGGCCCATTGACTCAAAATTTTTATAGATGGCATGGGGGGTCAAGTGGCACATCGTTGAAAGGATAATTCAATTTTCTTTACAACTATGTGTCACTTGACCCCCCATGCCATAAAATTTTTGATTCAATGGCACCCCCCGCGCCCCCTATTGAGCAATCACCATATTTTTTATTTCAAAAAGTAGTTTTTGTTAAACCCTCGAAACGGTTTTTTAATCATGTTTCTACGTCGAAACGTTCAAAAGTTGACAGGGGGGACTATTAAAAGCCGTGCTGTATGTAAGAAATTATGACAAAGGTATCAACAAGCTATCAAGTATTTATTGAATTATGGAATTATGGTGGTTTTATACTGGCCTTGGTGAAACTACTGACACAACTCATATGCCTACTACTCATTATTTTAGTTTTTTGTTTCTGAAGGCACCTTTTATCGAGGGTAATACCACAAGTGTTTTTTATTTTATCGGATAAACTTTCATTTTGCACGAAAACTTGGTTGCATGATAAAATCACGACACCAAAGGTGGAGTGATTTTATCTAATGTTATTTGGTCGAGTCAAATTACAAGCTACCAAGTTTGAATGGAACAAAATTACTTAAAGTTTATACGATGAAAACAAAACCTCGAGTGGTATTTAGTGAGATAATTTAACGAATCAAATAAATGAATTATTAAACAAAAGTGAATAGAACATAATTTATTGAATTAAATCAATAATTCATTGAACACAAAGTACATTCAAGAGGAAATATTATTTAAATGTACAATTAGTGAAAGTACAGTTTTGGTATACAATCCTACCCAAAGAAAACTGCTGAATTTGATTATTTTCTTCTCTTAGATTTGTCACTAAAGTGGAATGATGCTGTGAGTCTAACTGAAGGTTTGATAATTTGTTGTTCTGAGACTCCTGCTTTTGCAAGAGTAGAAATAGTGCTAGCCCTAAGGGAGCGATTAGTAATTTTATTTTTCAGATCTAAACCAATTTTTTCTGCAGAGATTCTGGTCCACTTTGAAATTTCGTTTATACCAATGGGCACATTTTTGTACCATAATTTGGCATTTTCATTTTTCCAAAACGGATTTGGTGTAAGAAACAATATATCTGAAGAAATATGTTCGTTTCGTTTTTCTAAAAGCATTTTCAACAATCTTACAGGACACACGTTCGTATTTTCTTTATTTGTAGTCAACCACTTACTTTCACTGCACCTTTTATCTCCACCTTGAGCTGTTTTTGAAAAGATCGTGTTGTACTCTACTCTGCCTGTCAATGTTCCATTATTGTATTTTTCGGCTATGAGATAATAAATTTTACACTGCGCTCTTTCACCAAGTCTCCAGGCTAATTCAAAAGCGGCGATATGAAAAAGTTTTTTTTTGAAGTCCCATTGGAGTATTTTCATTCCACTGCTCCGCCATTTTTATAACTTCTTCTTTACTTAATGCTATAGAACCTTGTCTTCTTTTATCTAAATTGCTTTACAGTTGCTTGCGTTAAGCATTTTTAGCGTTTCTAGCGGCTTGAAATGTGACATCAATGGGTCAAACACAATCTTATAATCCATATAATATTTTTCTTGCACAATTTTGGATACAGAATTCCACATTGTTTTAACTAGGACGTACTCCTTGTAGTCATTTCCGTCTGATTTCTTCATATTATACGCCCAATCTGCCAATTTGTTAGAAATTTCCGGCTGCGACGTTGAAGGTAATAGTTCATACCCCTTTTCTCGACAAAATAATTCAAACTGTCTCCAAATTGATGATTTGGTTTTTTTGGTGTTTTTTGGATCTGGCTTTGTTGATAGCAACGCATCCTTGGGTACAGCGTCGGATAAAATAAAGTCATACGACAATTATTGTTTGTTGCCGTGGTGAAGGTAAATAACAGTTTATCCACTTGCAAACATTTACGTTCCTATTTATCCGATATCAAACTACCAAAACTGACGTTTCTTAAACGATTTTATACATGAGTTGAATTATCGCAGATAAATTTGAAATCTGACCCTTAACATATGAGATAGCGAGATAGCAATTATACCATCTACGTTTCAAGAAATGATTGAGTCACCTCAAATAGTGTAACGGTTCCTATTATACTTTTCGGGATCATCATGTAAATTTTTGCGGAACAAAAATATGTCACTGATGAAGATGATTATTTTTTTGTGACCATCTACAATGAAAAGGAATGAATAGAAACATGAGGATTCCATATTTGGTACTACCCGCATAAATGAACATTTCTTACACTTTTCCAGAATGCCGAATATGGATTGGTCAAAGGATTGGCACAAATGAACGATACGGCAGATTTCCGTTTCTCCAAATTCCTGGATATTCGTTTGGATGTGGACAACCAATCACCGTTTGATACTGGGGATATGTTACTTCCTAGGACGGATAAAAATTCAAAAGGTAAAAAGGACTACAGTACTATATAATATATAATGATTGACCATAACAGAAATGAGTAATCATGAAAAAATATTCACGCATTATGAAGAAAACTCCTATATGACATATATGAGATACATTTTGAAATGTTCCAGAAGTGATAATTTTCTCATTCACTATGCAGTACATCCACAATATCGCTAACAAATTGATTGAAGGAATATTATTAAAATATGTAGCCAACATTTCTGTAATATTTTGTGCCGACTGAAATGGTTCACATTAAGCCTCGTATAGACCTGCAAGCTCATGAACCGCCCATGAACTGATCGCAGAAGAAATAAATGCTCGAGCCTCGTACAAGCACTATGTGAGCTGACAGTGCTCGCGAACTAATCCACAATAGACCGAGAGATGGTTACACGAAATTCCCGTTCATTTGTACCAAGTAAGGCGGCCATTGAACGGGGAATTCCATTCATCTATTTATTCTTTATTCATTGTTACATATGTCGTACATATATCATTCATCGAAACTAACATTTTCCCTGCTTTTTCCGAGAGGGTACACCCTCATGTTGGTGATGCTTTTTATTGGTCGTCGTCATCCATTATTATGTCATTGCCTCAAGTGTTTATGTGTTCCAGTGTTTCTGTGTTTCTGTGTTTCTGTGTTTCTGTGTTTCTGTGTTTAGCTGTTTTTCTGTCCCTATACGTCGGTGGATGTGTCTTATTTTGGCCCTGTAGGTGTCTCGTTAATGTTTGTCGTGCATTTTGTCTTTGTGTATTGGTGCAATTGTTAATGATGTGTTCTGTCTTCTTGTCCCTGCCCGCACTGGCAGACTCCGTCCGTGTTCCTGAGACCGAAGCGTTTGTAGTATGTTTTGAAGTTACCCTGTCTTGTGATGAGTTGTGTTGCTTTCCAGGAGAGTGCTATGCGTTGTGTGTTGATGTTGTATGTTGTTGGTGTGCTGTTGTTCCAGTGTGTTTGTCAGAGTTGAATTTTTAGCTGTTGTTCCAGTGTGTTTGTCAGAGTTGAATTTTTAGCTGTTGTTTTATTGCCTTGAGTTCTTTTTTGTTTTTTGTGTTTTGTGTTCCAATTGTCTTTTCTATTGAGATAGGTTTTTTCTTTAGCTATGTGTTTCGATTTTTTTGTGCCTTCGTGTGTTTGTGTGTGTGTGTGATTATGATTGTTTGACACCTCTCGTATTTATCTTGTATTAGCTTCTGTATGTTACCTGTTGTGTGATCTGTTGTGTTTGTATTCTATATCCGTGTAATTGCCATTGCTGAATCTATGTGTATCGTTGTATTTCTATCTGCGATTTTAGTGTTGTGTATTGCCTGTAGTATTGCTTAGTTTCCTGTGTTGTGTAAATCTTTGCCATTTGACATGCGTCCGCCAAACAAGTCCCATGTTACGTGGTTTCGAGTCTTCGCAAAGCCAAATGCCTTGTGTCTTTGCTCATATGTTTAAACTTTCTAAATGTGTGTTTTGCACTCTTCTGGTATTTCGAGTGATCTGTGTGGTTTGGCTGGGTGTGATTTTTCCGTGTGTTCGATTATATCTTTGTGTATGTCTACTCTGTGCGTGTACTTTACCTCCGCTTCAATCTGCAATGGTATCGTGCCTGCCAGCACATGCAGGTCATCTGTGTAGGCCCTCGTGATGGCCAGTGTACTTTGGAGGATAGCTGATGTTCTTTCTTCACCTGGTCGCCTACGTGGCACCTCCAGTTTCTACGTGGCACCTCCAGTCTCTACGTCGAAGGTTGTAATAATGAGTTTGTGTCATGGAGGCTCAAGCCAAATTGACACCCACTAACTCATGGACTTCCCGCAACTTGTCCATGTTCTTCGTCCACATGGTTGTTCTTAACGATTCATCTTCGTTCTCGGTGGGGTCTAATGGAAAAACTGATTGAGGCGGATTCAGTTCTCTCCCAAAATTCAAAAAGGCCGGAGTAAATCCAGTTCACTCTTGGCGGGCAGTATTCAATGCAAATTGTAATTCCGGCAGTTAGAGGTCCCACTTCCGGTTGTCATTGGCACAGTACTGGAAGATCATTATTTTAACAGTTTTGTTGGTTCTCTTCTCAGGATTTGCGGAGTGTACGGCGAGAAGATCAGTGAACACATGACCGGTGTATTGAGTACAATCGTAGCTGACAACGGTATCCGGACGGCCAAAACGCACCACGATGTCCTCGTAGGAAGCTTGGGCTACGGCCCGGGAAGTAGCTTTACGGCGAGGACAGACTTACAACTATTTGGTGAACCTATCCTGGAATACACACAGGTAGCTATTCCCCTTGCTGTACAGTGGTGACGGTTACATCTTCCCCGGAGGCTGTTGCTGAGGTACTTCATACTGCTGGCATGACATGCATCCTCGGACATACTGGTCAATTTCACGAGATTCGAAGTTCTTGCTAACCTCTTTCTTTTTCTTCGTATACCACGGATAGGTAAGCTCTTCTTCGACGGGTTCGACGACCATACAGTTCAAACTGAGTTCCGCGGCAGGACAATGCATCTGCCACTCGATTCAAGGCTCATTTACGGTACTTATCCTCATGCAAGAACATTGCCCAGCAGACAATACAGTTTGACGGGCTTTTGATGGATCGGATTCACTTGAGGGACTGAGGGTCACTCAAAATCGTGAAGTAATAAACTTTCAGATACGTTCTCCTCCTCTCTGTAACCGAGTAATTTCCGGCGGCGAAAGAATTCGTCTGGCGTATGCTATCACGTGCTCTTGGCCTTCCACTATCCGAGTTAGGGCGACACCTAGCCCATATTCGCAGGCGTCGGTCTGTAAGACAAACGGTTTCGTGAAGTCAGGGCAAGTCAGTACGGGGGCTTCAGTCAGACACAGTTCGAGTCTCTCAAACACATCAGTTTGGGAGGTTCCCACCTCCAACGGTAATTGGATGAACCTGCGTTACCAGGATATCATCCCTAGAAACTGTCGTAGTTTTTCAAGGAGGTAGGGGCGGGCCATTTGATGATAGACTCTACTTTGTCGAAATCTGTTCGTATGCCTTCCTGAGTGACCATATGTCTAAGATATCGAAGAAAGTTCAGGCAAAACTTAAATTTTTCGGGATTCAACTGCAGGTTTGTTTCGTGCAGCCTCCTGAACACTTTATATAAGTTTTCGAGGTGTTCTTCGAAGGTTATACCGAAGAAAATAATGTCATCCAGATATGCGAAGGCAAACGGTTTCATATCGGAGCCTGATGGTATCCATGAGCCTCTGAAACGTAGCGGGGGACAGATGTAGCCCGAACGGCATAACGGTGAACTGCAACAGTCCACGTCCTGGTACGGTGAAAGCAGGCCTACTGGCGGGGGCGAAGGGTATCTGCCAGTATCTCTGCCGGAGGTCTAAACTGACTATGTACTTTGCCGCCCGGAGTTTATCAAACAAACCTTTTCTTCATCCAAATTATCAAAGATGGCATTTATGAATGGTAACTGGTACGCAACCTTTTCGGATACTTCATCAACCTTCTATGATAAATCGAGGCTTGCCATCTTTCTTCCGAACTATGACCACTGGAGAGCTCCGGGGGCTGCTGGACGGTTCAATCTGGCCATCGTTTCACATCTTGTCCACTTCTTGATTAATAATCTCCTGCATCTTCGGGTTCTGAGGACAATATCGTTGTTTAATCGGCTCATGGTTTATCATGGGGTACCTCAAGGTATTTTTCATAATATATACCGCCGATATTCTCAAATCTTCAAATAATATTGTAATGTTTGTGCTTACGCTGATGACACACGGATCGCTATAAAATTTAATCTAAGCAGCCTACAACAAGCACTCATGGTTTTTAAAAATGATCTCGATATACTAGTATCAAAAAGTACCTTACACAATTTTCGACTCTACCCAGACAAATTAAATATACTTCTTTTCACCCCGCGTAACCAATACGATCACATCGAAAGTAATTTTCAAATTTTTATAAATGGAATACAAATAAAAATCGAACACTCAGCAAAAACTGTAGGTCTAGTTATAGAGGATGATTTCAACTACAAATCGCATACAAATAATTCACCAAAGGAAACATTCACTACTGTAAAATTCCTATATTCCAATAGAGATATTCTTAACTTCAATATACGTATACAGTTAGCTGATACTTGTTCTTTCACAGTTCGCATATTGCGATTTTCTTTATGGACCCTTCCTTGATACCATTTTCAAAAACAAAATACAAAAGGCACAAAAATTTTGCATTCGCTTTATCTTTATCTTTGGAATTCGAATGTTCGACCACCTTAGTCATAAATTAAAAGATCTCAACTGGTTAAATATGGAGCATCGTAGAAAATTTCATCTGGCCACACAGAAAGTGCTAGGAATCGCACGTTAAAAGGTAAGACCTCGTTAATCCTTGACTCGCACAAGTTTTTACTTTTGAGGGCTGCCGTTCGTAAGGGGACGACAGCTGGTTAACGAAAAAAACAAAAAAAAAACAAACAAAAAACATATCTATTTAAAGTCATGGCAGAAGGTCCGGAAGACATAAGAAATAAACTTGTTTCTCGATCGCAGGTGCATTCAGTTAACGTCAGAAATCCATACAAAATAACGGTGCCCCAACACTCAACTGCTTTATTTCAAAAAGGGTTCTCATATTATTCTATCAAACTATTCAACTCTTTGCCAATCGAAGTGAAAAATTGTTGTAGATATGCTTTCAAATCGTGATTCAAGCACAAACTCCTAAATGACCAGTAAGCCTATCTCTACGCAATTTCTGCCATATCAGATCTGCTGTATCTTTGAATGCGAAATTCTTATGTTTCTTACGATTATTTTAAGTTTAATTTAGTACTCTTTCTTACTTAGAATGATCATTTTGGAGTTCGTGTAAGAGTAGCTTAAGCTAAACCTCGCTCCATAACGACCAAAATAAAAAATGTATTTTTTTGTATATGTCATTCAGTTAATAAAGACGATTATTATTATTATTATCATTATTATCAATCGGATGTGAACACGGGCAACTCAGCTTCCAGAAACCTGTCTAACTGGTGTTGTCGAACAGGAACTAGGTTTCTTCCTTCTGCATAATCGTCGCCTGGCGATAGCTTAGTGAGGGGTTGTTTGGAAGAGGGGGCAGGCGAACAAGGATCATCTTCGGTATTGTTCATACACGGAGACAGGTTAACTCGCGATGATTTGGTACCGTGAGAACGGGTGCCGGTTTGTAAACCTCCTTTGGTGCTTGACACTGGTTGGAGAGGATATGCATTTTCGGGAGCTGCTGTGTTTACGGAGAAAGGTATCTCTACCAAGTCCATTCGGAAATTGGGTGCTCGGAGAACGTCCATGCCTATCACTATGTCCACTGTGAGTTGAAGTACAATCAGGAGCTCAGCTGATATCTGTCCTTGTCCAATGGTCATAACGGGTTGAACACTTTGGCTCACTTAGATGAGTGAACCGTCAGCCTGACGAGACTGTTGCACAGAATGAGGCAACGACTGCCGTCTGTTCGCAAAAGGTGCCAACGGCCGGACTTGCGGAAGTTTGTGTTGCACCTCAGTCTATGAGAGCCAGGAAGGTGGTGTCACCGATGTCTACCTTCACAAACGGTCTATTGTCAATAGAACAGACGGCGGAGACATGAGTAGAGGTAACTAACGTCGGAGGGTCGACGGTACTCGATGCTGTCGAGCTTCTGCTCCGTTTCCCGACTGGTTGCACTCACAGTCTCGTGAGAGTACCCCACTTTGTCCACAGCGTGAACAAAATATCTTCGGGCGATTATGGCAGTCACTCCTCATGTGTCATTTCTCACCACACCTCCAAGAGGTAGTTCTTTCCTGATCAGTTGATGGTGGGTTTCTCTGCATGTTTCTTGGAGGCGGCGGCGGTCAGTTGCCACTGCGGGGCTGGGGCGGTTGTTAACAACGGCGGTTGTCGTTTTGACTATAGCATATGGCCTGGGGGCGAAAGAGGGTGTTGCAGGCATTTCTGTGCACGGACTTCCTTGGGAGACGGGGTGGCTCAGGAACAGCAAACGGTGGGGCAGACGGTCGGGTGATACAGGGAGGTGGTGGAGGGGCATGCGCCTGCTCGATAACGCATGCAGAACTCTACAAGGAACCATGAAAGGGAGAGTTTTGGAATGTGAAATGCATCAAACGGTAGGCAATTTGAACAATAATATTTATTTTATTGCGGATACTTAGTCATTCGTTTATGAAGGTTCAGTAGGTAAATGTAGTTGAATAAGTATTTTGGTGAATTATCATGTTGCATTTCCTGATAATGGCTTTCACATCACTCTTCAACAACTATAGACTGTGAGCAATCAAACCATCAATAGAATATACCATCATACATGTTGTAGGGTTAAATGTTTAAAAAATTGAGGTAGAATTTCGTGAAAATCATATTATTTCTCCGACTATCCCGCATACGTTTCGGGAAAGAAAAGATCAATACTTTTGAATGGTTCCATAAGTTCTTGGTTATAGAGATAATGGGTATAATTTGGCAACGTTTTGTCAGCATGAATTTATTTGAATTAATATTTGTTAAAATATATAGGGTTTTCCATTTCAAGAAACTGATGTTCGATTTCGCGAGCCTTCTTTGTGCCCTATGCTAATTTCTACAAGATATTATGTTAATGAAATCCCCGGTTTTCGCCCAAGCAAAATCGCTTTGTAGAAAGAAATAGTGGAAAAATTACAACTTTTTTGTTTCTTTGCAAATATTCCCGAAACTATTGAAAAAATCGTTTTATATTCAATAGAACTTTTGTATATAGAGAATTATTAAACCTACAGAAAGGTTTTTTGTACGAGCGGATCGGTGCATTTCGTTAGAAAATCAGGGAAAACTTCAAAAAAGAGACCATTTTTAAAAAATCCCAATTTTCATGAATCTGAAACTCTATAAACAATATTTCAGGGAACTGATAGATAATAACATGTGGTTCAACTCTGCGCAAGATGTTTTTTGTCCGATGTGTAGTTTTTGCAGAATCGCGTTAAAAACAATTCAAGGGCTTATTTTGCAAAATACGTAGATTTGATGGAGAAAAATTTATTACGCGATTGTACAAAACATCTTGCGCACAGTTGCTGTCTATCAGATTCTGAAATATTATTTTTCAGCTTTAGATTAGTACAAATTATGAGTTTTTGAAAAAAGGTGTCTTTTTCTCAGTGGAAAATGCTCTGATCCTGTCGCTTTGAAAACTGTTTCGTAGGTTCTATAATTCTCTACAGAAGTTCCATTGACTGTAAAACGATTCCTTCAATACTTTTTGGGATATTTGCAAGACACCAAAAAGTTGTAATTCTTTTCAAAAATTCTTGTTCAAAAAATTCCACAAAGCAATTTTTCTCATAAAAAGTAGTATAGGCCATTTTATTTTGTGTGAAAAGAGCCTCTTATTTTTATCTACAGCTTGGCCTATATAGGTATGTGTAGGAGAAATTGCATTGGAGTTACCCTTATGCCATACTGTTAGAAAACATATGATCGCTTCAAATAACTCCACAATTTAATTTTGTTAATGTCATGCATGCTTTTTCTTTTAAAATGTCTATGTCATAACCCAAAGCTACGAAGCTCGTTGCTTGGGAATATATTTTAGTTAATATCCTTCGAAAGATTAAAGTCGTAGAGCAGGACAGCATCCCAAGATTCTTCTCTTCTTGGTTTAATGAAAAATGGAACCATTTGGCTGAGAGAACAATTGGCCTTTTATATGGAATGAAATAATAGAATATTTTGAATGACATACCTTCACAAAATGGCAACATAAGCAACAGTTCTGAACTTTCCAGAAAAACGTTTCCCCTGAAATATCTCTATTTTTCAGGTACACAAAATCACGATAAATTTTCGAAAAATGTGGATCACCAGGATGGATTAGATGCAGACAATAACTATAATAAATATCTCTTGAAAAATTTAGATTTCTTGACAAACCAAGTTCATAACGTGACTAAAATGTTGACTGAAATTAATGGAGAAATGGCAGGAATTAAAAAAAATATTTCTTATCTCAGCGAAAATCAAATGCGGTGAGGATTTTGAAAAAACATATTTATTTATTTATTTATTTATTTATTAATACATCCAGCAGGCCAAGGCCCATTTACAAGTGTAGAAAATTATAATTAGGTGATAAGAGTAATCTCAAAGTAAACATAATACTAGGTGATATAAGCAAAATAATTAAAATCAAGAAATTGATTAAGAAAGAAAAAAAAATATATCAATTAGGAAGTGAGTTGAGTATATCACGTTTGAATTGTGAAAATGACAAAAAGAAAATATCAACATTCGGCATATTGTTTATGCTCCTAGACATTGTATGTTATAGGCGAGTTGAAGTTATGCAGAGTGTTTGGAACGGGTATGTAAAATGTGTTACATGAGCGTGATGAGATTCGAGGAACATTGAAAGTTATTTGTGACAATATGGTTGAACAATCTATTTGATTGTGTATTATTTTGTATATAAAGCACATGTCTCTCATTTCACGATGTTTTCTTAGTGATGTCAGATCAAACTCATGAAGCAAAAGGTCATAGTTATAGCCTCTGGCGGGATAAATACCATGTTTTTTGTAATACGCAAATTTCAAAAAAAATTTCTGAACATTCTCAATAGCCATGATGTATTTAGTATGGGAAGGGTTCCAAACAACACTGCAATACTCAAGTTTGCTTCTGACTAAAGATAGGTAGATGCTTTTCAAAGAGTCAAATGACTTAAAGTCTTTACAGTTTCGTATAATAAAACCCAAATTTTTCATGGAAGCAGTAATGGTATGTTCAATATGATTTGAGAACGTGAGTTTTTGATCAAAAATAACTCCCAAGTCCTTTGATTCAGTGACTCGCATTAGAGTATTATCATCTAGTTTATAATTATATGTGAGTGGAACAATTTTACGAGTGAAAGTCATAACTTTACATTTGTTAGTATTCAAGTATAATAGTATTCTGAAAACACCAGTTACATAGAGAATTCAAATCTTCCTGCAAAAGTAATCTGTTTCATCCTTTATTTCTCTAAAAATCTTCATATCGTCAGCAAATAATAGTTTATTGGAGCGAATATGATAAGCGATATCATTAATAAATATGAGGAATAATAATGGACCAAGGTTTGACCCCTGAGGAACACCGGACGATGCTGAGAAGCAGGAAGATTTTATTCCATCACACTCAACATATAGATTACGTTCAGTAAGGTATGAATTAAGTAGCAACTGAATATTTGGAGATATATCAAAGCTTGACAACTTCTTCAGTAGTTGAGCATGTGACACGCGATCAAAAGCTTTACTGAAATCTGTAAAGATAACATCCACCTGATTCCTACGGTCAAGGGAATCAGAAACGAATTGTGAAAAAATGCAGAGGTTAGATGCAGTGTTTCTAGCCTTGACAAAGCCATGCTGAAAGATAGACAGAGAAGAACGGACATGATTATATATAAGGTCAGATAGTATAATCTCGAATATTTTTGAGAAAACTGATATAATGACTATTGGTCTATAGTTTTCAACATGGGTGATATTGCCGGATTTAAAAACAGGACATACTCTGGATAATTTCCAAGCCTTGGGATAATAATTTTTTTGTAAGGCAATATTGAGAATGATATGTAGTGGTTCGGCCAGAAGGTTAATGTGATTTTTGACTCGTAAGACAGTGAAATAGAGGCTCTCTGTGGTTCGTACGTATGGATCTGCTGCTTAATTTCTCAGTGGGTAGTTGAGTTATCGTAGGACCCTATGACAAGAGCAAATGGTTATCATTTCAGAATGACGGATTTGAGCATTAGCTGTCTGTTCTGACCGGGTCTGCACTGATTATCGGCAAATCCGTAAATCTGTTTTTATTAACATTTGCTGGTTTCCACATGAAGTATTACAAAGTGTGTTTTTATAGAAAATCTTTCCGAAACAACTCCTATGATATCAAACATCTGTGAAATGTTGAATTATCCCAAATCTAATTCAATATCATGAAATTATGGCCTTACATGATTTAATATAAATTCAACTTCTTTTATGCAAAAAATATGTACATTCCTCGTAAAATGGAATAAGGAATGCGTTTTCCTTCTACTATCATAATTTCTTATCGCCCATTTTTGTAGTTGGCTCATAATTTACAGTAAAAGCAAAAATATACTCATATATTATACAGGGTGTCCAATTAGAGTGATAACAGACGATATCTCCGTACATGCTGATGCTAGAATGATAATTAAATTACAAATTTGTTTGATGCTCCAAGGTGCATTACTGAAAAATATGTTTGTACATACAGAGTGTTCCATAAATGCGGTATGAGACACATTTTTTTTTATTGAACTGCCTCTACTCTATTAGATTTAACGTAGAATCAAAAGAAATTAAGTATGTCATATACTGTACTTTGTGGTTCAACTGCTTTCGTGATATTGAAAGTTGAAAACCTTCTTTACCTTGACTTACCTATTTAACATATTATGGGAAACGGTGTTCAATTTCCTACCTTAACTTTATCTATCTATTGATTATCATCCTATACATGTGATATTTCTTTCTTAATGTCCAGTTGTTAAAATTAGTGTTAATTTCGAGTTGCAATTCGATATTAGCTTAATTTCGAAATATAACAAATCAAATTCGTGTTGATTTCGAGTTGTATAACTCAAAATTAAAAAAAAAATCACATTGCCGTTCTTAATGGCCTTCGTATGATACAGTACATGCAGTATCGAAAACTTTTCATCTGGGGGGCTATTCTCGAGCGCGAGAGAAAGAAGATCTCCCCGGCGAAAATACTCCCTGAACTTTCGGAAAATCAGATACGCATTCTCAAGCTATGGGAAAAGTAGGCGAAACAAAAATAGCGAGAGAAAATATTTTGAGACGTTGCCAAATGTTCAGTCAATCGAAATGTATCAATTTGATCATCATTACCTAAAAATCAAATATTACTAACATTGTAGGATATGTTTATGGTTATATAAAGGTCGAATTTTTTGTAAAACTGTCATTTTAGTTTTTTAATTCGTGAAATATCAGTTGATTAGGGTCAGAAAGAAAAGATAAACAAAAAGAAAGCATTTTGTATGAAAAAAACCGTATTTGAATATGGTCAAATTTCAAGATTTGGAAGGACATAACTTGAAAAGTCCTTGAGATTCGTGTTCAGGAGATAAAACTACGTGAGTAATACGACTGTTTTCACTACGGAAAGTGGCATCTGTGAATAATAGCAATACGTTATTAGAAACAAAGAACATGGGGTGAAGCAACCAGGATGAGGAGTGCCATACCAAGAAAAATAATCTAAAAAGATGTGCCAAATAAGGAAAAATATTGGAATATGAAAACAGAAATAGAAATAAGAAAAAAATAGGAGCAGAAAATATTTTGGAAGATTTGATAGAGATTAAGTCACTTTTGCATCAAATTGTTTCATTTTCTTTTAAAGTAGTTAGTCACATAAATATAATATTTTTTTTGTGGTAGTTAATTTTTTTCATATTTTCTGATTTTTCATCATTACTATCCACATCAAATAAAATGTTTTCAGCTGATTTGCTAGTTATTTCCAGTGGATCTTTTTGAACGGCCTCAAAATATGCAATAAAAACTTACTCACGAACCTCATTTCATATATCTACAGAGTGTCTGAAGAATGAAGATATTAAAAAAAAACACCTGTGATTATATTTTATGCGAAATTGAAGGATTTTCTCATTCAGTCGGTATATATACTCTTTTTAAAATTTTACTCAATAACTCATACATCAACATAATAATTAAAAAATGAAGTGGTTTAATTCTTATATTCCAAAAGTTTCATCATTCCCTATAATAATACTAATAATAATAATAATAAAATTGGCTTTATTAGAAAAGGTATACATATAGTGAAGTACACAACATGCATTCATGGTTGATCCAGATTTATCTGGTAAATAACGCAATACGCAGTTTTTCAGCAAAGAACAAAATCTCTTCTTCAAAACACCATTGCATATTTCTACAAGACACCTTGCAGATTAATATCTGTTTTAGTTCTTCCTTCTGGAGTATTTGGTGGTACATTTCTCAATGGAGTCAACGGGCTGTCTGAGTAGTGCACGCAGAACTTTTACAAGTTTGCTAACCATTGGTTTCGAAAGTCTGAATATACATTTAATATACGTTAAAAGTTAAGACCTCGTTAATCCTTGGCTTGCACAAGTTTCGACTTTTGAGGGCTGCCGTTCGTAAGGGGACGACAGCTGGTTAACGGAAAAAACATTTGTTTTTTAACATTTGAACTGTGAATTCCACAAATTGAATAAACTCTCTCCTCCAATTGATATTTTGCAACCCGCAGCCTGTTCTTGAGCATTCACTTCATCATTGAATATTTGATCGGCTATCAAATCATCCATTATCTCCTCCATTTCACATAAAGTATCATATGAAAAGAAGTTCTGATTCATTCAGTGCACCGAATATTGACAATTCTTTTCTTGTCAAATCTCTATTCCCTGACGTTTCCCTCGGAAATACCAAGAGAAATGTCGAGGAGATATTTCTCTCGACAGGTGATAGAAAATAAATTCAAGAATACACTCATGTTTGCTAAAAGAGAAAAGTGTATGTTTTCTGTTGGCTTTTCTACTCCCTGAAACTCAAGAATAGTCACCCTGGGGTATAAACAGAAATCTACGCGAGCAACAAGGAACGCAATGATATGATAATACCACATAAACAAGAGAGACACACTACTGTGTGCATCTCCTGTTATCCCACCCGACGCATCAACAAACCACGTGACAATGCGGCAGAGAGCACACAGCATACGTCGATATCCGTTCCTTGAGAGAATCGAGAAGAAATTGTGATGCTCTCTCAACATTTTTTAAGCTATTCTGTACGCTCTTATGAAACCACCATATTATTATCCAACATGAAAACTTCCCGATACTGTACCTACCACTTGAAATAACAAAATAATAACTAATCCTGAGATTTCTAAAATCGCTATTGCATCTATGAAAATATTTATTTATTGATTATGCCAAAGAATCCCTAGAACAAATATTCAAATTATCCGACTGGGGCTTGGTTTTTTCAATCGCTTGTCTTATATCAATAATTTTCGTCAATATGTGAAGAATCCTATTTTCATGAAATTTCAGTATTCACGAAGATACTCAGAATGGCCAATTTTCAATACCAACTACTTCTAGTGGTGTTACTTATGACGGGTTTTATACAAGAATTCAACCAGGCCGAACAAAAGATAACCAAACAGTCAATATTCCAAGAGATTGTAAAGACTTAAAGGATAAAGGTAAAAAAGAATTCAATGAAATAAACTTCAGTTGGATCATAGTGTAATAATTTTCATTATTGAGATTCAAAGTGATAAAATATCTATGTACTACTTTTTCTTCTGAGTCAAAACTTTTTAGTTGATGTTATCGCCACCAAAAATCTTTGGAATTCGTTCCTTTGAAATATTTTTATCGTAAGTTCATTACTACCAAATGACTTTAACTCTCATTCACTTTTTTCTCCTTACGATGTGGCAGTTAAAAATATTTTCATCTCATATTTACCATATGAACAATGGTGTTCCGCATTGATTCATTCCAGAAGCACTAATTTTCATGTCACTTGTAAATGATTTGTGAGGAGCAATATCGAGTCTGAATAAGAATTTTCTCTTCTTTCAGAAATGTTCGAATTAATGCACATTTTCTGAATTTTACGAATGGTTTGTTTTACGTGTTGGCCTAAAGAAATATTGAATTTCGTTTTCAATTCGAAATGATCAAAATAATTTCACAAGATTCTTGTTCGAAAATATGAATAGGACATGCATAAAATCTATTGTGCGATCATCTGAGGCTGCAAGACAAACTTTAGTCGCTATTTTTCATCGTTCAAGAATATAAATTTTATAAATGTTCTTGTCACAGCGAAATAGATTTTCGTAGACCAAAATGTATTGGGGATTAAATGAGTGATATTTTTTAATAACATTCTCTCTATATTTTTATTATTGAATTTTCAATGGAAACTAGAGAAAATTAAAAAAAATCAACTAAGAAAATGCGAATTTTCAATTTCAGATTTTTTCTTTTCATTTATAGTCATTTCACAATATCTGTCAGATCTAGTTCAATGTCCAGCGTGGCTTTAGCCGGGGAAGTAGTTGTGTTTTGTTAGATATTACAAATAACCCAAGTAGCACACCCATATTGGGACAATATTGGTACAATATTGTGAAAATATTGGCAAAATATTAAAATAATAATATTGGCGAGAAAAAGAATATGAACATTCGGTGATATTGGTCTAATATTCAAAAAATAATATTGGTCTAATATTCTCGAAGCAATATTTGCCTCAAAATGTTTGGAAATATTAGTACAATATCGCTGTAGCACACTAACATTGAAATAATATTGGTAAGATATTGGCAAAATATTAAAACGTAATTTTGGCGAGATAAAATTATTTCGGTATAATGGCACAATATTACTCGGACAATATACAAATAATATTAGTGAAATATTGAGAAAGTAATATTGGCCCCAAAATTTTTAGGGATATTGGTACAATATCATTTGCATATATTGGTAAAATATTCAAAGTGAATATGTTGCCTTGGAAACATTGATGAAATATTTCCAGAAAATGTCGAATAATTTAAAATTTCTACAATTTCGTTTCTACTTCAATTTACCACTGAGTAGATTGACTTGTAAACGCATTGTGAGGATCCTTATTTAATATATGTTACTATGATTCAGCTGTTGTTCCATATGTGGGGCCACTTGGCGTTTTCTTACCCAAGTTTAATCATGATTCATTTCAATATTGTTTATTGAATATTCGGCCAATATTCAAATTTCAATCCTGGTGATAATGTATTTTGTAATATTGTATCAATATTGTCTTTCAAATATTGGCGTAAGGTTTTCGTAACAATCTCAATCAATATAGGGTCAATATAATTTTTAGAATATGGATTAAATAATATTCCACCAATGTGCTATCAAACTTGGATATACAATATTGTTTTTTATCTCTTAAATCGATATGAGAGTAATATTGAAATCGCAATATTGGAGCTAGATACTGAAAACAATATGTAGGCAATATCGCTCTATCGATATTGGTGGAAATTATTGAACCAATATTGACCCAATATTTCATGAAACAATATACATTCAGAATAGGTTGAGCCAATATTTCACCAATATTATTAATGAAATATTGTTTTTCCAATATGAACTCATATTGGTTCAATATTATTTTTACATTTACAATATGAAAACAAGATTCAGCCAACATGAGGTGCTACCTGGAAAATCACATTTTTCAATTTTCAAGGAGAATGTTCCCCTTTTCAACATTGTCACAAGATTATTTATCACTTTTTGTACATTGAGATCTCCAATAAAACCCGTTGTTAACAGCAGGAAAAATGTCTAATGCTCCTGATAAAAACTTTTTTAAACTTTTTTCAGGCAACAATGTTTCTGGTGTTTACGAAATTCAGCCAAAACTCTCTCCCAAACCCTTTTTAGTTCTTTGTGATATGGAGACAAGAGGCGGCGGATGGACCTACATACAGAAAAGATTCGACGGATCTCAAGATTTTTATGTGGGTTGGACAGAATATAAATTTGGTTTTGGAGATCTTGATGGAGAATTTTGGCTGGGTCTAGAAAAAATTCATTTTCTGAGTGAGTCGGTGGAAGTAAAATTCAAATCTTTCGTATGATGGAAAAATCATCACTCAATGGTCAATGGTTAATGGCATTTTTTAGAATTTTGTATGGATTTAAATCATTTTATGTATATGTTTCAATAGACACAATTTTTCAACAGTTTTCGAACTCATTGTTCTTGTTAGAAACGTTAGTATATTTGATGGGTTCTGAATAATTAATCCATCGAATGAAAAATTTAAATTCTGAAGCGGAATACGTTTTATATCTTTGACAAATAATTCGAAACTGGTTTTAATATCGAAATGATCCCCTGAAAAACATACTTAATATTGCCAAATTATTCTTAAACAGTTTCTCTCGAAGTGGGCAAGCTTAGGTGCTGAATAGTATTTAGGTTTCAGTATAACGATTTCATTTTTCTATGTATGAATATAATGAGATGAAATAATTCCGTTATAAGTGCCAGCTTCCTGAATTTTTAGCAGTAAAATAGAATTGAATAAAAAAAAAATATTTTGAAAATTTGAGTTACTGGAGATATTCAACAGCATGGTAATCACTAGATTAACTTCAATGTAACCGCTTTAATAGTAACTATTAATGGTAGGTATGAATTTAATCTATTTTCTAAAAATTCAACAAACTAAGTATGTATGCCTGAATAATTTCTGATTATTGAAGGAAAAAATTGAGTTATATAAAACCACATTCTGAATATGAATATAAATGGCGATCGATAAAATCAGAAAACTGAACAAGCACACATAATATAATCTGAATTTTTTATTAGTTTGGTAATTGTAGATTTCATGACAATTGGATGATACCTAAACATCCTGGATTTCTAGAGTAGTCAGGGATATTCAAATGAGGATTTGAAAGCTACAAGGAGTGATTCTTGTAGAAAAAAAATAAAATGATTTCAGTTGAAATGATCTTTTCGATAATGTATACAAAAAATTACTTGTCGTTTGCAGCTTCTGCAGGTGCTGAGTTACACATAGATATGGTAGACATAGGCCGGATTACAGTTTACGCACATTATAGAAACTTTAAAATAGGCTCCGAATCTAATGGTTATCCACTTATTGATCTGACCGATTTCAGTGGTGATGCCGGAGACTCTTTGAGTTATCATATCGGCCAGAAATTCAGTACTAAAGATAATGATCAGGATGAGAATCATTCTGGAAATTGTGCTGAGAATATAAGTGAGTATATTACCATTGAATAAAATTTACTATTATTATAACTTTCAATGTTTTAAAATGAACCAATGCAATCATCATTTCTACTTTTTTTTTTCGAAAACTCGATCGCACCTTCATTGCACTGACAATATATTTTCCTACGAACGTGCTGAAAATTTACTTTTCCGCACGATTTTTCGTTTTGAAAGTTGTACTTTTCTGTACGATTTTGTATTGTTGAAAATGAGGATATTAAGGACTTACTAAATGATCTATGTAACTATTCTGTCTTATTAGTCATTGTGTAGCATTACTATAAAAACTTGTTTATTAAAAACCCTGTTTTTTCATAAATAAGATGGACAAAAACGCTCGTAGGAAAAATATTGTACCTAACTCTTACGGAAAATGTCTTTTCCACACTTGTTAGGTAAATAACTATTCCTTGCTTAACAACCAATCAGTGGATTTCAAATTTTGAAATTCAGCCAATAGAATCGGAACTACAGTGAAAATATAGCTTGTCGCGTTATTTTCACGGTGATAAACCTGCTAATTTTTGCTTACTATCAATGATTTAAATTATAAACGTCAAACTTATGCGTTTTGATTAGTTATCTTTATTTATCAATATGAGCGATCGTTGGGGACAAATGTCCATTGGTATCATAGGTGAGGCCGTGGAAAATGGTATTCCGTTGAATACAGCTAGAAGTAAAGCATCAATTACCAGGTGACACCATTTTTCTTATTTTCAAATAGGTTTTCTTATTTTCAAAAAGTGAAAAAATTTACATTTCAAACTTTCAAAAATTTGATCAAAAAGAATTTAGTCACCAAATGTTATTATAATGCAGAAGAGTACATGGCTAACCCACCTGTTGTAACAGCGTCCAACGGTTGATGCATAACCTCATTTTATGCATGTATTTTAATATGTATGTAACTGTACTCGTGTTTTACGTATTTGTTCAATATTTCTTAATGTACTTATTATATTGTTTATGTTCAATATTTCAATATCTTTTTGTATGTATGTATAAGCATTTTATCCTTATGTGATTTCCTGATTCTAGCATCAGGCTCTACTTGTAACACTTGACTTGCTACAAATGTATGTATTTGCATAACGTAGTCAAATAAACGCTATATTGTCGTCCTAAATATAATCCGTGGTATGATTAAAAACCTATAATTTTTTGTAATATCAATTCCTTGGCAATCCCATTTGGGATTGCAATTCATTATATTTCCAAAAAATTATCGGTAAAAATCATACCACTCATTATATTATCCCTGATAATGAAGTTGGTTATTGAGGAAACAGTTTGAAAAGATTTTAAGGGCCGGTTTTTTTGAATGAACAACTGGTCCTATGTGTAATTAGCTGACCATTGATACCGTTAGCACTTTTTCTTTAATCTTCCACTTAGGCTATTGTAGCAAGGATATTAAAAAATTGTTGGATGTTTCTCTTTGAATCGACTACAAATAGGGCAAATACCGGTAGTATGGATAATGTGTGGATATTGACAGGGACGCGCCGTCCATATGGGCAAGATCGTGCGGCGCACGACGGCGACCAGTACCAGTGGCAAGCAAGACGAATTATCCGAAGAAGCGCCCCTTTTCTACGATCCAAGTCTTTGGACAAGTGTATTGTCTTCAATTCAACTGCAAGAACTTGTTGAAGAAGGTCCAATGCAATATCGAAATAAAACTATGTATCAGTATCCTACAGACAAAAGTTTGTTAAATGGTGAAAAGGTTCAGCGTCATTAGTTGCTATATTCTAATGAAGAAAATGCAGTTTTCTGCTGCTCCTGTAAAATATTCAATGACCCCAACACAATCCATTATCTTTTAAAATTAAAAAAAAAACTAAATTAAGTAACCAAGACGGTTTCAATGATTGGCATAATTTGAGCGAACATTTGAAAATCGATAAAAAATGTATATTTATGTGTGTCTGGTCAGATTTACTAGAACGATTAAAAACTAATCGGAAATGCAAATTTATTTAAAAATGAAACCAAACTTTGGCGTAGTGTCATTGAAAGAATAATTAATACTATTCAATTTCAAAATGATAGCAAAATTTTATCCAGTCATGTCTGCACATATTAATAAATCTCAAAAAAATATTTCATTTTGCCTTGGAGATAAAATTCAAAACGAAAGCATTAAATTAATAACCCCTCTAAGATTTCAGTTGGGCGAAATTTACGATGCTCTTTTTGAAATTTTATCCAGAAATAATTTTGACGGGAGTTTGCATTTTGGACACCAAGGAAATAAAAGGACTAATTCAACATGCATTTTGGGCACCGACCCAAAAGGTACCCATTACAAAAATTGCATTTTGGGCACCGAGCCTTATTTTTCATTCGTCATTTTTATAATTTTGGGTAGGTTAATAGGTAAATAATACAAAACTATTTTAAAGCATACGAAAATATGTTTATTATTGTATTATGATTACATTAAAACTAAATTTAAAATTATCAAACACTAACACTGGTTTTCCTCTATTACTGGAAATTATTTTGGTCAACTATACACGATACGCGCTATAACAATCTCGATAACCAAAGAATAATTAAATGTGTTTTTTTGTGTTTTTGCAGGGGGGCTTTATATAGGTTACATGAGAACATCCATTAATACGTACTTAAATCGTAATAAAATCTTCGGTACCCAAATTGCAGTTTTCATAATCCCTCGAAACTGACCGCAAAGGGTGCCTACCTGTTTGGTGCCCGATTTGCATGCGCCCATTTTGACAATACTACAAAACATCTAGCTACCTGTTTAGGTAAACAAATAAACAATTATAAATTTGTGTGTATGGTAGTCTTGTGGTACAAGATTCTAAATAAAGTGGATGTTGTTACTAAGATTCTGCAATCAAAAATATTTAATATTTCCCAGGCTTGCGAAAGTTTGAATAAACTCAATGAATTTGTAAAACAATATCGTTCTGACAAAGGCTTTTTGACTTATTAGTAGCTTCTTGCTTTCGACAGTGAACTATGCGAGAAGGGTGGCAATTTTAGCTCAATAGTATAATATTGGTAAAAGGCGCCTATCATTATTCCACACGACGCGACGGCGCCAAAAATACTTGCCGCGTTCCTGGATATTGATAAGTGCCTTGCAAGCCATTATTCTCAATAATTTGGTGAATTGTCGGGATAAAATATTGAGATCCTTCTGAATTGATATATTTTGGGACCTCTCTGTCAAGCAAGAATTGTGTTTCTTGAGTGAACCGCTCCATTAAAAAGGTTGACACAGCCGATTCACACAAAAGGAGTTTTTATTTTCAGAATCCAATTATATTTTGGCCACCATCATGGTATAATGCCGTCTTGAAAATTATTTTGTATTGAGTTAGTTTCAAGACGAACCAAATACTCCGGTCTATTTTGATGTGGAAAAACGCTTTTTCCTATGCCAAATGTTGATTTGAGTAGAATAACACTTTTGTGAGAAAAGCGTAGTGTCGGAATTTAATAAAATTCCTAGTTTAAATTCGAAAAATAATAAAATTCCGAGATTAAAGTTGGATCTCAATTAAATTATGAGTTCAAAGTCAGAAAATAATAAAATCTGAATTTGGTAAAATTCCGATTTTGAAGTCGGAAAGAGAGATCTAAAGTAATCTTTTCAACTTTTTTTTGACGAAAGATTGTTTGAAATCTATAAGAGTGAAGCAGTATTAACATAATCGTAATGAAATTCACAAACTTTCCGTTTAAAAAAATTGATTCAAATTCTGAAATTGAATTGTACGTACCTATCAGAAATATTTCGACTGAAAACAGTATTCCACAACAATGTTAGAACTTGCTGAAGCTGAGTTACTTGTCAAAAAATGTCATGATGGCTGTATCCAGAATGTCATACGGAGACAAAAAAAGTGAAAATATACCGAGTGTCTCATTTAAAAATCAAAAGTTTATAGCACTTCCGGTGAGACCAAAAGTTGCACGAATCTGAGTCACTTGTCAGAAGATGCAGTTTTATGTATCATACAGATCCTCCAAGTTTCATTACAATATCTTCAAAACCAAAAAGTTATAGGGGCGAGCCACTTTCCATGGACACCCGTTATACCTTTCGAATGGCTATTGTATATGTATATTCGCTTGGGAATTTCACTTCCTAATCACATTTTCAAGTGTTTCAGCCGATAATACTATATTTTTGCAGTGGGTGGTGGTGGTTGGTGGTATAAATCATGTTACCATAGTAATTTGAATGGGATTTATTCTTATATGAAGATTAGTCAGAAGAATGCCAGCTCACCAATTTGGAATACCCATTATAGCTTGGACGGATATTCCATTACCAAAACAAGAATGTTGGTTAGACAAACTACTGTTGATTAAAATATGCGTTTATGAATTATGTATGGAAGATGAGTTCATGAATATAATAAAATAATAAAAACGCCAAATTGTACCTATTGTTATTCAAATATTTCTTTCAATCTGGGAAAACCAGAAAATTATTTCTCCTCCTACTCCTATAGAAAGTACACATTTTTCTCCCTCAAATCAGGGAGGAAACTCATTATTTTCCTCCCTAGGGAGGCACATGCCTATGAAAAAATTAACACTCAATCTCAATCCCAAATGGATAAGCTAAACAAATATCCAATAATTTATATAACTAATAGAAGAAGAAAAAAGGAAAATAACTTACTTAATAAAGAAAAAAAAATTACCGATTGCCGCGATCGAACCCAACCCGCTACCTTCAGTTTACTTGTCAGCGTCGCTTACCACTACGCCATCAGAGTAATTTAGATGTGTATGAATTAATTTTGTATACTTTCCATCATGCAAGTATAAGTCCGTTTTAAACAAAAGCAGTTGAGATGCGTTTTAAATTTACAAAAAAAGGTTTATTAAGTGGGTAGGAGGAAAAATCATATGTAGTACATTGGAGTAAAGTGCCTTTTACTCCATTGCATGATTACTACATCCTGCGGGAGAAAAAGTGGTACTTTTCTCCCTTGTAATACAACTAGCTAATAAATAATGTAGTGATGGAATTTCCCTTGATAATGCCTATGACCTTTAAGTTGTTAACGTAAATCTGGAACATCTGAACGAATCTCCATGTATATCAACTTTAGCCAGCCTGTAAATTAGAGGCAGTAGCGTGCCCAAGATGGGGGTTTTGGTATAAAATTTTACCAAACATGACGTCAGTCTCTTCTTGAGGTAAATATTATTTAAGTAAAGGTAGTTATTTTCAAAAGGACTATTTCCTGAACTTCAGGGCAAAAATAAATATACCTAAGTTAGGGATGAGAGGAGTTTCATCGAAACTTTTCAAGAACATTTAAAATAATTTATATTTGCAGCTACATTCCATCCAAGTATCTGTAACAATATGGTTATATTCGTTAAAATTAAAATATCTTTTCTTAGTGGAAAACAAATGTATCCTTGTTCTGTTTGATTTCCGGGTTTTGCCGTGGTCTTCTTTGGTGAAATCTCCAAACGTTTCAACTGCAACTGCGGCAATCATCTTCAGTGGCATGGTCGAAGTACTTCTCTCGACGTATCAGTCGCAATCCTGAAAATGTCCCATTTCATCAATTCACATACAAGCACAAAAAATCAAATGACATCTTATATAATTTATAAGTCCACTTACCACTGATTAATTTTTCTTTTTGAGATTGTTCAAAATATCGTCTAAAATAGGGTCTTCGTTACCCAGTTAAGGTTTTTTCAAAATCTCATTGAAGAATGTATCCCAATTTGTAAACAGCATTGATTCTTTGCCCGAATGCATCAACTCAAAGTCAGTTTCAACCTGAAAGATAAAATATTTATTTTATTTTTGTTGTATTCAATGAAAATATTTAGAAAGACTCAGATCAGAATCAATATAATGTTTGAGTTATCGTATATAGGTACGAGACTGAATTGAAGTTTGGCCAAGTTTACAGACAAAAATAGTTTTTAATTATTATTCAATTTGAAAAAATCAAAAGAATAATTTGGTTTTGTGTCGAAAATAACGAGGCTCTGTTCAATTTTTACCAAAAAATATACCCTGGGGATATTCCAGTAAGGGCTAACAAGCTATTAATTCAAATAATGGCGAATTTTTAGCACCCACCCCGATATTTATGCGTTAATTTTCATAATCTTATACCTGTGCCAAACATAAATGATTCAGTCTAATACCATTATGATTTATGAATCTGATGGAAAAAATTTGGCGTAAATCATGTTTCAACAAGACGCCATATTCTTTCTCGCAATTACAGATATGTTAATTGATTAACTTACTGTTGAATACCGGAATCAATTCTTCTTATTTCCATTGTCGCAGAAATTCCTCAATGTTATAAAAAACACAAATGATAGTTACAAAACAAAACCACAACCAAATCTTCGTTGATTCGCTCATAAACATGGCCGTCGCGTACTACCAAGACAATCGGCGAACTTCGATCGACGCGAGACACGAGATCACCCCCACTAAGTCGACAATTTTATTGTTAAGACTCCAAGTACGTATGAAATACTTCAAGTTAGAATAGCCTAGTATTGGGTAAAACTGTGTCTGGTATCCAACTAAGTTGTCATTGATTTCAACCATAATGATAGAAATTCTCACTTATAATCTCCCTAGTGCTTGAATTATTGCCGGAAATTTTTCGAGTATTACATGAATTTTTTAAAAATTTTTCTTTAAAAATTCATGTACGAGATAAATTTTCAGCAATTAATTCAAGCACGCGGGGGATTCGGTAGGAAAATTTCACACCAAAATATATTAAATTAATGGTTAATTCAACTGACTTGTAGATTATTCTGAGAGAAAACAAGTTGTAACATCAGTGGGCCATGAAAGGTTTTTGTTGATATAATGACAGTTACGCGTTGGTATTAGTGGCGGTGTTTGTATGTGAGAAAGGAAAATTCATTTTGCGACATTTTCAACCTATAATTACATTGCACATCACGCAGAACTAAAATAGTTTTGACTGGTCCATGCGGATTGTCTATTGGGAAGTGATGTGGAAAGGAATTCTTGCAAATTTCAGCCGAGTATTCACGAAAAGATAAGTTCATGTAGTCAAGCATTGGTAGATTTGATTGATATACATTTTTTACCGATGGACCTATTCATCGTTGAAATGCAAGTTCTCAAAATTTTTTCAGACACATTCGAAATATTTAGTGAATATATAATTATAAAATATTATCTCCTTTCATATGAAAAATAACATTCCATTTGTACATAAAAGCAAAATGTTAACTATCACATGTCAAATATTTGACAGAAAAATTTCCACTTATTAATTTCGCCCAGGGTACCCAGGAGGATAAAAATTTCCGGAAATTTTTTGATTTGCCATGGCAACTAAATACAAATCAATTTTTTAATTGGCTGAAAAAGTGAGGTGTGAAATTTTCAATAAAATTATTGAAATTATTCGATCAAGAGGATGTTTCTACAATTGAGAATGAATGCTCTTGTTCATAAAATGAATTTATTTTGATTCAATGTGAAATTCAGAGCTATGATTAATAATAACACATTTTGACGTAAATTTTGCATTTCCTCAAAAGAATACAATTGAATACTCATATAAACATTATATCCTCTCTTATTTTCAGACATGTATTCTTGTTGGATCAAGAGTAAAAAATATCCAGTGAAATTGATCGTAATCTTGGCACTCAAGAATATCTCTCTTTTCAAAATGATATAAGAATTTTCTTCTTTCAAAACAAATTTTTTCAATTCAAATATACTACAATATAAGGGTTATTTGGAAAATCACTGAAAGGATAGAAGTATACTTAATTTTTTCTGGCGGTATCAATATAGATTTAAATTCTTACCAGTCAGCATGATGAAGGTTTGGTGAGTTGTTGAGCGCGCGCCTGCGAAGGTTTCTAACGAAAAACAAATAAAAAAAACGATTTTGGGGTCGAGAATCACGTTTTTCATAAAAATTTTAGAATTGAAGTTGGCGGCTGCAAAATAGCGGAATAGTCTTGTGATTATAATTGGACTTTGTTAAAAATTTATAAGTAGGGTTCTTTGGAGTATGGTGATTACGTTTTTAAAATACGTGAAATTAATAATAAATAATCAAATAATCTATTTCTCAGTTATTTATTGATGTATTTTGAAATATTTTTCACTGGTTGTTTAGTTTTGATCTATATTTTAATTCCACCTCGTTGAACATAGTATCAACAAGATCATTGAACTTATCCATTATATAGTAGAATGTCAAATCTGATACATCGAGGTTTTGACTGAGAGTCCATCAGTCCGTAATTTTTTGTTATATTCATGAATCGTATCATATACTCTTACACCTTCTCAAACAACAAAGTCGTCGATGGTGAAGATACAAACCAACTCATAGCCAAAATTGATCAAGAAAAATCTGTTAATACATCTCATGAGTGAGCATAAGAATTCCTTAGAATAGGTGTAATAAGGACGGCTAATCGAAAGTTTCGAAAGTAATCGAAGATTTAAAATGCCATTTATGACTAAGGTCTACCAAACAAGTATTGTGACGTCCTTTGTAGTTGTAAAAATTCAAGTCATAGTGACATAAATCGCTTAATGAACACACGGAAAAAATGTCTATAGTTTTTTCCACAATTATTTGAAATTTTCAAATTGTGTCTGGAATGGTTACAGAAACAATTTTGTGAAGAAATTTCGCACACCATCATTTATCCTAATTAGTTGTAATAATATATACACATTGTGTATATTTCTTTGAATCAATTTCTACACAATATTGTTCAAATTTGTTAACAACACCGTTGTGTATGAATGTGACAGATATTTTAGTTTTTTTATACAATTGTGTTGACGTTATAATTGAAAAATACACAATATTGTGCTATTATTTTACACACCATTTTGTTTTTATTAAAGTTCTGTGGACAAAATTGAAATTCAGAATGCACAATACTGTACTAGTTATTTACGTAATCAGTTATGAAAAGACCGATATTGTTCGATGAGTGTAATATTTGCTTTTCACAACGTATTTCGTACAAAATTTCATCTAATGATATCATTTCATGAATAAAATACATTGGTTTTCTTCTGATATGGGACAGTGGCATTGGCACTTGTCAGAATGAATATTTAATAAGCAATATCAAACGTGTCAGACTTATGTCAAAAATGAGTAGTTGTTCCGACGAAATAGCGTCTGATACAGAAGAATCGGCAAAAATCTAAAGTTAGATATGACGCAGCAAATCCTGTTTTGAATATTTTCAAAGATAAAGTTATTAGTTTTTCATTCTATTTCATTACACAACTAGTTGGTTAATGAATATTACACAACTCATTTTCACTTGTCTCTAGTGACAGTTTTGAAAAAACTTACGTTTCATAATTCACAAACGTCATGTAAAACCTGACATTTCGAAACTGAATTAGATAATAGTTATTTATGATACAAGTGTTAAAAGTGGCATTTTATTTTGTGAGTGGGGAATATTGCGAAACGAGCGTTAGCGAGTGGAGCAACCCCACGAGCAAAATAAAATCACTTTTAACAAATGTATCATACAAAATTTTTTGTTCAACAGTTACTGCTAGTAAGAAAAAAACAAAAAAAAAATAAGATCCATAAGGATTCGAACACACGATCTTTGGATTACAAGGCTGACTGACAGATACTTCAAATATAATAAACCCCAACGCACTTTATTTATGAATGTCATTATTTGTCAGTGATGAAGGACATTCTACAGTTGGACTAAATACTACTTCGTTTGTAACTTCAAAAGGAATTAGTATTATCAATTGCGCAAACGACCAAATACACGTGTGAACTTTTACAAACGATTCCTCTTGAGTAGGTGTTCTGATTATAATATCTGATTGAAGTGTTTCTATTAGAGAGATCTATATTACTGAGTATCCATCATCTCATCTGTCATTTTACTTTTAACACTAGTGTTAAAAGTACTTTTAACACTAGTGTTAAAAGTGATTTTGTGAAAACGTCAGTTTTTAGTTCATGTGTCAATGAATTAAAAACGTCATTTTTAATGTCAGTTGTACAAAAAAGAATTTTACACAATGCTCAAAATTTCTTTTAGAGAATATAACTTTAAAATACTCCCTATTGTGTGAGAACATTTACAGAATAAGTCGGGGGCTGAATGGAACTGGTGTTGAAGATTGCTTTGGTCTTGCTAGTAAGTCTCGGCCTTAGTGAATTCTAGTATAGCGCGGGTTGTGCATTCTAACGGCGGGTGGTCCTGTTTGTGATCTATTACATATTTCGTGTTGTACCTTTTGAATAAAAAATGTGTAAAAATTTATTCACAATAATGTGTTACACATATTGTATATATATATATACAATTTGGAATTTATATATATATATATATATATATATGTATATATATATGTACAATTTGGAAAGATTATTTGGGTAAGCAGCAAGCAAAACGTGTACTCTTTTAACACTATATTTCCAATATTTCAACAGTGGTTACTGTCATCTTCAGGGAAGCTACAATTAATAAGCGAATGTATACTAAAATGGGGTGAAGCCCAATAACAGCTATACTTACTGTGTCTTTGAGGTTGATTGCAAAATGATGTGATGAAAGTGATACAATAATTATCGAATGGGAAACATGAAGTTGATGATAAAATAACATTAAAAGGTCAATAATTAAAATAATTAGTCAATTAATACACATTTTTTTAAATTTATATAGATAATTTCCACGTGTGGAGATACTCAAGCACGTGTCTATCTATCATCTTGGTTAGGAAACAGACAAGTGACATATGTTTCATGTAATTAAAAGAAGAAAATTATGAAATTGAAGTTTGACAGGTAGAGTCCACGATTTGGCCTCTGCTTGTGAGTAAACCAGCTAATTGTACCAACTCAGAAGGGCGAGCATATTTCTTATTGAATTGTTAGAAGAATTATTTAAAGATTAATTTGAAACATTATTTGACAGTTGTTCTGTCGGTTTTTTATCAATGAGTAATAAATATGAATAAATTTCACTTAAATGATTGAGATCTGTTTTTTTATTTAAGCAGTTATCTGATTGAGAGATGAAAGCCATTTCCATGAAAAGTCTCTTAGTAGAGTTAACTTCCTTGGTCAAAATTTTAGTGTTACTATAATTCATAATGTGTCCTGTATTATTTACATGTTCACTTAATGCACATCTTTCAGGATGACATCTGCAATCACTTTTGTGTGATGTAATTCTACATTTAAGAGTTCTTGAAGTTTGGCCTATATATGTCTTATCACAATTTGAACAGGGAATACAATATACTAATTGAGATTGAGAGGTTTTATCCTTCTCCTTCACCTTCACCTTGGTAAAAATGGAATTAATTGTTAAAACTGTTTTATTAGCGATTTTAATATGATCAAACTCTCTGAGAATTCGAGCAAGCTTAGATGAGACATCTGTTATATAAGCAAGTGAGGTAAAGAAAAATTGTTGAATTGGATTCCTGTCAACTACATCATTGATAGCAGTGACATTTTGAGGATTATTAATATTATTTATTATATTAGGTATATCTATGGTTGAAGTACTAAACAGGATCTTTTTTAATAATGTAGAAGGGTAAGAATTATCAATGAATAAATTATATAAAATTTTAAGATTTTTTTGATGAAAAGAAGAATCAGAAATACAGAGTATTCGATGTTTCATTTGTTTTACCAAATTAACTTTCATGGACTGCTTGTGGTATGAATGGTAATTCATATATCTTCCACTACTCATCGGTTTTCTATACCAATCAATGAGAATGGTATTTTCCCTTGTGCGTCGAAATTTTGTGTCCAAGAAGGGAACACTACGTTCCTCATCCTCACGTTCTATGGTAAACTGTATGAACGGATCATAACTATTGAATACATCAACTACTTCTGTAGTTCCTTCAAGTGGTAACGCTATAATTAAGTCGTCCACATATTTTTTGATAAAGACTAAATTGAACGGTAATACCTGTAAGACCATGTCTAGTATGTCATCCATGACATACATTGCAAGTATAGGACTTACCTTCGCCCCCATGGGGGTTCCGAAAGTCTGTTTATAAAATTTGTTGTCAAATGAAAAATATGTATTGTTAAATAGGAAAGTGATTAATTGAAAAAAGGTATCTTTGTTAATACTACAATGACTGCTGATACGCTCCCATTTTTTATCAATGACTCGTATGCAAGCATCTAAATAAACATGACTAAACAAGGAAACTACATCCAGAACATAACCCTCAGGGAGTTTCATCCCATTAAAAATTGTTGAAACTTCAAAAGAATCTTTAATATAATATTCATTACTATAGTCGTATGATGCAGTCAGAATATCTGTCAAAAACGATGCCAACGATTCTGTAGGAATACCTATCGAAGAGATAATAGGCCTAGCTGAAAGTGTAGGTTAATGGATTTTTAGCAATGCATAAAATTTAGGGCAAATCCCATTATAAGTTGTGAGTTTCTTTTTTTTAACTTCATCTATTTGCTTTGAGGTGAATAAATTTTTTATTAACTGATTACATTTAGTTTGAATTTGTGTTGTCGGATCTTTTGGAAGTGAAGTATAGGACTGATTATTATTTAAAAGTTCATTAGAAAGATTTATGTATTGAGGTTTTTCAAGGATAACTGTGACATTGCCTTTGTCAGACTTTGTGACTACTACATTTGGATTATTTTTTAAAAAAATTTTTGTTTTATTATATAAATTATGGAAAAAAGTTTTTGAGTGTTTTGAAGAATGTATGAAATTTGTAATAATATTTGTAGATTGTGCAATAATTGAATTTTTATGAGAATTATCTATTGCTGATACTACATAGTCCACATCTGCTAATAGACTCTTTATGGAAAAATCCTTACCTACTATGGGTTCAATACTAAATTTATTATATATATATATATATTTATATATATATATTTATATATATATATATATATATATATAAATTACAACCAGGTGTACTAATTTGCGACAATAATTGTATACATTATTTACACATTTTTTTTACTCTGTTGAAGGAGAATATTTACATAGGTATTTCTTTCCATGCAGTTTTGAAATAAATCATTCAAGCTTTTCATATTGTATAGGAAGAACATGCTTATGATCACTGATGTTGTGAAATAAGTAGTGTTGCATTGGTTTTTTGGAGGCTCTGAATCAGGTAGGGCGCAGTTGTAATCGATAGTCCGGAAAATAGTATTGATTCAATCATACGCCCGTCTTCACAGAAATGCATAGACCAGTCTTTTGACTGTTCAGAGCTTCGTCTATGTCAAGTTTCCTTGTACACTCTGAATGTTTCAAACTGTGAAAAGATCGAGAAGGGAAAAATTCTTCATTGAAAAATATGATTTTTGTCATCTCTAACAGAAAACAAGGTGAATCCATGCTGAACCTTGAACTACATCTAATAGATATCGTAAAAAGTCCCTAACTAAAGAATGTGGAAATTAAAATTTTCATTCAGACAGTTAATTATTTAATTGTCCAGTTTTCATTGAAAATTCATGTGTAATGAGATCTTTCGCCCTGAGCATTTTTCCTTAATTGCTCCCAGTTTTCGGAAACATAATTTTCAAGATTATTTTTTATCAATGACAACGGCAAAGGTGCAGTCTTAATGGGAAGATTACCATTCATAGACCCAGAACCAGTGTTTGTGATTAGCAAAACCCTATGCGGAAAGATAGTTGAAGTAGTTGTTTTCTGTTAGATATTACAAATAAATCACATTTTTCAATTTTCATGGAGAATGTTCCCCTTTTAAACATGAATACCTTCCAAGAGGTTTTCTTGAACGATGGAAGATATCGACTAAAGTTTGTCTTTCAGCCGCAGATGATTCCACAACAGATTTTATGAATATTCTTTTCATATTTTCGAACGAAAATCAAAATGCAATACCCATAACAGGTGTATATCAAAAAATAACTTTCAAAGTGTTACCGCGCGCAGAAGAAATATTTCCATTACTTCCATCCTCGATGTGTATATTTGCTTCTGAAGAGCCTGCTTTTCAATTCTATTAATCTCCCTGATGAGCTTGGCAAAGCGAAATAAATTTTCGTCGGCAAAAATGTATTGGGGAATGAATGCGAGAGAAGCGAACCTTGCTTCAATAAATTAACGGTTTCCGTGAGTGATACTTTTTAATGACATTCTCCATATCTAATTTATTTAATGATTTTTTCAATGAAAACTAGAGAAAATTAAAAAAATCAACTTTCTGAATGAAAATGCGATTTTTCACTTTAGGATTTTTTCTTTTCTTTTCAGTTAGAGTTTTTTCACAATATCTATCAGGTGTAGTTCAACGTGCAGTGTGGCTTTAGCTGGGGAAGTAGTTGGTTTCTGTTGGATATTACAATTAAATCATATTTTTCAATTTTCAATTTTAATGGAGTATGTTCCCCTTTTCAATTATGAGAAATTTCCACCCACAATATCATTGTATCACAACTTACAATAAATTCATAAAAGGAAATATATTGAATTTTGCCAGAAAAACATTGTATCGGGCATCGCAATGTTTTTTCTACAAAACAAACCAATTATTTGAGATTGTCCCATAATTGAGTTACTACGTTTTTACATAGGTTGGATGGAAATTTCCTGTTACAATGAGACTATTTTGCTGAATTTGATCGGATTCATTCGAGATACAATGATGATTCTTATATCAAAATGGAGCTCACACTTCGACGAAACTTTTCATGGAATGATTGAAAAACATTGCAACTTGACTTACAATGTTTGAAGCTTGTAGATGATGTAGTAATTTGATTACTCACATTTCGGACTTCCATAGTCTTAATGGTTGAAAGATTTCTACTTAATTCTTTAAATTTTTGAAAAATATTAAAGAAGTAGAAATCTTCCAACCGTGCTGTCCAATTCCACATGTGAGAACGTTAACTACTTCTAATGATGAAATATTGGAAGATCATATTTGATAAAAAGATATTCCTCTACTCGAAGAATCTACGAATGTTTCTATATTTTATTTCATATGGTAGAGTAAGTGCAGTACAGTGGATTTATTTGTTGAATCTCTTCAATAAAACATGAATACGATCCTGGAGTATTTGTACTATATATATGATCGACGTGATGGATGAGGGTTTTCACTCATAATGTTACTGACGCAGATTCACATTTGTTGGCTAGTGTTCCTATCCACGAAGAGTTCAGCAGAAGTCTTCAACAACGATATAGATTTGGTGAGTTTTTAACCAGAATATTTTTTCATATGATTTTCTCTCTCTCTCTCTCTCAACCAATGAGAATGGTCATTTTAGTGAAACAAATGAACATTTATAATTTCTATTTTACATGATTATGCATAGAGTAACTCCACCAATATTTTTTATTTTTATTTTTTTCATTTACATAGTAACCAATTTAATAATAATAATAAATCAACTCCACTCATGCCTTACAATAGTGTATGGTGAAAAGGTGGAGTGCCAGCAGAAAGTGTATTTTAACCCAGAAGTTTTGTTCACTATTGAGTGGAAGATTGATTTTGTGCATAAAATTTTTGCTTTTTGGGCATGTTAATCTTTCACAATCCGAAAAGGTAAAATGCAGATTTAAAAAAATCCATGCCAGTGTAGAAAGGTAAATTGGACAATTTGCCCCAATAAATTATTTCGTTTACAAGACCGCTTGCCTATCAAAGTCAAATTAAGTAAAATAACTTTTCTTTTCCGAAAAACATTGATTTCTCGGATACCACATCTGTATCTGTTCATAAGGTTCATGAGGTTTGAAGATAAGACCTTTTTTGTCTGATGCACTGAAAAGCGTGTGAATTTTCGAGATCATAACACGCCGTGCTATAAGGGTTTTGTTATTTAACAACACCAAGTTTCATCGTATGAAGCGTCAAATGAGATTCAATTAATAATAATAATAATAATAATAAAGTTTATTCAGAACGAAATAAAGAACATAGTACAATAAAAAGAATAATGTTAACAATTAGCTGAAACAGAATAATTGTACAACAAACTACAAAAATTGCACTTCTGGAATAAACAAATAAACCACTAAGGCTAAGAAGCCAGCGCATGGCTGTGACATGTCTTAGCATTATACAATTCAGTAGAAATATGATACATAAAAGAGTCATATTCAATTTCAGATAAAAATAATAACAATGACAATAATGACAATGATGATAATAGTAGCAATAATGACAGAAATGACAATAACGATAAAAATAATATTCAACGCATAATACACTACGTCTTAGTAATAATACAACAATAATATTTATATACATACTTATTTACATACTTACATAATATATAATTCTGATAATATTATTCAAAGAACAACTTTTTGAAAGTTTGACAGTTGTAGGTACTTGGGACATAACGCCAGTGGTTGTTCTGTTTCTCAGTGAATATTAGCACAGGAAAATTTATTCGGATCTATTAGATTGTGTATTATTTTTCTTTCTGTTTTGTGGAGGTACTGTTTTATATATTTTTCAAATAGTACTATTGAGATTGAGTCTTTGATATTCTTATTGAAAATTCTCGTGCTTAGATAGTTTCAAAAGAATACTCTATTTTTGCCCTTGTGTTATAGTTGTGATCAATGTCTGTAAAACTATTTCTGTTTTTGTATTGATCTACAGCTACACGTAGAAAATAAATTTGTCTGAGGTCTAATATTTTTCTTTCAGAATAAAGCAAAGTCGATGAATACGTTCGACTTTTATTGATACAAATCTTCAGGATTTTTTTCTGTAAAATATCTAAAAAAGTTAAGTAACTGCTGGCAACACCTCCCCAACCTAATATTCCCTAGGACAATCTGCATTCGACCAATGCATGGTAAAGAATTTTCATTTCGACAATACTTGACATCAGAAACCAATAACCTACTTGATTCGATGTAATATAATATAAGGAAAATTATCATGATATAAAATTCATTCCCAGCATTAATTTCGATATCAAGATGAAGGCATAAAAAAATACTTATGATGCACGTTTAAAGAAACAGTTCCTTTGAAGAACTATCAACGTTACTGGCATTCCGATTAACGTAATACCGTTCACTGGGAATGCTTTAAAGGCTCACTTGTACACTAGTATCATAATATACTATATTAACAAAGAAATTCTTCAAGGTGACATTTGCTCTCTCGATACATAGGATATTGCTTTCATCAATAAATATTCTTTATTTCTCATTTGTCTCCTGAAATAGCGTTTGAAAATAAGGGTTCATCGTGGATGTATTGATCTGTACACATGGAAAGAATAATAACATCATTTATGTGGACTAACCTAACCTGGCATGTGGTCTGAAATACGCTGAAGAGTTGAAGGTGAAATTTGAATCCCAAAGTGCAGTTTTAGATATTCGCATCAACGTTTCCACAAAATAAAAATTAGTTCGAGTGTCCATCGGTAAAATTTTTACTGATATATACCCCCTCCAAACTGTCTGTATGGATTATTTGGACCAAGTCTGCCACCGTTTTCCTTGGTGACTTTTTTGTTTCGGGGGCGTTTTTCCAAAAAAAAATTGTTTTCCTCGTGTTTCCTAATTACGGTACAAAACTACAGATGGTGATCAGGTCGTTTTGAGAAAAAAAGTTCTTATGAAGGGCTATGAGGGCATTAAAAAAAAAACTTCAATGCCTTGTATCTCAGAAACGAAGCAACTCCGGACATATGTTTATAAAACCTTTTTTTCTCAATACGACCTAACGAATCACCTTCTGCAGTTTTGTACCGTAGTTAGGAAACACTAGGGAAACATAAAAAAAAAATCATTTTTTTTTTAAAAACGCCCTCGAAACAAAAAAGTCACAGAGCAAACCAGTGACAGTCTTGCTCCAAAATCTATCAATACAATTTCTGCCGATGGGCACTCTAACTGAATTTTTTAAATTTATTTCTGGTCCTTTTGAATTTGGTGAATTGCTGAAGATAAGTTACGGAGATTCTAAGTCATCCGGAAGTCTAACGTTATCCATCAACAGCAAGCAGTATGGCTTTTGTGGTTTTCAATTTTGATTCAATTTGAATACTTTGTATACAATCGGTTCAATCATTTTGAGAGTCAACTGTCTTGTTTGCTGAATATATTTAAATATTCAAACGTTAAAAAATATCACCATTCAAACTCTGTATATCACCTTCCATATACGACAAAAAAACTATGAAAATAACCAAAGAGTTTTTTTCTAAAATAGACTTGGCCTCGTATTCCACATTATTTACTTCATCATTATAGTTCAAATATTGAAAACGTAAAAAGTTTACTCAGGTGGAGAAATAGTGAAATCAGCCCCAAATTTATTTAACTGATAAAGTGGTTTCTCAGTTATCCATATGTTTTTGCTTGAAAGGCTCACCTGCACATTAGTATCATAACTTACTATCTGTGCGGGTAGACGACGGCTATTAGTAATATTTGCCGTGGTGCTCAGGGGCGACTTACTGATTTTTGGTGGCGTATTCACTTTTCAGCTGTAGGAAAAGTCGACAAAACTACAGTAACCACCTTGTGGTACTCTGTTATTTCTTTTTCTTCTTCTTCTATTATTTTCCATTTGTTTCCTGAAATAGCATTTGAAAACAAGTGTTTCATGTTCTATACTCATGGAAAGAATAATTACAACTTCCATGTGGACAACCGTCTTCCATTTTTCATTTCACCTGGTATGTAGTCTGAAATACGATCTGATAGATATTGTAAAAAGACTCTGACTGAAAAGAAAAAAAAGTGAAAATCCGCATTTTCATTCAGATAGTTGATTTTTTTTTAATTTTCTCTAGTTATCATTGAAAATTCATTAAATAAATTAGATAGGGAAAATGTTATTAAAAAATATCACTCACAGAAATCGTTCATTTCATCGAAGCAAAGTAAGTGTTTTCACAATATCTATCAGATGTAGTTCATTGTCCAGCGTGGCTTTAGCCGGGAAAGTAGTTCACCCGCTTGGTCATGTTTCAGAAAATCAGTGATTTTTTTATTTTCATTGGATGAATATGGATTTCAAGAAACAAAAAAATATTATATGTTTCCGATGGAGACGATTCTTTTTTCCGTTTCAATCTTCAATAGATAAAATTTTATAGAAACACAAAGATTCCATATTTGGTATTTTTCGCATTAATGTATATGTACACTATTTTCCAGAAAAGCGAATATGGATTGGTTAAAGAAATAGCACAAATGAAGGATCCGGCAGATTTCCGATTCTCCAAATTTCTGGATATTCGTTTCGATATTGACCACCATTCACCGATTGATATTGAGGATATGCTGCTTTCTAAGACAGATAGAGATCCGAAAGGTGAGAAGGGCCAAATGGACCAAGTGATAATATGAGAATTGAATAAATATCTGAAAATATTCATGAATTACCTACTGAAAAGAGCATCTACCGCCTTAATATATGTCATACACTTGATATGACTTTTCAAAAGCATTTGATAGAGTCAATCATGACCTTCTACAGTGCGGCTTTTAATAGTCCCCCCCCCCTGTTAACTTTTGAACGGTTCGACATAGAAACGTGAAAAAAAACTGTTTCGAGGGTTTCACCAATACTACTTTTTTAAAAAAAAATATGGTGACTGCTCAATAGGGGGCGCAGGGGGGCCCATCAACTGAAAATTTTTATATGGCATGGGGGGTCAAGGGGTACATCGTTGAAAAGTAAATTCAATTCTCTTTACAACCATCTACTTTTTTTTGATTTCGTTGATATTTTTTTTGCAATTCAAATTCGAAATATCAAAAATAAATGCGGATCTGAATACTACTCATACTTCGATAAATTTGAACGGTTTGATGTGGAACAATGAAACCAAAACTTTTTTGAAGGGCATTACCGATACCACTTTTTGAGAGAAGAAACATTGCGATTACTCGACAGATGGCGCTGGGGACACATTAATTTAAAAATTTCGAAAGGCATAAAAATCTAAATTGGGAAAAAAATTATAGACAAAATTCAAAAATATTTAGGTGGCTGTAAAGAGAATTGAATTCTCTTTTCAACGATGTGCCACTTGACCCCCCATGCCTTTTAAAAATTTTGAGTGGTTGTGTTCCCCCGCACCCCCTATTGAGCAATCACCATATTTTTTTTCAAAAAGTAGTATTGGTGAAACCCTCGAAACGGTTTTTTTTGTCACGTTTCTACGTCGATCCGTTCAAAAGTTAACAGAGGGGGTACTATTAAAAGCCGCACTGTATATTTCACGGAAAGAGAGAAACCATTCGGATGAAAAAACAATTGGCATTTTGTGGTGCCCACGAAATCATAAAAATCAAATATTTGAAAAGAAATGCCTTCCCAAAGAGGTTTTTTCTTCGCAAGCAATCATTCTGAAGTTTTTATAAAAACTCTTCCACTATTATTTCATTTTTTTTTTCAGGTATCCAGAAACACGAAAAATCAAATTCGAACCAACAGGATCGATTGAATGCAGAGAATAACTATAATAAGTATCTCTTGAAAAAATTAGATGCCCTGACATACCAAATTCAAAACGTGACTGAAATGATGATTAAAATCAATGGAGAAATGGCAGGAATCACAAAAAATATTTCTGATCTGAGCGAAAATCAATCACGGTGAGCAATATAAATTGTAACTTATAACTATCACGAAAAAATTATATTCATCACATCTTTCTCATTAGTACAGTCGATGTGGAAATTTTCTACACAGTAGGCTTAGGAAGGTTCTTAGAGGACATGGCTTCGCCCCTAAAAAACTACTCCTCGAGTCAAAAAACCTGTTTCCGCTTATGACTCGTTGAACCGTTGAAAACATCTAAAAGGCATTAATAACACAAAAGTTTGATAAAACCCATAAACAAAATCATCCCGTATAACGTTCCTGTCTAAGCCATAATTTATCAGAAAAATATATATGTCCAAATTTTATCAAGATTTCCAATATACATATAATCCAGTACGATTGGGTTTTCAGGCGAGTATCGATTGTAGCACCACCAAACTTGGAACCATGATAAACACGAAAAAAAATAGTTTACCAAAATTTAAAAGTTTAAAAATAAATGAATAGATTTTGCTGTAATCTCCACAAAAATGATTCCCAGTAATTTCTTGTGAAATGCGCTCGTTTTCTCAGAAAACGTGAATGAACAACGATATCAAATTTCAGGTTCACTCTTACCCGCTGCTGAAAGTTCTGGCGGAACCGAATATTTGATTGGTCACAACTCTGATGAAAATGACCGGAGAAGGAAACAGAAAAGTTCATATGGTTTCTGAACCTTCTCATGAAAATATAATTTGTACCTAAAATGTGTTTTGTCATAATTCACGTAGATGTGTGCGGATGATCCGAAAATCCTGGATAATTTAGTAAATACGGAATTATTATACTGAAGCAGCAACCCATAGCGTGTTTGGACTATATGCAACAATTTTAGAGTAGTATGACAGGTCCTACTTATACATGCCAAAAAAATACTTATACATGCCAAAAAAAAACTTTCTTTAACTCCTGCCTCATATTCAACTCACCCATAAAACAGGCATTCTCTTAAGTAAATGTTGAAAATATTCGCATTTTCTTATCCCGCATACATGTTTAATTGTTTAATAATACTATTATTCTTGACATGATTTTTTGGGTTTATGACCTTCCACAATCTGAAAATGAAAAAAATGTTAATCCAAAGAAATCTGTACAAGTGTAGAAGGGCAAATTAATTTTGGTCAGTAACGTTCCCTACACCGAATTTGCCTCTCTAAAAAAATTAGATCGAATTAACAAAGAGAAGTATTCTTTGTTACGTTACTGACAAGAATTAATTTGCCCTTCTACACTTTTACAGATTTCTTTGGAATAACATTTTTTTCATTTTCAGATTGTGGAAGGTTATAAACCCAAAAAATCATGTCAAGAATCGGATTTCCTACACAAAATCAAACTTTCAATCAATAAATACTATTATGAAGTGCAAACCACAAGATCGATATCACATACTTCATTTTTTATGTAGGATGTGTATGAGCGGTTATTTTCAACATTAACTGAAGAAATTGTCGGGATTATAGACCGTCAGCTAGTGACAGATTTAGGTGCCCCATTTTCGCATACAAGCCTCGAATAGGGTTGAAAAGTATACCGATTTGGAGTAAATGGAAGATGTTTTTACGAGTGGCTCCTAGGGATAACATACCGAGAATTCGATTTTTCAGAACAGTGCTTATTTGTTTCCCTCGTGTTTCTATTGACGGTACGAAACTACAGAGGATGATTCGTTCGTTGTCGTTTTGAGAAAAAAGTTTTCATGAACATATGTTCGGAGTTGCTTCTTTTCTGAGATACAGGGCATTGATTTTTTTTTCAAACGCCTTTGTATCTCAGAAACGAAGCAACTCCGGACATATGTTCATAGGAACTTTTTTCCTTAAGGCGACCTAACAACTCACCCTTTGTAGTTTCGTACCGTAAATAGAAACATGAGGGAAACAAATAAGCACTGTTCTGAAAAATCGAATTCTCGGTATGTTATCCCCAGGAGCCACTCGTAAAAAAAATTCATTTTACTCCAAATTGATATACTTTTCAACCCTATTCGAGGCTTGTATGCGAAAATGGGGCACCTAAATCTGTCACTAGCTGACGGTCTATTATGGGTAAGTAAAAAACTGAGGCAGGAGTAAAACCCAGTTTTTCCTTTGCATGTATAAGTGAGACTTGTCTCACTAGTCTGACATCGTTGCATATGGTCCGAAGATGGTACTGATTCCTGCTTCAGTATAATTATTTCATATCAACTAAAATATCCATGACTTTCGGATCCTATGTAAATATCGTAGAAGGGTTATGTGAACTGGGACAAAACACATTTTTCGTATTCAAATACTCACATATTATATTTGCATGAGGAAGTAGAAGTCTCCAGGAACGATATTCACTTTTTCTTTTTCTTCTACTATAATTTTTAGCAAAGTTATGACAAATCTGATTTTCGGCCCTGTCGGAAATTGCAGTGGCGGTTAAGGCGAACCTGATATTTGATATCGGAATTCAATTAAGTTTTCTGAGAAAACGAGCGCATTTTGTGAGAAATTACTGAGTATATTTCTTGTGGAGAATTGAATTATCTTTCGACTTGTTGAAATTGTTCCTTGAAAAATCTTATACTTTCCGAAACAACAGAAAAAAATATATATAGTTTTTTAAATAATTTTTTTTTAACAATATTATGTCAAGAAGTCATGTGCCGAATTTGTGCTAAGATTAATTCTTCACTTGTGGCTACTTTACTAATATATTTGCGATCAAATTTGTTCATTGAAATTTTTTCGCGAGAGGCCTATCGAAAAAATTAAATTGCTCGAAAAATACTCAAAATAAAATGAAACAAAAGAGAAACCGTTCCGTAGTAAAATTGATATCCATCTTGTGAGCCATAACTTGAAAATATCATAATACAGAATTGTGAGTAAGCAGGAATGCAGGAATAAAATAACCATATATAGGTTGAGCAATCAGTATTCCCTTGGTCAATTTCTCCATTGCTAATAACCATTCCAATTCCTGTATTCGGTCACGAAAAAAAACCACAGAGGACCATCGTCAGATAATATTTTCATTTAAATAAAGTGTATCATCGAAGCGTGGATAACCAGAGTTGAATATTTACAAATCAAACACCCAATCTAGGGTCCATGTCAAATCATTGGGTATAATAACAATAATAATATTTATAATTTATGCACTCTCAAAAGGAAATCAATAGTACAACAATATTACGAAGAGTCTGCTAGTTTGTAAGAATACAGTGTACATATCACTCAGAAAATTTCCTATGTATTATTAACAGGAGTACTTTTATCAACAGTTTGAAATATAATATAATGAAATTACCACTATGGAAAATATTGTGCGTACAACAAATCCTTTGTGGTACTCGTAACATCTTATATTGTTTTCGGAACCATAAAACCTCTATTGTGCGTATAAAGTAATATCATATACATAGCTTTTTTTTATCGTGACAGAAAACTACAGTCAAACATTATTAATATTCCCATTAATTAAACAATATAACCACTCTGCATCTAATAGTAATAATTTATATTGACTATAAAGTAGACGGTCGATCCAACAGTTATACAATAATTATTATGTATAAAAATATGCCATCATCAGAACAGTCTTCTATTATTTCAAACAAAATACTCTTCAACATAAAATTGTGTTGAGATGAAGATAATAATGTCACATCGATAAGTTAAGTGTTGCATTGACAAAAATATTCTGTGGATTTTAACAAAAGAATTTTAAATTCACAATGCGATTGTCTTGCTTATAACCGATAATAGACCAAGTTTTTTTGTTCATTTGAGTCATTTAATTTTTTAGCGACTTTGTCATTGTTCATCAAGTTAGTTATGGTGGTGTTGGGGAGAAATCTAGACCAGACACAAACAAAAATTGGAAATACTTTTTGGACCAAGTGGAATACGGAAAGTTAAAAAAAGTATCAAAAAAGTGCATTGCCAGTGACAGGCAGAATCAATTATACGGAAATCGTCACTTTTTATGGAAGTGATTATTGTTTTTTTTCAACAAATGGGGATTTATAAACACTCTTGAAACGAAAAATGGTTTTTTCATGATTATTATACAAAAGAAAACAAGTTCTTTTCAGGCACTAAAATATCTGTTAAGCAATAATATCTATCAGTTGTTTATTTGACAGTAACCTTCTGTTATCAGTACAATTATTTTGTATTGAAAGAAGTGATTTTTGATTCAACAGTGTAATGAATAAACACGTAACAGTATTTTTGTACAACTGACATTAAAAATGACGTTTTTAATTCATTGACACATGAACTAAAAACTGACGTTTTCACATAATCACTTTTAACACTAGTGTTAAAAGTACTTTTAACACTAGTGTTAAAAGTAAAATGACAGATGAGATGATGGATACTCAGTAATATAGATCTCTCTAATAGAAACACTTCAATCAGATATTATAATCAGAACACCTACTCAAGAGGAATCGTTTATAAAAGTTCACACATGTATTTGGTCGTTTGCGCAATTGATAATACTAATTCCTTTTGAAGTTACAAACGAAGTAGTATTTAGTCCAACTGTAGAATGTCCTTCATCACTGACAAATAATGACATTCATAAATAAAGTGAGTTGGGGTTTATTATATTTGAAGTATCTGTCAGTCAGCCTTGTAATCCAAAGATCGTGTGTTCGAATCCTTATGGATCTTATTTTTTTTTTGTTTTTTTCTTACTAGCAGTAACTGTTGAACAAAAAATTTTGTATGATACATTTGTTAAAAGTGATTTTATTTTGCTCGTGGGGTTGCTCCACTCGCTAACGCTCGTTTCGCAATATTCCCCACTCACAAAATAAAATGCCACTTTTAAAACTTGTATCATAAATAACTATTCTTTAATAACCCCATAAACCTTCACAAGCATTTTATCACAATAACAGTTTTTATGTACTATTTAAGGAAATCGTCCATTTTCATGTGATTGACTATTATCACAAAAAAATAATATTTTGTCTATAGGATATAATATACAAATGACCAACTAATAGTATAACTATTAACAAAATTTAAGATCTACCACATGACTTTTTGACATCATGTATTGTTAGAAAAAAAATTATTTACCAATATTTATTCATTTTCAAACGAAAAAAAAAATATATTTTCCACCCCTGGAATTTCATACCAAGTTTGGTGGTGCTACAATCGATCCACGTCTCAAAACCCAATCGTACTGAATTAATATATGAACACTTATAAATACAATGTCATATAATGTAATAATATTTGATCATCGTTCAATGATATTGAAATAATAATAATTTATTTATTTGATAATTAAAAAGCACAAGATACACATTTAGCAAGTAAATAAGAAGATAATAATCTGTCAAAATAGAAAAATGTTAAAATGTAATCATCTAAAATATAAAATGTATAAATGTAAACATAAAAGAGGAAATGTAGAGAATGATATAAAATTTGACGCAGTAAAAACTTCAAAAGGTAATAATGTATTAATGTAAAGATGTAAAAATCTATCAAATCATTCGTGTAATTCAATATCTACTTCTAGGATTTTTAAAAACGTCATGTCATTTATAAAAATAGTGGTATTCATCATCTTCAAAAACCCCCTTGCACAAATATTCAAATTTTTTGACTAGGCCCTGAATTTTTTCAATCACTCATTTTTATTTATTGATCTTCGTTAATATGCCAAAAATCTCATTCTCCTGAATTTCAGTATTCACGAATATATTCAAAATGGCCAATCTTCAATATCAAAATCTTCAAATGGTGTTACTTATAATTCGGTCTACCCAAGAATTCAACCAGGGAGAACAAAAGATAACCAAACAGTCAATATTTCAAGAGATTGTAAAGAAGTAAAAGATAAAGGTGAGAAAGATTTCAATGAAATAATTTTTTATCAGTTGAATTATATTAGAATAATTTTGATTATTGAGACGAAAAGTGATAAAATATCTATATACAAACCCCTTTTTTTTTCGAGTCGATGTTAAGTTGTTTCAACTTCTATGTCTTAATTTTCTGGATTATTTTGAATATAATACGTAGATTTTCTCCTAGGTGTTGATAAAAAAAAATTATTTCATTTATAATTTGGAATGATCAAAATATTGTCACTAGATAAGTTATCACTTTTTGTACACTGGAAACTCCAAATCCAAATCTTCATAAAATGATAGCAGAAAAAAATCTCAGGATCTACTCATGGCAACATTTTTTATAGGCAACAACGTTTCTGGCGTTTACGAAATTCAGCCAAAACTCTCTCCAAAACCATTTTTGGTTCTTTGCGACATGGAGACAAGAGGCGGCGGCTGGACCCACATACAGAAAAGATTCGACGGATCCCAAGATTTCTATTTGGGTTGGAGAGAATATAAATTTGGATTTGGAGATCTTGCTGGAGAATTTTGGCTGGGACTAGAAAAAATTTATTTTCTGAGTAAGTGGGTGGAACTGAAATTCAAATCAAGATTGATCTATTCAATGGTCAATGGAATTTTTTGAAATTTTTTGTGGATTTTGGTTTCATCTTTTTCTGAATGATGTTTTATGGATGATGAACTTATTATTCTTGTACAAAACATTACTATATTTCGATGCCTTCTGAACAAAGAAGCCATTGAATGAAATAATTTGATTTTGAAGAGAAATTCTTTTTACTTGATTCGACACACACAAAATATGCTGAACATGCAAACAATATCGCATCAAAAATACAAACATACTATACAGGGTGTCCCATAATAAAGGGAATAAACTCCTATCAGTCCTATGGTAGAATCCTCACTCAATTGTAAGACTGAAAATACCAATAAACATATACCGTTAGATGAGTATTAACCGAGTTACAGGTTGATGAAAGTGGTGAAAAAAAAAATTCCAAAATAACTCCATAACGGCCCAACTTATTTTAGAGAAATTTAGCATGTCACTTGGCAGCATTTAGCTTCGAATTTAAATGCAAGTCGTGTATTTGTAAGAACCAGGAGCTCTAAACGGTACGTGGGTCCTCCTAATCGCCCCTTCCAACTTCACTCCACTGGTATAATATTGATTTTGTCTTATTTTTCTTAATTCTCAATATCTCCCATCCAGAAAAGCAATAAGTTTTTTTTGTCAAAAATATCAACTGTTTTCAAGATATCTTAAGTTGAAGTTGCGTGCATATGTGATATGGATACTCATTACTGGTTGATTTCTTAGTTACTATGTAAGTTTTGAATATGGGTATTTTTTTGTATAGAAAATCCCTCGTAAATATCCGAGAGTATTTGAATTTATACTCATTGCAAGGAATGAAATCTATTCGTTATATTGTTACCTACACATTCCTTTATAAATTTTTGATACGCACGCACTCATTCAACTTCCAATATTTTGAAAACCATTGATATTCTTTATTACGAAACCTGCCCCTTTTGTTTAGAAAATATTGGGGGTTAAGAAGAAGACGAAATCGATATTAATCCAGTGGCGTGAAAGTTGGGAGGGGCCATTAGGGGTACCCACCTGCCATATGCCTCTGTTGCAATTAAATTTAGAACCAAATGTTGTCAAGTGACAATTTACCAAATTTCATCGAGAAGAGTTGAACCGTTATGGAGTTATTGTGGAAAACAGATTTTTCTTGTCACTTTCAACACCCTGTAACTCGGTTATTATTTATCTTGGGGTGTATGTTCCTTGGAACTCACAGCCTTGAAATGAAGTAAGAATTCTATCATTAGAGTTTGTCTCCTCTATCTGGGACACCATGTATGAAACAAGTTGAATCAAATATCACGTCATAAATAGTAATTGGTGAATATTTCTTAAATTTATGGTTGGATATGAATCTATATACACAAATATATACATATGTTCAAAAACAAAAGAAAAAACATCATGTTAAGCTGAGGTACTATTAAACAGAATAGAGGCAATATTCAAATAAATAATCCTCAACTTTGTTTGAAGAAATTCATACCTCTCACAAAATTCAAATGCTGCGTGAAAAAAGAGTGCAAAGTTGAGGTTTGTGAAAATTATCTAAATTTCTATCATCCAAGCTTTGCAACGAAACTGTGTTTGAAAATAAATGACTGGTAACTCGTTTGCTGCGGTCCTGCTGATGTTTTTCAGAAAAAGGGCGGGAATAACACTGCCCAACAGAAACTTTTGGATGAAAATGAAAAACTTACCTTAATGGAAAATAATCCTCTGAAACTATTAACAGGAGAAATGAAAAACAATATTCTCAAAGAAAACAATCGTATCCTATTAAACAAAATCCAACACTAAGAAGAAAAACGTGCAAAAAAAATGGAGTACCGGAATGTAAACTTACCAGGCAATGCTGATAATCAAAAAACCTACAGTTCCGTCGTTAGAAATAGTACACAATCTAACACAAACGAACTATTCGTAATGACAACTGGAAGTTTAAATGTCTTCAACTCTAAGGAGGAAAAAAGGCAGCTGACCACGAAAACAAACATATCCGATTTGCTACCGAAACAAATCAAAACAAACGAAAACAAAAATGAAGAGGTCCACACAGGTAACACACCAGAAAAACAAAAACAGGAAAAAAAAAATCTGGGGACTGCTGAAGTTTCAGAAGCAGAACTTGAAATTTTTTTTCTGGAGGCGAACGAAGAGTGTGGTTATATGTATATAGAGTGAAAAGAATAGCAAGCGAAGAGCATATTAGAGATTATATGTTCAGAAAACCTGGTCTCGAAAAGAATGCAATAAGAGTCAAAGAGCTTTCAGGTGACCAAAATTATCTCAAAATATTTGTAGTTGCAGCATCACTGAAAAAAATGGACGAAATATACAGACCTGACTTCTGGTCAAAGTATGTAGGAGTTGATATATTAAATTTTGAACGACATCGTGAAATCCTCAATGAACTAGGTGGGGATTTTTTCGGTATCGTTAACTTCTTGAGTGTCTGTTGGTGTTAGGAAGAGAACGGAAGAGGCCAAAATATTAGTGCTGCAGATTTTGATTTGTTTTCATATTTCTAACATTTTACGATATTTCACCCTGTATTTAAAAAAAATATTATTTATATATTTAAAAAAAAAACAAGAAATATATAAAGAAGTTGAGTTGAATTTTTTACAACTTCTTTTCAATTTATTGAAATAAAACTATATTATAAATAGTACAGTAACCACAGACAAATGTAAGCCACAAGTGAACAATGAATCGTAGCACTTTGAAACTCGGCACATGACTTCTTGACATCATATATTTTTAGAAAAAAAATTGTTTACCAAAATATCAGGTGTGTGGAACCAAAAAAAATTTATTCAAAAAATTATATTTTTTTTGCTGCTGTTTCGGAAAGTATAAGATTTATCAAGAAATAATTTCAACAAGGCGAAAGATAATTCAATTCTCCACAAGAAATATTCTCAGTAATTTCTCACAAAATGCACTCGTTTTCTCAGAAAACCTGATTGAATTCCGATATAAAATTTCAGGCTCGCCTTTTTTCATAACTTTGCTGAAAGAAAAAGTGTAAATCGTTCCTGAAGACTTGTATTTCCTCATGCAAATATTACATGTGAGTATTTGTGTTTTGTTCCACTTCACATAACCCTTTTACGATATTAACGGAGGATCCGATTGATATTTTGGTTGATATGAAATAGTTAAAGTGAAGCAGGAATCAGTACCCTCTTTGGACCATATGCAACGATTTTAGACTAGTGAGACACGTCTCACTTAGATATGCCAATGAAAAAACTGTGCAGTAATACACATCAAGACGTTATTTACAGATTTATTTATACAATATTTACAGATATACCGTTCGAAACGGGTAAATTAGAAGGGCCTTTAAATATAATATCTTTCTAATATTTTTCTTTTTGGTGACATTTTTTATCAACAAGAACAAAAGATTGAACTTAGAAACCTGGCACTACTGATGTATTTCATAGTCCAGGGAATATTGAACAAAAACTGGGTTTTACTCCTGCCTCAGTTTTCAACTTACCCATAATCCCCGTAATTTCTTCAGTAAGTGTTGAAAATTATCTCTCATATACATCCTACATGAAAAATGAAGTATGTGAATTCAAGCTTGAGGTTTGCACTTCACAATAGAGTTATTAAACATAAGTATATGCAGGATATGAATAAACCCATTATTTTCAACATTTACTGAAGGGTTTATGGGTAAGTTGAAAATGAGACAGGCGTAAAACAAAGTTTTTATTTTGGCATGCATAAGTAGGACCTGTCACACTACTTTAAAATTTTTATTGTTGGATATAGTCCAAAGAGGGTATGGGTTACTGCTTCAGTATAATAATTCCATATTCACTAAATTATTCATGATTTTCGGATCATCCGTAAACATTTCCGTGAAGTGCGACAAAACATATTTTAGGTACACAAATACTCGCATATTATGTTTGCATGAGAAGGCAGAAGTCTTCAGAAACGATATGAACTTTTTCTTTTTCTTCTCCGATAATTTTTGGCAGAGTTATGACCAATCAAATATTCGGCTCCGCCAGAATTTTCAGCGGCGGTAAGAGTGAACCTGAAAGTGTCGGCGTTCAATCACGTTTTCTGCGAAAAGGAACGCATTTCATGAGAAATTACTGGGAATAATTTTTGTGGAAAATTGAATTGTCTTTCACCTTGTTGAGTTCTTTTTTCGATAGTTCATATATTTTCCAAGATTACAGCAAAAATCTATTTATATATTTTTAAACGTAAAAAAATATGTTTCACCCCTGGAATTTTGGTAAACAATTTTTTTTCGTGTTTATCATGGTTTCAACTACTATCATGGTGGTGCTATATTCGATCCTCGTCTCAAAACCCAATCGTACTGGATGAAAAACAAAATAGTTAACAATTAGGATGAGCGACTTCGAATGGCATAGAGAATTTCTTGGACCCAGTTTTCTGCTGGATCAATTTCCATGTCGTCTTCGTTTTATTGTTAGAGTTCTGATTTTACCCATTATTGAAAGATTTTTCAGTTTGGTTTACAAGTTTTTACGAACTTATTGTTATATCTTGAGTGACCGACAGATTTTGGAATCGGTTTTTATTATGTTGTTCGGAAAAAGTCGTAATACATACATAATATAACATGAATAATTGAGTAGGAGCATATGTGTCCTTATATTTTAAATTTTGTATTTTAGATAGATATAGTAGTCATTAGTTTTTTATGTATTTCCGAAATTGTAAAGCATGTCTCGAAAAAAGTGTGAGAACACTAGTACTCTTTTATTCACTATTAACCTCAAACTTATATTGTATTGTTTCTTTCGACGTAAATAAATATTATTATTATTATTATATTTTTATTATTAGGTTGTACCTGTATATTCAAATGACTATAAACATTACTATGGCGTTTGCAGCCTCTGCAGGTGCTGAGTTACTCATTGATATGGTAGACATAGAACAGGAAACAACATACGCACATTATGGAACCTTCAAAATCGGCCCTGAATCTGACGGTTATCCACTCAGTAATCTGACCAATTTCAGTGGTGATGCTGGAGACTCTTTGAGTTATCATATAGGTCAGAAGTTCAGTACCAAAGATTTTGATCAGGATGAGAGTAAATCAGGAAATTGTGCTGAAAATGCTTGTAAGTAAATTCATTCTCAAATATTATTCATCATTATTATCACTTTCACTGTATCAAAAAGAACTGAAATGTTACTTTTATTATGAAATACAACCCACACTTACATATATCTAACATTGAGAGCGAACAGTTTTGCATTTTGATGCCTACCTAAGTATGTACTTAAATGAGTCTGTCATTCAAAATGAAAAAAAAAACTATTCAACAGGTAAAAAGATAGTAAGATTGGGTTAGATAGTCAGGTTAGGTTAGATAGTCAGGTTAGGTTAGATAGTCAAGTTGGGTTACATGGTCATAATTTCCATTTTTGCAAGTCCAATCTGTGTCTTCTACTCCAAGAAAATAGCACTTGCGAGTCGATTCGAAAATTGAATTTGAACGTGACCTAACCCAACCTGAGTTAGGTTAGGTTAGATAGTCAGGTTGGGTTTGATAGTCAAGTTGGGTTACATTGTCATAATTTCCGTTTTTTTTAAGTATAATGTGTGTCTTCTACTTTCAGAAAATAGTACTTGCGAGTCGATTCGAAAATTTGAGTTTGAAAGTGATCTAACCCAACCTGAGTTAGGTTAGGTTAGATAGTCAGGTGGGGTTAGATAGTCAGGTTAGGTTAGATAGTCAAGTTGAGTACATGGTCATAATTTCGACGAAACGATTGCACCTTCAATGCAATGAAATCAAAGTTAGTTATTGCGGAACAGTTTTGGGTATTTTTTTTTCTTTCTATAGACATATGTATTTAAAAAATGTGTCTCGTTATGGTCACAAAATGCGAAAAATGTAACAGTGCGCTAGAAACCGGAATCATAGCACACAAAACCACCTGTAACACCTACAAGCAGACTGTTAGGCCAGCAAACAATAACGTCCTCTTGTAGGAAATTTTCTTCGCTTCCTTTCTTTACACATATGTATTCAACGAATGTGTCTCGTTATGGTCACAAAATGCGAAAAATGTAAAAGAGCGATAGAAACCGGAATCCTAGCACACAAAACCACCTGTAACACCTACAAGCGAACTGTTAGGCCAGTATTTTTTTAAATTCATTTGATAACCTTTCTGTCAACTAGAGGATTGTTTTCCCAGGAAATAAAACTGAATATATTGTCAAATTTAGGATATAGTGCCCTCTTGCTCATAAAAGAATACATATGCCCCCCGCTCACAAGGAATTTGATGATATTTGGGAAACATAAGAATCGTTGTACTCATGCCACGTGCCTGTGTATGAATTTCTACTACATTAAGCAGTGTAGTGTATGCTATAAGATAGACAATGTTTCCAAGTTATAGTGACAAGGAGCTACATTGTCCGCTGTGTAGTTGCTTATATCTAATCCTTCTAGAGGCGAATCAATAGTGTCATTGAATTTTCCCCTCAAATCTTTCTGTTGGAGAAAACCTTCTTGAATAAATCACTAAAATTGTCAGGAATTTATGAATCGACGGAGATTATATGCATTTTTTCTTTCCTTACTTTTCGAACATGCCAGTTTTTCATGAATGAATCAAATGTGATTGCACAGTGACCGCAATATTTATATTTAAATGTTGATATCAGTTAGCCAACAGGGATATCTACAATCCTCTTGTTCATATCCCACATGTAGGCATTACTTGTCAAATATTCCCAGAAAAAATTGTGTTGGATAAGCATTGGACAGTTCATAAAGCAGTATTTCCAATATTTCCGAGTACATCAAACCAGGTGTTTTAACAGTACTTTGTACTATTCTGCTGCATTCATCAATAAATATTTCCAACTGAGTGGTCTCTCAATAGTCCGGAAGGTACTGTCACTTTGGAATACGTCATAGTATGCACGACAAAATTTGGTTGTTATTATAGTACACATACCACTTATTGAACTGAACCAAGATTCAGGCCGCGGTCGGTGGAGTGGTGGGAGACTGTGAAACTTGTCAAAAAAAATTGAAAAAAAAGTAATAGTATGCACGCTGATTATTTTATCGTTGGTAGATCATCTGATACTCATCACGAAATCAGTTGTCAGACCCTTGAGTAGCGCTGGGTTGCACAGATACAGGGAGTTGAATGAGAAATCTATTTTTCATTCATAACATCCACAGTTTTGGAAATTTTACAATTTAATTCTAAGAAATATTTTTGTCCAATACGAGCTTTATTTTGAAAGAAAATTACATATTTAGTTGCTACCAGTGGGGTACAAAAAGGGTATATTGGTTCCTTTCCTCCCCTATTTTTTACGCCACTGGTAAAATCAGGAAAATTATAATTTTTTTGTTTCTTCAACCAATTTAAAGTAAAACATGGATGATTGTTTGAACCCGGGAAAATCAATCTTTTCCAAGATAATTCAGCTTCCATGAATACATACTAATATAAAAAAATTGTTTTGCCGAAGTGAATGGTACAATCCAAATCACTGCTTTTTTGTACTGGATATTCTACCAAAAATATCAATGCTACTTTCACATGCATTTTTTCACAAAGCTGCTTTCTTGCAGAAATACATGGTGTTGAAACTGGAAAATTATAAAGCATATTTCTCCTAACATACAGTGCATCTCACTTCTGATAGAAACACCCCCGTATCTTCCGTATACCTCCGCCCAAAATTCCAACGGATTTGGAATCAAAACAACAATATTACTACCAATACAGATTTTCGATGAAAAATTTTCCTTTCCGAATTCCCAGTTTGTCTCACTTTTCATGGAAACAACCCCGTAACTTCCGTAACTATTGTAGTGGAAGTCTGTAAATTTCTGGATCAATATATGTACAAGCGGTCAGTCTGAATTTTGCCTGAAGTTGATCTGAGTGACATACACTGCTCGCCAGAAGCGATAAACTTTGCCAGTTTTGCGAAAACCCATATTAGGGGACATTATAGACCCAAAACTCTAACGCATTCGGAATCAGGACACCAATTTTACTTCCAGTACAGATTTTTGCTGAAAAATTTTCAGTTCTGAAAAAACAAATTTGTCTCAATTTTCATGGAAACACCCACTGGCGAGCAGATCAACTTCAGGCAAGATTCAGACTCATCGCCTGTATACCTACCGATCCCGAAATATACAAAGTTCCATTACAATATTTACGGAAGATACGGGGGTGTTTCCATGAAAAGTGAGACAAAGTAGGTTTTTAGAACTGAATATTTCTTAGCGAAAATCTGTATTGATATTGAAATTGGTGTCCTAATTCCGGATCCGTTAGAATTTTGGGCCTATATTGTCCCCTTATATAATTTTTCGCAAAACTGTCCATCGCTTCTGGCGAGAAGTGTATGTCACTCAGATCAACTTTAGGCAAGATTCAAACTCATCGCTTGTACATCTACCGATCAAGAAATTTACAGAGTTCCACTCCAATAGTTACGGAAGATACGGGGGTGTTTCCATGGAAAGCGAGACAAACTGGGTTTTTCAGAAGAGAAAATTTTTCATCGAAAATCTGTACTGGTAGTAATATTGTTATCCTCATTCTGAATCGGTTGGATTTTGAGCCTGAGTATATTGTCCCCTGATGTAATTTTTTGCAAAACTAGGTAAGTCCATCGCTCCTGGCGAGCATTGTATTTCACTCAGATCAACCACAAGTAAGATTTAGACTCATCCTGAAATTTACACAGTTCTTCTCTTATAATTACGGAAGTTACGGGGGTGTTTCCATGAGAAGTGAGATAAACTGTTAGGAGAAAAATGCTTTATAATTTTCCAGTTTCAACACCCTGTATTTCTGCAAGAAAGCAGCTTCGTGAAAAATGCATGTGAAAGTAGCATTGATATTTTTCATTATTGGTATGTATTCATGAAAGCGCAATTATCTTGAAAACGATTGATTTTTTCGGGTTCAAACAATTTTATATCGTTCACTCAAAATTGAATGAAGAAATCAAAAAATAGTAATTTTCCTGATTTTTACCAGTGGCGTAAAAATAGGGGGAGGAAAGGGACCAATGTACCTTTTTGTACGCCACTGGTGCAACTAAAAATAAAATTCTTTTTTTAAGGTATTTGGAACGCTAGAACCGTTTTCTTACAAATTCAATGAAAATTTGATATGATATTTCTCGACAGTGACTACATGAGCTGAATTCTGTTGAGAATTTTCGCCCGTTTGGAATCGGAGATAATTGGACTCAAAGTTGCTTCCAAATAGACTTTTATATCATAGCAACATAGGCCAAATCCAATCATTGTTTCAAATAACACGCTGTATAGAAGAAACACGTCTTACAAATTTGATGGATGACTAACACAAGTCAGTAAACTTGATAACAATGCTAATAAGCAAATCTGGAAAAATTTGTCCGTCTCCTCTGAAGTCGGAATGTTTTGATCGATCAGAGCACAAAAATGACCACGTCCTGAGTAATGGCAACAAAGCGATGCAGCTGGTAAGAAAATTGAGAAATCTATCCCGAAATAAATAGACCAGAAAATATATAAAATTCAGAATAGAGAACTGGGCAGCCTCCTTGCCCATATTGTCGTCAGAATATAACAATTGGGGAATTTTGGAAAATATTAGACGTGAATTGAGATGAAGTAGCGGGAATCATTTTCTGAACAAAATGGTCAGAGACAATTTGTGATAACTCATTTGGATCTCGAAGTATATTTCACCTTACTTTCCAGTTTGACCCAATAGCATTCACGTCGGAATATCCTTCGGAGTTGAAATATAACATGATGTGTCAGTTCCGATAGCATAATGTCAAAAAAAATATACTTCCCTGCTCTCCGAAAGCTAGCTACAGAATGAGTAGGGTTTCGAATGTTTTTTAACGAATTTGATCACGGAAAAAAAATATGGTAGGGGGCTCGTCGCTCTTCTCTTTTCTCGAAAAAAGTTGAAAAAGTCGCGAAATGAAAATTATAAAAATCTGTAAAAATAGTGAGCATCTGATCGTCGAATGATTTGGTTTGAAAAAAAATCACCCTTCCTGCCCAATCGTAAGCTAGATAGAGAACGCGAAAAAAATTTGAAAACTCGCAAAATAAAAATCGAAAAAAACCCGTAAAAATAGAGAAAATTATCTGACTGTCAAATAATACGGTTTAAAAAAATATCAATCTTCTAACCGCCTTCGATAGCTAGATATTAGCGTAGGATTTCGGAAAGATTTCGGTTTCATACATGGAAAATTACAACGAAAACTATGTCTGTCAGTGGGCTCGCCACAACCCTCTTATCAAAAAAGTTGCAAAAACTTGCGAAAAAAAATTCGGAAAAATCTGTAAAATTAGTGAAAAATATCTAACCGTCTTTGTTCAAATAGCTTTTTTTTAATGAAACATGCTTTGTGAACAAAATTGGTTGGAGGCATCGGGTTAATAATTTATCAGATTTCAATCACTTTCAAGCCATCTGATCGCCAGGACTATAAAAGTTACTGACACTGACACTAGTGGCAGAGCAGTGTTGCCTAGCGCCTCCGATACAAGATTGGATGATTTAAATGGTCGGAAAATCGTACAGTCAGAACACCAACTTTACTTTTATGATAGACTTATGTCTAATAGGCCGTCAATGGAAAAATTTTGGCGCATACCGTACCGTTCCAAATACCTTAAAATACAGCTCTTATTGAACAAAAACATTTCTTCGAATTAAACTGTAAAATTTCCAAAACTGTGGAAGTTATGATTAAAAATAGATATAATTTTCATATTCAACACCCTGTATCTGTGCAACCCACCGCTACTTGAGGGTCTGAAGATTGATTTCGTGATGAATCCATCCTGCATACTATGACGTATTCCAAAGTGACAGTACCTCCCGGGCTATAAATGGTGGTTGTCTCTTTTATTGGAGCGGCGTAAAAACGAATTCGAGTTGAAACTACTGACTATAGAATTGAAAGGAAATATGGCTTATGTTGAGAGAGTTGGAAATGTGGATCAATCTATCTGCTCTAAATTTTCGTCATGAGAACTATTCTTATTATCCATATCATTTTTTAAACAGGTCGAAATCGAATATGACTTGAAAAAAGGACGATAAACGTGAATATCCTTTCCAGAGAAAAGGATGACGGTAAAGTGCCAAAAACAGAAGAAGAATTCAGTTGCACGAAACTCCCCTTCACACATTTTTGGAACTCTGACCCAACTGAACTCATTAATGTTAAACCAATAGTAACTTTCATATTTCATGCAAGATGGGTTAGACACATCAAGGGCCCTACTACTACTGTCAAGTGGGCAAATTTAGTACAAGGATAGCTTGAGAACAAGCAGTCAAGTTATACGGGTGTTTAATAGATGATATACTAGCCTTTTTTTTTCTAACAGAGGTGATGGTTACTTCCGTTTGCGCAGTGGAGATTCTGGGGATTGGTCCTAGAAATTAACCAACAGTCATTTTCTCCGAATAACAAGCGTTTAAAATCACCCTAATGTTACAAATTCCTTTGAGAAACAAGAAAATTCATTAGGAGAACCAGTTTGAAAGTTCCCCAGTTATCAGGTCACAGGGTCGTCGAGGGGAATGGGATGGCAGATGTCCTAGCAAGAGCAGAACCAGCCTGTTGACTATTGTTTTGGGGACATTAGACAAGACACAAATAAATGGGCATCATCAATATTCCTGGGAGAATGACTCAAGCAATACTAACGAAAAAACGAATATGATGTGGCCAACCAAACACCCATCAAGGTACTCGCATCTACTCTACTCTGTGCGAATGTCTTAGGATGTTATAGTACAGAAAATGTTGACATTTCCACAAAAAAATCGCTTGCGAAATCTTCAGGAGAAAGATAAACTCACATATATTCAATAGCTACAGAATGTCTCAAAAGTGGCAGATTTTTCAGGCAGTTGGAGATATTGGAGATATTCGTTGGATGCTCCGTGGAAAAGTAATGATTGGGGATTTTTGTTGAAGCAATGTATAGACGATAGTCATTTCAGAACTTCATAGGTTACAGCATAATTATTTCAAAATAACTGCCTTGTTTCCGATGTAAATGAGGTTCTCTAACTCACATAATTTTATACTTTTTGTGCCAACCGTTTATGAAAACAATGCATTGTCGCTCTTATGTATCCTCATCTATCACTATACAACTAAACTCTGCAAGAAAGTCAAAGAACTGATCAGTATCTAGTAGGCAGCTGGCTACGATTCTTTATGAAACAAAATCAACGTTGTTTATGTAACAGTTTTTCTCAAGTACTATCGATTTATTGTTCGTTTCTTCACCTCGCCGATATTAGCTGCTGAAAAGTTATTTTGGATCAGGATAATGTCCCTTATATTTTATTACATCTGGTCAAGTAGATGATGGATACGGCATGACCTAGCAACAACCTTCCTAGCAAGGCGTTTTATAGTATTGTAGATTTCATATTCTACTTGGTATATTGGACAAGTATTATGATGAAGCTTTAATGGAAACTCATGTTCGTTTCTCATCACCGCTGTGATGAAATATACCCAAGAATATTATGTGTTTTTATTGGCTCATTGGTCATTTGATACATGAATTATATTGTCGATGATATGTATTCGCTTGTTTTAACAGTTTTAATTATGTCAGCCAATAATACTACATTTTTTGCAGTTGGTGCTTGGTGGTATAATTCGTGTTTCGAAAGTAATTTAAATGGAAAGTATATCAATCTGAAGCTCCCTTGGGAATATTACGATCAAGGGCCATTTTGGACTACACGCAGAAATAAGGACGGATATTCGCTAGTCAACACCAGAATGTTGGTTAGACAAACTACTAGTGTTGAATAAATTATTCACTGTGTGTGAGGAGATAAGATCAAGGAATATTAAATCATAAAAAGGATTATTAAGTTGTATTGTTATTCAAACAATTAATATCCTGGGGGATGACATACCGAGAATTAGATTTTTCTGAACAGTGTTTATTTGTTTCTCTTGGGTTCCTAATTACGATACAAAACTACAGAGGGTGATTTTTTATGTTGTTTTAAGGAAAAAAAGTCCTATGAACATATGTCAGGAGTTGATTCGTTTATGAGATACAAAGCGTTTGAAAAAAAATTCAACTCCGGACATATGTTCATCGAAACTTTTTTTTTTCATACAACCCAACGAATAACCATTTGTAGTGGCGTACCGTAGTTGGGAAACACAAGGGAAACAGAATATGTTATCCCCATGAGCTACCCGTAAAAAAATATTTTCATTTTATTCCAAATCGATATACTTTTCAACCCTATTCGAGTCTTCTATATGAAAATTGGGCACATAAATATGTCACTATAGCTGACGGTCTAACCCGTCTGAAGTGATATTAAGAAATATAGAGATGAACTTGTTGTAATTCATTATAGAAGAAACGTTGGTACTTTGAGTAAAAACGACAGAAAGAATGACTATTTTTTGGCTTTGTACAATAACTCTTTTTTTCAATAACATGACATATCTATAGTAATTTGTTCAACGGTAAATAGATCAAAATAATAAATATGAAATAATAATTCATCTCAACACTCCCCCTGAATTATTATTATTTTGAATCTTCATTCAAATAAGTAACTCCCAACTGATTCCTGAGATGACAAAAACCTCTGGACAGGTAAAATCTTCGTCAAAATATCTGCGATTTTATTTTCGCTATCGACATGATGAATGTCAATCTCCTCATTCAATTTTTCCCGAATGAAGTGATATTTTATGTCAATGTGTTTGGTTCTCTTCAACGCTTTTCCATCATTATTCTTCATCATGTGAATCGCAGATTTGTTATCCACGAATAAAGGCATCATTTTTTCAACAATACCCAATTCCATTGCCAATTGTCGAATCCACAAAATTTCCTTCGTGGCCTCACTGGCTGACACATATTCTGCCTCGGCAGTAGAGAGTGCAACTGTGGCTTGCTTTCTGGATCCCCAAATGATTGCTCCTCTTGAATAACTTATAACAAATCCACTGGTTGATTTTCTCTCAACCTTGTCCCCTGCAAAATCAGCGTCACAAAATCCAATGAGTCGTCCTTCTTTTTGATAAGTTATTCCAAACTGAATGGTACCTCTTAAATATCTGAATATCCTTTTGATCGCATTCCAATGACATATTTTCGGATTCTTCATGTATCTACTCAAGTAATTAACCATAAAAGTGATATCAGGTCTGGATACATTGGACATATATAATAAAGAACTCATTGCTTCTTGATACGGCTTATTTTTCGCTTCAGGTGAGTTTTCAGAATCGAAATTTGTATCTCCTGGAGTTGCAACTGAATTCGATTCATCCATCTTAAACTTTGTCAGTATTTTCTTGATATAGTGTTCTTGGTTTATGAAAACATAGTTTTTTCCTTGGAAAATATTCATTCCCAAATAAGCTTTTCCGTAGATAATCTCAAATTTTTTATTGAGTTCTTCCATCAAAATTTTGATTTCTGTCAGATTGGCACCTGTCACCAGCCCATCATCGACATATAGGGCCATGATGATTGTTCCTCGTTGGAAAATACACGGATCACTTTCGCATGTAGAAAAACCATAACTATTCAAAAATCCACTGAATTTTTCGTTCCACTTTCTAGGAGCCTGTTTTAGACCATATAGACTTTTATGTAGTTTACAAACTCGTTCTGAATTGTCTTGGAAACCTTTCGGCTGTATCATGTATATTTCCTCTGTCAGATCACCATGTAGAAAAGCGGTTTTTACGTCAAATTGAAATATATAGAGTTTCAATTTTGCTGCCAATGCTAGTATGAATCTTATGGAGTCAAACTTCACTACAGGACTGAAGGTTTCTTCGTAATCCACTCCCTGCTCTTGCATGAAACCTCTGATAACTAACCTTGCTTTGTGTTTGGTTATATTTCCATCCTTATCTCTCTTTGTCCGAAAAATCCATCTACATGATAAGTCTTTTTTATTTTCAGGTAAGTTCACCAAAGTCCACGTTTCATTTTTTATCAGAAATTCATATTCGCCAATCATTGCATTTTTCCAGTTTTTTATTTTCAAGGCATTTTCCACTTTCAAATCTTCCAAATCGCCGATCATTGCTGCTTCAAAACGTTCGGGCTTCCTCAAATTGTTCCTTGTTCTTAAATTGTAATCATGTTTCTCGGTTTGTAGATCATTTTCATCATTCGAGGTATTTTTGAGCTCTTCTATTTGCATTTTTACTTCTTCTATCTGTTTCTTGATTTCTTTTACCTCTTTTTCAACACGCTGATTGATGCACTAGTTCCACAGTTTACGAGGACAGTATCACTATATTTTTCATTTGTGAATATGATATTTCTTGGCATTTCAATTTTTCGTGTTTCAGATATATAAACACGATATCCTCTAACTTTGTCGCTGAATCCAACAAATTTTCCTTCATTACTTTTCGCATCCCATTTGAGTCGTTTTTCTTTCGGAAGATTGGTAAAAACGGATTCTCCAAAAATTCGTAGATGCGATAAATCTTCTTTGATGGATTTATTGAACCATAGCTCGTTCGGACTCTTGTCTTCAATTCCACTTCTACCAGTCATATTCAGGATGTAAACAGCGTAATTCACGGCTTCGGCCCACACACTTTTGTTCAGATTCTTCGCTTGAATCATAGTTCTTGCCATTTCTACTATAGTTCTCATCTCCTTCTCTGCTCTTCGGTTTTGTTGAGCTGTGTACGGAACTGTTAATTGATGCTCAATTCCGTGGTTCTCGAAGATTTAACGTAATTCTTTATTGACGAGCTCTTTGCCATTGTCACTTCTGACAATTTTAACTTTGTTGCTGATTTGATTTTCAACCAAATTCAGAAAAATTTTGAATTTTTGTGGAACTTCACTTTTATTGGAAATATTTCAATCCACCTAGTGACATTTCTTCAATTGGTCCTCACAAATCGGTATGAATCAATTCTCCTGGTCGGGATTCTGTACTGGAACTTGATAGAAAAGGTAACTGATATTGTTTTCCTTTTGCACAAGCTTCGCAAAAGTTATTTCCTTTCATATCCGTGAAATCAATGGCGTTTTTCTTCAAAATCCTCTTGACGTGTTCTAGACTTTGGTTACCCATTCTTTCATGCCATATTTGTAAGTTAATGGCACTCGTTTTGACACCAATATTAGCAGTTCTTTCCCTTTGGGTATCTTCTATAGAGTTCATTTTATACAATTTTTCTTTTCTGACGCCAGTTGCAACTATTTCTCCATTTTTCATAAATTTGCATTCGTTTTGATCTGAACTCATAGTATGATTTTTATCAAGAACACATCCAACAGAAAACAGATTACATTTCAAAGCAGGAACATATAAAACATTTTTTTATTATGGATGGTATCCACTCATTTCCATTGAAAGCTTTGATTAGGATATTTTCTTGACCTTCTGCTGCTACACAGGAACCATCACCAATTTTAACAAATTTTTGTTCATTGAAGTAGATCAGATCTTCGAATTTATGCTTTTCATTGCACATATGATCACTGGCACCCGAATCCAAATACCATTTATCTTCCATAACTCCTATACCATTGATGAAAGCTGTACTGATGAAAGCAATTCTATCATGGCTAGTTTGCGAACGATCTTTCCTTTTTTTGAACCAACAATCCTTCAGCAGATGTCCACGCTTCTTACAGAAATGGCATGATGACACTTCAAAATTTTTTCTGGTTGCTACATTCTTTTTACAAAATTTTTAGATGTGGCCGGGGATCTTACAATTGACACAATATCCAGAACTTTTCTTCATTTGAGATGTTGCCAATGCCACAACCTCATCTTCTCTGACATTTTCTCGGTTTTTATTTCTTTCTTCTTCCGACAATGGTCGACTGGTGAGATATGACAATGATTTTAATTCACTATTCACAGAATCCCATGCACTTTGGAAATACACGAATTCCTTTGGCAACATCATGAGCACTTTAGTGATTATCATGGATTCAGGAATACTCTCGCCTGCCGATTTCATTTCATACACTAACTCCTCCAGTCTTCTGATGTTTGTAGACATGGATTCTGAATTATCGTAGTTGAAAGAATAAAATTTTTGTTGTAGCACATGTAAGGAAACATCGGTCTTTTGTGAATAAAGATTTTCCAGTTTTGTGAACATTTCTGGTCGCGATCACTCTCTGAGCATTCAGCCAAGTTTCGATTTCTTTCTTTTTTTCCGGATCAGTTGGTTTCATAGTTCTACCGACTGCAACTTCATATTTTCCAGTACTTTTCAGTATTATATCAACTTGAAACCGCCAAGTCTCATAATTGCTTTTCCCTTCCAGTTTGATTATTTTGGATATGTTGGAATCATCCATGTTGAGAAAAAATACTTTTCAAACTGTTTTAAGCTGATTTCTTCGTAGAATAACTTTTCAGATACTTCTAACAGGTTATGGGCCCTCTGTTGTAATTTATTATAGAAGAAACTTTGGTACTTTAAGTAAAAACGACAGAAAGAATGACTTTATTTTTTGGCTTTTTACAATAACTCTTTTTTTCAATAACATGACATATCTATAGTAATTTGTTCAACGGTAAATAGATCAAAATAATAAATATGAAATAATAATTCATCTCAACAGAACTTTCCCGAAAATTTCAGATCGGTAACTAGCGGTTCACAATGAATTTGTTAAAAATATTTTTTTTTTTCAATAATGTAAATGTCCCAATTATCGACACAATAGCGTGTTCGTGAGATTGACGAATACTTTTCGAACTCAAGGGGTATTCTTATCTGGTTGCGATATTTAGTTTCTAAATTTTTGAACTTTTAATTTCGTTGAACAGACAAAAAAACTGATCATAAAATTTTGGAATTATTCAAATCGAATGTATGAAAACGTTAAGCAGATGTCCCAATTTTCGATACCTGAAAAAGATCAGTAACCAATTGCCGACATGTATGAGTACCAATTTTCGACACCATGAGGAATTGAAAACTAGTATCAATGATATTTTTAAATTTGTATCTATTGTGAACAAAACAGTTTGAAAGAATTGATTTCTATTCATAATCAATGAAGAATACATAAAAGTTAAAAAAAATAACTAAAATATAAATTCTCGAATAAACTTAAAAGAAAATCTTTGGTACAGTATCAATACCTAGAAACTATTTTCTCCATTTCAGACTCACAAAGTCATACAAACTCACAGCCACGACATAAAGAACAAAACAACTATACTCTGCTAATTCTAAAGTAGTAAAGATAATAATATATCATAATATAATATATCATAATAATAATAAATATATCATATATCTCACATCACACTGTTTATTAGATTATTTTGGAACTGACTTATTCGTGCATTTCTTCATTTTCTTCGTGTAAACACGCCGTCAAATATTTTTTTCCCTTGCAATGCGACCTGCGGAATCCGGACGCGGCGGCATCGACTTGACAAAGAGTCAAAGCAAAGGCAACCTCTTCAACAAGCCAGCTGGCGATATCGAACCTACTGTTTTTTTCTATTAGTTTCACATCGAAAAATCTTCATTTTATTTGTATGGTTTTCCTTCAACATTAACGTAAATTGTAAATATATGTTTTAACTTTTTAACATCAACTCTTTACTAATGGGGCACGACACGCGCTTCGTGTTATATCACCCAAAAGACCCCTGTTTAAACCGGCACTGCATATACACCACGTTCATTTAAACATATGATTACTGCAGCCTTCTGGACATTTTTGAAATATTGAGTAAACTGAAAACGAATTACGAATTACCGTCACATGAATGTTCTGATAATTGACACTCACACAGAAAATTCGGGGTTAATTGAACATACCAACGAAACAATTTTTTGAAGGAACATTAAAAGTGAGTTTCTGATAGAAAGTCAAAAATCATCTTATGTGACCCTTTTATCGACACTCATATCGATATCTAGAACACATGTTTTAGATGTACCTATTATCGACACCCTAATTTCTCATGAAATATGAAACTAATAATATTTTTTTTGTAGAAATGAAGACAAACAACCATATAGAAATAGCTTTCTATTCAAAATATCATACTTCTTATTTATTATCAGAAAATAAATTGGTTATCACCTAATATGGTTTCAGTCAATTAGAATCTTGGATAGGAATCCATAAATTCATTCATTGCGGAAGATCTTGAGTGACAAAGTTTCTGGAATCAGCGCCATCCAAATTCCTTGTTAACAACGTTGCTTATGGAACAGTTTTTCTCAAGACGCCATCGATTTTAATGTTCATTTCCTCACCTCGCCGATATTAGCATTTCAATAATTTTAAAATTTGTCAATCTGAGAAGTTTATAAGAATTGTTACCAGCTATAAAAATAAGATTATAATAATAGTATATTATGCCACAAGTGCAGAAGTGAGTTTTTAAAGCACACGCAACGTGTTTAAGGGTACGACGCGAAACGGAGTTCCCGTAACGTTGCAAGTACTTTGAAGATACTTGGTAAAGTTGGTAAATTCTTACCTTGTTGGAAGGACTTTTGTCGTGCGTGTAAACAACACTCGCTCCGCGGAGTTTTCAATCGAGGCAGGTGTCCCGCAGGGTTCATGTTTATCCCCGCATCTGTACTCCCTACATACTCATGATTTTCCTCAGTGCGAGAGACCGGATATGGGCTCGGCCGTGTATGCAGATGACACGGCCATATTTGCTCATTCCTTCTCAAGCGTCGCTGCCCAGTCCAGGATCCAAATTCATTTGGATAGAGAAATCATAACGCATCTAGCGGAGAACAAGATCGAGATGAATCCGGCCAAGTCGGAGACGATCAATTTCACGAAAAAGTATACTTTTTCTAAGCTTTATCGGAAATTGAGAAACAAAGATGAGGCCGTTGAGAATGTGAACCACGCGAGATATCTGGGAGTGCACTTGGACAAGCGTCTCAATTTCGGTCGCCACATAACCCTGGCTATACAGAGGGCTGGAGCTGCGCTTAAACGCACTTACCAGCTGATAGCCAGAGGCTCTAAATTATCACTAAATAACAAAATCCTCATATACAAATAAATAATTCGGCCCGCAATGACGTACGCTTGTCCGGTGTTCTGCAGCCTAGCTCCTACTCCTTCAGCGAGACTGGACAGGATGCAGAACAAAGTACTCCGTATCATTACTGGTAGTAGACGATACCTTCGATTGGAAGCCCTTAGGGAGCTTGCAGGCGTCGACTCGATCCCGATATTTATAAAACACTTGTCTTACAAGTTTTATAAATACATGCTCGATAAAAGTCCTCTCACCAGAGACAGAGACAGAGACCAGACTCAGAATATATGATAATGAGCCCCGCAAACACGGCGGGCTCATTTATCAGGCAATTGACATCTTTCACGAAAGAAGGGATGAACCGGTTCCGTAGGGAACCAAGTCGAAAGTAGTACTAAAACGCGAAGTACCTTGACATTATCTACATAGAATAAAAATTTGAACAACACGTATAAGCTATGCAGGAGACGTGTACCTCATCGATCTACTCCCATGACATAATGAAAAGTCCGGCCCAGCGTTAGGATCAGCGCGGGCGGACTACAGCGCCCCCTCGCGGGGGCGACTATGTTCGCCTTGGCGAGGCGCTCTTCTGCTGCACTGATCGGGAGCGGGAGAGTTGCTACTATCCCGTCCTTCCTCTGATCCCCTTGGTTATGGAGAGTGGTTTATCATGTTATGTGACTTGTCATTGTGCATGAAATGTATTTGTGGAATTGTAAAATTGAAACCTTATTTATTTATTTATTTATTTATTTAGTACTTTCAAGGCCTTCGTACACGAGTACCATATGCTTTTTAATGCTGGAAGTTAATTTTGGATCAGGATAATGTCCCTTACATTTAATTACACTATGCTTTTTAATGGTGGAAGTTAATTTTGTATCAGGATGTCCCTTATATTTAATTACACCTGATCGAGTAGTTGATGGATATCTGATATCAAGTATTGTTGACGGAAAGGCGTACTTGACATAACATGTCATGACCTAGCAACAATCTTTATAGCAAGGCGTTTTGTAATTTTGTATATATCGTATTCTACTTGGTGTATTTGATAATGATGTAACGATGCATATTTTCTATACACGGATTAGGAGTAATTACAAGTTTATATAGGGCCTTCAGCTGACGGTGCTTCGTTGAGTCACTCTGTAACTTTCCGATAGTATTCAAATTTTGACAAGTATAGGGCTTTACCCTCACGGTCGTTGACCAAAAGGTAGGAGAGTACGTTATCGGTGATAATTGCACAAGTGCATAAAAATTACCGATAATTTTGCAAGAAAGCGTGTTATCTAAAAATTGCACGAAAGAGCCCGACTCCGAATTATCTGGTAATTTTTATGCACGAGTGTAATTCAATGGAATATTTCACGAATAAAGAAATATTGATTTTTTTTCTGAGAAAAATTCCAGAATCTACTTACTGACAAAGACTATAAATAAAATTGTGCTAGACACGCTTTTAAACAATTTTATTTTCAACACACGAATTGAAAATTACAAAAATTACAGTTGAACATGCAGTTGTAAAAATGTTTGGTATTCTGACCCGATACAGGAGCATTAAGAGCTGCAGCTGACACATTATCGGAATTCGACTCAAAACTTAGTTGTGGTGCTACTTCATTTCCACGCATTTTTTCAACTATTTCTTTATGGTGACCTTCGTCTAAATGCAGATACGGTGTAATGGATTTAGTGTTCGAATGGCCCCTAATTTTAATAAGCTGCTCCTTACCGACGCCTTTTTTGATAAACTTGAGACAGCTGTAGGCCGTATTGAATGATTAGTTATCTTCACGTTTTTTGTGTCCAGGCCAATTTTTGCTGCTTGTTGGGCTGTCCAGGAGCTCATTGGATTCCGTCCCACAGGAACATTCTTAGACCATGCTCTGCATGACTTCCAAGAGGGGTTTACAGTTATAAAGGGTCGATCTGACTCAATTCCCTCCCGCTTCTCCAAAAATTTTTGGTATAATCGTATGGGACACAAACCAGAATTCGTTTTATTCCTACTTAACCATTTTAATGGAACACACCGTTTTTCTCCGCCCTGTGTTGTTTTTGAAAAAATGGCATTATAAATTATTCTTCCCGTCTTTTCACCATTATTATTCTCTTCTTCTTTGAAGAATGACGTTAAACACCTGCTACCTTCTCCACCGCGCCAAGCTAACTGAAAAGCAAAAACAAAAAATAACTTTTTTTGTAATCCATCCGGTGTCTGTTAGTCAAAATTCTGAACCAAATTTTTATATTCGTCATCTTTGAGAAACACTGAACTCTCCTTTCTTTTCTCGGGCATCATTTGGAGTTGCTTTCTCTTAGTTTGTTTAGCGTCCCTTGCTGATTTGAACTCAATATCGGTGAACGGATCAAAAATAGTACCATACTCCTTGTAATACTTTTCCATCAATAATTTTGCGGTAACATTCCAGATTGTCTTTATTGTGAAGTCCTTATATTCCTGACCATTCTGCTTGCGCATATTGAATGCCCAGTCCGTTAATATTTTTTCCTACAAGCGTGCGTGATTCACCCTCTACCCGCACGCAATTCAGTTTGGAAAGTGCCATTTTCCCACAGTTGTGCGGAAAAATTTTTCCCACACTAGTGCGGGAAATTTTTTCCCACACTAGTGCGGGAAAAACATTTATATGATATCCTCGTAAAATATAAGTGGTGGGTGACAAAATATGAAAGTTCAAGCTTTTTTGTTGCAATACTAAGTGAGTTTGTTCAAAATCATCCATCATTTTGCACTATTTATTGAAAAAATGAACAAATATTGATAAATAAAAATGTATTGTTATGAAAATCACCCTATATATAGGCTTTTATTGATCTGATAACGAGTAGGTAACAATTGATGTTGTCATGCCGATCAATACACAAATTTGTTTGTAATTGTCAGAGTGACAGACAAAGCGTTACTTAAATAAAATTTTCGATTCAGTGAAATTGCCACAATGGATTATTCATCTGATGAAGAACTTCCACAAGAAATCGTGCAAGCAGCCACAGATGCGAACTTAGAGTTATTGCCAACGAAATCTAAACAAAGGTATGAGAAGCAATACACGAGTTTTATTGAATGGTGCAACAATAAAAAAGTGAAAACACCAAATGAAGAAGAAGTATTCTTGGCTTATTTTCTAGAAATGTCTAAAACATGGAAGCCGAACACTTTATGGGCAAGATATTCAATGTTGAAGAGTGTATTCAAAGTAAAGCAAGCACCCGATGACATATACCTCATGATTAAGTTAGTAGCAATTTTTGGATTAGCTGGTGCTTGCAGACGAGAAGAGCTGACAAAACTCACCATTGACGACATAGACGACAAAGAAAACCTGATAATTGTTAATATCAAGGATTCCAAAAATCATTCCTCTAGATCCTTCGTGATATCTGAAGAAGCAAATGATGGTTATTTTTTGAACGTATACAGAAATTATGTACATTTACGTCCAAAAGAGACTCCTCACCGTCATTTATTCTTGTATTACAAAAGTGGAAAATGTACTGTTCAATGTGTAGGAATCAATACCATAGGAAAGATACCCTCCGAAATAGCAGTATATCTGCGCCTTCAAAATCCAGAGCTTTACACTGGTCACAGCTTCAGGCGTTCCTCAGCCACTTTACTTGCTGACTGTGGTGTGGGTATAACTAATATCAAACGCCTAGGAGGATGGAAATCGACTTCAGTTGCAGAGGGGTATTTAGAAGACTCCACCAATCGAAAAAAAGAAATGTCCAACAAAATTCTCAATTTGAACACTACATCGTCTTCCGGGTGCATTTTAGAACCATCCACGTCTATATCGATCGGCGACGATTTGATGCCTGTGCCTGCACATTCGATTTCTTTCGATAATGTATTGCCCGAGTTACCTTCTTCTTCAGGAAATCAGCCATCTTCAAAAAATATGCTGGCTTCCGCTATAAATTTACGTAATGCATCAAATTGTACATTTACAATAAATATTACGAATAATTAGTGGATAGAAAATGTTACTCTTGTTAGTTGTTTCCATTTGCATGAATAAATAATTGAAAAAATGAATTTGTTTCCTACGCTTGTAGAAAAAGTATTGTTCCTAACTCATGCGGGAAAGCATCACTTTCCGCACTTGTTAGGAAAATTACTATTCCCAGCACGCTTATAGATATCTCTTTCTCCAGGATATATCCTTTGGCATTGCAAAAATTCATGAACTGTCGCCATATATACTGTCTGTTGGATTTGGTATTTTTTGATTCACTTTCAACTATATTTTCCTCAATAGATTGTATGGACCACTCACCAAAACTGATCAGTATTATTAGTCAGTGTTGTTGTTACTGGTTTCATGCCGACGGGATGTTTCCGCAGTCAATTATCGCTCCGCAGTACCGCTGTAATTTTGCGAAAATTGCATTCCTCATATGGCAAATATTATAAATGAGGGAAATATTTAGGTTAACAAGTTCTGAGATGATTATTGTTCTACCTCACTTCTTGATTCCGTTCTGTATACAAAATTTCGTTGATTCCTTTCTATAGATAGACGGTTGAATTCCTGCCATACTTTCCATGGCCGATCCTTTTTAGACGCTTTATACAGCATCGAAAAGTTTTCATCGGGGGTATTCTGGTTACATACGAGCGTAAAAAATAGCTTGCTATCATGTTGAGAGAGCATTACAATTTCTCCTAGACTCGCTCGAGGAAGGGATATCGACGTGGCTGTTAATTCGTCGAACGAGGTAGTAGGGGAGGCGTACAGTTGTGTGTCTCTCTTATTTATGTAGTATTATCATATCATTGCGTTCCTTGTTGCTCGCATAGATTTGTCTATAACCCCCGATGAAAACTTTCCGATACTGTATTAGCTTCACATGTATGTTTGTTTGTTTGCATGTTTGTTTGTATGTTTGCAACTGACTCCTTAGGGCGTGATTTTCACCCATTTTCAGACGTCCGAATGATTTGAAATTTGGCAGGTGTTCATAGTTCCGGTGACAATGCCATATAACTTTTTTTTGTTATAAAAAACAAACTGGCGGCTTCAAGACGGTGGACGAGATTTGTGATAATGGACCGATTCCATTAAAAATTGGTATATAAGGGTTTTCGGAGTCAGAGATTATGATTTTTTTATCAAAATTCTTGAACTCAAAATGGCGGCTCCAAGACGGTGGACGAGATTTGTGATTATGATCAGAATCGATTCAAAATTGATATGTGAGGTTTTTCGGGGTCAGAGAATATGAATTTTCCATAAAAATTTATGAATTCAAAATGGCGGCTCCAAGATGATGGACGAGTATTGTGATTATGGTCAGATACGATTCAAAAGTGTTTTTCGGGGTCGGAGATTTCGATTTTTTAGGAAAAAAAATGATAGTTTAAAAACCTGAAGAACACGCTTTACTTCCCATGGACAAAAAAGTTAAAAATAATTGACAATTTAATTTCTCAAATGTAAAAAAACGTGGGGCTTGATAAAGTTCTCTTGAGCTCTTGAACGCTCTGTATTGTTAAATTAAACTAAACAATATGAGAATATACATCGAAAGCACCCACGCTTTTTTTACATTTGATAAATTAAATTGTCAATTATTTTTCACTTTTTAGTCCATGGGAAGTAAAGCGTGTTCTTTAGTTTTTTTAAACTATTATTTTTCTCTTAAAATTGTAATCCAGTAACGACAGACAAACTCGAGCCAAACGTGCACTCTGAAACTCGGCACATGACATCTGGACATCATGTATTATCAGAAAAAAAATGTTTCTCAAAAAATCAGGAGTAAAATAATTTTTTTTATTGTTATTTCAGAAAACATAAGATTTATCAAACAACGATTTCGATTGATTGAGATATAATTCAATTCTCCACAAGAATGATTATTAGTAATACCTCATGAAATACGCTCGTTTTCCCAGAAAACGTGGTTCAACACCGACATCACATTTCAGGAGCGCGCTAACCCGCCACTGGCATTTCCGGCAGGGCCGAAAATTAGATTTGTCATAACTTTGCTAAAAATTATAGTAGAAGGAAAAGAAGAAGTGCATATCGTTCCTGAAGACTTCTACTTCCTCATGCAAATATAAAATGTGAGTATTTGAGTAACCACAATGTGTTTTGTCCCACTTCACTTACCCATTTTACGATATTCACGAAGAATCCGAAACTCATGGATATATTAGTTGATATGAAAGGTTATACTGAAGCAGAAATCAGTACCCTCTTTGTTGAATATGAGGCATGAATAAAACAAAGTATTTTTTTGGCATGTATAGTGGGACCTGTTACACTACTTTGAAATTGTTGCGTATAGTCCAAAGTGGGTATAGGTTGCTGCTTCAGTATAATAATTCCATATTTACTAATTAATTCATGATTTTCGGATCATCGGCAAACATCTCCGTGGAGTGCGACAAATCACATTTTAGGTACTGGAATAATATTTGCATGAGAAAGTAGGAGTCTTCAGAAAATTTATCTGTTTTTAATGGAAACACCTGGCAAACACTGAGCCATAGCACCGAAAGCAGCCTGTTCAAAATCACAATTAATAGAATTTGGATTTTAATTATTTTGCAATTCCTTAATAAAATTGAACATTCTTATATACGTGTCTTGTCAGATTGAGTAAGGTTTGTTAGGTAATTATTTATCACATTCGTTGTTCCTTCTACGGTATTTTCTGCTCGAAGATTGATTTTTGTTATAACTTCTGCAACTTCCACTCTTGCTGCCGAGGAGGAATGAGAATGGATATCAATTACTTTAATAACTTCTCCATCTTCGGTATGAATCGGCACTGTACATCTTCCTTTTGTTGCTCACATCGCCAAAATTTGATAAGCTCATTAGTTTTAGAACACTTTTCAAAAGTATATTCAAAACCGTTATGGGTAAAATATAAAGGTATTGTCACTTTTTTAAACAGCAAATACTACTTTCGAAATTATTCGAAATAATGAACAAAAATTTGTCAAATATTTCTTCAAATATTACTTTTAAATCCCTTTCCCTTACTTTACTTAATGAATATTTAATGATTATTTTGAACATTTCTGATTGCAATTATTTCTTCCCTTAAAATGAGATTATATTCTTATAATGACTTTGAAACGTTGTCCAATTCCGACGAACAAGATTATCGAGACTCAAAAATTATCTTAATCCTGGAATCACCGTTCTACCTGTCAAATAACTTATGAACCCAAGACCCTTGCTAGTTTTAGTTCCCATAAATGAGGGCTTTATATATACACAAAATCTTATTTTGATCTAATTAAAAAAAAAGTATCCTTATTGAATAAAAACAATCTTTGTGGCACTGAAAGGTTCCGGCACTGAAACTTCCGGCACTTAAACGTCTCGGCACTAAAACGTCCTGACACGGATAAGTCCTGGCACTGAAAGGTCCTGCCACTGAAACGTCTCGCACTGAAAGGACGGCACTGAATGGGCGGCACTAAATCGGCGGCGAACACTCGTGATCTCTTCCCTAAAGTTACTGCTGGCAGGAAGAGATATGCTATCCTCTATAAAGGTACGGAGCAATATGTCACTGGCGGGATCAGGTTTCGGTTGAAGTACTACAGCCTTGCATAGTGTTTATAAGGTTTTTGTCAACGTTGCTGCTGGCTGAACACTCGTGAACTTGTCTAAATTGGAAGTTCGAAATTGGAAGTCCCTGTGTTTTACTTTTTTTTTCGACTGCGCGAAGTTCAGTACCCAGAGGAACTAACTTTTGTCAGTTTATCCGGGACTAGCCAAAGTGTCTGACTTGCCGTGTGCAGTGAACAGAGCCGTTTGTGGAAGCAAAAATATAAATCAAAAAGATATCAGGAAATCAAATCACATCCGTCTAAAGCAGTATGCGCACTGAATCCGGTCGACTCGGATCAGCACGGCACGGCATTATTCCTATGTCCAATATACCTCCGCGCACTCATTCAGATCGGAACGGCAGAGACCGTTCGACTTGACTTGACTACGGCCGAGAGAACTAGTTGCTAGTCGAATCAGTGCTCGGGTAACCGTCGTGCCGATCCGACCCGTTCCATACCGATCCGAGTCGAGCGTATTCAGTGTGCGTACTGCTTAAGTCACAGATACGCTGAACCTAAATATATACCGTGTGTTCTAAAAGAAACACATATACAACATCCTTGACACCCTTTATAAAGTACTGGAAACCCCGCCTTACGTGCAGAACTAGTTTTCCCGACTATGAGTTTGCTTCAGTTTATTGTAAATGTCAATATCTACTATTTTGATATTCAGTCAGATTACGTTGTATATTAAATTGTCCGGTGAAAATAGTCACAATAAATTGACAAATTTTCACCTCAGTTCTCCTTCCATTTCTGTTAGGAGATATTTACTGCCAAGCGTCACTCAACAATGGAACTTCCTGTACAGGTCAGCCGTGTGTTATAAATGGGGTTTTTAGGTATCTTCAAAAAAACGTCTCGCTGACGGAAGGCAAGAAAATAGTATGATTTCATGAATCGACGTGGGTTGATGAACGGCAATTGAATAATTTAATTGTGTGTTCTACTTTGGGAGTATTCGATTTACTTTCTAAAATTATTGTTGTTGAGTTATTGTTTAAATATGTTAATTTGATTTGATGTAATACCTACTGCTGGAATAAAAGGTAGGAGTTGTATTTGTTTTGAAATTGAAATAATAGGATATATTAACTATTTGATGAAATATAAAGCTTGGAGTTTTCAATAACATATAAACAGGTTATTACTCTAAGTAAAAGTGTCTTAGTTCCTATATCCTTTTAATGTATTTCCCTTTGTCTGTTAATTATTAAACAAAGGATGAGTTTGTGGGTAAAGTTTCAATCGTGGCAAACACATTAATTTGGAAAAAGATATGTGCTTTACTTTTACGGCTATAATTCGGGGTTTTTCTTTTCGGTACTAAATATTTAATTCTTGTTAGTTTTATTTTAATATTGAAAAGCTAAGGTCCTGATTTGATTAATCGGTTGTACAGGAGTCTTGGCACATTGGAATTGAGTTAATAATATGTTGAGTTTATCTTTTGCAAATCTAGAGACTTGTAACGTGCTTGTAGGAGAAGTTTACAAGTCTTTTGGTGATTTGCAACGTGCCTTAGTGAGAAGTTGCATATAACTTTTGGATCAATTTCAGTCTGCTGATTTATAACGTGCCTGTGTGTGAAGTTACCTGTTACCAAGCTGATTTGAGACCAGAAAAGCTTGCAACGTGCCTTAGTGAGAAGTTGCCTGGTTTTAGGATTTTCAAAGGATTCACGAAGGATTGTAACGCGCCTGTGTGAGGAGTTACATGTCAGTGAGCTGTATTGAGGATATAATAAGAAGCGACGTGCCTATGTCAGAAGTTATTGATTATTTTTTGGGCAATACTGAGACGAGAGTACAGTAACATGCAACGTGCCTGTGTGAGAAGTTACATGTCAAAGGGTGTGCATTCGTTGTGCCTGGGCTCATGACAACAATCCTTTAGGTGCGTTTCTAACAATTTCATTGATATTACTATCTTACAATTCCATTGGAAGAAATAATGACTCTCGGAACTTGGGAGCTCCTTTTGGTATTATTTGCTTGTGATTGAACCTGAAGATTATTTAATATCCTGATATACGTGTATATTTATGTTCATGTTGGTATATATAAATTTGCATTCTCAATTGTTTTAGAAATAAAGATATTTATTTCTATAGGTGCATCATCACTATAAAATCCCTACCTCAAATAAACCTTTAAAATAACTCACATTACATCAACTTGCTACTGAAGACCTGAAAATTAGCAAAAGCAGCCGGTATTCCATAACCAATTGCAATTGAAGCCAACACCTTAACTTCTTCCGTTCCTGTGTCACCCTATTTGACCTCTAAGATTCCGTATCTCCACATGAAACTGCTTTGGGCCTTTCACCGAATTGAGTTTTCGGAGAGTGGAGCATATGACCTAACACAACTAGCGCCCTAGCCGCTTATTGAGTTCGTGGATTGTTCTTGTTATAGAGAACAATGAAGTCTCAATAACCGACGCTCCGTAGTAACGACCACCTTTATCCAGTTAGGGAATAAAGAGCGTTACAAGGATTATGGCGCAGTTTCAATAAAAACCTAGGTTTTATTTCCATCACCGGCACCGCTGTGATAAAATATACCCCAGGACGTTATGTGTTTTTATTGGCTCATTGGTCATTTGATACATGAATTGTATTTTCACTTATAATCTCCCTAGTGCTTGAATTATTGCCGGGTGATTTTCTTAAAAAATTCATGTACGAGATAAATTTCCAGCAATTAATTCAAGCACGCGGGGGATTCGGTAAGAAAATTTCACACCAAAATATATTAAATTAATAGTTAATTCAACTGACTTGTAGATTATTCTGAGAGAAAACAAGTTGTAACATCAGTGGGCCATGAATGGTTTTTGTTGATATAATGACAGTTACGCGTTGGTATTAGTGGCGGTGTTTTTATGTGAGAAAGGAACATTCATTTTGCGACATTTTGAACCTAAAATTACATTGCACATCACGCAGAACTAAAATAGTTTTGACTGGTCCATGCGGATTGTCTATTGGGAAGTAATGTGGAAAGGAATTCTTGCAAATTTCAGCCGAGTATTCACGAAAAGATTAATAAAATTGTTTCGAATATTAAGTTCATGTAGTCAAGCATAGGTAAATTTGATTGATATACATTTTTTACCGATGGACCTATTCATCGTTGAAATGCAAGTTCTCAAAATATTTTCAGACACATTCGAAATATTTAGTGAATATACAATTATGAAATATCATCTCCTTTCATATGAAAAATAACATTCCATTTGTACATAAAAGTAAAATGTTAACTATCACATGTCAAATATTTGACAGAAAAATTTCCACTTATTAATTTCGCCCAGGGTACCCAGGAGGATAAAAATTTCCGGAAATTTTTTGGGTTGCCATGGCAACTAAATAAAAACCAATTTTTTGATTAGCTGAAAAAGTGAGGTGTAAAATTTTCGAGGGAAATACCACAAGAGGTTTTTATTTTATCGGATAAACTTTCATTTTGCACGAAAACTTGGTTGCTTTGGTAATTGACGAGAGCAAATAACATGATAAAAAGGTGGAGTGATTTTATCTAATGTTATTTGGTCGAGTCAAATTACAAGCTACCAAGTTTGAGTGGAACAAAATTAAAGTTTATACGATGAAAACAAAACCTCGAGTGGTATTTAGTGAGATAATTTAACGAATCACATAAATGAATTATTGAACAAAAGTGAATAGAACATAATTTATTAAATTAAATCAATAATTCATTGAACAAAAAGTACATTTAACAGAAAATATTATTTAAATGTACAATTAGTGAAAGTACAGTGTTGGTATAAAATGCTACCCGAAGAAGACTGCTGAATTTGATTATTTTCATCTCTTAGATTTGTCACTAAAGTGGAATGATGCTGTGAGTCTAACTGAAGGTATGGCTTCAGAGAATTGGCGTTCGAATGTCCGGTCAGCTTGATAATTTGTTGTTCTGAGACTCCTGCTTTGGCAAGAGTAGAAATAGTGCTAGCCCTATGGGAGTGATTAGTAATTTTATTTTTCAGATCTAGACCCATTTTTTCTGCAGAAATTCTGGTCCACTTTGAAATTTTGTTTACACCAATAGGCACATTTTTGTACCATCCCTTGGCATTTTCATTTTTCCAAAACGGATTTGGTATTAGAAACAATCTATCTGAAGAGATATGTTTGTTTCGTTTTTCTAGAAGCGTTTTCAACAATCTTACAGGACACACGTTCGGATTTTCTTTATTTGTAGTCAACCACTTACTTTCACTGCACCTTTCATCTCCACCTTGGGCTTTTTTAGAAAAGACCGTGCTGTACTCCTCTCTGCCTGTCAAATGTTCCATTATTGTATTTTTCGTCTTTGAATTAATAAATTTTAGACTGCGCACTTTCACCACCTCTCCAGGCTAATTCAAAATCGGCGATATGAAAAAGTTTTTTTGAAGTCCCATTGGAGTATTTTCATCCCACTGCTCTGCCATTTTTTATAACTTCTTCTTCGCGTAATGCCATAGAACCTTGTCTTCTTTTATGTAAATTGCTTTGCAGTTGCTTGCGTTTAGCATTTTTGGCGTTTCTAGCGGCTTGAAATGTCACAACTTTGAATGGGTCAAACACAATCTTATATTTTAGTTCGAAAATATGAATAGGAAATTCATAAAATCTATTGTGGAATCATCTGCTACTGAAAGACAAACTTTAGTCGCTATTTTCCATCGTTCAAGATAACCTCTTGGGAGGTATTCATGTTGAAAAGGGGAACATTCTCCATGAAAATTGAAAAATGAAAAATGTGATTTATTTGTAATATCTAACAAAAAACAACTACTTCCCCGGCACAAGCCACGCTGGACATTGAACTACATCTGATAGATATTCTGAAAAGACTCTAACTGAAAAGGAAAGAAAAAATCTGAAAGTGAAAATTTGCATTTTCATTCAAATATCTGACTTTTTTAATTCTTTCGAGTTTTCCTTGAAAAAATCATTGAATAAATTAGATAAGGAGAATGTTATTTATCTTATAATCCATATAATATTTTTCTTGCACAATTTTGGCTACAATATTCCACATTGTTTTAACTACGTACTCCTTGTAGTCATTTTTGCGTCTGATTTCTCCATATTATACGCCCAATCTGCCAATATGCTTGAGATTTCCGGCTGCAACGTTGAAGGTAATAGTTCATACCCCTTTTCTCGACAAAATAATTCAAACTGCATCCAAATTGATGATTTGGTTTTTTTGGTGTTTTGTGGAGTGGCGTTGTCTATTGCAGAATTTATTATTTGAGTAGTTGCACTACCAAATCTAACGTTAACGCTCATTTGAAATTTAAAACAACACTTGTAACAAAAAGTATGAAGATTTGTTGTCATTTGGATTTGTTGATAGCAACGCGTCCTTGGGTACAGCGTCGGATTCAATAAAGTCATACGACAATTACTAGTTGTTGCCGTGGTGAAGGTAAATAACAGTTTATCCACTTGCAAACATTTACGTTTCTATTTATCCGATATCAGACTGCCAAAACTGACGTTTCTTATGGACGATTTTATACATGAGTTGAATTATCTATGATAAACATTCGCTTGGGACTTGCATTCCTGAAACCCAGCTTCAATTACGTCAGCAAATAATACTACATTTTTTGCAGTTGGTGCTTGGTGGTACAAATCATGTTTCGACAGTAATTTGAATTGAAAGTATATCAATTTGAAGCTTGCTGGGGAATATTACGATCAAGGACCATTGTGGCTCAGACGCAGAAACAAGGACGGATATTCGCTAGTCAAAACAAGGATGTTGGTTAGACAAACTAGTGTAGATTGAATTATTCATTGTGTGTATAAAGATAAGTTTATGAATATTAAAACATAAACATGATTGAATTTTATTGTTATTCAAACAATTACTATAAAATGAAGTGATTTGTAGAATATTCTTTCAATATGGGAAACTCAGAGAGTGATATTATATAGAAAAAAAAAGGTTGTTTGAATCTAGTATTTCAATTTATTTGAAATCTAAATGCTCGGTTTTAGTAATATTTAATTTACCTGAACATTATTGTTTTCGAGAAAATAAATCAGTGTTTTTGCCCAAATTTGTTTAAATTGTTACAAAAATATTTGTTTGAATCCATAGTATTTTTTATGTGAGGAAGCTAGAGATGAACTTTTCCAGAGTAACCGACTGCGAACTGTTTGTAATGAAAGACTGAAACCGTCTAAGGAAAACCTCATCCGTACAGCCTGTCCAGTAGAAATTCGTTATTCTTGTGTCAATTGCTTTGCTAAAATCGGTATAAATGTCATCAACCTGGTAGCCCTTGTCCATATTCTTCGAAAGATATATTCAATATTGGTAAAAAGGCAGGTTTCTATGGAATTATGTTTTACAAATCCATGCTGCTCAATAATGATTGCTATTTATACAGTGCTAACTTTTGAACGGATCGAAATTTTTCTTTAAAATATTCGCAGGTGAAATAATAGTTCTCAAGCTACTTTTTGACCTGAAAAAAAGTACCTTTCCAAATTACGGCTGGCAGCAATTTTGAAAGATTTTTTTAAATGACATGGTGGGTATAGTGATACCCCATTCGAAACGTCTATTAATTTTCCATGTGATAGTAATATTTCAAACAAAAATATTCATCCAAAACAAAATGGTAGTACATAATATTTGAAGTCTTATTAAGTAACCTCACCCCTATTAACATTTGAACGGAATGGAATTTTTCTTTGAAATTTCATTCGTTTGAATGATAGTTCATAAACTACTTTTTGACGACAAAGAAAATGTCTATTTTCGAAAATGGTGTGATGCCGGCGATGCCGCCATTTTCAGAGATTTTTTGAAATCGTGTTGAGTGTCGTATGATACCTCATTTGAATAGTCTTTCAATTTTGTATACGAAAACAAAATTTCAGGCGAAACTTTTCATCCAAAACCAAATGGCGGTACATAACCTTAGAGCTCTGTTACGGTGATACTCTGCTTTGTTATCTATCTGCTGATAATAAAAAGTCAGTTTCGGGTACAGAGAACTTTCGTAAAAGGGTACTTCAAAAGGTTTGATGATTTTACTGCGATTCGTTAGGATTCGAAAGAATCCTTATAGCATAGTTCTAACGTTATGTACCGCCATTTTGTTTTGGATGGAAATTTTGTCTGAAATTTTGTAACTGTATAGAAAATTGAAAGACGATTCAACTAATGTATCATTCGATTCCCAATGCGGTTTCAAAAAAAAATCAAAATCAAAATTGAAAATTTTTCTTGTGAACTATGATACAACTAAATAAAATTTTAAAGAAAAATTCCAATCCGTTCAAAAGTTAACAGGGATGGGGTTACTCAATCAGAGTTCTAATATTATGTACCGCCTTTTTCTTTTGAATGATTATTTTTGTTTGAAATTCTGCTGTCATATAGATATAAATGAAAGACAAAATGGCGGCCAGACACCAATTGAGGACTATACTTATAGGTTAGAATATGAAAATCCCATATAATTTATAATATGCAGTGTTCGAAATAGGTATTTCGCACATTACTTCGCGCACGGTGTCATGGTAACGAAGGAAAATGAAAAAAAGTGAAATGAAAAATGCGCGAACCTTGTCATTTTTGACATTTGTAGGAAAAAGTAATTTCTTGACTCAAAAAATCCACAAATAATTCTATATTTGAATTCATATCGGTAACTGAGCTAAGGCAGTAACCTTGATTTATTTAGTAAATCTCTTATTCTCTTCAAAAAACATGAATACGATCCTGAAGTACTTGTACTATAGGTATAAATATGGTCGACACAATGGATGGGAGATTTCATTGAGGATGTTTGTGACACAGGTTTACATTTGTTGGATGGTTTTCGTCTCCACGAAGATTTCAGCAGCAGATTTAGTTAACAACGACACAGACTCGGTGAGTTATTAGCCTGAATATTTATTCGTATAATTTTTAATCAATAAGAGAACCTAGTCATTTCAGTAAAATTAATTACCGTGTACAATTTCGATTATTGATAATTATGCATAGAGTAGCTCTACCAATTTTTTTAAATTATTTCTCAACATATAGAAACCAATTTAATAACAATGATAAATCGACTTCATTAATGCTGAAACCAAGACAGTGACATATGGTGAAGTGGCGGGGGTGCCGGTAGAAGCCATTTTTCAACTCAACATTGTTGTTCATTATTGAATGAAAGTTTGATTATGTGGAGATCATTCCTTCCTTGGCATTGAAAGAAACGTCAATATAATGTTTGTATAACTCAAAAAATAGTTGAAAAGTTGAAACTGACTGAAAAGTCTTATTTTTTTATCATTGACTTTCTAGACACTATATATCTGCCCCCTTTTTCGAAACTCACTGATTTTTTTTGTCATGAGGTTTTAAGAAAACATCATTTCAAATAAGTCAAATTAAATTTGCCAAGTTCTTCTTCTTAATCCATCACCATATTCTGTTGATTCTTACTTCTTTTCTGAAAAAACCAAGGGTTAAATTGTGGATGTGTTCGTCTCATGGCATAAATAATTTATTATTTTTTGCACTAACCATCTCCCATTTCTCACTTCTCTCAAATAGTTAATGGTTAATTTTAGTTTCAAAGTGCATTCCTAGAAATTCGTATTTATAATTTGCATTTTTGTGTTTATTTAAATTTCTCTTATCGATGAACATTTCGATTTTTCTACAGACTTCTATCGGCAGGTTCAATAATTTGTTACAATATTTTTGAAATTTTTTACCCCCTTTTCTCATGAACAGATGATTCTCATTATTCTTCTATTAAGGCAGATGGTTCACTCAGTTTTACTGTGTATTTGATTCTACGCGTAAATGTTGGAAAATTACTTAAAAAAAAGAGTTCTGTGAATTATAGACATACATTTCTAACGAGTTCTTCATTTCTACATTTAGATGTTTTACACGAAGTAATTTTTGATTTCCTGGTGACGATTGACCTAATTTTTCAATTAATACCATACTTATTGATTCTTTCGAAATGTCAGTAAAAAATATGAAATGCATTGATTGTAGCAACTATTACTAGAAATTTTCCATTACTCTCGGTTGAAAAATTCGGAGGGTCTAGTGATTTGTTGGCTCTGATTCCATTACGGGATAATCTATGAACAATACTAAGAAAGGAGTGAAATTTCATTCTGAATATTGTCCAAGTGTTTCCTAGTCAAGTAACAATCAACTTTCCTTTTCATTATATTTTTTTCTGGAATTGAATTAGTGTCTAATTCCATATTTCCGATTTTATTAGTTTAATTCGATTGTAGAAAACGTCAAAAGTTTTCCTTATCTAATAGTGAAATAATCAGCCCCGATACTCATCAAAACGAACCAAGTTTCGTCTCAATTACTGATGTGTTTTTTGGTAATAATTTAGAAAAACCATGTAGAATATGGGTCCTAAATGTAACCGTTCTCATCTGAAAATGTTGAAATCACATCAAATATAATAATGATATCTACATAAATAAAATGTTTTCGATGCAATTAAATTTCTGTGAAGTTCTCAATAATGGTGGTGAATCATTCATCAAGATCAAATTGTCATTTCTTCCACATTGAATTATTTGATTATGACACCAAGGGAAAAAACGATTAAAATTTCCACAAAATTTATTGTCTTTGGGACATGTTTCGATACACAGTATCTTTTTCAAGCGAATGTAGTACATTAAACTCTTCTTCATTGAATTTACTTAAATACCTTTCTTACCCATTAACATAATTATGGACTACCAATAATTATCGCTAATACCTAAACTCATATAACTTATGAAATTGACTAACAATGAACCTACCTGGAAATATCAAATATTCCACTGTCTGAAGAAAATTTCAACAAAGAATTAAATATTATAAAACAGATAGCAGTTAACAATGGATATCAAGTTAAATTAATAGAATATATTAATCCTAAAAAACTACATAGAAAGACTATCCAGGAAGTGTACCACACTTTGAGGAACCTTGACAATAATTATAGAACTTTAACTTATTCTGGACCCGTCACGGAAAAATAGCTTCATTTTTGCATAAGCAACACTTGTAGCATATACAGTGCGGCTTTTAATAGTCCCCCCCCCTGTTAACTTTTGAACGGTTCGACGTAGAAACGTGAAAAAAAAACCGTTTCGAGGGTTTCATCAATACTACTTTTTGAAAAAAAAAAATGGTGATTGCTCAATAGGGGGCGCGAGGGAACCCATCGACTCAAAATTTTTAAATGGCATGGGGGGAATTCAATTCTCTTTACAACCATTAAATATTTTTGAATTTTGTCTATAATTTTTTTTCCAATTTCGATTTTTATGCCTTTCGAAATATTTAAATTAATGTGTCCCCAGCGCCATCTGTCGAGTAATCGCAATGTTTCTTCTCTCAAAAAGTAGTATCGGTAATGCCCTTCAAAAAAATTTTGGTTTCATTGTTCCACATCAAACCGTTCAAATTTATCGAGGTACGAGTAGTATTCAGATCCGCATTTATTTTTGATATTTCGAATTTAAATAGCAAAAAAAATATCAACGAAATTAAAAAAAAGTAGATGGTTGTAAAGAGAATTGAATAGAATATACTTTTCAACGATGTACCCCTTGACCCCCCATGCCATATAAAAATTTTGAGTTGATGGGCCCCCCTGCGCCCCCTATTGAGCAATCACCATATTTTTTTTTTCAAAAAGTTGTATTGGTGAAACCCTCGAAACGGTTTTTTTTCACGTTTCTACGTCGAACCGTTCAAAAGTTAACAGGGGGGGACTATTAAAAGCCGCACTGTAGAACAGATAACACACTGGGAAGGTTTATCAAGAATAATAAAGATAAAACACAGAAATCTGAAAAATCAGGAGTTTATAAATTGAATTGTGAATCTTGATCCAAAGTATATATCGGCCAGACAGGTAGACCATTTAAAAGCCGCATACGTGAACACCGTAAGTATTATGTAAACAATAAAACACACTTATCATAGCCAATCATATTTTGGAAGAAGGCCATGACTTCGATGAAAACTTCGAAATTCTTCATATGGAAAATAACGGCATTAGGCTTAATTATTTAGAATTCTTGGAAATTAATAAATTGAAAAATTCATCTTGATGTTTAAATGATCAACTGGACCTGAACGGTTCCCCTTTGTTAAATCTGTTCAATTGAGCGGTGGTTGTGTTTTGAGATTTTCAGGTTGGTTCATTGTTATGTCAATTTTATAAGTTGTATGAGTCTAGGTATTAGCGATAATTATAGGTAGTCCCTAATTATGTTAATGGGTAGGAAAGGTATTTAAGTAAATTCAATGAAGAATAGTTTAATGTACAACATTCGTTTGAAAAAGATACTGTGTATCGAAAAATGTCGCAAAGACAATAAATTTTGTGAAAATTTGAATCGTTTTTTACCTTAGTGTCATAACTATGGATTTCCATCAAGTAACGGCCACGTCAATCCAAAAAATAATTTGATTCCCTAGAAAATCAGAAAATATATTGTTAATGAAGGCTAATATTTTTCGGGGCTGCCACAAAAGAAACCAGAATTTTGTTGACAAATTTCCGATATCCTGACACTGCCATTTATCTAGGGTCGGTTTACGCAAGTAATTCTATTAAATCAACAAACAGGTTGAGTGAAACTCGATATTTTGTACGTTTTTCCTCCTCTTTTTAGTCCGGCGGCAGGGAGGGTTTTCGTAGCCGATGAAGCGCGACGGGATCACCCAAGTTATTCTTATGTATTTTGACCCGCTAAATCCGAATTTCGAAGGTGATAAGCCGTGAAAGCATTCGGAAAATTTTTATGGACGATTTTCCGAGGGAAATCGAAATATCCATTTGTTCCAAAAATAAATGATGTCATAATATTTTGCATAAAATTCTCTACAATAAAAGGTATCTACAATTTTTTCTTGAAAATGCACCGTTTTCCAGTAAAACGTGCTCGAAATTAAAAAAAATGCGATTTTCTCAATTTTCAGTGCTCTCTCATTCAGTCACATAATGATATGTTCAGGATCGCCTTCTCCCAAATTATTCATATATGTCTCGACTATGAGTAACAGAAGAGACATTTTTGAAAAAGTCATTCGTTTGGATTTTCCGGCACTGAATTTCCCGATACTTTTACCTTGCATGGAACCGGTATTTTTTTATTCGCGAAGCTCACGCAGTAGACGAATTCCTTATAGTGTCGATCAAAACAGGTTCAGCACATATTTTTTCACGATCACAAAGCATTTCACTAGCGGAAAAACGAAAAATTTTACCCAAAAGTAAAAGAAAGAAGAGGAAAATCGAAAAATCCTTTTTTTCCAGAAACAAATGATTCTTCAATATACTTCATAAAATTCTCTACAAAAAAGGTCTCTGCAAATTTTTCTTTAAAATTTACTGTTTTCGAATAAAATGTGCTCAAAATTCGAAAAAATGCGATTTTCTCAATTTTCTGTGGTCTCTCATTCAGTCACATAATTACACTTTCACACGAATCCACACGAATGATTTTTTAAAGGATGCATCTTTTGTTATTCATAGTCGAGACATATATGAATAATTTGTATCATTGAATATCATTATGTGACTGAATGAGAGGGCACTGAAAAATGAGAAAATTGCATTTTTCGAATTTCGAGCACATTTTACTCGAAAACGGTGCATTTTACAGAAAAATTTGTTGAAACCTTTTTTGTAGACAATTTTATGTAGTATATGTAGCTTTATTTGTTTTCGGAAAAAAAAATGGATTTTTTTATTTCCCTGGAAAAAATTTTCCAGATGCTTTCACGGCTTATTACCCTCAAAATTCGGATTCAGCGGGTCAAAATACATAAGAATAACTTGGGCGATCCCGTCGCACTTCATCGGCTACGAAAACCCTCCCTGCCACCGGACTATTTCGGACCATGTTCGTTTCGCCAGGAACAGAAAACTCTATGACGAATATCGTCCTACTTTGATGGTCGAGGAGGACTACATCAGGCTTATTTCCTTGTATTTTCTTGAGGGTGGGAAATGAGTAGTTCCAGTAGATTCGGCACCTCTCATTCTCCAAAACGGACTCAATATCCCCCAGAGCATAAGGCAACACCGGTGTCTCGTCTATACCGTACGAGTGTCGTAGATGATAGTAAAACACTCGTAGAGCCGCCTTATGCCTGTGGATATAGGCTGAGACCGCATAAGCTTGACACGCGGACAGCAGATGCATTATAGTCTCAGGAGCCCCACGACACGCCCTGCATCTAGTGTCCGGGACCTCTATACCCATCACGCGACTACGGTAGACCAGGGTGTTAAAGACTATAGCTCACTTATTATTATTATATCAAATATTAAATTACGCACCAGGTTTTTATTCTTCTTTGCATAAATTTGATTGGGAGAAACGAAAATATACCTCTAAGGGCGAGTTGTACAGAACAATTTCAACAACGGTTCAAGTGAACCGAGTTCAGTTGCTAGAGTTGCTGGAGATTAGCCAATGACATTTCTGGTTCCTTAGCAACCGAACTTTGTTCACTGTGAACTGTTTTCGAACTTGTCTTGTATAACTCACCCTAAGGGCGAGTTGTACAAGACGGGTTCAACAACCGTTCAAGTGAACCGAGCTCAGTTGCTAGGGAATAGCCAATTGGATATCCAGTTTCTTAGCAAACTGAAATCGGTTCACTTGAACCGTTGTCATACTCGTATTGTACAACTTGCCCTAATGATAACTATCACTTTTTTTGCGACAATCCACAATCAAATTTTGAAGAAAAATGCAGACTCCATATTCGATGAACAGCTCTTACTCTTTTCCAGACTGGCGATTATGGATTGGTTAAAGAAATAGCACAAATGAAAGATCCCAAAGATTTTCGATTCTCCAAATTTCTGGATATCCGTTTTGATGTTGAGCAGCAATCAACGTTTGATATTAAGGATATGCTACTTTCTAGGGCGGATAGAGATTCGAAAGGTATGAAGGACTAAATTGACCAAATGAAAATATCAAAAATGAGCAAATACGGGAAAATGATTTATTACATGATTGTGGAAGCTTTTCTAGAAGTGATTATTTTCACATCCACTATGGGTTTAAATTCACAATATCGCTGACAAATTCGAATGTTAGATTTTACTGAAATAGAATAGAATAGAATAAAATATATTATTTGACTACGTTACATGATATTGAATGTTTGTAGCAAGTCATATTTGGTTTATTTATAAAAAATATATGAAAATGTAAAAATGTAAGATGGTAAAAAAAAATAAAAATTTAAATTAACAAGTTAACAGCATTACAACACAGCATTACAACACAACATTACAAACACAAGAACATGAAATTATAATTCTTCTTAAATCAAAGAGAAGCAGTGACATGTGTGTTACCACAAAAATGTTTTCTGAATTTATCGACAGAATAGAAGCAATACCTTAACAAATAGTTATTTTAAATTTTCTCTTGAAAGTGTTCAAACTGAGCTCCTTGAAATCTTGGGGCAAGAAATTGTACAGAGAATAATCTAATGAATTTTTCTGTGATACGTGCAGATAAAATCGATTTATTCTAATGTGATGGGAGTTTCGTGTATTATGTCCGTGAATATGAGATTGTTTCGTCAAGGATGATTTTTTTTTATGTATTTCAGTCAAAACGTAATATACCTAGAAATAAAGTTGGCAGTGGCATAATTCTAAGTTTTTTGAAAGTTTCTTGACAGTGATCTCTGTATCCAATATTAGCCAGTACTCTCAATGCCTTCTTTTGCATCCTAAATATTTGAATAGAGTGACATGAATTTCCCCAAAGTTGTACACCGTAACTAATATGGGAATGGAACAGTTTTTAATATATTTGTATTGGTTTTGTACTTCAATTGTCGAAGGACAAATAGAGATCCTGAGAGTTTTCTCTGCAGTTGGGAGATATGTGCAGACCAGTTGAGTCTATTATCTAATATAATGCCAAGTAATTTAACTTCATCAGTTTCACAATTAGATATCATTTGATCATTAGCAGATATCTGGATGTATTGTGTTTTCTCACCATTTAGTTTTAATTTATTAGATAAAAACCACTCATTAGCACTATTAGTTACCTCGTTGAGTTGAACCTGTAACGTATCATTATTTTTATCTGACAGAATAAAAGTAGTGTCGTCCGCAAAGAGGACCGATTTGAACGGCATCATATTATTGCACAAGTCATTTACATAAATTACAAATAAGAGCGGGCCCAAAACGGACCCTTGCGGATGGCGTTCCGCTTGATAGTTTGAAAGTATGATAAGTTACCGTTGATCATTACTGCTTGTTGACGATTAGTAAGATAGGTTCTTATTAAGTGAAGCGGAATACCTCTAACCCCATAAAAGTTCAATTTCTCCAAGAGAATTTCATGTGAGACGCAGTCGAACGCTTTGGACAGATCACAAAGCATATTAACGCAGTCGCTAGTGATTGCCCTTCTCAAGTTCGTCAACCACACCAGTCACGACGTCAAACACTACATGTATTGTTGAACGCGACTTCCTTAAACCATATTGTGAGTTGCTGAAAAAATTAATATTCTCAAAGTAGGCATAAAGCTAAACCTTAACCATTATATCAACCACTTTACTGAATACTGAAATAATACTTAATGGTCTGTACCAGTACATAAAATCAAATGGATCAGTGTAGTAAGAGGTTGTATTATTATAGATGAGGTTTCCTTTAGTATTTGGCTATTGAGTTCATGGGTATCCGAACATTTGGAGTCCTTCAATAGATTAATCGCTTCCAAAACTTTTACCTCGTGAACTGGTCGAAAGAAAAATTACTTACAAGGAACAGGAAAACTTTCAAAAGTTAAAAGGTCGTCGTTTGTAACATAAGGGAGCGAATTTATGATATTATCCGCTAAGTTGCTGAAATAGTAGTTTACCCAACAAGTGCGGAAAGTGATACTTTTCCGCAAGCGATTGCAGATGGCCGAACGACGCGTTAGTGGAGTTCGGCCAGAAATCGGAAGCGGAAAAGACACTTTACACTCGTGTTAGGTACACTATTTTTTGTACTAGCGGAAAAAACACCCAAAAGTTAACATAAAGAACATTTATTATTAAATATATATTAAACTATACTTGGTAAGCTTTCTATTTTAACCTTCTGCGACGCAATATTTAAATGTCTAACTAAACAAATCTACTTTTCCGCACTAGTGCGGAAAAGTGACTCTTTCAAAATTAAAATAAGTGCGGAAAAGTGGACATATCTCTTCAGCTTATTGGATCACATTACAAATTGTTTTTCTGTCAACTCTCAGCATATATTATTATTATTTTTGAAATTCCATTAATCGCACATAGAAAAGATGGAACTATTTTATTTTCCTCTGGAATTGATCACAAAAAAATAATCTAATTGCCTCCCAGGGTGTTAAATCTGAGGTTTGCTATAAAGTTAACTTCTCTTTATTGAAATAATCTCATGAATCTAGGGAATTGAGCGGACAAAAGTGAAATCGTGGGGTGCGTTGAATTTCTATAATCAACAGACTGATCAATGCCCTAGATTGATAAGAAGAGTGGTATGATGGTTGGTACCTGGTACCTTCCTAATTATTTTCAGCTTTATCATTATTTTGTTCCTTTACAATAAAACCGTTCAATATTTTTTTTTTATATTTTTTTTTTCATTATGCTTGACATTCGGTTATCATAAATACTGAATTACTTCACACGAGGAAAATCGGAACATAAACAGAAGTGAGTATTAGAAGTACCTATTCACCATGGGGAAAACTTCGTTATTTTGGATCTTTGAATAAAATGAATGAAGCGAATAATTTGTATATAAGTGTATAAATTTATTATTTATTGCAAAGCGCTTTCGACTTACGTCATCTTCAGTGCTTACCTGGAAGTAAATACTCTGATTGAAGACATTTGAAATTGAAATTGAATTTTGAGGTTATGTAATTTAGAAAGGTTGGTATTTACTAGTCAGGCAACAGGAAGTATCGAGATTTGTAAAAACGTTATCTGTTTAAATTAAAAACTTATTTAAGTCTAAGAACCAACGAAAGGCATGTTGGGGTTATAAGGCCATGTGGATATTTCAATTGAATGAAAACCAACTAGTGTCAGTGTGTCAAGACTGTCAAGTAAATTGTCAAAGAAAATTATTGATACCATCTTGAAGAGTGAACCAATATGAATTATGAAAATGTTGCAGGAGTGCCAATATAAATTGTTTTTTAATATTTTGAATTGAAGTATTGAAATTTTTAATTGAAGTTAATGATCCTTTGGTGAAGGGGGAGGAAATCTCTGTACAAGTTCACTTGAGTGTTCAGGCAGTGATCATTATTAGAAAGTTCTTTGGAAATCTCCAATTCTTCGAACAAATCCAATCTGAGGTGATTTTTATTGTCAATTTTGTGTAACATTTTGGAATTTCTATTTGGGCTAAAGTTATGACTGTGAATTTTAAAATGGTTACCAAATGCAGATTTATCTGGTCTTTTCAAATGTTCATTAATTCTAGTAATAAGGGGTCTGCAAGTTCTACCAATGTAAAAGGCAGAGCAGTCAGAACAGTCAAGTTTGTAGACTCCACTTCTTTTTAACTTATCAATTTTATCTTTTGAATTAACTAAATAGTTACTTAAGTTGTTGTAAGACTTGAAGGAAATTTCAGTACCTGGAATGATATCTTCTATGAATTTTGAAATATCGTTACACATATTTTGATCAAAGTATGGTAGAGATAAATGTTTCACTGAAGGTGAATGATTATTATCCATTAAAGTTGAATTAAAGGCCAGTCTTCGATTTGTCCTATATTTAAATTTATAATTGAAACGTTATTTTAGATAAACATTTGTGCTACCCTCAAGTCCAAAAACCTATGCACCAACGAAACATAGCAAAACACATTATACTACGCAAATTGGAAAACTCAACTTTGAGCCAGTATCCTCATTAGGAAAGTTATCGAAACATGTTTTTCGGAAAACTCATTTAGCTGAAATAAAATTTTATTTTCATAAAGATTTATTTAAAATGAAATTTTTTAAATATTAAATTTGCTTGAAACTTTTGATAAACGACCTTCTGCATACAATTTTTCATTGAAAACGTGTGTGATATTACAAATCCATCATGTTAACCACAGTCAACTTTTTTTACTAAAATAACATTTAGAATTTTTGGTGAAAAGTTTCTCAATAGAATAAAATAAAATAAAATAAAATCACTCAATATAATACAGTATCATTACAAATAATTTTCAATCATTTCATGTAATAACACATCAAAATTAAATCATTAACGCAATTTGACTACATTTATTTTTGGGAGGTTTCCATGTTCAAAATAATTGACGTACAGTACCTACGTTTGAAAAGAAATTGAAAAAATTGAAAAATGAAAAATGTGATTTATTTGTAATATCTGATAGATATTGTGAAAAGACTCTAACTGAAATAAAAAAATCTGAAAGTGAAAATTCGCATTTTCATTCAGATAGTTGATTTTTTTATAATTTTCTCTAGTTTTCATTGAAAATGCATTGAATGTTATTAAAAAATATCATTCACAGAAATCGTTCATTCATTGAAGCAAGGTTCTCTTCTCTCGCATTCACTCCTCAATACATTTTGGTAGATGAAAATATATTTCGCTTTGCCAAGCTCATCAGGGAGATTGATATTGCTTCAATAAAATGAACGATTTCGGTAAGTGATATTTTTCCAGTAAAATTCTCCCTATCTAATTAATTTGATCAATTTTCGTTGAGAACTAGAGAAAATTATAAAAAATCAACTATCTGAATGAAAATCATTGGGATTGATATAATTGAAAAGCAGGCTCTTCAGAAACAATTATACACATCAAGGATGGAAATTATTGGAAATATTTTTTTTGCGGTGACACTTTGAAAGTTATTTTTTGACATAGACCTGTCATGGGCATTGCATTTTGTTTTTTGTTCAAAATCATTAATAGGATATTCATTAAATCTGGTGTGGAAATATTATATGTAGTGATGTAGTGCTAGGAAAGGTAAGACCTGGTTAATCCTTGGCTCGCACAATTTTCGACTTTTGAGGGCTGCCGTTCGTAAGGGGACGTTAACGGAAAAAAACATTTTAACAATTTTAACAATTTTTCAACAAAAAACATTTTTTTAAGGTCAATGTCCAGCGTGGCTTTAGCCGGAGAACTAGTTGTTTTCTGTTAGATATTACAAATATATCACATTTTTCATTCTTCAATTTTCATGGAGAATGTTCCTCCTTTTCAACATGTTCCACTTGATATTTCACTATTTTCCAGGTATCGAAAATCACGAAAAATATTCGAAAAACTTGTACCACCAAGATCGAATGAATGCAGAAAATGACTATAACAAATATGTGTTGGAAAAACTAGATGCCTTGACATACCAAATTCAAAACGTGACTGAAATGATGATTAAAATCAATGGAGAAATGTCAGGAATTAGAAAAAATATTTCTCACCTCAGCGAAAATCAAATGCTGTAAGGATTTTAAATTTTAATTTCATAACCACCACTCCACATTTTTATTACATTCCCTTCATGTATACAAATAAGAATTCAACCCTTTTCGGTGTAAAAACATGTACACCATACTGACGATGACCAAAACACGTCTGACCCATTATCATTTTTTCGAACTGAGATGATATATTTGTGTATTTAGGACACAAGTGACACAAAACCGCTCGACAAAGAGAAATCACACCGGATTGCTGTGAAAAAACTCATCCGGAGTCCATTTTGCTTGATTCACTTCATCTGCCCATGGCACAAATTCAGTTGGTATCCGAAGACAGTGCCTGACTGGTATAAATGCTTACATCATAAATATAATATTCATAAACACTGGTAGAGTGTTCCCAAAGACATACCTTGTGCAGGTGAAGACGGTTACTAGTATATTAATAATAACATAATACCCCCTCATCAACAAGCTTGAATAGCTATTGTGCAACCTCCAAGAATTATTTGAATTGCATAATAATCTAGTTACATTCAAAGCTTTATCGTATTATTGACATTGACAACGATTATGTGAGAATAAAATCAACAACTTTGGTTATGTCACCTTATTGTCATTTGAGCGTGCCATTTGGTATCTATTATAAAGTAACTGAAGTATTATATTGTAATTAATGTATTATGTGTTGTTATGATATTATGATGTTAATGATTTGTAATAAAGATTTAACTTTAAGGAAGCTTAATATCCAATGATATGATAAAAGTGATAAATAGATATTTATGGTACTAGTGTGTTATGTTAAAAATAAGTCACGCGAGAAAGAACGATGAATTGCCAAGTGACTTAGGAAACATAAAACACGAGTGGCATACCATGTTTCATCCAACAAGTGGAAAAAATCTTTTTTTTATGAGATAAAAATCAATAAGTTTCAACTAGTGAGTTGTATAACTCACTGGTGTGTTATTTGATAGTGTGCGTGAGTTATAATCCATAACTCACAGTTCAATCCATAACTCACTTGATGCATCTGGCTGCCGAGTGACAGCATTTTTGCGAGTGCCCGAACCATTGGCATTGGTGGCATTGCGACACTCGACCCTTCTGCGTCCTTTGGCCCTCCACTTTGATTCTCAAGTCCACGCAAGTGGTAATTTTGAAGATTTCCCTGTTTTTCCTCGGCACCTTGACAAGGAACAGAGGGAGGGGCTTTCTTGTAACTCTGGATGTCATCCTGTGACATTCCAGAATTTCGAGGTTCTGAGACTCTAGGCCTCTTTTAATGTCCTTTGCTGCTACTGATTCTGGGATTCCTCTGATGACCACATGCAGAGGAATTTCCTTTTTCAGTTGATAGGTGAAAAAGTTCACCTTTTGTAGCTCCAGCATCAATCTTTCTCGGAAATTATGAAGAGGTGTATGCCGTCACCTCTGGCCTGGGTTTTGTGAAAGCCTATGCGTTTTTCCCTCAGGGAGATTTGTTGCCATTTCTCCTTGTCCCTGATTATGATTGCGGGGGGGTTCTTCTTCTTTTCTGTCGTCGTTAATACCTCTTGTACACACATTCGAATTATTCATTCAAGCCTTACATTCAACACGTATCTTTTTTTGGTAGCCGCATAACAAAGTAGCCTTCGGCGCAATCAAATCTCAACGTGAAGTTAATGTTTTCTGAGGTATGTCATTAATTGACAGCATTTCCGCTCTAGAGTGAGAAAATTGAGAAAACATTTTTTTATGTCCTAGAAATATTTTTTACGAGCAATTCGAATACCGACTTTGGCTATATCTATTAAAAATTGACAAAATTTTACCTTCAATTTTAATCTGGTGAATAATGAATGAAATTAATATTATTATTGGGTTATAATGTATGATCAATAAAATATATATTTTTGCTGTAGATGAGATTTGCATCTGTCGAAAATATATTGTGTATAATTAGAGCGCGAAGTATAATTGCTACTCTCTTTGTCGAGCGGCAATCCATTAGTTTGCGCTCTGAATACACAAATGAGATGTCAATGATTCAATGAAGAGCTATATCATTGACATCTCATCGACTTGCGAAAAATCCTCATAGATTGCATGTGCTTTCAGTATTCACAAAGATGTCCAAAATGGCCGATTTCCGATAACAAAATCTTCAATTGGTATTACTTATAACGGGCTTCATACAAGTATTGAAACTGAGAACACAATATATAACAAAACAGCCAGTTTTCCAAGAGACTGCAAAGAAGTACAGGATAGAGGTAAATAGGATTTGAACAAACTATACTAGTTCAATAATAATATTATATTGTTCTCCATTTTTGATAATAAAAGTGATAAAATATATTTTCACTTGAGTAATTTTCAAATCAATGCACGAGTATATTGCAGTCGATATTTTCTGGTGGAAATACTCTTGACTATTCAATTTCCGAAAATTCTGAAAAAAATTCCTAGCTTCTAGTCTCATTATTTCCGTATGGCAGTGTGTTAATAACCTATCAACGTAAGGAATGCTGCACAAGAATATTTTGTCGGAAAAGCATATCTTCAGATGGAAAATTACTATTATTATTTTTTTATCATAGTCAAATGCACCGCCCAGACGGCCTAGTGTCTAAATTTATATTTTTCATATAGCAGCATCGTTCTGAATGTATTTCATGCTCGGTCATTTACCCCTTCAAAATGTGTATACACATCTATTTCTCTGTTCTAAATATTCACTTATAATTGCACGAGTGGTTTGTACTTTATCGGGTAAATTTGGGTTGTTTAATGACAAAACTGTTTCCTAGCAATTCGACGAGAATAACTGTCAACTATTAAAAACACGATACCGAAGGTGGACTGTTTTTAGGTTGACAGTTATTCAAGTTGAATTGCTAAAGGAAACAGTTTTAAACAACACAAATTTACCCGATATCAACACAAACCTCAAGTTTAATTCAGCAGGACAATTCAATGAATGAGAAATTCAGAAACATATCAATGTCAAACTATTCATTTTGGCAACCAACACCGCGATATTTGAAAAAACCACTACTGTATTTGTCGCTGTAAAAGTTAAAGCTAACTTTTGCCGCTGTCAAAGTGACAATTGCACTGTGGCAAATGCGATTTCTTATACATTAATTAAACAATAAAGCTGATGGATTTGCTTTTGTTTATGTATCACAAAATGATTTATTAATTTTTGTGCATTTAAATCTGCAATTGAAACATTTTATTTCAATAGCTGAAAAAATCTCAAAAGAAACTTATGTTTTAGGCAACAACGTTTCTGGCGTTTACGAAATTCAGCCAAAACTCTCTCCAAAACCCATTTTGGTTCTTTGTGACATGGAGACAAGAGGTGGCGGCTGGACCCATATACAAAAAAGATTCGACGGATCTCAAGATTTCTATTTAGGTTGGAGAGAGTATAAATTTGGTTTTGGGGATCTTGATGGTGAATTTTGGCTGGGTCTGGAAAATATATATTTCCTGAGTAAGTTATTAGAAATAAAATTCAGTTAACGAATACTCTATTCATATGGAGAAAAACTTATTCAGGGGTCAACACCTTACTAATGAATAGAATGATTATAAATAGGATACTTCGTTACTGGATATCTTGATACTCGAGTCAGAGGTCTGGTATTTACTATATGTTCTGCTTCAGTAAAAAAGTTTGCAGAGTTTCTTTTCTGAGGGACTGGTTGTTGGATTCCTTCGAAATAATTTCCTTCACCAATCCCATCAGCCTTTTCCATGTTCCACCCATATGAGGCGCTCCTGGTGGAAGTAAATGCCTCTCTAACAAATTGCATCTACAACATCTAAAAAGTCTAGGTTCCGAAGAGCTCTTTTGATTCATTTAATTATTATGCAGCAGCAATAAAGTTCGTACCATTATCGCAAAAGATGACCATTGGCTGTCCTCTCCTTGCTACCATTCTGAGTATGGCCATAATAGATGATTCACTGTTGCGACTTGAGCTGCCATAAGATATATCGCTTTTATAGACTTAGAAGTGAAAATTACTCCTCATCTTTTTTCTTCTACCAATTTATACGTGAATTGTTCCAAAATAATCTATCCCAACATTTACAAACGGTCTAACTTGATGAAACGGGGAGCGAATTTTTTGATTTGACTTTTCAAGAAGACTATATTCACAACTCTATGTGACCAATCTTCTGACTAAAGTTTCTTGATCACCTCGGCAAATGCTTTTATTGAAGCTTCCTCCCTAGATATGCCCGTGTTCACATTCCTTGTGTATGCGTCTTTTTTCAAATACTCCAATAACCTTCTTGTGTTCGATAAACACTGGATAACACTGTTCATGAAGCACGTGTTACTAATATTTTCCAACCCATTAAGACCGAGAGTTTTGACAATACTATGTTCTACCGGCCTGATGGTATTGAAGCTGTTTGTGCTGCGTTTTCCATTTCTAACGTCTTCGGAGTAGTTTCTGATATGGTGATTGTTCTTGTTAATGGATCGGTGTGATAAGGAAGTCGACTCAATGTTGTTGCCTTCACTATTGTAATTTTCTTCTGAGAAGTCTTTATATCGGTGATTGCCTCTGTCACTGAAGCGACGTGGAAGCGAACTTGAATTTCTACCGCTTGAAATTGAATTTGTGACAGATATTACGACTTTTTGAGAATTATCGTGTTCGAAAATTTTTTGTGGACGGTTGAAAATTTCATCTAAATTTTTATTTGCAGGAATAGAACCTAAAATGGATGTAGCATTTCCTCTTTGTATGGCAATACTTATGCGTTGTATTGAGAAAGTCCTTCTTGTAATATTGACGAGAATAATTATGAAATTTTCTTATCAAATATATCAATATATACTGTTTTCGATTACAAATTTGTACGCAAAGCATTTATAGACTATTGCAATGTTGAAAAGTATCGGTTAGCAAAAAATTTTCTATTCGAATAACCCTCGAACATTGATAAATTCAACAACTTCCCTAAGGTTGTTGCTTATAGGAAACAATTGTTGTTTTCAAGCAACAAGCTTTCGTAATCTGCTACAGGGTGACCCAGGGGTGTGTGCATGGTCCATAACTTTTTTTCTATCCAAGCTATCGACTTGTTTTTTTTTCAAACGATAGGTCCGACAATGAAGCACATTCTAAAAATATTTCCATTCATATAAAGGATGTGCCAAAATAAAATACACAACTAAGTTCTGTTTCTTTAAATGGCAACCCCCCACTTTTGTTACATTTTTGGATTCACCATATAATTGTCGATATAACGCACCCGGGTTTCATAGACTTATCTACAGTAGTTTTTGACTTATGTCAATTCATGTGTCAAAATAGCGTCGTGCATGGACCTACAGAAGAGTTCATAACTTCAGAACCAACTCATAACTCAACCAACTTTTTTCCAGTCGATTCCTCAAGTTTCAGCGCATCTTTTGAAATGCAGGCGAAATCGAAGTCGATGTTCCATGGCCTACTACGACTTTTTTTTTAATGACAAATTACAAATGGCAATAACTCGACTTTTTCAAAGGCAATACACTGTATTTTATCGCACCAATGCATGGCATTTTTAAGAGCTTTTTGTCGATATAGGGTTTATGGGGGTCTACTTTGTGTAGTTTTCGAAATATGCAAAATAAGAAATGTGGATGGTTTTTGAGGAATCGAGTTGGCCGCTTTCGTAAAAATGAATAAGAAATGTGGATGGATTTTGAGGAATCTAGTAGGCCACTGTTGTAAAACTTGACACATCAGTGTACTGTCAATGATTGTACACGTTTAATTGCTGATAATGAATTTCACTCGCGAAGAATTAGTGAATATGGTCTACTGTATTGGCGAAGCTGACAGAAATCCCTCATTAGCAAGCAGAATCTATCACCAAAAATATCCAGAAGCAAGAACTCCACGGGTGTCTTCATTCCAAAAGTTAAGAGATTGGTTTGAACCCACTGCTAGTGTATCTTATACTGAAAAGGAAATTGTTGGTGGTCGAATCACTGAGGAAAATGAGTTGCAAGTTTTATTGATGCTACAGGAAAATCCTCACGTAAGCACTAGGGAAATAGCAGCGGAAACGGACATTTCACAAAGTGGTGTGAATAGAATAATATTGAAACATAAGTTCCACCCTTTTCATCTGAACCTACATCAAGAATTGTATGGTAATAATTTTGCAAATAGAGTTGCGGTTTGTATTCAAATGAACGGCATGATTGACGAGGATTATAATATTTTGAACAAAATTCTGTTTTCTGATGAAGCAACGTTTAAGAACAACGGGTCGGTCAACAGACATAATTTGCATTATTATGCAGTCGGAAATCCTCACTGGTTGAGGACAGTTAATCACCAACAGCGATGGTCGCTTAATGTTTGGGGAGGAATTATTGGAAATCACATTATCGGACCCTACTTCTTCGACAATGTGCTGAATGGTGAAAGGTATTTACATTTTCTTCGCGAACATCTTCCCAGAATGTTAGAAGAAGTGGATTTGAACACACGAAGGACCATGTGGTTACAGCACGATGGTGCTTCAGTGCACAATCATAGGATAATGCAAGAATTTTTAGATCAATCCTATCCTAATCGTTGGATAGGCAGAGGAGGTACTATTTATTGGCCCGCGCAATCTCCAGACCTTACTCCTATAGATTTTTTCTGTTGGGGGTACGTGAAGGAAAGGGTTTTCCGAGATCGTCCGACAACTTCAAATTATATGAAAAATAGGATCACGGAAGCCTTCCGTTCGACTGATGGAGCAATGCTTGCTAGAGTTCGGGACTCATTCGCAAGAAGACTAGCAGCTTGTGTGGAACATGATGGTGACCTATTTAAGCATTTATAAGTAGTCTTTCCTCAAAATTTTCACATGGCTTTCGGTTCTTGTAAAGATTACTAGAATTGTTTTTTTTTGTGATGTACTCCTGTTTCTATTAAAATTTCATTTTGTTGAAACTTATTCGTTTCATAATTGTATGGATGTATCAAATATTACGAAAGCGGCCTACTCGATTCCTCAAAAACCATCCACATTTTTTATTTTGCAACATATTTCGCAAACTACATAAAGTAGACCCCACAAACCTAATATCGACAAAAAGCTCTTAAAAAATGCCATGCATTGGTGCAATAAAATACAGGGTGTTGTATTTGAAAAATTCGAGTTATTGCCATTTGTAATTTGTCATTTAAAAAAAATCGTAGTAGGCCATGGAACATCGACGATTTCGCCTGCATTTCAAAAAATGCGCTGAAGCTTGAGGAATCTACTGGAAAAAAGTTGGTTGAGTTATCTTGAATGGTTCTGAAATTATGAATTTTTCTGTGGGTCCATGCACGACGCTATTTTGACACATAAATTGACATAAGTCAAAAACTACTGTAGATAAGTATATGAAACTCGGGAGCGTTATATCGACAATTATGTGGCGAATCCAAAAATGTAACAAAATGGGGGGTTGCCATTTAAAAAAACAGAACTCAGTTGTGTATTTTATTTTGGCACATCCTGTATATGAATGAAATGACTTTGGGTTATTACTAGTGATAATTGCATTTCAAACATAGATTTTGATTTGTAATGTAATGCAATTTTCGTAAACAAGGTAAAAATATTTTTGTACAATGAGAAATCAGTACTTCGCACTGCCTTCGTTCACATTCATGTCATTTTGATGGTATTTCTCTTAACACCAGAATTGACCAATAGATTGTCGTGTGTGAATACAGCCAAGACTAGCCAATTTCATTACTCATTTATTCATGTATCATTCAGTTAATTTGTTATTTTTTACAGCTTCTGCAGTTACTGAGTTACTCGTAGAGCTGGTAAATATAGATCAGAAAACTGCGTTCGCTCATTATGGAGCTTTCAAAATTGGTTCTGAACCTGAAGGTTATCCACTCAGTATTCTGGCTAACTACAGTGGTGATGCGGGAGATGCTTTGATTTATCATATGGGTATGAAGTTCAGTACTAAAGATTATGATCAGGATAAGGACAATGTAAATAATTGTGCTGAGAGATATTGTAAGTAAATGAATATTTTTTAAGACTATTTTTGATCGCTCACCACATATTTCTCTACGACATCGACAGTGGGTTGCTGTTTCCTGAGCCAAACATATGATAATGATCTTAAATAGATTTCAATATGATTTCAAACCACAGTCTGTCCATGAAGTAATCCGCTCCCCTGGTAACTTTTGAACGGAGTGGAATTTTTCTTTGAAAGTAGTTCATAAGCTACCTTTTGACAATGATAAAAAAAAATTACATGGCATGGGGGGGTCGAGAGATACCTCATTCAAATCGTCTTGCAATTATCTATACGACAGCAAAATTTCAAACAGAAGTATTGGACCAAAACAAAATGGCGGTACATTATAGAGATATTGTAAGTGAATGAATATTTTTTAAGACTAGACTATTTTTGATCGCTCACCACATATTTCTCTACGACATCGACAGTAGCTTGCTGTTTGCTGAGCCAAACGTATGAAAATGATTTTAAATAGTTTTTAATATGATTACAAACCAAAGTCTGTCCATAAAGTAAACCCGCCCCCCTGTTAACTTTTGAACAGAGTACGACAGCAAAATTTCAAACAGAAGTATTGGACCAAAACAAAATGGCGGTACATTATTTTCGAACTCTGACAAGAGGATCCTCTCGAATAAATGGTTATTAAAGAGCCTTAGTGCAATGATAAAATATTTTTTGTTTCTGCACGAGCTTCTTGTCACTCGAAATGGGAGATGGGTGCCATATTAGAAAAAAATTCAAATAAGTTAATAAATAGTCTAATACCTCGTTTTATTGAATCTCAGCAAATCTCAGAAATTATGTCCCATATGCAATTCTGAGGGACAGAGAACATTTGAAGATATCAAAAAGTATTTTTTCATTTCAGTTGAGCTCGTTTAAAGCCATTTATTCAAATAAATCACGTATAGAAGTTCTAACATAATGTGCTGCCATTTTGTTTTGAATGAATATTTTTAACTGAAATTTTGCAGTTGTATAGAAAAACAAAAAAAAATTGAATGAGGTATCACTCGACTCCCCATGCCACTTGAAAAAATCTTTCAAAATGGCGCCTGGCCGCCATATTGAGGGGTAGACATTTTTATTACTGTCAAAAATTAGCTAATGAACTATCATATCACAAAAAATTCAAAGGAAAATTCCGCTCCATTTATAAGTTAACAGAGGAGGAGGTTACTTTATGGACACACTGTATTTTGAATGATGGTATAATGCTTCATACTGATAAAATGGCTGAGGCCGTCGCTGCCGGAGTTTCCACTCTAACTATTTTTATTCGAGTTTAAAGGCACTCGTTTTTTTGGAATGATTGTTTTCTAACGTTTCGTTAGGGCGAGTGGCTAACTTCTTCAAATGTCCATTCATATTCAATATTTCACCGATGATTCAAGGTTTTCTTTTCCGTAAATTGAATTTGTGTTGCCTCAGGTAGTCTTGTTCATCAATTACAGTTTCTTGTTTCCTGTCTATACTTGTCGTTGCGTTGTTATTTAATATCATGTTTTTACATGTTGTAATTGAATTGTTCTAAGTTGTCCCTATTGAAATTCTTTGTGCACTTGTGGTTTGTGGATCTCTAATGATTGCTTTCCGTTTCCGCATGGTATGTGATGTACCCCCACAGTGGGTCTTTTTTGCCGACCTGAGGCTTTTTGTCCACCGCCGCCGTCACCGTGAAACGAGATTTTTCGAACCGAGTTCAAAATGACGTGACGGGGAACGTGTGTCCACCGCAACCGTTCCTGTTTCCGTTTTCGGCAGTTCAGAGAAGTGCATCTGGCAGTCGTGCGTAGCAGTGCATTTTGTGGGATGTCTTATTTGAACCGGAGACAACTTCTTCTGCTATTGTATGTTCGAAGGCGTAGACGATGTAAAGAATTTTGGATTCATCCGCTAGTAAGGGAAAGATACATCATTGGAGCGTTCTATGTACTTCACGACAAGTTGAGACAGCATGACGAGAAATTTTTTGAGTGTTATTAATCCAGTACGATTCGGTTTTGAGGCGAGGATCGATTGTAGCACCACCAAACTTGGTGTGCTAGTAGTGGGAACCATGATAAACACGGAAAAAATGTTCACAAAAATTCCAGGGGTGGAACATATTTTTTTTTTTCGTTCAAAAATAAATGAATAGATTTTTGCTGTAATCTTGGAAAGTATATGAATTATCGAAAAAACAACTCAACAAGGTGAAAGACAATTCAATTCTCCACAAAAATGATTCCCACTAATTTATTATGAAATGCGCTCGTTTTCTCAGAAAACATGATTGAACTTTCAGGTTCACGCTTACCCGCCGCTGAAAGTTATGGCGGAGCTGAATATTGGCTTGGTCATAACCCTGCTGAAAATTATCAGAGAAGGAAAAAGAAAAGTTCATATCGTTTCTGAAGACTTTTACCTTCTCATGAAAATATAATATGCGAGTATTGGAGTACCTAAATGTGTTTTGTCACACTTCACGAAGATGTTTGCGAATGATCCGAAAATCATGAATAATTTAGTAAACATAGAATTATTATACTGGAGCAGCAACCCATACCCTCTATATGCAACAATTTTATAGTAGTGTGACAGGTCCCACTCTTACATGCAAAAAAAAACTATATTTAACTCCTTACCTGATTCTCTTCAGTAAATGTTGAAAATATTCGCTTATTCATATCCTGTATATATACGTTTATCTCGACAGTCTCTATCAGCTCCAAATTCGATAGCATTGAGTCAAGTAAAACCACCATTTTGTTTATGTCGCAATATATAAGTGGATCGAGGAATCCTATGCTTCAATGCGATTGAAAAAACCTAACTTCACAGCAATATGTCGAATTTCGTAACGTAAAATTTGTTATATTCTGCGAATTAATTTACGAATCGTTGAAAATATGCGAAACCCTGATCCTTTTCTCATCCATGTATCCCCAAAAACGTTTTTCCTTAAGCAGTTGAATGAAAAAACTGCCCTCTTCTTTGGACAATACGTTATTTTTCTTTATTGTTAATTTGTTCTCCATTTTGAGAAAGAGAAACTCATCCGATTACAGACAATTGAAACGATAAACAGCAAATCTGAATTTTGCTACTTTTACCTGACATCTGTCAATTTCAAACCCGTTTATCTCGTCATGTCACTTCTCTTCAAGGCGATCGGTTGGGTCCAATCCTATATTTTATGGAATTGACTTGAGTGGTTCAATCCAATCCAAAAACTGTATAAATCGATAAGATGGATCGGATCCAGTCAAGTCAAACCCATTTCGAGCGGATCCGAAGTAGTGAGGAAAACGTACTCAATAACTCTATAGTGAAGCCCAAACCTCAAGCTTGAAATCACATACTTCATTTTTTATGTAGGATGTGTATTTATATCAACAAAAATATCCATGACTTTTGGTTCCTCCGTAAATATCGTGGAAGGGTTATGTGAAATGGGACAAAACACATTTTAGGCACTCAGATACTCACATGTTATATTTGCATGAAGAAGTAAAAGTCTTCAGGAACGATATACACTTTTTCTTTTCCTTCTACTATAATTTTTAGCAAATCTAGTTTTTGGCACTGCCGGAAATTGCAGTGGCGGGTTAAGGCGAGTCTAAAATTTGATATCGGAATTCCATCATGTTTTCTGAGAAAACGAGCGCATTTTGTGAGAAATTACTAGGTTATTTCTTGTGGAGATTTAAATTATCTTTAGCCTTGTTGAAATTGTTTTTTGAAAAATCTTATACTTTTCGAAACAACAGCAAACAAAATAATAATTTTTTTAAATTAAAATTTTTTTGGGTTGCACCCCTGATTTTTTGGTAATTTTTTTTTTCTAATAATACATGATGTCAAGAAGTTATGTGCCGAATGTCAAAGTGCTACGTTTCATTCTTCACTTGTGGCTTACATTTGTCTGCGGTTACTGTACTATACAGTACCGGAAACTTTTCATCTGGGGTATAAACAGAAATCTACGCGAGCAACAAGGAGCTATAATAATACCACATAAAGAAGAGAGACGCACTACTGTGCGCCTATCCTGTGACTTCACTCGACGAATTAACAGCTCACGTCGATATCCCTTCTTCGAGCGAGTAGAGGAGAAATTGTAATGTTCTCTCAACATATAGCAAGCTATTCTTTACGCTCTCATGAAACCACCATACCCAAGATGAAAACTTTTCGATACTGTATAGGTTGTGCAATACCACGTTCGATTTCATCCAACATCAAATACACTTCCAACTGAAATGTTGGCGGTTACTTTGAGGTAGGTTCTTGAGTAAATAAATGCTTCCGTCAAAATTGGGCCAAAAGTTCTAACGATTACGCCGATCTACTCGAATTCTCTCGAATTCTCGGCTACCGAGATGACGGCGATTGGGTGACGGACGTGCGGTGGACATGCGGCCATTAATATGTATGTATGGATACTTACGCCGCCGTCATCTAGTTCTCGGTGACGTCTCGGTGCCAGCGGCGGTTGACAAACAGCCTAAGACTTTGTTGTATTTTTTAAGTCAGCATCAAATCCGTTTTCATTTTGTGTTTACCCAACATTATTCCGATTCTGTCAGTGATGCGAGGGATATAACCAAGGTTTGCCTGTGCAACCGGTGGAGCTTCAGCCATATTTCGACCTTTGGAAGTCTTTGGTTTCATGGCCTTGTTGATCTTGGCTACACTATATCCGTTCGATCTCAAAGCTACTTGAAGTTACTTCAGTTCATCTCGTAAATGCTCCGGTTGACATATTCCTCGCTTTTGACTCGTATGGTGATTCGATAGTGCATGAAGATACCTATTCGTGTGCTTCGATTTTTGGTACACTTTGTGGGTAAGTCTCTCGCCACATCCTCCGATGAGTAAATCTCTGTGGCTTGGAACGAAAACAACGAATGTCCAAAATTAGTTGTTGTTTCATTGAACATTTTTCTTATCAACTGCTGACATTGGGCTCGCCAATTCCAGTATTGAGAATCCAGGAAATACTGGGAACATTTTTGTGCTATCGCATCCAAAATATCACTCGAAATACATTGGGTGGAACTAATTGAAAAACATTGTTAAAATTGACATTGGTTGTTCTTGTTCCAAGCCACAGATCTAAGAAAGCTATCTGGTGTTGGGGTGTTCAGCATATAGGTGGTCTAGTCACGATGGTGTCATCCATATATCGTAGCCACATGGTCGTTTTGAAACCGAAAAAGTCGATTGCCTTCTACTGAAATTGCGCCATGAAAAAGTTATCACTCATTCCGACAGTTTTGATTGGGAAAAATAAACTCTTACTTTGTGAGAAAAATTATTAAAGTGAATCAAACTCATCTTTCTGGTACATTATAAAATTTCGTATGAGGATAGATGTCAATACAGGTGATTCTAAAACACCTGCAAATCTGATCATAACTCTGAAGCTCTTCAGTTATGACTCAGCAACCCAAAGACATATCAAACTGTTTTAACGAATCAAGCTAGAAGAACACCCCAATCTAGCCGACTGCAATTACGAGCTTTACGCAGTCATTGTTAACTGTGGTTCTGGAGCTGATTTTGGCCACTATTACATCTTAGCCAAAGATAGAACGGACTGGTATGAAGGACCCCGCAAAACCCTTATGGAAAATGGCTCTCGGCTAAATTCCCTGAATTTTTGGTATGTTGTAGATTTTGACTTTCACTAGTTTTCGAGATAAAGTGTGTCAAAGATGAAAAGTGAAGCTTTTTACTAAGAATTTTTAACAATTCTAAGAATTGACAAAAAGCCTATATATTCTGCGAATACCATGCCTCAATGATGGTACAATGTCACTTTGATCTCGTATCCATTATACTTTTTCGTTTTGTGCTCTACAACAGGTTAAAAAAATCAAATTCGATTAATTTTATATCAAGCCGTGTGAGTTCTCTAACCAAAGTTAACCAAAGTTAACTGAGATTTTTTTTTTAACAGGGTGGTTCGATTATATAGGGGTACGTCAACCCCTAGTTTTTTAGTTCGGATAAGGAAGGGCATGTCATATATATATAGTATACGCCGGTTCGATCCTTTCTCACCTTCTCATTTTGAACGCTGATTCTGAATTTCGAGAGTGATAATCCAAGAAAGTATCCGGAAAATTGTTATAGACGATATTCCGATGAAAATCGGAAATTCCATTTTTTCAAAAAACAAATGATGCTCTTATATTTTCCATAGAATTCTTTACAAATAGGTCCCTACAAGTTATTCTCTAAAATGGACCGTTTTTGTGAAATTCCCGTCACTGACTCTCTTGATACTTTAAAAACATCGCATTGATGAACGTTCTCTTCAAAAATTCAATCAAAATCATCGTCTAATGAATTTTTTCGTTCGACCTTAGGAAATTTTAGGGCAGAAATTGTGTCTGATAAAAAGTACGATATTTTTTTTTCTACCAAAAAGTGAATTTTCCGGAAAAATGTACTTTTAAGCAAAATTTTCCGTTTTTGCGCTACTGAAATGCTCGTAATTTCATAATCATGACAAAATATGTGCTGAATCCGTTTTAATTGACACTATATGAAATTCGTCCACGACGTGAACTTCGCGAATTAAAGAATGCCGCATCCATGCAAGGTGAAAGTTTCGGAAAATTCAGTGCCGGGAAATCCACACGAATGATATTTTCAGAAATGCTTGTTTCGTTATTCATAGTCGAGACATATATAAATAATTTGGAAAAAGCTGATCCTGAAAATACATTATGTGACTAAATCGTCGATAACACAATTTTCCAGATGCTTTCCCAGCTTGTCACCCTCAGAATTCGGATTCAGCAGGTCAATATACATAAGAAAAACTTGGTGATCCCATCGCACCTCATCGGCCACGAAAACTCTCCCGCCACCGGACTTCCGACTGCTATATTTTCGGTGGTGTTAACCATTATTACAATATTTTTGCAGATGGCGCTTGGTGGTATAACTCATGTCACAGAAGTAATCTGAATGGAAAATATATCAATCTGAAAGTTCCTGCGAAATATTTGTATGCAGGACCAGATTGGGAGTACTTCAGAGGAGGCCATGAATATTCGCTAGCCAAAACAAAAATGTTGGTCAGACGAACTAATTTTTAGTGTTATGTGATTTATGGTCAATATGTTCAGGAATATGATAACAGATGAAAACATCAATGTTGTGTATTTCAAACTATTATATTATTTTTATTTATTGAAGTTTTCTCACTAGCTATTAATACTTAAATGGAAGACAAATAAAAAATAAAACAATTTTTGTCTGTTTTGATAATTCAACATTGTTATCCTAACAAATAGATCCTATAGTATATTCACATTTCAAATGTAAACAATAATCAATTCATGCTTGTAGCGTGTCCACCTCGTGATCTCCAATTCTCGCAACGCTATTGGTCGTTAAAACATCATTTGTCACGACGCGAAACGAAATATTTTCGCGGAGATGTATTCAGCGTGGAGTTTTGTTCAAAATTTCCACGGTGATTTGTTTTTGTGTTCTCAATTGAATTATTGACTATTTATTTCGAATAGTTTTCCTGATCATGTTGAGTTCACATTTTAAGAAGTACATGAAATATTATGCATGTTCAAATTCATTTCACAAGGTTAACAAGCATAATACGAATCTGTTCAAATTTGGCGAAAACGTGCTTTTGTTCTCAAACTCAAATTTGGCAAATACATTTGGAACATGTTGGAGTACTCGTTTAATATATCAAGACTAATTTTTTTTAAAAAATTCGTGATTTTTTATAAACCGATAAACCGATGAAATGCACGTTTCCGTATTATTTCATGTCAACAAAAAGATCAATTGAAATCGTTGAGAAACTATGGAAGTGAGAATTTGGTGGCAATGTACCAAAATCTAGTAAATTTTTAACAAATTGGCACATAGTACCAACTGGGTCAGTATTCAGTTCAGTTCAGTATTTTGCAGATGGATAGCGCAAGAGAGAAATTCATTGAACAATAGAAATACTAAGTAAAAAAATATGCAAGCACAGCACTACACAATAGAATAGCGTATGAGGAATTGCTTTTCATACGTAACGTCAGATTTTGTTACATCATAGGCGTGGATGTGTTCATATGAGGAGCAAATCAACATATTATTTTGTTCATTCAGTTAATAACATTGGATTTTGAAATGAGAGTCACTATAGTATCGATGGATTTTATTGAAGTCGTCGAGGGTACAAAAATTTCTTAGCAAAAATTGTAAAATTGAAATAATAAAAGAGGGTTGTAGCCATACGGGAAAACAATTATAGACAAAAATAGTCGACCAAGGAATGAGTCGTCAGTTTCACATAATGATGACATAACTTGAACATACTAATCATGATATTGAAATCAATAAATTTAAATTTAATATTTTTTTTATTCTCAGTTACAGAATAAACAAAGAAATCAAGATAACACTTCAGAACGAATGACTGCTAGGTAAGCATAGGCAGAACTTTCGAGGAGTCGACTGATTTGGATATTAAATTGACAGGGTAGGTCACTGACGAGCGGTAAGAACCGCGAAACGTGTCTGCAGGTGGTCTTTCCCAGCCAAACGAAGGAAAATCTGCTGTATAATTACAATAAGCAATTACAACTGGGTATTTTTGGAAGAACGTTGCACAAATATCTGTCAGATGTAGTTCAATGTCCGTCGTGCTATTAGCCAGGGAAGTAGTAGTTTTCTGACAGATGTTTGCCTCATATTTTCCACATGGTGGAAATATTTGGAGAGAAGGGTACTTCGACATTGTAGATTTTACTATTTCATTTAATATATAATGATACATGCTGCCTGAGTACAGACCTGGATGTTAACAGAAGAAAAAGAAAAAACAAAAATGAAAATGAAAAAAACTCTACGAGCTATTCTTAATCATAAATGACCGTAGTTTCAGAATAATCATGAAAGAGATAAATAATTTATTCAGAGTTACATCTAAATGAGAATTTAGTATACCTATCAGATCACCGATAGCTATATATATTAAATTGCATCACTCGAGTCTTGAATGATGGTTCTGATTATGATGCCGGGTAGTCGGTAGCGGAGACACGGCCAGGATCTAATAATCTTCAGTTGACAAATTGTCACGATTAAATCATCCGTCTATTGATCAAATATATTAGTTTTTGCTTATATATTTCTCCAAAATCAGCAGATTTCATATATATACTAACTACTAGTGTGAATATGAAATTCGTTGCTCCAGATTTATTCGCTAATTCATTCAAAATCACCTTTCTGCGGCAGATTTAATATGGGAATGTTGGCTTTCACGACTGGCGTTATAATCCAGTAACGACAGACAAACTCGAGCAAAAAGTGAAGAATGAATTGTAGCACTCTGAAACTTGGCACATGACATCTCGACATCATGTATTATTAGAAAAAATATTGTTTAGCAAAATATCAGGGGTGGAACCTAAAAAACGATTTAGATAGGTTGAGAGATAATTCAATTCTCCACAAGAATGATTTTCAGTAATACCTTATGAAATACGCTAGTTTTCTCAGAAAACGTGGTTTAACGCCGACGTCACATTTCATGCTCGCGCAAACCCGCCACTGCAAGTTCAGGCAGGGCTAAGACTAGTGATACAAGTCTCACTTATACATGCCAAAGAAAAAACTGGGTTTTACTCCTGCCTCAGTTTCCAACTCTCCCATAATCCCGGCAATTTCTTCAGTAAATGTTGAGAATAATCTCTCATACACATCCTACATAAAAAATAAAGTATGTGATTTCAAGCTTGAGGTTTGCACCTCGCAATAGTGTTACTAAATATATATATATGCATGATATGAATAAGCGATTGTTTTTCAACATTTAGTGAAGAGAATGCTGGTTTAATGGGTAAGTTTTTATTTTTGGCAAGTATAAGTGGGACCTGTCACACTACTTTAAAATTGTTGCATATATTCCAAATACGGTATGGGTTGCTGCTTCATTATAATAATTCCATATTTACTAAATTATTCATGATTTTCGGATAATCCGCAAACATCTCCGTGAAGTGCTACAAAACACATTTAAGGTACTCAAATACTCTCATATTATAATGCAGGATAAATTAGGAGTCTTCAGAAACGATATGAACTTTTCCTTTTTCTTCTCCGATCATTTTTAGCAGAGTTATGACCAATCAAATATTCGGCTCCGCCAGAACTTTCAGAGGCGGGTAAGGGTGAACCTGAAATTTGATGTCGGCGTTCAATCACGTTTTCTGAGAAAATGAGCGAATTTCATAAAGAATTACTGGGAATAATTTTTGTGGAAAATTGAATTGTTTTTCACCTGGTTGAGTTGTTTCTCCGATATATCATATACTTTCCAAGATTAGAGCAAAAATCTATTTATATAATTTTAAACGAGAAAAAAAAATATGTTCCACCCCTGGAATTTTGGTAAACAATCTTTTTTCGTGTTTATCATGTTTCCAACTACTAGCATACCAAGTTTAGTGGTGCTACAATCGATTCTTGTCTCAAAACCCAATCGTACTGGATTATAAATATTTTTTGGTTTGTTTCCGGGTTTTGCCGTGGTCTCCTTCAGTTAAAATATCCAAACGTTTCAACTGAAACTACGACAATCATCTTCAGTGGCGTGGTAGAAGTACCCTTCTTGATGCATCAATTGAAAATTTGGAAACATTTGGTGATTTTAACCAAAGAATACCACGGAAAAACACGGAAACCAACCAAAACAGCTTTAATATTGGTAGGAACATTTTCGGAACCAGAATCAGATTACTCCTTTTTTTGAAAAGGGGTACATTCTCCATAAGAATTGAAAAATGAAAAAATTAATTTCATTGTAATATCTAACAGAAAACAACTACTTTCCCAGCTAAAGCCACGCTGGACATTGAACTACATCTAATAGATATTGTGAAAAGACTCTAACTGAAAAGAAAAAAATCTGAAAGTGAAAATTCGCATTTTCATTCAGATAGATGATTTTTTAATTATCTCTAGTTTTCATTGAAATTTCATTGAAAAAATTAGATAGGAAGAATGTTATTAAAAAATATCACTCACAGAAAGCGTTCATTTCATTGAAGCAAGGTATGCTTCTCTCGCATTTAATCCTCAATACATTTTGGACGACGAAAATCTATTTCGCTTTGCCAAGCTCATCATATATGATTGAAGAGCCTGCTTTTCAATTCTATCGATCTTCCTGATGAGCTTGGCAAAGCGAAATAGGTTTTCGTCGACCAAAATGTATTGGCGAGAGAAGCGAACCTTGCTTCAATTAAATGAACGATTTCTGTGATTGATATTTTTTAATAACATTCTCCCTATCTTATTTAATGGATTTTCAATGAAAACTGGAGAAAATTTAAAAAATCATCTATCTGACTGAAAATGCGAATTTTCACTTTCAGATTTTTTCTTTTCAGTCCTTTCACAATATCTATTAGATGTAGTTCAATGTCCAGCGTGGCTTTAGCCGGGAAAGTAGTTGTTTTCTGTTAATATATAACAAATAAATAACATTTTTCAATTTTCATGGAGAATATTCCCCTTTTCATCATTATTGTTCTCATTACTATTATGAGGCTACACTCGGAAAAGAATTTGAAAAATTCCGCTGGATTCTACACAATGAGTGTTGCAAAAAAGACATTATTGAAGAAATGAAGAACTCAACTTGGAATGAATGCGTAAAAGAAATTCAATTGTCCACTACCAACATTATAAGTTAATTATAATGACGTCATATTTCAGCTTTGATAATTTGACCGAATCTTATCTCTCCATCAATCTGGCTGATGAAAATTCCGCAACGGTGGTTTCAGTACATCTGCCGGAATCGGTCTGCATCAAACAGTTATCACGGATATTATCGGAGCTGAAGCCGCAATGATCTGTTAAGCCGTGTTACTTTAGATTAGTGGGAAATGAGAGGTCAGCGTCGCATTACCGTGTAACCGCAACATCGCTGTGGGACTTGACAGACCGAGTTATATACAGAAACACGGAGATGGTTTATATTTGCGAATTACCTCCTTGCCAGGTCGCGTTTCGAATATTTCATTGTTTGTCAGGTATGCGAACTAACTAATTGATTATTGTTTGAAGTAACTACTTTGGAATGTTGACTCTCACACTTCAGAGTGATTATTCTATACTTCAGTGAACCGACATATTATACCACCGAGATGAAATCGGCCATGGATGGAGATCCTCTAAAAAATATAACCACTCGTCCTCCATCCAACTTATAACTGCCCAACATTTTTCACACGAGTGGAAGATATTGCAGCATGAGTCGCAAGTCGAGATCGACATATCTCCGAGTGTGAATATTCACTTTTTCACAAGTAGTAATGTACACTATTTTTTCTACGACCACGCGATGATTTTACCAAATAATATAAATATTATTGACATGTGTGCAAAAATATCTAATGGTATAACAGGAAACCTTTTCAACTGACCTAATTCATTTTCAGTAATAACCTCCAAATTTTTCCCTTATGTCAATTCCAAGGAGATCCAATTCGGAATCAGACAATTCAATTCAATTATAATTAAAAATTTCAAATATTCTTGTATAGTATACAGGGTGGCCCACGAGATTTTAGACAGGGAATATCTCGAAACTCGAGAGTAGTAGAGAATTTATTTTTGGGGTTGGAAATTAAAGCAATTGTTCAGATTTTTTTGATATAATGTTACCCAATGAGTTTTTCGTTTTCGGTTACGTGACATCAGATTCAAAATTATTAATGGGACAACCTACATATTTTGGCATTTCTATGTTCCTCCCGATGAAACGATTTAAACAAACTATCACACTTGTGGTCTAAAACTATTCATTTAAGAACAACAGGTACTTCAATATCCTTTGTCCCACGACATCTGAATGAAATTATTTAAGTTTAGGGTCACCCTGTATATTTGGGCAAACCTATATATTTTGTAATGATCAAAATGAGACAAAATTATGATAATCTTTCATATTTTATTTAAAAACGTCGTGGAACAAAGAATATTGAAGTATCTGTAGTTTTTAAATTACTTAATCATTTCAGACCACAAGCGTGATAGTTTGTTGGACTCGTTTTATCGGGATAAACATAGAAATGCCAAAATATACAGATGTTACGTGACTGAAAACAAAAAACTCATTGGGTAACATAATATCAAAAAAAGGTGCACCAATTGCTTTAATTCACAACCCCAAAATTACAACTCCCCACTACTCTCGAGTTCCGTGATATTCCCAGGCCAAAACCTCGTTGGCCACCCTCTATATATACATACTGGATTTCCTCTAATTCATTGTTTTGATATTCACACTGGGTTACAAAAAGGATATAAAGTTTTTACAACAGCTGTCAGTGCTATATATCAAAATTCTGACTACACCACTAGATTCAGAATACTTTGAAATATATTGTGCCAGAATTTCAACAAAATCTATTCATAAATAAAAATATTATAAAATAATGAAATTTGAAAAGAACGTTATTTAGTGGAATTTCAGAAACATTTTATTTTATAATTTTATAATTTGTTCATTTATAAACAGATTTCGATGAAATTTTGACCAAACATATTTTGAAATATGCTTAATCCAGTGGTGTAGACAGAATTCTGATGAAAGTTCTGAAATTGAAGTGGTGGGTTGATTTATTGACATAATCTCCAAATTTTATTGCCATATAACTTTTTGATTGATGGACGCATTCCTACGAAATTTTCACAGAAACTATTTGAAAATGTCGTGAATCCAGTGACGTCGTCAAATTCTGTTTAAAAAAATCTCTAGTATGTTTTTTGTATTTTTGACCCTGAAAAAAATTCGAAGTAGGACTTGAAATTTTGATTTTTTTTTTTCGAATTCATGGCACCTAACTAGAACTTTTGATGCTCTATTATTGAAAAAAAAACTTCCGAATCGGATAATGAATAACAGTTTTAGAGAGGTGGTCCGCTTTTAAATGAGTCACTTTGTATATATAGCACTGATTGCTGTTGTAAAAACTTTACATCCTTTTTGTAACCCAGTGTGAATATCACAACAATGAATTAGAGAAAACCCAGTTGCATCAATCAGAGTATACCGGGTGTCCACGGAAAGTGGCTCGTCCTTATAACTTTTCTGGTTTTGAAGATATTGGAATGAAATTTGGAGGGTCTATGTAGTAATACATAAAACTGCACTTTTTGACAAGTGACTCAGCTTCATGCAACCTCCGGTCTCACCGGAAGTGAGATAAACTTTCGATTTTTAAATGAGACACCCGTGATATTTTCAACTATTTTATCTCCATATGACATTCTGAATACAACCGTGTATCATTTGTTACTTTTTGTAACCAAAAATTTTCAAAATTTCGAAATTTATTTTTGAATCTAGAGGTCTATAAATACATTTGAAATATTAATTTTGGATCTAAAGTATTGGGAAAAATACAACTTTACGGTTTCCGGTTAAAATGCATCTGATGGGTAAAATTAAATTTTTGAATTTTTATTACTATTTTTTTTTTCAAATGGCAGCATAGGGGCTTGTCGGGTCAGACAAAAAGGGCATTTCATTTCGATTGATTTGATACTGCACACTATTAGGTCGCGAAGAAACTTTCGTCACCAAACTTAAAAATATTACGGTAGATCTTTCTTTTTGAGATTAAAATAATATTAAAACTTATCCATTTGGGATTGGCATTCAGTGTTAATTTTCTCATAGGCAATATTATGTGCCTATTTTGAATGAATTGTCAATCGGTTTTTCCTCCCTAGGGAGGAAAAGTATGAGTTTCCTCCCCGATTTGAGGGAGAAAACTGTGTACTTCATATAGGGCTAGGAGGAAAAATAGAATTTGAATTCTTCCAACATCAACACGTTCAATATTCATTCGAACGAGGTTCAATATAAAGACCAATCGACTTATCTAACCTAACCTAACCCTGTTATTTGCAGACCCTCGCAAGAGATTCTATTTTTCTTGCAAATAATGTTATAAGTCAGAATTATGTATGATCCTGGAAACGATGACGAGTTTTTGAGTCATTTCTTGAAAATGTGCTCGAGATAATAGTGAAACTGAAGTGTTATATCGTCAGCTGATAATTATAGTGTTCTATATTATTTTTTTCATTTATAATGAAAATAAAAAAATCGACTTTTCTATATCCATCAAAAGAACTGTTTCATTTCGTTCCAAATCCATTATATAAGTGAATAATTATACTATAACGATAGTTCATCGTTACAGATTTGTCCACACGGACTGCAACATATCAAACTTTGAAATTCGTTCATCTCGAAACTGTGATACATGGATATAGAACACTATAATTCTCACCTGACGATATCTATTTGAACGGTAAATCTACCCATATAATTCGAAATAAATTTCTTACAATTAAGTCGTCAGCTCTGTAGAGTAACCATGCCAAATTGCAAAAACTAATGATAAACAGTAATTACTTCATAAACGCATTCTGATAAATATATCCAAAACTGATAGTCATTACCCAATTTTCCAATATTGCCCGTTTCACCCTGCTATAGTTATTTCTTCATTTCATTAATGTGGAAACTCACACAATGAAAAACTTTTATTCTTCCTGACATATTCCATGTCTTTTATTGTAAATTCACCTTCACGGATCACAATGAAATACAATATCTCATTATGTAGATTGACGTTCAAATAAAATACATCACGGGATATCGCATGTCATCAGGAGAACTGAAATATTCGCTGCAGAACTTAACCCCCTACATTCTAATTACACACAAAACATGATCGTATTATCTGATAGCGGGTAATAGAAAACTCATGCCTTGATGCAAATCAATGAAAGAGCTAATTAGTTTCTGATGTAGACGCATTTCAGGAATGTATAATAAGCTCGTGATATTGGTAATCCAGTACGATTGGGTTTTGAGACGAGATCGATTGTAGCACCAGCAAACTTGGTACGCTAATTGTTGGAACCATGAAAAACACGAAAAAAAATTGTTTACAGAAATTCCAGGGGTGGAACATTTTTTTTTTTTTTATTTTAAAATAAATGAATAGATTATTGCTGTAATCTTGGAAGTATATGACATCGGATAAACAACTGCCGCAGCCAGGCAAGTAGGCCCCAATGGGCCCTTTTTACCATCCCCTGCTCTCCACATAACTACATTGCCTCTTCTAGTCTTCCTTTCCGAACCTTTGTGACCTTCTAGTGAAGGTCAGTATGTCTGTCCACTCTAGTTCGATGAGTTCCTCTTGTTGGAGTTTTTCGACTCCGAAGATTTCGAATCTTAGCCTCCCGTACGCCAAGGAGGTGAGACGAAGTTTCTTCGTCTTCTTCGCACATATGGCAAGTGGGATTGTCTTTTATACCCATTAGTGACAGGTGTCTACCTAGTTTGTTATGGCCTGTTAGTATTCCTACAAGGAGGCGTAGTGTTTGGCGATCTCTGCCTAAAAGCCACGTCATCCTTGACTTGCTAGAGCCGGCCACAAAGTCTTTTGACTGCCTGCAGCCGGCGGTATTCGTCCAAGATTCGTTTAGTTCTCTTTCCAACCATTCATTTAGGGCAGAAGAGATTTACCTCTTGCAATGCCTAGTACTGGCTCCGGTCCACAGAACGGTGCAGCGGAACCGGTTCTGGCAAGCTCATCTGCCACCTCGTTTCCCGGCACCCCCCTGTGACGGGACCCATACCAACTCGACTTCCTTTGTTTTCACCAACATGGTGAAAGACAATTCAATTCTCAAAAATGATTCCTAATAATTTTTTATGAAATGCATTCGCTTTCTCAGAAAACGTGATTGTACGCCGACATCAAATTTCAGGGTCACGCTCACCCGCCGCTGAAAGATCTGGCGGAGCAAAATATTCGATTAGTCGCAACTCTGCTGAAAATGATTGAAGAAAGAAAAGGAAAAGTTTATATAATTTCTGAAGACTCTCATGCAAACATAGTATGCGAGTATTTGAGTACCTAAAATATGTTTTTCTACGTTGATGCAAAAAACAAAACTTTATTGAACTATATTTGGTGGAAAAACTGTCATTCTACTATAGCGTTCTGTCATCATAACAGACATAAACTTTCAAACATTTTCTGTGAGATTATGTTACGTTTTAAATAGTTGCATGTTTCATCATATTCATTATATAATGGATTTAAACAAACAATGTCTTCCTCACAGTTTAGTGCCACCTAAATGAAACATTTTCTGGTTTTTGCATGAACGTAGAAAAAATATTGTAGTGCAAAGTGCAAACCTCAAGCTTGAAATCATACATACTTAATTTTTTATGTGGGATGTGTATGAGCGACTATTTTCAACATCTACTGAAGAAATTGACGGGATTATGGGTGAGTTGAAAACTGAGGCACACCCCAGTTTTTTCTTTGGCATGTGATTGCAGCGGGAAAGCAATTCTCAATAGCACTGTATGCAGTTTCCCAAAAAAGGAACGTATTACCTTGTCTTGATTCTCTTCGGTACCTTATCACTTATATCACTCGATACTTAACGAAATGCAAGTTCAACAGCATTTATTCCAAACTCAATTGCCCCCAGCAATTGAATGAGACCGTTGAAGTATTATTATTAGTATTAAGTATATCGTAGTATAGTACTTCCATGAAATTGTCTGTATGGCTCTTCAAATAACAGTGACTTTCTAGTAGGAGGAGTAAACTGTTTTCAATGAAATTTGCATTAAAGTGAGGTGAATGATGTGATGAATATAACTATCATTTGGAAACATCACAATATTGCGAGGTTCTAACGTGATTAGTGATTAATGAAGAATATAAATTCGCAGTGAGTACATTGATGTGGTAAAAACAATAAAGAGTAAAAAATCATATATTTTGACTTGAAACATTCACACCAAAGTGGAATAATATAAAGCGCAACAAACAAAAAATATATAAATGTTGAAGATGTTTACGAACTACCTGTGAACATAAATAAAAATTCCACCCAGAAATTCCAAAACATCGTTACCGAGATTAAATCAACAAAAATAGTAACGTCGAAAAAAAAGTAGCAACACTAGAGGCTGAAAATATTGAACTCCGAGATCGCCTAGAGCAAACAGAAAAAGAAAATTAAAAGGAAACACTTTGATCATATACGGTATACCAGAGGAACAAGGAGAAACTTCAACCAGTCTTGTACATATAGTATCCCATAATCTTAAAGAATTACTTCACATCAAACTGGAAGCATCACCAATATCTTCAGATTAGATTAGGGAAGAGTTCAATTTTACTAGCATTACTTTCAAAACTAAAAAAAGGAGAGATCATCCAAAACTCACCACCTCCGCAAAGAAAAATTTTTAGTGGGCACCACTGCCAAGAGGAGAAGAATTCTCATATAAGAAAAGGAAACCAAAGAGACTAAAATCCGAAAAAAAAGTAAAAAACTGTACTTAGTCAAGAAGATCATAATAAAATAACGAAACCAAAACCCAGGAAACAATCATGAGGAAGAGAAACGCCCAAGAAATTTGTGAAAAAAAAGGACATATATGGAACTATACATAATTTTTCTACGACCACATGGAAATATGCCCATTTTATGCGCTTTATCGATCAAGGAAGTAGGCCGATTGTAAACACTTTTTTATTTCTACATCGCGAGCTGTACTGTAATGATCATTTCAGTACAAGATAATTCATTTCCCTTGACTTTCATGAACTAGTAGACTGTAATTTTTATGACCATAAATAAGATCGAATCAAGTTTGTTAACGTTCAAATAATTTGATATTTCACATCAGTATATTTACAAAATTCGTTTAAGAAAATAAGTAATCGAAAATGAGTAGTAATAGTGAGGATGATGTGACATTGACACTACTAATTTCAATATAAAGATTGGTGACTATCGAATTCTATATTTTGGAATAGTTGGCAAGAAATTCTATAGCCGTTAATTTCCTCATATTATCATGTATGCTCTTAAGGTTCACGCGCACTATGCCGAAGCGTCGCGAACGGAAGCGGCGCGAAGAAAATCGTGGATTTTTCGCCCGAGAAAATGACATTATGTTATATGGCAGCCCGCGCACTACGGCGGCTCGAAGCGAAGATGCGCGTCAGTTGACGCGCCAATTCTCTTCGGACCAACTAGGAGTCGTTTCTCTTGACGCTTCACCTCAATGCGCGGTGATAGACGGCGAGTATATTCAAATATTTGTTGATTCTTGTCTAATATTTCAGTTTTTAGCACTATTTGGTAGGAAGTGGTGATAAAGTTGGTGGCGAATTGTGTTCCTTTGCAGTACCTAGCCGTGATACACAGACATTAATTACAAAGGTAATTCAATTATTAATGATATGATGGTAAAAATTGGTATTCAGATTGAAATACGCCATGGTAGCAATTGAACTTAATACAAAGAGATCCCCTTATGACGAACTGCTCATTGTACCCCACTAGACAACGTACTGCGTTCATTGAAATGCTGAAATGAATGAAATTCGCGGCGCGCGGTTCGAGACCTGACGGGACGTTTTGCCCTTCCTAGTGCGCGGACATTAGCTAAATGACGCTTCGTCTCGCGCTGCTTCCGTTCGCGACGCTTCGGCTAAGTGCGCGTGAAGCTTTAGCCGCGATTGATAAGTGAAGGAACGGTCCGGATTTGGATAGTGTTGGGGGTGTGGGTTCGAATCCCATTTAAACCACATTTTTTTTCTTTTATGAAATCGATTAGTGTTAGATTTTTAATACAATTTTCAATGAGAACAAAAAGTATTTTACCCCTTCACCACACAAGTAATTTAATTCCTAGATGCGCATTTCGATAACAAAGTTACCTTCATCAGTAGGATTACTAAACTAACTGTAAATAGGCATACCAGTCTTTTTTATAACAAATAATTAATAACCATGGGTTAATCTGTGTACTGGAAGGTACCCTACTTGATGGGTAGGTATAGCCCACCCAATAAACAATACACCATAGGCACTTAATTATTCCTTTACTGGTATCAAGTCAAATAGTTTGGAATTTAATGGACCATTATCATTATTGAGCAAGGGTTTCGAACCCCTTTTTCGAATAGCGATACTCTCATAGCAATCTAATTTTCTGTAATCATCAACAGGTTTTATTAATTTTAAATTTTGGATATTAATTTTGTGATGAGTTTCTAATAAATGATCCGCAACACTCGATTTATTTTCTCGTGAATATTTAGCATGTGCCAAATGTTCACGGAAACGAACATTCGTAGATCTTTTGGTTTGGCCATAATATACACTATCGCAGTTTTGACAGCTAATTTCATAGATTCCTGATCTCTCCAAAGTTGGAATTTTATCTTTCGGATTACCTAACAACTTTTGGAGATTGTTCGTACTGCTATGTACTAGCTGAAGGTTTGCGTCTCGGAAAATAGAGTTGAGACCTCTCGTAAGCCGTGTATCGTGTGTGATTTTAATGAACTTTTTCCTGTCTTTAGGTTGCTCTAGTGTGGTTATTTGTCTTAAGGACGTTCTGAACTTTTTCTTTTTCAACAAATTATCTACCATTTTCGGGGAATACCCATTACTAATGGCAATTTCCTTAATGGTTTTTATTTCTCGTTGAAACCGTTCAACACTGAGTGGGAAGTTCAACGCCCTGTGAACAAGAAAATTGAACCTTGCCATCTTGTGCTGAATGTGGTGGTTGGAATCAACGGGTATAAATCTGTTGGTGTTGGTTGACTTTCTGAAAATGTCTATTTCTACACATTCCCCATTCCTGATTACCAGTGTGTCCAAAAATGGCAACTTTCCGTCAACTTCCATCTCTACCGTGAATTTAATTTGTTCAAATACTGAATACAAACTATTCAGGAAGTGATCAATATTCTGATTTTTCACATCGAAAACACAAAATACGTCATCCACATACCTGACAATTTTCAATATTTATATCTTCAATTCCTTTTTTAGGTTGTATGTATTATGAGAATCATGACGGCAAGAAAGTTTATGATAAAAAGTGTTATTGAAAATATTACAGATTTGTTTATGATTCAGATGGTCGTAGAAAAAGTATGGTGTACAATTTGCATAAAATGACCGATTTCATACTCATTGCACAATATACTATTCTTTGTTTACCCTTCTAGTTAGTGAGTAGCTTCATTATATATTAAAATATTCTCTGATCTAAAGTTTCAAATGGATCCATACTTATATAAGAGATTTTCACATTGAAAAGTTATTAACACACCCTCTGAATAATTCTCAAGAAACGAAGGAAATATTGAAAATAAATCATAACTCCCAAAATTTCAATATAATTCACAATAATATACGAAGTATTGTAAAAAACCTGGATGAGTTCATAAACTTCACGGAAGGACTTGATACCTCATTTGAATGCATTGTTCTTACTGAAACAAGACAAATTCACGATTATTCAGTTTTTAAAATCGAAGGATATAAAACTATTTACAACCAGGAATTCAACCAGAATGATGGTGGCATTGTATTTATTGAATCCGAAACCAGTCTCACAATCTCATTGAACTAAATGGTAGCTTTGTCATTAAACTAAAAGCAAAATATGAAAATACGGTCTTTTGTTTACACGCATTTTACAGATTCCCTGTAAGTACTGTAGATACATTTTTGAATAAACTGAACAATATATTGAGTCAAGCAAGGAAGGACTATCATTATAATTTGTTTTTAGGAGATATTAATATTGATCTTTCGGTCGAGAATGATGATTTAAGAAACTACCTAGTAGGTTTATTATGTGAATTTAGTTACCGCTCAACAATAAATATACTAACAACAATACAAGAAGGCTCAAAAACGTGTTTAGATCTCATCTTTATTTATGACAAAAATAATAGTTATGATTTACTTTTACCTATTATATTGGCTACTACTATGACGGATCATTTTTCAAATATATTACAGATATTAATGAATACAAATAAAAGAAGGAGAACATTGTTAAAATAAAAACTATTTTGAGATAATTAACAATAATAAGTTAGTGGAGGGGCGGGGATTGGCGCAGTGGTAGCGCCAGGGCTTCGTGATCGAAAGGTCGCTGGCTCGATCCCCAGGCAGGGAAAGATTTTTTCAGTTTCAGATGTAAATCTGAGTGATTAAATCTTGTTGCTGGCTAGGGATAATCCTCCAAGATTCACTGTTGCGTTAATGATTAACAGTGCTGCTCCTAAGGTGGCATATGGAATTAGTAACAAGGCCTATCCAGAACGAGTGGCTAAGGACCATAGTAGTTGATGCCAACACACCAAAGAAAAAAAAATTAAAAAAAATAAGTTAGTGGAGTATATTGAGAATATTGATTGGGATGAACTGTTTGAGCAGCAACATGATCTCGATACTACTACAAATACATTAATTGAAATACTACTTGAATCTGTGGAAAAATCCAAAAAATATATCAAAATAAAAACTATAGAAAGAAAAAGAAAAAAATGGATAACGAAATCACTGATACCGTTAATAAAAAAAATTATCTCAAGTGGCAAAACAATCCAGATAACAAGAAAATGAAAAACGATTATCAAATATTAATAATTATAGTTGAATATCTAATTAAAGAAGCAAAAACCAAATATTACAAAAAACTCGTGGAAAACGAAAATAATTCGTCTGGAAAACTTTGGAACACGGTAAATAAAATTATAAAAATCCCCGAACGAAATGAAATTATCAACATTGAAAACGAAAATGGTGATTTGGTAAAAGATTCCAAAGAAATAACAAATATATTTAATAAATTTTTTGTGAATGTAGGGAACAACTTGCATCAAAAATCAACAGAAATCCAAACTATAATGCTAAGAAGAAAAACTCAATGAACTCAATTTTTCTGAAACCAACAAATAAACTTGAGGTAACGAACATGATAGCCCAACTGAAAAACAAAAAAGCTCCGGGATATGACGGCCTGAAAGCAGAATAAATTCATTTTTAGCGTTATTATGTATTTTATCAAAAAATCCTGAAACAGGTCAATTTTTATTGTCAATTTGACAATTTACAGTATGAAACTATTCATCCGCACACACAGGGTTTGCCCTCAGTGGGATAACAACTTATTCATCTATTATAGTTTATGTTATTTATTGTATTGCCATAACGATGAATAAATATTATCATTATTATTATTTCAACGATTATTGCAGCGGGGAAACAATCCTCATTAGCACTGTATGCAGTTCTTCGAAAAAACGTATCCCCTTCTCCATCCGTAACAAAAAGCAAGTTCAATCAGCATTCAATCCGAACTCACCATCAGATTCATTCTTTGTGTGGTGTTCAAAATAATCCTATAGAATGGAATTGGAACAAAAGCACGGCGGAACTTACTCCATCCTTCCATTATTGGAATCGAGTAAAAACAAAAAATTTCCACCCACATGGACATCCGTTATAGAATTTTCGGAATTTGCAAGCTATAGAAATGCCCTGTGGCAGACAGATTCCGTTTTATTAATTATTCTAGAAATACCAGAGGTATGACTGCGATCCATTTTCGATCCGCCACACATAACTGAAATCATAATTAATTCTCAAGAATTTCATTAGTTTTCTTTCCCAATTACGTGGAACTTCGCCTGTTATACTTGCAATTATTCTGGAAACTCAGAAGATTTAATAATGCAGCAATCGCACTTTGCTGAAATTTGTATATCTATAGAGGATTCGTTAGCGATAATTCGTCTACAAACAATCTAGCCGAATTGTATTTAGTAAGTCATCAATTGTTTACCTTTTGTTGTTCATTACATCAAGTTACTTTTAGTACAGTGACGACAGACAAATGTAAGCCACACGTGAAGAATAAATCGTAGCACTTTGAAACTCGGCACATAACTTCTTGACATCATGTATTGCCAGAAAAAAAATTGTTTACCAAAAAGTCATGGGTGGAACCCAAAACAATTTTTATTTAAAAAAATATATAATTTTTTTTGCTATTGTTTTGGAAAGTATGAGATTTATTAAGAAACAATTTCATCAAGGTGAAAGATAATTCAATTCTCCACAAGAAATATACTTAGTAATTTCTCACGAAATGCGTTCGTTTTCTCAGAAAAACTGATTGGATTCCGATATCAAATTTCAGGCTCGTGATAACCTGCCATTTCGCAAGGCCGAAAATTCGATTTGTTATAACTTTGCTAAAAATTATAGTGAAAGAAAGAGAAAAAGTGTGTATCGTTCCTGAAGACTTCTACTTTCTCATGCAAATATAATATGTGAGTATTTGAGTACCCAAAATCTGTTTTATCCCACTTCACATAACCCTTCTAAGATATTTACGGAGGATCCGAAAGTCATAGATATTTTAGTTGATATGAAATAATTATACCGAAGCAGGAATCTGTACCCTCTTTGGACCATATGCAACGATTTTATACTAGGTAGTGAGACAAGTCTCACTTATACATGCCAAAGAAAAAACTGGGTTTTACTGCTGCCTCAGAAATTTTTTCAGTAAGTGTTGAAAATAATTGCTCATACACATCCTACGTAAAAAATGAAGTATGTGATTTCAAGCTTGAGGTTTGCACTTCACAATAGTGTTATTAAACATATATGCAGGATATGAATAAGCGATTATTTTCAACATTTACTGAAGAGAATGCCGGTTTTACGGGTACGGTAAGAAAATGAGGCAGGAGTAAAAGTAACCCCCCCCCCCAAGCCTATTCCAAAATACTCATACTGCCGTCCTAAGCTCTGAGGATACTTAATTTTATTCGCAATTCTTACATATACCGAAACACTTAATTGCTGGTTATTATTATTTCATATGTCTATTGGAAATATATTCCTATTTTACTTTTCTTAAATGAGAATATTTATATTCTTTACCCCCCTCCCCACCTCCCATACCAGTACCCTGGATCTACCACTGATCCGCAGACATCTCCGTGTAGCGCGACCAAACACATTTAAGGTACTGAAATTCTCGCATATTATATTTGCATGAGAGCAGAGTTGCTATGACCAATATATATTCTGCTCCGCCAAACTTCCAGTGGTGTTTCAGCGTGAACCTGAAATTTGATGTTGGCGTTCAATCACGTTTTCTGAGAAAACGAGCGCATTTCATAAAAAATTACTGAGAATCATTTTTGTGGAGAATTGAATTGTCATTCACCTTATTAAGTTGTTTTTATAAACCATATAATTTCCAAGATTACAGCAAAAATCTATTCGTTTATTTTTAAACGAAAAAAAAAAGAAAGTTCCACCCCTGGAATTTCGGTAAACATTTTTTTCCTGAAGTTTAACTTTAACTGAATATTCAATTTTGGCCACCCAGATTGTTTAAATACCTGTCTGTGCATCGTCACGTGTCACTTTGACACCCGAATCCAGGTTACGGATTGCCTCGGGCGCTACATCTGTTTAACGTGTGAAGGGCCACTTGCTCCGGGCAGCTACAGTGGAGAAAAAATACTCCACGGGTCACTTATGGTTGTGACCGAAGCACAGGTGATCAGAGGAGGATTTAATTGCCCCCTACTGGGTTTGCTTCCTGGGTACTTACTGTGAAAATAGCTGTAAACTTACAAAGCAATTGATTTCCTCATTGGGAGGAGTATATAGTCAATGTCGAGTAAAACACCAAATACGATCCAATATCATTTACTCCATAAATCAAAAGAAAACAGATAACAACAGTTACGGAAATATTATTCACCTTGGTCCCAGAACTAAAAATGATAGGAAGAAGCAACACTCTTAGCAAAAGTCAATAGCGGGGTAGTTACGGGTGCAAAAGTGGTTTTGGTGTGTGAGAGGTGTGGGGGGCGGGGGTTGCGGTCAAAAAAACAACGGAATTGATGGCGGCTACGGCATACTCAAGCTCTATATTTCGCCGAAGCTCCACTTCCTGGGTTCACAGTTCTCAGTCTTGTTAGTTGCTTTCATCAAAAGTTAATTTCGAAATGGTGAGCTACCCTATTACGGAACATCTGTTCTACGCGCCCGTTAACCAGAGACGATTGTTTCACATTCTCTCATTGACCACTCGGTATATCGAAAGCTACCTATGCGCCTGTTAATCGGAGACGATTATTTCACACTCTCCGATTGACAGAGGTCTACTCTGTATATCGGTTATTATCCTACGCGCCTGTTAATCGGAGACCATTATTTCATACTCTCCCATTGACAGGGGTCTCCTCTGATGTATGTCGGTTATTTTTCTACGCGCCTGTTAATCAAAGACGATTATTTCACACTCTTTCATTGATAGGGGTCCACTCTATATATCGAAAGCTACCTACGCGCCTGTCAATCGGAGACGATTATTTCATACTATTCCATTGACAGGGGTCCACTCTGTATGTCGGTTATTTTCCTACGCGCCTGTTAATCAGAGACGATTATTTCACACTCTCTTTCCACTCTATATATCGAAAGCTACCTATTTGACTTACTTAAGAAGGGGTGTACCTTCTGAAAAAGGTCCAAGTAAATATGCGGCATGAAGGGGAATGATCCCAAGTAATTGGGGAGGAACCCCATGATGAAGAAAATATAATAGCATCTCACTTCAACTCATTGCGGTATAAAATATTTACGTTCATAGTATGTTTGACCTTGAACGCTTGAAGAGTTTAAAAGGGTGACATAGAAATGTATGTCAATTCCCTTGAATAATTTTTTTATCTTGGAAGTCATGGCATATACCTATAGATATATATATTATTACGTAACGATCATGTTGACACGAGACGCAGGCGAGCGGCGTGAATCTCGTGCGACTGTCGTTAATCTCTTGCGTGTTAGTAGCAATTACATGATCGTTGCATATATTATTTTTTCTACGACCAGTACAAAATTGAAACAAAACTTTATTTCAATCTAGTTATGTTCAAGCTTTACTTCAAAATAAATTTCAATACGGACATTGTGGCCACAAAGAAGATTTGAATATCATTGATAGTACTTCTTCTTCAACATAAAATAAAGAAATGTTTATCTTTTGTAAAACAACAGTCCATAATTATCTTTATATTTGTTCATAGTTTTTTTTTTTTTTTTTCGGTGGAATTGAATTTTCATAGACAGTTTTTGCTTTGTTATAAATTTCTGTTGGTGTTCACTACTTGACATGTTTACATTATGAAAATCCGTGTTATAGGGAGTAGAAAAAAATGTATCCCTGAATTGCCTATATTTTTTTGAACGGTGCTGAGAAAGAGATGTTTGGCGTGTCTCCAAAGTAACGGCATATAGATGTGAGGACTGAGCTCGACGGGTCAGTCTCGATGGGACCGCTGACGGTGGAACGATTGATGATAATTCGGAAGAGCATCGTCCATGAAAATATCTATAAAACAGAGACAGATCGACAATATTTCTGCGGTGTTCCAGAGAAGTGAGCGAGCTTGTGAATGGAGTATTACCGACGAGACGAATGTCTTTTTTTTTTTTTTTTTGGGCAGAATCTAAAAGTTCCATTGTGTGTTTGGGTGCTTCACTCAATATATGGAAACCCAAGACCGGTCGGATTTTTGCCTTATAAATAATAATGAGTTGAATGAATGTGAAATAATGTTTGACACAAAATAGAGCACTGGTCATTCGAACGACATCATGTATACAATGGTTCATCAAAAATCTTCTAATATTAGGTAACCTGTGGTAATTTTTCTTTTGAACTGAAGTAGAGTCCAAAATTGTTGGTGCAAAGTTGTTATATTTTTTGTTAACTCCTAAGCTTGCTCAAAATAGCACAGTAACAAGAAAATAATGCTGAATAATCTCGACTGATAAAAAAATCAAATAGTTATTTATCAATGAAATACTTGTTTATTGGGAATATGGAGACATGTGAGCGAACAAAAATAATTAGAGAAAACCCGAGACGAGATTCAGCCGAACTCCTTACGTGGATAGGGATAAATTCTGCCTTTCTATCTAATTTTTTAATAATCAAAAGAACACGTCATTATGTAGAGTACTACGTTGAAACATCATTTCATACATACTAAATAAAATATCGCACTTGAGAAAGAAACTAAAATTATCCCAGGCGAAATTTTGACAAGCTGATTAATAAATAGGTAGGAAATGAGAGCGGTGAACGATATCAAGTATGAAATAAAACGAGTGCTTATATTTTATATAACAAATGAGAAGCTGCCAATCAAAATTGGGAATTTTATATATCATCACTTTTATTTCTCTTAATTATTTTATCTCGGTATGATCTCTTATGATTTTCTTTCAAAATTTAGTATTTAATTTCTAATTTTATTTTACGTGCTGTATAAATCCTCTTCATAATGTCCACTGCTCTCAATTCATACCTGTTTATTTATCAGCTTATCAAAATTCCGCCAGCGATAATTTTACTTATTTTCTAAAGTGTTATATTTTATTCAGTCTGTACTAAATTATTTTTTTTACGTAGTACTCCACCAGATGAAAAGTACTTTTGATTATTATTAGATGGAATTCTCATCTAATAAAATTCAGTTCAAAAGAAAAATTACAATAGTTAACCGAATAGTTGGGCAGGTTGTAATATGAGATGATTTTTGAGGAACCGTTGTATAGATGAACATTACTTAGATGGCGATGTCTTCAAATCTAGATATATTTTTTAATACTGGACAAATTTTTGAATAACATTTTTCGATATTATCTTTACTTTACTTCTGACTCAAAATCAAATTTGCCAAAGCGCCTTGTATATTACGTGTGTTTTGCTACACTTTGTTGATGTTTAGATTTCGAGAATCACAAACTTCAATATATTTTGTCAAAAAGTATATAATAAAGAAAATTTTTATAATGTACTTTCTTTCTAGATGGCACTATGTATGAGCAGCCAACGCATATTTTCCCATTATCTTTTCAGCTGACTTTGTTTTGAGAATTTTCAATCGACCTGAATTCAGTGTACGATATTTATTTTTTTACATAACTGACATTTTCTCCCAGGTCTACCACTACTCTGATAGCTGACGTTTGTTTGATGTCTAGCTTTATCTAGACTATCGCCTACACACAAAATTTTGTGAATCAAAAAGACGACCTGGGTTCTTCATATTATGAAATTTCCCGTAATTTTTGTTCGAAAATTGTATGTTTCGGGTACAATTTTAATTCGGCCGCCATGTGTTTTGTAAAGGAATAACGAAAATAAAATACTCGGAAAACCATTGGCACGGCGTTAGTGTCAATTTATACGATCAAATAAATTCAACAATTTTGTGAACTTGGGTTTTATTGAAGAATTTTAAGGCAATCTCTCTATCAATTTCCAGTATATAATATAATATAATAATAATAAAATAAATGATCTTGGGTTGAACTATTTCATGTCATTATGTTGGTATATCTGATAAACCAACAAAAGAATTGATGAAAAAATTGTCGCGTGTAAATACAACCAATATTCGTCAATTTCAGTATTTATTCAGTCGACATATTCTCAACTTCAATAATCCCATCAACAACTTATATTGGTTTCATCTCCTGTGCTAAAATTTCGTGAATAGCTTCAGTATTATTTCCAAATTTAATGAATGAAACAACAATCCATTCAAACATCCATAGTATCCATGTAAAAGTACATATTTATGTGAGGGCGCTCGAATCAGTGAAGAAAAGTGATCCAATATTGAGTATGCAGGGGTTCAGCAAAAATCACTTTGACGGTGCGATTTTGGATGAATTCTTGCAATTTTTTTTTACAAGAAATAAATGTATGAGACAGGCATCTCTCAGAGTACTTTTTTGAAAAAAAAGTTACCTAGTGAGATAAAAAATAGTGAATCTGGTCAAATTTCTGCAATTTTTTTCAAGGTCATTTTAAACAAAAATCGAAAAAGTACTCTGAGAGATGCCTAGATCCAACCTTTTGAATTCAGATGGTGGAAAAAAATCTCGAATATATTGAGCAGGCTCCGAGTATTTTGATTTCTCCTGCTCCTTGTTTCACCAATAACAACTAATAAGGTTAACCCCCTCTTAATTTATTTGAATACCGGACTAACACTTCAGACTGAGAACCACTCACCAATTCTAACTCACTTGTATTCGCGACTGCTTCTTCTGCTGGTAGTTCACAATTGCCAGCTTCACTAAGCTCTTGTGGGCGGCTAGGCTTGCTACTCCACACCAGTCAAGGCGGACTGGCGTAAATGCAATTTGGCGGACTTACTTAATAAGAATTTGTACTTACTCGGAACGGACTAGGCTGGTATATCTGGGACGTCTGCTTCCTGGCTGGGCTCGAACACCACTGATTTCTCAACTCTCAAGAGCCCTTCGTTCAGATGCTATGTCTACTCATCCCCTCCTCAGCTCAGTTGGACCTGCGTAGCTCATCGATCGGACTTGGTGATATATTTCCCTTTTTTCGGTGACGTCATCGGCCGGTCTCTCTGCTAGACTTCGTGATAGGTGCGGGATGCATATAAGCAAAACGTGCCACGTGTCAGTCGATGGGAGATATTCTAGCACTCTGATTGGGTCCGACCAAACACAGGTGCACTTTGCCATCCAGACTAAAACGTGGTGCACTTTGTCGCCCAGAAATTTAATCGAAAAAATTCCCTGTGGTGAACAGGCAAGCTAGGTTAGCTTGCTCAGGTTAGGTTTGTGTGTAAATCGCAAGCAAAAAACTATTTCACGCATTTTCGACTCGCAAGCTAGGTTAGCTTGCTCAGGTTAGGTTTCTGTGTCAATTGCGAGCAAAAAACTAATTCACGCTAGTGCAAAATGCACCACGTTTCAGTCTGGATGGGCAAAATGCACCTGTGTTTGGTCACAATCAATCAAAGAGCCAGCATATCTGCCGCTGACTGAAACATGGTTAGTCTTTCCAATATCAATTGCAACAACTCGTTTAGATTCAAAGCAAGTGCCGCGGCCCAGATGGACTTAATTTACGTAAAGCAAAATGCAAAGTCTTTGGCTGGAAAGTTATAAATCATCATCTAAACGAGGTGTCGGCATATCAAACGAAATTGTCGGTAAGGCTTTGAAACGATTGTAATGTTTTGCAATTGATATTGGAAAGACTAACGTTCTGCTTAAGCCGCGTACAGACCGAGGGTCCAACGCATTCCAAGGCACATGTGGACAGATATTTGGTGCCGTTGGAATCGGTGTGTACGGCGGCGGCGAATGCACTCCAATGCATTCCAAGGCAACAGTTGGCGTTGGTCTGCGTTCGGTCGCCTGGCGGTACATCAAAGAGATGTTCGATTTGGTTTGGACGAGATGTTTGACCGTTTCCACACTTTCAGTCGTTGGCAAGTATTCTGACTGGAGTCAGGTGTAGATTATCATTTATTTCATTTGTCAGTATGGAGTGGGACGATGATTTGTGTCTGAAACTAATTCAGCTATACCGGGAGAATCCGATATTATGGGATCCAACCAACATGAATTATAAACTGGCAAAAAAGAAGATAGACATATGGCAGAATATTGCAGGTGAACTTGGGTGCGAAGTAGCTGCAGTGAAGAAGAAAATAGAGAGCCTTCTGACATCTTATCGACGAGAATTGCGACGAGAAGGTACCACATACTCTGGAATGGGGACAGAATCATTGTACCATTCGAAATGGTTTGCGTTTAAGGAAATGCAGTTCCTTAACGACAAGTTCCGCCCAAGAAAAACTCAAAACACTACAAATGTAAGTACAACTTTTATTTCAATCTATATTATTATACAGTGAGATTGCTGATCACCGGTCATTGCCCATCCTCCAAGTTTGAAGTGAAGAAAAAAAATTAGGCGTAGTCATCTTGCCAGGACACACGTCCCTCAGATGAAAAATAGTCTGCAAATTCTTTTCGAATTTCTTCTGCACTTGCAGCGGACTTTCTAGCCACCTTAGGTAGTGAGGTAAAAGAGGTACTTCCATCAGATTGGTTTCTCCATGATCCTTCCACTAATTGTCCATTTCTTTCCACATCAAATGTTCCATTTGGCGTGTAAATATGCTTCGAAGATTGATTATGCCTCAGAAAATTATGCAAATAAATACACGCCATTACAATAATTTCTGCCTTGTCTGGTTCTAAAAGCAGTGGTTTTCTTAATACTCGAAAAACAGCAGACAAAATTCCGAATACGTTTTCAACTACCCGTCTTGCTCTTGAAAGTCTGTAGTTGAATATACGTTTAAAAGATCCCTTTTCATGGGATCCTGGGTAGGGTTTCATAACATTATTCTTCAAAGGAAATGCATCGTCAGCAACAAAAACATATGGTGCATTTTTATTGCTTCCTGGTAAATTATCGGAATTCGGAATGTTGAGTTCATTCTGTTCAATTTTTTTGAATAGTGATGTATTTCTGAAAACACCTCCGTCTGAAATTCTTCCCTGGCATCCCACATCTGCATATAAAAAATTATAGTCGGCGTCAACAAGTGCAAGCAGAACAATGCTGAACGTTGATTTGTAGTTGAAAAAATTGCTACCACTATTCATTGGGGCTTGCAAATGTATATGCTTCCCAAGTATCCAGTATTCGTCATATTGTCGTGCGACTTCCAACCAATCGTGTTCATTATCAGGCATCTGCAAAAAACAGACGGCCTAAGATTTATTAAAACACCTAGTCCCATTTATCAAAATTCGTTTAAAACTGTTAAATAGCCGCCATTTTGGAAATTATGTATACAGGGTGGTTCTTAAGTACGTCGATATAATTCAGGAGCTGATTATTTGGGTCAAGATACGAATAAATATTCGAATCAGATACATTTGCGGACCTAAGAATATATTAAATTTTATTTTCACCCAATTAATAATCATCTACTGAAATATCCCGACGTATTTGCTGTATGTTTTCCGGGTTTTCCTGCAGCTGAAAAGTGAATACGCCACCAAAAATCAGTAAGTCGCCCCGGAGCGCCACGGCAAATAATAATAATAGTCGCCCTCTACCCGCACAGGCTATACCTTTGGGTACACTCTACGAGTGTTTATGAGGGAGTATTATTTGTATTATTATTATTTAGAGACCACCCTATATAATAGCCCAACTAAAAATTTTGCATTTTTTAAACTAGTAGGAAAAGAGTGGGGGTTGAGTTTTAGAGCGTAACAAAGTGTCACCTATAATAGGTATATAATAGGATACCGTAAAGCACTAATATTAGATTTTTTTACAGGATAGTGATGCTGCCCTTGATGATGAACATGACATAGAGTCTCAGATATTAAATATAACGCAAGAACAAGAGGAAATCGAAGATACCGAGTCTCCTATTGACCAAGATTGTTCCACACCAACAGCTGTAGACCGTAACAGAACAACTGAACCTATTGCTAAACCTGCCGCCTTGCCCAAAGTAGCAGGTAAAAAACGTGAATCAGAGGATCCCCGAGTTCAAGCAGCATTTTCTGTGATACAAAGTATTAGCGAGAAACGATCAAAGAAAAATGAAGAAGCGAACAGTGAATCTGCATTATATGGCAAGTATATTGGCAGCCAATTGGAAAAATTTGACGAACGTACGCGTGCTGTTGTGAAGCACGAATTTGCAATTATTCTTTTTCAAGCTGAAATGTGACGATACAAGCAACAACCATCTCTGCAATCGAGTAGTTCGTCAACTCCTACCTACATATCACAGCCTACGCCATCGCCAGATAGTTACTGTGGTGGTCAGTACCATCAGCAGCAACAATATTTTCATTGGGCTTCAGCTCCTCCAGTGAGTGTTCCGACTCCTTCACCAATATTGCCTGCTCTTCATATACGGAATCAAACTAATGAGGGTGAAACTCATGCAACAGGTCGTGTTGACGAGTATCTGAATTTGTAAATTATTATATTTACCTACTATTTGTAAAATTATACAAACCTTTACAAAATCATGAAGTTCTTCAATTATTGCCAAACACACTTCAGGAATAATACTTGAAATGGACTGTTTCGAGACTTTAAATGTAAATGCCAAGCTAGAATATGAATTTCCAGTTGCCAAAAAATGAAGTGTTAATGCAAGTCTCTCTTTCGCGGGTATCGCGCACCTGTAATTAGTATTTTGCTTTTCTATTTTTGGCTTCACCAGCAGAAGTAATTCATTAAAAATAGCTGGTGTCATTCTACAAAAATTTCGAAAATGTCCACCATCTTCACCTTGAAGTTCCTCTAAATTCCTGTATAAATGTCTGTTTTTGAAAGGCGTTGTCACCCACCAACGTCTAGACTGACATTTTTTCTTCTTTTTTGTGGTTACAGAATGTAGTACAAACACCGCACTTGCTAATAACAAATCGTCTTCTTCGCTTGATGACATGTTTTTAGCTGTACACGCACGGAACTGAATTCGAATACCTATTCGTGCAAAATGACCGAACCACAACCAACGGTTTCCAGTTCCCAACTGCAAATCCGGTGTGGACGACAACAAGAAATCATTTCCAATCCCAACACGAACGATCACATTCGATCGAGTTGGCGTTGGTTTCCATTGGAACTTGGTCTGTACGCGGCTTTTTATATGCGTACGGAATGCCTGCTCGAGCCAAACTGCACTATCGTTTCGCTTTTCGCTTCAATTTGTATCGCCAGCCGGCTTATCATTCCATCGCAGAAAGGGGCTGTGCGCTGGACTTTGGTAGTGAGATATCCAGGGATAATATTTATTATATCAGGGCGCGGGTATACTGGCGGTTCTATTTACACAGGGATAATCAACGGAATATTCTTCACTAGAAATGGTATTTATTTGTTTGTTATTACTTACCCAATGGGCACAAGGACGTTGAAATAACGTAGTGAAATGGCTGAAAACCGAAAATTTTTTCAACGAAAAAATGTCTCGTGTAACAACGGTATATTAACCAATTGCTTACTAATTATCTCCTTATTGCCGTTTTCAATCGGTTTTTTTGAACGTTGAAGATACTCAATAAAACAACATTGTTTTGACCAAATAAAAGGAACGTATAATAAAATTAATAAATGAATCGCTTGAAGCGAGTTCGATTAAAAATTCTTTTTGAATCAACATAACGTTTGATAAACATATATTTAACGAGTTATTGAGGAAGTAACGTTGAAAACACATCTTTGTAACGTATTTTTTCAATGTTGAAGATCACACTAAATTATTTTTGCATGCAGATTTCTTTAATTTGTATTTGTGGTTGAAGTAATCACGCAAGTTCTGGGTATTGCTTTGTTTAAGGGGCTGGAGTTCAGATGGCGCCCGTAGTTTAGTGAACGCTAGGCTGCGGGCGGTGTCTCAGCTTCTGCCTTTACATGGAGATTTTGTTGAATCGTTTGTTGCAGACATTAGTTATTGTCTGCAGAGACCTACCCTATACTGATGAGGGCAAGAACCCAGAAATCGATCTATAGGTGGTCCAAATGTTTCAATGAACATTTCCATGCAACTAGCAATTGCGGAGACATCCTTGTAGGACTCTGCACGGAAATTCATTAGATGTAATTCAACATTCGTCGTGGTATCAGCCAGGAAAGTAGTTGTTTTCTGATGGATTTTCGACTCAATTATTCCTATTGTATAGGATTATGGCAATAAGCGTCGTCCTGGTAGTGCAGGACATCTTGTTTCTCTAATGGGTTTTTGTAGTGTTTTTTATACCAAAATTGAAGTAAGATTCTTAGCTTGATGTGAAGTCGTTTTTATTTCTACAGTTCTTAATCTTTTCATTGCTAAGCAATTGCAATATAGGGTGTTAGAGATCATACAGGTACCTGAATAATAGCAATATATGCTATATTACTTTTAATAACGTATCTGTCATCGATCTCATACTTTTGGTTGTATTCAATTATAGTTATCAATAGAAAATAAGTAAAATTGCATATTCTACTCAATGAACAATTTTTCCACAAGAACATACTTTGCAATTATTCCTGTAACACCAAGCAAATTTCATGTTGGAAAGGAAAGCATTATCCATGAAAATTGAAAAATGAAAAATATATTTTTTTTTGAAAAATGTAATTTTTTGTACCTAATATCTAACAGAATTCAACTACTTTCCCGGCTGAAGCCACGCTGGACATAGAACTACTTATGATAGATATTGTGAGAAGACTCTAACTGAAAAAAATTAATCTGAAAGTGAATTCGCATTTTCATTCAGATGGTTGATATTTTCAATTATCTGTAGTTTTCATTGAAAATTCAATGAATAAATAGATAGGGAGACTGTTCCCCTGTTCACCATGAATACCTTTCAAGAGGTTATCTTGAACGATGGACAATAGCGACCAACGTTTTTTTTCCAGTCGTAGATGATTCCACAACAGATTTTATGAATATCCCATTTATATTTTCGAACAAAAATCGAAATGCAATGCACATGACAGGTTTATGTCAAAAAATAATTTTCAAAGTGTAACTGCAGATAAAATATGTCAATCAATTCCATCCTTGATGTGTATACTTGCTTCTGCTTTCCAATACTTTCAATCTCCCTGATGAGCTTGGCAAAGCGAAATAGATTTTCGTCGATAAAAATGTATGGGGAATTAAAGGCGAGAGAAGCGAACCTTGCTGCAATGAAATGCACGATTTCTGTGAGTGATATTTTTAATTATATTCTCCCTATCTAATAAATTCAATGAATTTTCAATGAAAACTAGAGATAATTGAAAAAATCAATTATCTCAAGGAAAATGCGAATTTTCACTTTCAGATTTTTTTCTTTTCAGTTAGTCTTTTCACAATAAATATCTTTATTATTAATCCATCAAGACGAGCTTAAAAAAGCTATCGGAGAAGTCAGTAGGTACATATCAAAAACAAATATGCGTTACGAATACTTATAAAACATAAAAATCATTAAAACAATGAGGTTAGTAAAAATGTTACTAATTCAAGTGGGAGTAGAACTCATCGATTGTATAGGGGCTAATTTGCAAAAGTAATTGGTTTATTTTATTTTTGAACACTTGTTCTTGGTTTATGGCCTTCAAAAACACTGGAAGGGCATTATACAATCTCAGCCCCAAAAACTCAAACGAGCAGAGATAAACGTGTTTTTTGGGTATGTGAAAATCGTTTCTAGTGCGGGTATTATAGTCATGAAAGGCTTGATTCTGTTTAAAAACTTTTCTATTCTCATGTATGTATAACAAAACTTCCAGAATGTAGAGACCTGAAAGTGGCAGTATATTATGCTTTTTAAATAATGTTCTACACGATGATGTCCGCGGTACGTTTGCAATGGTTCTAATAATTCTCTTTTGCGTCACAAAAACACTATATGTGCACGTGGGGAATTACCTCAAACAATGACCCCATAGTTAATTTCCGGAGTTGTCCAAAATTATTTTCAGGTTTCTTATCAGGTAAAACTGCTTGTTGAGTATTTTAATGAGATTATCGCAGGGCTGACGGAAATTGAGATAATATCAATCAGATTTTGTTCAATGTCCAGCGTTGCTTTAGCAGGGTAAGTAGTCATTTTCTGTTGGATATTAAAAAAACTATATTTTATAATTTTCTATTATCATGGAGAATGTTTCCCTTCTCAACATGAATACCTCCCAAGAGGTTATCCCGAACGATGGAAAATAGCGACTAAAGTTTGTCTTTCAGCCGCAGATGATTCCACAACAGATTTTATGAATATCATATTCATATTTTCGAACAAAAATCTAAAAGCAAATTTCAATCAAATCTGCTATTATTACTCATACCTTTTACATTCGAGTTTACCACACGGTCCTCCGATAAATCCAGTACCTGCCAAGAAAATAGTATCGTCAACATATTTTTTCGGCAACCGTCCGGGAAGTACCCACTTCCCGGACGATTTTTCTTTGAGAAAGTATCACTTCCCGGACTAGTCCGGAAAGTACATACTTTTCGGACTAGTCCGGGAAATGCTCAAATTTTAATATAAATAAGAATTACAATGTTTCTGTTAGTACCTATCTTTTGTTCCAATTTCAATATTTAATACAAATAAGAATTAAAATATTTGAAATTTTCTTCTACCAAGAAATATAATAAATATATGTGTCTCGATTTGTTATTCTACACGTTTGCCGAAAAAATTGTGTACGCAACACGTCCGGAAACAGTTTTTTTTGGACTCGCAGACTTCCAAGACTCGCTACGCTCGTCCTAGAATCTTGTCAACTCGTCCAAAAAAACAGTGTTTTCCGGACTTGTTATGTAAATTACTATTACCTGCTACCAATATGTAATATCAAACATTACGATACTCTTGACATGATTTTTTGGGTTTATGACCTTCCACAATCTGAAAATGAAAAAATGCTAATTCAAAGAAATCTGTTCAAGTGTAGAAGGGCAGATTTCTTTGGATTAACATTTGTTCATTTTCAGATTGCGGAAGGTCATAAACCCAAAAAATCATGTCAAGAATCGGATTTCCTCCACAAAACCAAACTTTCAATCAATATTACGATACTGAAATGAGTTTCGCAATGAGATACTTTACCGCACTAGTGTGTTCCATCACATATCGTAATATGAATTTTTACGACACAATATCTATTATTGCCAAATGTCATTTTGAACAATAATAATATTTTATTCAATATGACATAATATGCCAAAATATACAGGTTGTCTAATTGGTAATTTTGAATCTGATGTCTCGTGACCGAGAACGAAAAGCTCATTGGGTAACAGAATATCAGAAAAATCTGCACCAATTGCTTTAAATAACAACCCCATAATTTCATTTCTCCACTACTCTCGAGTTCCGAGATATTTTCTGTCCTAATTTTCGTGGTACACCCTGTATATTGACTCCCCTAAAAGGATTATTCCCAATTTACAAACTAACCTTATAAATATCTGAGTAATAAAATTACTCCTCCAAAAAGATTTTTTCCACCCATCTATCACCCTATTATTGTCGACGTGCCACCAAACTTTTCCACAACATGATGCATACATAAAACTTGACACGATGGTACTTTTCTATCCTTCACATTATTTTGTGGCAGAAAACTATCAACTCAGATTAAAAATTAATTTCAACACCACATTGAAAAGATGTGAGCCATAGCACACTTCAATTCATTTCATATTGTGTACGACGTATCTCATCATGTTTTCAATTAACGTTAATACTAAATTCCTTTCAGAGTCTTTGTTGCGGATTAGATTCCGTAAATTTTCGAGCTTAATCCAAATTGTATAGTAAGTGTTAAGGAGGAATGAGTATCAATGAATAGGGTGGATTGGGTACTATATGATTCATCGCAAAACTAATGATTCATTTTAATCATTGTATAGAGTGCCTTCTAAAAATCGGCATACTTCAATGAAAATTCAAAAACTATACTTTGGCGACAATTCAATTCATACACTGAAAATCCCACAAGAAGCGATGTTTTTGGCATTATATGAGAGCGAAAAAGTTTGCCCTAACTGTTCCAGCGACAAAACGGAACCTAACCTTTCAAAGCGTCAGATTCTGGTTGGTCTTTATCATCGGTCTCTAGCAACCAAAACTGTGAATAAATGTTACGTATTCATTACCGAATTACATTTAACATTTTTTTTTATAGGTTGCAGTTAAACTTCAGTTTGGAGTTTAACTGGAGGTTATGCAAGAAGTGAAGTTTAAGAGCCGGTTGTTCGATACGAGATAATATTGAGATGACCTCCAACCAATGGTTTAAGGATTCTGACCTCAAATTATTGTGTGATAAAATTCAAGTTTTTATGTCAACCCAGAAACTATTTTGTAGAGTTGATCGACATTATTGCTCCGAACAGAAAAATGCCAGTTTTCTGCAATTACCAATGATATTTCTAAAAATGGATTGATAGAATTTTTGGCATCGATTCCGACAAAAAGTTGTTTAGAGAATAGTGGTCCTAATTTCTAATGAAATTGCTAATTCCACCAAACGATCAGTTACATTCTGAAGACTATTTATTTGATTACTGATTGTGTGTACCAAATAAATATAAATTGTTTGTATTACAAATTAAGTTGTATTTATTCTGTTTTCTCATGAATCTCATGTAATCTATTTAATAATCTTCTTCTCATCTCGAATTTTCCATTACCAACCTGAGATTACAGCGGTGCAGAAAACAAGGGATTAAAATCGCATTGAACAATATATCCTAATTTTAATCTTGGATGGGTTTGCAAACCTGGTTTGGCTAACTACTAGAATAATCTCGTATTAAACAACTGGCCAATAGGATCCGGTTGAAGATAATCTTCAGTTTAAACTAGAGAATTCTTCCGTTAACGTAACTGGTGGAAGAAGTACCTGTTATAAACTTGGGTTTGAGTTTGAGTTTGCGCACTGGATGTAATGATGCACGAATTTCAAATTAATCAGAAGAGAAGCTAGACATATTTGGGTAATGTTCTTTTCTTTTCCTTCTATTCATTAATGACCTCCCAAATCAATTATCATCTAAGTGCTTACTATACGCAGATGACTGCAAAATATTTAGGAAAATCGAAAATAACACTGATAACGACATTTTACAAAATGATATAAATATCCTACATGCCTGGACTATCGAGAATAAACTACTGCTGAATGTCGATAAATGTTTCAATATCACTTTCAGTAGATCCAAGAATATTATAACTTTCAACTACTCTCTAGAAAACATCAATTTAGAAAAACGCACTTTTGTCAAAGACCTAGGAGTTACGTTTCAAAATACACTGAAATTTGACAAACATATCAACAACGTAACACGTAGTGCAAGTAGAATGCTAGGCTTCTTAAAACGGACAACAGTCGATTTTCAAAATATAAAAACCATATCGCTGCTGTATAAAACACTCATCCGAACCAAACTTGAATTTACCTCCATGATCTGGAACCCAGGAAAGCTCCACCTCATCAAGAGTCTCGAAACGGTACAAAATAAATTCATTTTCTTTCTGCACTATAAAAAATATCGTAGGTGTCCTGATCGCTCATCTTTTGAGCCACTACGTAAAGAATTCAATACTCCAAAACTAGCAAATATAAGGCTTACTCAGAAGATGTTGTTCATATTCAAACCTAATAGGCCTTTTCATTTAGATGAGTTTTTAAGGCGCATGCGCTCGTTTCCAACCATAGGATCGACATTGACGGCTTAATGCTACTACCCCATAACTGAATAAAAAAATATAAAATGAAAAATGCCACAACAGAAGAGGATTTGCAAATATCTCTATCCTGAGAAACTTTCAATATGAATTCATTACCCAGAATACAGTAAAAACTAGACTCATTTGGATGTATTTCAAAAACTGTTGTTTATCATTTTTGAAGCTACGAACTTTATTTACTTTATTTATAAACAATCTCTATTTAGATTTATATTCGTTGATTTTATAGTGACGATGTCTAGGTTTCTTTGATATGCCAACTGTGAGAACTGTTGTCAGTAGAATCAAAAAGCACCCATCATTTTCGGAACGTCTTGATCTTCACAATCTACCTATATCAAATTTTTATTTAAACATTCAAAGAACCACAAAAAACTGACCTGAAATTCCACCAAATCTCAAAAGTAGGGCGTTTCGCGTTTCATCAACAAAATTTCTCAATTCTTGGATATGTTGAAAGTTAACCAACTTCTTAATTATTAATTAAGAAGGGATAGACCTTGCCCTCATGCAGGAGCCCTGGCTACACGGAGGGAGGATTGCAGGTCTAAAACCCAACCAAGGTAAGGTACTGTATAAAGAAGGTAACAATAAACCTCGTGCATGTTTCTTATATAGTAATAAGGTTGAATGTACACTGATACCGGTGCAATGCACCGGCGATGTTGTTACAGGTCTCCTAACCACGCCGACGGAGGAAGGAAACAGAAGCTGGATAGTGAGCTCAGCATATTTCCCAGGCGAGGAGGCATGCCCACCGCTGGTACTGAGCGAGGTCATCGCCTATGCGGCAAGGGCAAACCTCCAACTCATCATATCATGCGACGCAAATGCACACCATTCATTGTGGGGAAGCACAGACGTCAACCCAAGAGGTGAGTCACTATTACAATTTATTCTCACAGAAAGATTGCTAATAGCTGATGCAGGTAATGAACCAACTTTCGTCACAGCAGCGAGGAAAGAGGTTTTGGATATAACCCTAACGTCGGAAAAAGCTGGTGATACCATTGCCAACTAGCACGTGTCAGACGAACCCTTGTGTTCGGACCATAGACAGATCAGATTTGATCTAGTTACCCCACCTCGTACTTTAGTCAAATATAGGAACCCAAGAGAGACTAACTGGGAAAGATACACAGCATCACTCAGTGGGTCTCTCGAGAGGTCCATGACTGAAATACGTGACAGAGAGAGCCTTGAGAGGGCAGTAGACCAAGTGGGCAAAGCAATAGTTGAAGCCTATGAAGAAAGCTGTCCCGAAAAAACAAGGCAACAAAATAACAAAACAGTCTGGTGGAATAAGCATCTAGAAACCCTCAGAGGTGAGGTGCGGAAGCTTTTCAACAAAGCTAAATTGAACCAAGATTGGACCACATACAAGGTTAAACTCACGCAGTACAACAAAGAAATAAGAAAGGCCAGAAGACAATCGTGGAGGAAATTCTGCGAGGAGGTAACAGATACCCCTATGTGCTCGAGAATCCATAAGGTTCTAGCCAAAGAAGGTACTGTAAACCAAGTAGGTTTCTTGAAAAAGAACGACAATACCTATACCACAACATTTGAAGAAAGTCTAAGGATGCTCACAGAAGCACACTTTCCGGCCTCAGAAATTCTCAATGGTCCGTTAACAGTAGACAGTACCAGAAGCAGGCCAAACAAGCCAACGGCTTCGGAATGGAGACTGGCTACGGAAATATCGAGACCAAATAGAATCAGGTGGGCTATCAGCAAATTCAAACCATACAAGTCCCCTGGAGTAGATGGAATATACCCTATATTTCTCCAAAAGGGACAGGAAATACTTATTCCACACCTGTGCCGTATATTTAAGGCTTGCATAGCATTACGGCATATACCTACGATGTGGCAAGAGGTGAGAGTCATATATCTCCCAAAAGTAGGAAGAATAGGCGACAAGACACCCAAGGCATATCGTCCCATAAGTCTAATGACCTTTCCACTTAAAACGTTGAAAAGGCTGATAGATAGATACATAAGAGACGAGGTATTACAAATAAACCCGCTCAACGAACGCCAGTATGCGTATCAACCAGGCAAGTCAACGGACTTAGCACTGGACGACCTCAACAGGCTACTAACGAAGTCCTTGAAAGACAAAGAGATAGCCATGACAACATTTATAGACATCGAGGGTGCCTTCAATAATGCATCCACCGAGTCGATAGCAAATGCACTAGCGAAAAAAGGGGTACATCCCCTACTGTGCCAGTGGATAAACGCCAATTTGAAGAACAGGGTCATTATATCAGAAATTGGCGGAACAACACTGACAGCTAGAGCAAACAAGGGATGTCGACCCGGTTACAAGAATGCCATCATATAGCATTCTTCCCAGATATAGCTTTGACAAAACTTTCAAGACAAGTATAACGGACAGGGATGCGTGGAAGAAGGGGCCTCCCATATACCTTTTATAATTGTATTGTATAATAAATAACTATATAGTTAGGTAATTTTTACCAACTTTATACCTCCTTCCATTCTTATACAAAATAATGTACCTACACGAATTTTTCTGATGAATTTCTGGTGAATTTTCTTCTCCATGTGAATTCAAGTTAACTATCCATGAGAAAAATGGGGATTATTTTATTTCCTTTAAAAAGAAAAAATATTCGCCGTCACTGCCGTTGGGGCTGTCAGGTAAACAAAGTTAGTCATTTGTCATCTGAATGAAAAGGCCTATTCAGTTGCTAAGGAACTAGAAATTCCATTGGCTAATCCTTAGCAACTGAACTTGTCTTGTACAACTCGCTCTTAGGTTGATCAAACCAGAACGAACTAACTTCACGTAGATATTTCATTGTTTTTTTAATGGGAAGAAATGTTTGAAAAGTATACCTATAGTTATTTATAACTACTAAGGGCTTTCCCTTTCCGCTCAAAATAATAATAAGATTGATAAAGTTAATTTGAATCAACTAAATATTTCAGTCCATTTCAGGTAATATTCATATTATTCATTTACTGGTGTCAGGTATTATGACTAGGGGGAAATTTTCATATCGATAAATGCGTATACAAATTTGTAATTTAATCTACTACCTGCTGGGACTGAATTTACCATCACTTATATTGGAATATGCATTCTTAAAAATCAGGATGCCAACACACCAACCAAAAATATACTGTTGAAAAACGAAAGCTATAGAACGGCCAGACGCTAAGATCTGGTTACCATAAGTCCAAGCTGCACTTTAAACTCAAGTTTAAACTCCAGTTCAATCTTTAGTTTAACTGAAACCTATAAAACCGGTTCTAAGGCAGTTTAATGCAAAAAACTGCCAGAAAAAATTACTCGTCCTGTAATATTTTAAGGGGCAGTTTTTTTCGTTAAATACCAGGCAACAAAATTCTCATTGAAATGTCAAGTTTACTTGTGTAATAATTATAAGTGACAAAATTATTAAATAATAAAAAATTGTATAAATAATCCAGTCTTCTGTTGAATAAATAGTTCACAAAATTACATAATTCTACATACAAATTAAAATAAAATTACATATAATTGCTATGATAAAATTACTCATGAAAACTCCTAATCAGCAAGGACGCTGGTATCGCAGAAGGAATGTTTATCTATTATATATGTGGTTGATGTGATTATTAGGATCGTTCTTTAGTTAATTAATAATATATTTCTTTTGTTATGTGTGCTTTGAGTTCTATATTAAATTGCCTGTAATTATTTATATTTCTTATATAGATCGGGACTGAGTTAAATTGTTTGTTTTTGTTTTGTTTTTTTTTTTTCGTTAACCAGCTGTCGTGCCCTTACGAACGGCAACCCTAAAAAGTAGAAACTTGTGCGAGCCAAGGACTAACAAGGTCTTACCTTTTTAACGTGCAATTCGTAGCACTTTCTCGGGCCATCAGGTAAAAATCTGAAGTCACTGAGGATTCGAACCTAGCCGACCAGCAGTCAATGGTTTTGAACGCTTCAGTCTCAACCACTGAGCTACTTGACCCTTGCTTCTATAATCTGTTTATTGGGTTATTTAATGCTAGACTTGTTCTGACATTTGGTAAATAGAGGTTGTTACCACTCAGTTGTCTTGTTTCATGCCAGTGTATATTATTATTTGCACAGTTGAGAGGGGTGTTACATTTTTGCTGGTACTATATCTGTTTCTCGATAAATTGTTTCTGTTTGTGTCCGGTACTGATAATTGAATAATATTTTTATTATTTTATTTTGTATAGTACTTGAATTTGTTTAAAATTTGTTTTGCAACATACTCCCCAATTTGTGACCAGAAACCGAATATTTGAGAGAAAATATGCATTATATATCAAGTAGCAGTTCTTTGTATTCAAATATTCCCTACATTCATAGAGTGCACCAATCATAGGTACCGTTTTGGAAATCAAATGGTCGAAATGTTTCTGCCAGTCAAGTTTATCATCAATGACTAGTCCCAGATATTCAATATTTTCGACCTTGTTAATCTCGCCGTCAATTTCAATCATTGTCTTCCCAATTTGTGATTTTTTTTAACGTAATGTCATATACTTTTTTTTCAAATATTTATTTTAATTTTGTTTTCTAGCAGCCAATATGCATACGTTTTTCCCAATTTGTGATTTTTTTTAATGGAATGTCAGATACTTTTTTTTAATATTAATTTTAAGTTTGTTTTCTAGCAGCCAATATGCATACGTTTTCAGGTCCTCGTTTATCGTTGTTTGTGATGTTTTTTGATTTATGCCACTATAAACCAACACTGTGTCATCGGCAAATGTGTAGTAGCGTCCACGCAGTTTTGCCAGCTGTAAGCTCAAAAATAAAGTGCATATAATAGCAGCCCTAAAACGGAGCCTTGGGGTACTCCGCAATTATTTACAAGCAGTTCACTAGAATATGATCAAATATTAACGTACTGTTTCGTACTCCACAAGTATCCGCGTAATAGGTTATAAATCCTTCCCCTGAGCCCCATGGATTCAAGCTTCTTTAGGAGTACCTTGTGGTCCACTACATCAAACGCTTTTTGGAGATCCACAAATACAGTAATAACACATTTTTTACTATGAAGTTCTGTGGTTATGTGATTGACAAGGTCTATTGAAGCACTTTGTGTATTGCTTTTGGGTTGGAATCCATACCGATAATTGTCTGATTTCACGTATTTTTCAATAAAGCATGCTATTCTTTTTTTAATGATTTTTTTCAAATATTTTTGATATGACGCGTATGAAAGACATTGGTCTATGATTTTCTATTTTATTTTGTGAACCCGACTTATTGATTGGTAGGACTCTAGATACCTTGAGGATATCTGGATATACACCACTTTTAAAGACATCATTAATTAGTAAAACAAGAATTGGTATGATTATATTTTTTGCCTAAGTTTTATTATTAATATTTATTCCATCAGTACCTTCCGCTGAGTTCATATTGAATTCAGAAATTCATATAATTTTTTCAATATTTCTTTCCAACTTAATTGTGTTGACGATTTTTTGCCCAATATTTGCAACATATTCATTAAACTCGTTTTCAGTTTTTTAAATTAATCTATTAATGAACTTCCATTGTTTTTTGGGACATGTCCCTGCATCCTTCCACTTCTTTTAATAAAAATCTTTCTTCAGTTATCTTCTCTTTGAGTTCACTTAATTTTTGATGGATTCAAATTTTCTTTGGATATATTCGTTGTTCGGATTCTTTATCTTTAATTTAGTCTATCCCGTTCTGTAACTATATCAATAAAATCGCTTGTCAACCATTCGTTATTTTCTTGTAATTTAACATTGATGATTTTAGTTGAATAATTTTTTGCTTTTTGTATTGTGCTTATAAGGTTTTCAAATAAATTTATTGTTATATTTTTTGATACCCAACCTAAATTTTGTACATAACTAGCTTCATTGAATTTCATCGTAAAGTTCACTTTTGGACGAAAAATCTTAGGTTTTTTGAGTAGAATCTTTAAGCAAATCTAACTGAAGTCACCAACATTAATACATTTTGACTTTTCATTGCTTAAGATTTCTTCAAAATCTGTTAGAAATCGAGTCGAGGTCGCAACTAGGTGGTTTACACACTGAATACAATTTTAATTTGAGTTCATATAAGTTTATTCCAAACGGGATGTAAGGAATCCATCCCTCTATATTTTTTACTTCCTGATATTCAAGATTCTCCTTACTATACAGGTCGTATTTTTTATGTCGTACCACTATTGGCATATCGAAAACGGTAAATGATACGAAGTTGGTTAAATTAGAGAAAAGTTGCTTATTTTAGTGAACAATGAAACGATGTTCCAAATCGGAAGTATTACGAACCGTTTTCAAAATATACGGGGAAAACCGAAATTACCCGTTTTATTTTCTTTGCGTTGGCGCCCCTATTTTTAGGAATAGGGAAATGTGTTCGGGAAACTTTCTTATCTGTTTTGAATTTTATTTCACGTACTATACTTCAATTTTCAAAACGACGTTTCGTTCCTCGGGGCCACCCTCAACTCTATTTTTTCTAATACGAACCTGCATTTTTTTTAAGAATTTAAGTAGTCCTTATCTTACCGACTTCAGATATGTATCTGTTTTTGTTTCTACATTTCTGCTCCTAAAGAAAAGAAAATGGGTAATTTCAGTTTTCCCCGTATATTTTGAAAACGGTTTGTAATACTTCCGATTTGGATCATTTCATTTTTCACTAAAATAGGCAACTTTTGTCTAATTTAACCAACTTCGTATCGTTTACCGTTTTCGAGATGCCAATAGTGGTACGACATAAAAAATACGACCTGTATATGAAAGTACCTCCTCCTCTGCTACTTCTGTATGAATGGGCCGCTGCATATCCTGGAATCGTATATGCGATAATTCAATTTTTATCCAGCCAATGAATAATAACATAAAAAATCAATTTGTCCGTTACTTCAGGACCGCACTCTATATTTTAGACAGATAATGAATACAAACACACAACGAACGGACGATAATGCAGATTGTTGATCGGGCGTTAAGCAGAGACCAATAAACATTGCTTTTACTACTGGATACTTATTCCTGAACAGAACGGTCACTTTCCGGCACAATTATGTCATATTTCAATTATTATTGTTGAAACAGATCGCGAACGTAAACCAATGCAGAAAAGCGTATTTTGAACTATGGTTGTGGATAAACTAGCTATTGCCGTGTATAAGTATTTTGGCGAAACATACCCTCCCTTTGGAATTTTGTGAACTTCATGAATTTTGTAATGAAATTTTCTAGTGGAACATGAATCGTGAATTAACAAACTACAGAATGACGGAGGCGCTCGTTATATTCGAGCTATCAGCAAGTTCGCCACAAATTCGACTCAACCTTGAGGAGTTTATGGTGGTGGAATATAAGATTACGATTATCAAATATCCGAGCAGGAGACTTTAGAAATAACTTTGCATGGGTTGTCTATGATGAATATTGAAAGCCCCTTAAGTTGAAAACTAGGGGCAATATTCCCCCATCACAAATTCATACTGAAGCGATTTGGTTATGAAGACACGTGGTTGAAGTTAGTGGTTCGTGTGTGTGTGTGTGTATACCATTCTCTAATCTTATAGACCGACCGTTAATAACACATTTTTTTGTGTGCGTAAAATATTACAATATTTCACTATCAACATACGATTTCATTATTAAACGGAGAAGCGTAAAAAAGTGCCCCTTTTTAACGGCTGCTACTAGGTAACTGACAGTTTCATACAACAGGGACAGATCCGAATAATAACGAAATCCTGTCATAAAGCGAGTTCTCATTTTCTTTGGTAACTAATAACCTATAAATATCTGATATACAAATGTTCCACCAATAATATTCTTAGCATTCTTACTATTAAATAAGTATTATCAAAATTTCAAACTATCGCGGCGAATATATTCAGGGGTAATATAATAAGTGGTATGATTATTACCGATAATTTTTTGGAATATTTATGAATTGTAATCCCAAAGCTTTCGGATTGCCAATGAATTTTTATTCCAAAAAATCATAGGTTTTTATTCGTACCACGAATTATATTTAGGATGACAATATATCGATTTGAAATAAAGAAAAATAGTGTCACCTGGTAATTGATGCTTTACTTCTAGCCGTATTCAACGGAATACTCTTTTCCACGGCCTCATCTATGATATCAATGGACATTTGTCCCCAACGATCGCTCATATTGATAAATAAAGATAACACATAAATTTGACGTACTGTATGAAACTCGTGAGTAAAGTGTTTTTTCTCACTTGATACATAAATTACTATTTTAACGTTTTCAACGTATGCTTTATTAAAGTAATGATTATTATAGGTTTTGAAATGTCCCCACTAAATATCTAAGACTGCTCGCATGCAGCGACGTCGCCAATCAAATTTGAATTCGCAAAAAACTTGATAAAAGATTTTTTAATATATGCAAAGTGGTTTTTTCGAAAAAAATTAAAAAGCATACTCTTCTCTGGTGTAGAAGGCCCCAAAATTATCATCTGAACTTTTTAAAAAAAGATGGTGTTCAAGAACGATTATTTAACGTATGCTTTTTTCCAGGATCATTTTTGGTGTTATTTGGTTTACGAAACTCAGAAAGCATACAATCGCGGCGTTCACATGCTGTGCAATTGTTTTTTTAACATGTTATTTCTTTTTAATAACTCGGAAAAATTATTGAATGTATGCAATTGGACTATGTGAGAGATATTGTGTGAATAGCCCTAAGAAACAAATATCATACATTGCGGAAGTGTATAAAACGTTTGCATACTCTGACAAAGTCGCCAAACAATTGATGAACTTTGAACAACTATAAGTGAGGAATCACACTGACCGACCAGGGCCGACCGTCCGCGACCGTCCACCTACGACCAAAAGTAGTAGATCAATGAAAACTTTCAAAGTCACACTGATCGACTATCCACGACCGACCACTAGAATAAATTTGTAAATCTGACATTCATTTGACATTCGAAAGGTTATGTGAATTGTCTGTTCATTTATTCAAAATAAGTTAAATTCATAATATCAATAGTTTTGCAATTCCTAACAGACATTTTATTGTTCCTGTAGGAAATATACCTATTTACATGAGTTTTGTTGAAGTCAAAAGTTCATCATAAATGTGTGTCAAAATGACATTACGTCAGGATAGTGTGACACCGACCAAAATTTCCAGCAGACTACAATTTCGAACATGGTCTTTGAAAAACGGTCGAGGACGGTCAATGACGATTATACAGTGTGAGTTGTGCGATAAGAATATACGTGTTAGAAATTTTTGTCGTAGGTGGACGGTCGCGGACGGTCGGTCGTAGTCGATCAGTGTGATTCCTGGCTAAGGTATGCTTCACCAAAAATAAAAAGCATACTCTTCACTTGTGTAGAAAGCCCTGAAATTATCAATTGAACATGTACAAAAAAAATATGGTATACGGTCATATTATCAACTTGAAAAACATAAATTATGGAAAGGCAGTTTTTGATTTATTGAGTGAAGAAAATTCACGCAGTGTTCTTCCTTAAATGACCATACCATCGAATCCATACAATGCAGCAAATTCTTGGGAATACAAATTGACAGTAAATTGAATTGGGAAGATCATGTTGTGGCCCTTGGAAAAAAAGTTTCGAAGGGTGCCTATGCTGTTAGAATTATTGTAAGTGAGCTAAGAACAGTAGCAGCTAGACCCGTGTACTTTTCACTGGTAGAATCTCACCTTGTATATGGTATACCTTTTTGGGGAGCATGTAGTCGATATCATTTCAACATGATATTTGTTCTGCAGAAGAGAGCTCTCAGATATCTCTGTAGAGCAAACTACAGACAATCATGAAAACCCCTTTTTGTGAAAAATAAAATATTGGCCCTTCCAGCTCTTTTTATTTTTGAAACAGTCTGCATCATTTTTAAATATAAAAGATCATTCCCTACTAGAGTTCATGTTTATAACACACGTCAGGACAATAACATAAGACTGCCAATTCCAACATCAACTCTTGTTAAGAATTCATTTATATATAATGGTATAAAAATGTTTAACCACTTGCCAGAACCAATTAAAAGTACTGAAGCCTATTATAGATTCAGGAGGGCAACAAAAAAATTACTTTTAGAACAGCCATTTTATTCTGTTGACGAGTTTTTATCTTCTTCTCTCTGAAATTTATTTTTCTTGTTTATTTTTTTTATAAAATATAGATTTATATGTACAAATGTATGTGTTATGTGAATGTGTGTCTTAATTATGTTTTATTTATTTATGTTCTCTTGACAGCTCTGCTACAAAAATGTATATTTCTGAACAATTTGTATGAGGTATAATGTTTCAATTATGTTTTTATTTATATTATTTTGACATGCTTTGTTACAAAAATTTATATTTTTAAACAATTAAGCTATTTTTGACTTGACTTGACTTACAGCTACTTATGCTCGATCCTAAAGGCCTTCTTGATACCTTCCTATTTTACCCATTCTCTATTTTATACACATACATCATAGGTGTATACACAGACGACTTAAGGTGCACGCACACTTAGAAGAAGCGTCGCGAACGGAAGCGACGCGAGTAAAATTGTGGATTTTTTGCCCGAGAAATTTACATTAAGTTATATGCTAGCCCGCGCACTACAGCGGCGCGTAGCGAATATGCGCGTACGTCGACGCGCGAACCAACTAGGAGTCGTTTTTCTTGACGCTTCGTCTCAATGCGTGGTGACAGGCGGCAAGAAAATTCAAATATTTGTTGATTCTTGTCTCATATTTTAGTGTTCAGCAGTATTTGGTAGGAAGTGGTGTTAAAGTTGGTGGCAAATTTTTTTACCTTGCAATATCTAGCCGTGAGACAGAGACATTGAGCACAAATCTCAAAAAACGTTTCCTATGACATACGGAAATATTTGAAATATTCCTTTTTATTTTGTCTAAAATCATTGAACAAAAAATGATGGAATTTACCGTAATTGCCTCTCTTTTGATATATGTTATAAGCCCAGCTTATTTTCTTTTTTTTTCTTCTTTTTCTTCCATAGTGGCAATTAAACTCAATACAAAGAAATCCTCTTCTGATGAACTGCTCATCTTACCTCACTCGACAACGTACTGCGTTCATTCAAATGCTGAAGTAAATAATATTCGCGCTGCGCAGTTCGAAACGTGACGCGACGCTTCGCCCCAGTGCGCGGACATGCCGGACATCAGCTGAATGACGCTTCGTCTCGCGCCGCTTCGGCTCGCGACGCTTCGGCTAAGTGCGCGTGAACCTTTAATCTCCCCGAACCGTGGTGAGAAAATCGGCAACACCGCATGAATATACTCATTAATTCTTTAATGTGAATTTCTCGGCTTATTCAGAAAACTAGGAAAAAAACATAAAAAATTGAATTATTAGAGAAAAGAACGATTAATGTGGTTATTTAATTTTTTTCATCACAGACGGGAATCGCAATGTATTATTTTCTCATGTATGGGATATCTGTCAAGTTTAGTTTTTCCATGCCCTAAAATTCACATTTCGAGAGATTTGAAAAAAAAAATCCCCCGCCGAAATAACTTCCTTGTCATAATTCACCCGGCTGAGACAGAGATATCCGACTCACATTGGCACTAATGAGAAGTTACTTTTTACTTTGTTCTTGTTAGTTTCAATATCAGACTACTATGGGAAGTTAAAACTTGGTTGGTCACCCTATCCAAGTAAACTACATGGTCCAACTTTGATTACTTGAACTATTGGCAGTGATACCCTTGAGAAACAAATTTTCAATTTTTCATTCAGCGGAGCACGTAATATGTTTTTTTTCTTGAATCATTCAAATCGTACTTTCTCGGAGCAACTTCAGACCCCAAAATACGCTAATCTAGTTAGTCCGTTGCTATTTAGCAACTAACTTTTCAGTATCGAAAACGTTCCGGGAAAATTTTTCTTCGGCAACCGTCCGAGAAATAGGTACTTTCTTTGAGAAAGTATCACTTCCCGGACTAGTCCGGGAAGTACGTACTTTCTGGGCTAGTCCAGGAAATGCCAGAATTTCACTAGAAATATTTAATACAAATAAGAATTAAAATGTTCGAAATTTTCTTCTACAAAGAAATATAAAAAATAAATGTGTCTCGAATTGTTATTCTACACGGTTGCTGAAAAAATTTTGTACGCAACACGTCCGAAAACAGTTTTTTTGGACTCGCAGACTTCCAGGACTTGCTACGCTCGTCCTAAAATCTTGTCCACTCGTCCAAAAAAACAGTGTTTTCCGGACTTGTTACGTAAATTACTATGCCGGGGTATCAACAATAAACAAATAGTGATTGTCGAAGAAACGATTTCAAAGTCAATAATCAATCAAAAATTGTTATGCATTTATAAAAACTTCTCGATTTATGATAAGGTTGATTGCAGAAAAAATAGTATGTGTATCTCGTAGTAAAAGCACATTCCCAAACTTCAATGCTTGTTGTATATTTACGTCCGGAAATGTAATGCTTCTACTACTAGATACACATACACAATATACTATTCTAGGATTTCCAGGAACAAAATCATCGTTAGGTTTAAGTACACGGAAAAAAGTGTAGTTTTTTTCCACAATTTTTTGAAATTTGAAACAAATTGTGTCTGGATTGGTTACAGAAATGATTTTGTGTAGAAATTTCGCATTGTTTATCCTAATTTGTTGTAATAATATATCCACATTGTGTATATTTCTCTGAATCTCTTCTTTACACAATATTGTTCAAATTGGTTAACAACACCGTTGTGTATAAATGTTACAAAAATTGTAGTTATTTTTTGTAAGATTCTGATGTGGACTATATATATAAGTACACAATATTGTGTTATTTTTTTACACATCATTTTGTTTTCATTTTAGTTCTGAGGACAAAATTGAAATTCAGAATCCACCATACTGTATAAGAATTTCACACAAGGCTTTGTGTTTTTTGAAATCTCTGTTAGAGAATATAAATTCAAAATACACCCTAATGTGCGCGATATTTACACAATGAGTTTAATAAATATCTCATCACTGCTTTCTTGTTCTCTAGCTATCCCTTTCTTCTTAACCGGTCGGAGGATGAATGGAACTGGTGTTGAAGATTGCATTGGTTTTGCTAGTAAGACTCAGCCTTAGTGAATTCTAGTGTAGCGCCGGTTGCACCCTCTATCGGCTGGTAGTCTTGTCCGTGATTTATTACACATTGCTTGTGTACCTCTTGAATAAAAAATGTTTAAAATTCATCCACAATTACAATCAGGTGTACGAGTTTTCGAAAATTGTATACATTATTTACACATTTTTTTTACACTGTTGAAGGAGAAAATCTACACAGGTATTTCTTTACGTGTAGGCTAAAGAAAGACGCCCTGTACATTGCGCAACGAACATCATAACTTCGGTAGGATATTTCCATTCCCATTGTGTTTATTGAAAAAATGGATTGAATTGGAAGTATCCACTCCTCCTTCTGCGAGATTATAATATTATGGCAAATTGGTTCAAACGCAGAAAAATGCAATTCCAAGCGAACGACGTTTATAACGAATCTGAGGAGATTCTGCTGACGCGGAAAACATCGACTATAGTACTTCTCAGCATTTTCAAATCTTCTTTAATTCTGCTGTTCGCAAAAGCTTCCATCGTTATTAACTTTATTTAGTTTTGGCCGAGGTTTGCTGGATTGATAAAATTCCAGAAATTAATTTTTCAAAGAGATCAATGATTACCTTCCAGCGATTCGATAAAAACTACTGGGAGACTTCAAAAGAATAATGGGTAAAATTTAAATAGGAAATGTCACGTTGATTGTACAAATGAACATTGTGGAATATATTATTTGATTCCATCGAAGAGATATGTACGTTACGTAGAAATTTATCACAGAAGTATATCTATCGATGAATATTGGTTGAATTATAATTCGACTTGTCAAATCCGAATAATTTATCCTCCTTCAGTCATCTATTCAGCTACAACGAGCAGAAGATTTTTCCACTGCATGTGCGAATCGCAACCTTGCTTTTCATAAATAAGAATGTCGCATTGACGGCTTCAGATACCATGATTTTTCAATCCACAACAATCACTACTGAGTCTCCATTTGGGAAATACCGTCAGCTACTTCCTGAGCTGGTGAGCAGAAGAAGAAGAACACTTCATATACCATCATTTTGATTTCACAACAGTCAGTACTTTAGGAAATACCACCTGCTCTCAAAGCAGCACAAATCACCCTCTAATTCTAATAAGAATCTTCCACCTTGATTTGATAACTGAAATAGATTATTTTACTGTAATTCCTACATCAATCATTCATTTTAGTTCATGTATATTCTATTTTCGTTTTCTGCTAATTTTATCATATATTCTCACGTTAGTAAATACTCAATCTCTTCTGATAGATATTTACAATATAAGTGTCGTAAAGATTCATATTACGATGTGAGATGGAACATTTGTCAAACGATGCCTATAGGCAGAGTTTGATAACCCATTGATTATTGTAATACAAATATTGCACAATATTTTACCTACTATCAATAATGTTAATTATTTACTCATAATTAGTCAATATTCCTCAAATTAATGATATTAGAATCATGCAACAAGCAAGCGTTGCGCCCATAGTTGATTTATTTTGCGAACTGTCAACTTTTACACGTTCATTCCAATTGAGTAAAATTTCATCGACATTAGTTCAGACCATTAGAGAATAGAATCCGCTACAAATTATCAATATCGTAATGACTGACATTACATATTGATAGTAGGTAAACTACATTTATTGTACATTTGCGTATTTTCAGTTGTCCTGAGGAAGGTAATAGATATTAGTATATATAGTATTCCAAGGCTATTGATACTTTCGGAATGATTTGTCGCTTATTTTCGAAAGCGAGTTGCTTGGTAACAGCCCTTCGGCTTAATAACAAATCGCTTGAGAAAATTATACTAGACAAAGTAACAAATTTCATTTGATGTTCTGTGGAGTTCTATAGAAAAGATCTATGCGCAGAAAAATGCCTTCAATGTATGGCAGACTTCCTTTTTTTCCTCATCAAATAATAATTATTCGCCATCACCACGGAGTGGGCGACATCTACATTTCGAAATTCGAACGCAAAACTCCGGGAAAACAAACATTCTGCCATAAGATCCCGTGTTAACAAATTGTTTATTATTTCTTTATCGGTTTATATCTGGTGCGAGTTTTTTGATTTAATGCAGAAAGTATATCTTTGATATGACTAGTAAGTCAAAAAATTTTTGTTCAGTGCCGCAGTGCAATAATTACTTATCTCCAAATGTGTCTATGCACTGTTTTCCCAGAGACCAGAAATTAGCGAAAATATGGGGAATTAGACTGAAATTCGGGAAACCAATTAGTAAATATATGTGTGTTTGCAGTGAACATTTTATTTTGGAAGATTTCACTCCTAGTAAGATATTTTTTGTTCCTAATTGTCGTGAATCTATCCAATTACTTTCTAGACACAAGAGGCAATTCGTTAAAACGATTGAAGAAAGGGGTCATTCATCTCAAAAACTTCCACAAACTAGTTCATCGAGGCAACGAAATGTTAACCGATCTGGGAGAAAATGGTAACACATATTGTATAATTGTAATACCCTTTAATGATTTCAATACTTTTCAAGGTTAGACACTGTCGATGGTGCAGAAGTTTCAGGATCTGGAGATGTTTCATCAGTTCCAGATTGCTTCTCATTGGATATAGCTGGTTCACTTACAGTCCCAGGGCATATACATCAGTATGGCAGTAACACGGAACCACTTCCCAATGAATTTAACGAATTAACAGACAAATCTGTTCAAACACCATTTCGTTTATATGATTTCAGTGCTAATCTTCAGTCAGACTATAATATGATGTGCTTTACTGGTGTTGACAGAAATACTGTGAAAACTCTTGAAACTTGCTGTGAAAACATTCTTAATTTCAATGCAGAAGAGGTTCCAGAAAATCTCCAAATGAGAATAGTTCTTGTGTTGACGAAGCTGAAATGTAACCATAGTTTTCGCTGCCTAGCCATTTTGTTTAATGTTTCCTATACAACATGTACCAGATACTTTTATTGGACTCTATCACTTCTTGCAACAGTTTTGAAACCACTCATAAAATGGCCCAGTAAAGAAGAGATTGTGGCAAATATGCCAAAGTGCTTCAAAAAATTTTCAAATACCAGAGTTGTGCTAGACTGTACTGAAATACCAGTGCAGAAGAGCAAATGCCTAGTGAGCAGAATCAAGAGTTATTCCCATTATAAAAGTACATTAACTGTCAAGTTCTTGATTGGAATTACCCCATCAGGTATGCTATCTTATATTTATATAAGTCCTTGCTATGAAGGAAGAGCTAGTGACAAAGGAATTTTCAACAAGGAAAATTTCATTTCAAAATTAGATCCACTTGATGGAGTAATGGTTGATAAGGGGTGCATGATTGAGGATGAATGTGAAGATTATTTCATTAAACTAATAAGACCTCCATTCTTAAAGAAAAAGAAACACAATTTTCCAAAGAAGAAGCAGATCAAACGGCAGAAATAGAAAGGGCTCGAATTCATGTTGAGCGAGCAATACAGCGCATGAAAATGTTTGGAATTATTACCTAATTCCACATCTAGATCATGTAATGACCATTATTGGTGGTTTAGTCAACATGTCCCCTCCCATATTGTCATCTGACCGGTTTTGAAAAAAAAATATTTTCATTTCTTCTATATTCAGCTTGACTGGAGTTCAACTTCCTCACACAACCAGACCCTTGACTTACTGTGATGTTAGCTCCTAGTGTTCTATGTATATTTCTTGTTTGATATAATAGCTATTTATGATACAAGTTTGTAAAGTAGGACTTTTTTGTATGAGCGTGAAGTTTGTTGAATGAGGCGTAGCCGAGTTCAACAAACACGCGAGTACAAAAAAGCCCTTTACGAAAGTGTTTCATACAAAGTTTTTTCTTCTACAGTTATTATATTGCCAAATTGTAACATTTATATCATTATGTGAATGCTATGAATTGTCGTCGTTTTAAATAAAGACTTCCGAGTTATATTTGACGCAAAAAACTGAATTTTTCAAAATTGCATGAATGTATGAACAATGTGTAAAAAATTACTTTACGCACAGGTGATTTTTTTACGCACTTGTGCGAAAAAGTATCACTTTACACACTGTCAGCAGTGCGTAAAAGCTTATTTTACTTACTGTAGTAGAAAAATATATAATTTGTTTCAAGTATGTGTGAGCTCAATTTATGTATATTTATTACCTATGTTATGTTTTCATTGAAAAATCCCATTTGTTCAGAATTTACCAAGAAGCCATGCCACTATCGTGAGTATTCAAAGTTTCAAATGGGTTATTTTGAAGTTTAGGTAACATATTTTTTCAATTTGGTATTTTTGTGTTGTGTCAGCTTTGAGGTATAGTTTCTGTTGGTTGCTGAATAATTTCAGTTACAATTTTTTTAAATGTAATTTTCATAAGAATAAGTGATAGTTTTGGTTGTATTTTTGTACTGTCAACGTTTACTTGCAAAAATTATACATTTGTGTTCAATATTTGTATTTCATTTCCAGCTTTCATTAGACTCATTTTAATCAGTTCTGAAGTTTGGTTCTTTCTTCTGATATTCGATAATGAAACTGTTAATCAAATTATTTTCATGTATACTATATTTACATATATTGGGTACAGTAACATTTATTTTGCATAGGTATTCAATGAAATAAAAAATGACCTCTAAAAATACTTTATTTTATTCAAAAATTAATCAAGACGAATGAATGTGAATGGATGTGCTGAGTTCACAATAATAAATTATAAAAGTAACCCTTTCACAACACTTAAACACCAATATGTGCATTTCAATAACTAAAGGTGATACTTATCGAAATCCGCATATAGGTGTTGATGACTGATGTGTGCTGAAATGGTTACTTCTTCAATTTATTATTACCAACTCAATCAGGATGTGGAATATTTTCCGAATAGTTGACATTCTGAAGTTCTAATGTTTCTTCTTCAGGATTCCTAAGGTGGCTTCTGCATTATTATGAATGTAAAAAAATCCATATATGTATTTTGATTGTTTCAAATACTCTGTCCTGAAGATGGAAGAATAGTTCATAAATGTCCAGTATTCAAAATTTCCACCAAAAAATTATTCCTAAACACCATGATCAATTAGCAAATAGAATTCTTATTCTTACAATACTCGTGTAACATATGCTTCAGATATTTTTCACTGGTATTACTTATCAATTCCCTGAAAAATGATTCGTTGAAACCAACCACAATTTCTAAGAAAGTGTCAGAAAAAGAAGAGTAAATAACTAAATTTCATTTCACACCAGCAATACCCATTCCCAGCTGCACTTGACCATAGTATTTGTGTTTCTCTTTCATTTTGGGGGTTTGATCATCTTCAAATTTGAGAAAGTCGCAAGCCTTCATGAAATTATCATCGTTATGTGAATAGCTCTTACCTTAAATTCACATGTATAATTATTGAATATGTTTACCAAGAAAAGGACATTTGATCTCTAGCAGTGCATGTGGTTTTCCATCTTTAAAAATGAATCCATCCGGAGAATACCCCATCCAAGGATACTTCTCGCTTATTAGGAATCCTATGGCTACCAGAGACACTTCTGGATATTTAATCTTGAATGACTGTAAAGCCTTTTTCTCATACCGTTTCCCATGTTCAACATATTTGTTAGTGAATCCTTTGGGCCAGAATAGGCTCTTTGCCTTTTCTTCAAAACATTTGTTTTTATAAGTATATATAGAGTATATTGATGTTCCTGGAAAATTGTTAAAATCATTACTTCAGTAATTTTAGCAGTTTGTTTTGTGAAATTTAGAACCGAAATTTTAATGTGTAGGTTAATTCCGAAATATTTTCTTTTACTAAATATACAGCACTGGAAAAATTGAAGTGATACATTACATGGTTGTTACTTTTTACTGTATAAAAGATTTACAGATTTTGACTCGATAGGGAAGTATTAGTCTGAAATAATCCATTAAGAAATGTCATATAAATTCTAAATTTTTATGTTAATAATGCCTTCTGAAGAAATTATTTCAAGATTAGACTCTTTCTAATAACATTTTACCTGTGAGTCGAAGTTTACGTAATTCATTCCATACTTTGAAACCCTGTTCACACATTAGAGCTCTCAATATATCATCCCTTCCCAGTTCAGACAGAACCTTCTTGCAACATGTGGCTTGTGGGTACCACTCCTCATCTACATGAACACTGGCCATGGATTTTGAGGCTTTCATCAACTTCAGTAAGAGTTTGAGCTCAGATACTGCAAATTTATCATTTTCTTTAGAGTTCTCAACAGAAGTCAAGCACCTGAAATGAAAAAAGAAACGAAAGAAAAAGAACCAACAAAGTAAAGAAGGTGTAGCTTTTCAGCATGAATTGCATGGGCTCGATATTTGCCTTAAAATAACGAAACGAATACAACCTTTGGATTTCTACAGTGGCTGCATTTTTATGGAAAACTGAAATAGCAGAGGATGGTTTGCCTAAAAATTAAGATCATTGTAAATTCACAAGGTATTTCACACTATCACAAATATTACACTCAAGTAACAACTTCAAATTCTGTTTTTCTACGTTTTCATTGGATTTGAATTCATATCGATGCTTCTTTTGGAAATGCCAGAGGTCTACTGCTCTTTCAGCAGCATAAACTGACTCAACATTTTTTTTTTCTCTGCCCCAGACTTGCTTGACATCAGTGCAGCTCAACTTGTTCAGTTCTTCATGACTGAAAGAAAAGAAAGAAAACGTTCTTTACCTATAATTGAAAATATTCATAGGAAACTCACCGATTAACATACAGCAGCAGTGCAACTACATGTTTGCAGAAGCCAGATTGGCCTGCTTTGCAACTGCATTTACAGCTCCACTTCGTCACTGATGTATCTAGAGATCCCAATTCAAGTTTCACTTCATGAGGAGGAGAACTTTGTAGACAAAGTTCAAACACTCGTCGCTTTTCAACATTCTCTACTTCACATAGCAAAACATGATTGGCATTGAATACTGCCTCCCCTTCAACTACAGGCCTACTTTTTCCGCTCAAGTACTGAAAAATTTCAGCCAAACTAATCTTCACCACAGGCATGTCTGAAGAAGCAAGAAGCAATCCAAAGTTGAGAATTCGAAAGTTCAAAGTAAAAGGCAAATTCCAAGAATTCAAAAAATATCAAATAAACAACGTCAACTGTCAAGTGTCAACACCGATAAGTGACGTTTGCTTTGTTTTCCCGGAGTTTTGAAGCGCCATCTGGTGCCAATGGTGATCGCGAATAGCAACTAGTTCATATATACTCGTCAATTTTCCGTCAAATGTTGGAGATACATTACCTGAGGCAATATTTTTTTGTCTATCTTCGATATCCTCCTTACCTAAGGAAGGCCAATGCTTCATGTAAGTTGTATAATTACAAAAATTTGCTTCAAATATATTAATTTTTCTGTTTTGGATTCAACATTTCCCTAAAATCTTTTGATCATAATAAAACAATTATTGCAGAATTCATAAAACTAAAGTTGATCAATAGTAACACTGGTCACTTTCCCATTTTCTCTTGGCAAAGTTTTCCGCTCATTTCGTGAACTTTCATTTATCCACAAGACGGCAAAGTTTGCCGAACACGTCGTTATTAGGGCCGCTTTATTCGATCTCCTAATTGAATCACCTGCCTTATCAGCCGAACTATGGTTTGATTATACTCAGTAGAATAGAATGGTGAACAGAGGATTCTCCGCCGGAAAATCAGTTTCCAAACAAGTTTCCAACTGGAACGCGATTCAATAACCTTGTTCCGCTCTCCTTCATTTTCTGTTCTGATGAAACTCATAAAGGAAAGTGGACAAACTGAAAAACTCTTTTCGTAAACATTGAGGGTTGGGAAGAAAAGTACAAAGAACGAGGACAATACAATATTTTTCCGAACAAGGAGTTTAAGAGTTCGGTCGCTATGTTTGCTTTGATGTTCATTTTGTTTTAAAATTTGATGAGGTGAATTTGTAGTTCAATATGCTAAATAAAGCACGAGAGCACAAGCACGAGAGGTTTAGCTCGTCTTTTCTATTACTTGCAGATCAGTTGATATAAACAATCAATTCGCAATAACTCCAAAAGTTTTCGAACTTCAAAACAAGGTCGGGAAAGGTTTAAAAACAAACCAAAAAATTTTGCAACTCGTTCCGAATTCCGCAACCTGGTCAAAATTGCAATTAACTTAAATTATGCTGTATACTCGTTGAAAAAAATCCAAAATGTCTGCAAACTGGGAGTAGTATTAAATATATTATTCCATATCACGAATCAAGTATGCAACCAATTCAATTATAGAAAACTTATTTTTCATCAAAAACTAATGTTTTTCTTTACAGTGGAAAAATATTCCGAACATTTGTACAGATTTGCAACCTTTAGCGGTGACCGGAACAAATATATAAAATCAATTTGATTTTTGTTCGAAATTATGAATAGGATATTCATAAAATCTATTGTGGAATCATGAATACCTCCCTAGGGGTTATCTTGAACGATGTAAAATAGCAACTAGAGTTTGTCTTTCAGCCGCAGATGATTCGACAACAGATTTTATGAATATCCTATTCATAATTTCGAACAAAAATCAAAATACAATGCCCATGACAAGTCTATGTCAAAAAATAACTTTCAAAGTGTCACCACAGAAGAAATATTTCTATCAATTTCCATCCTTGATCTGTGTAATTGCTTCTGAAGAGCCTGATTCCCAATTTTTTACCAATTTCCCTGAAGAGCTTGGCAAAGCAAAATAGATTTTCGTCGACCAAAATGTATTGGGGATTAAATGCGAGAGAAGCGAACCTTGCTTCAATGAAATGAACGATTTCTGTGAGTGATATTTTTCAATAACATTCTCCACATCTAATTTATTTAATGAATTTTCAATTGAAACTAGAGAAAATTATTAAATCAACTATCTGAATGAAAATGCGAATTTTCACTTTAAGATTTTTTCGTTTCAGTTAGAGTCTTTTCACAATATCTATCAGATGTAGTTCAATGTCTAGCGTGGCTTCAGCAGAGGAAGTAGTTGTTTTCTGTAAGATATTACAAATTAATCACATTTTTCATTTTTCAATTTTCATTGAGGATGTTCCTTTTTTCAATATAAAATCATTTTGAAATAATTGAATTCTATTTGAGCAAATGCATAGTTTGAAGATCCATGAACATCAACTCCAATATTCAAAAATTAAAACACTCAGTATTCATAATTCCATAGTTTAATTATTTGTTCAAGTTCATAGACATCTAAATAGATACAATTACAGGATATGGAAATATAAATCAGCTCCTAATTTACTAACCTGCAAGGAAATATGCAATAAGCATTTTGTGTCGGTACGGTGACCGAACAGAAATGCAACCCAAGCATAATATTCTACATAAATATTCAATATAAATATTGGGAGAGGTCAGGATGCAGGGCATTTATAATTCAGATTACCAGTCATTATTTCATTAGCATTGATAGATTGACCACTCTTAAAAATATCAGTTTCCAGAGCAGTAGTATTAAAATGCAGTACATCTCCCCATCTGTGGCTCTGCTGGTTAGCAGTTTATTGTAAGTTTGGTTACTGTTTATTTTTATCTTTTTTTTTTGTCCTCAATCATTCAAAATGTCAATTTATTAGTTCGCCTGTTTTGGGCAGTCTTGTTCATTTCTTGTATTGTTTATTTCAATAAATATTTATAGTTTTATAAAATGAGTTCTTTCATTATTTGGATGAAATGGGTTGGGGGAAAACAGCTCAAAAACCCTTTCGTATAAGCCAAGTGAGTATTGAGTTGCGACAATATGTTGCGATCATTGAGGTATAACTGAAAGTAGACCATATCAGAGACAATTTAATTCATGTATAAAAAATCACATATGCCACAGTGCAATTGTCACTTTGACAGCGGCAGAAGTTAGCTTTAACTTTTACAGCAATAATTCAACTCATGTATAAAATCGTCCATAAGAAACGTCAGTTTTGGCAGTTTGGTATCGGATAAATAGGAACGTAACTATTTGCAAGTGGATAAACTGTTATTTACCATCACCACGGCAACAACTAATAATTGTCGTATGACTTTATTGAATTCGACGCTGTACCCAAGGACGCGTTGCTATCAACAAAGCCAAATGACAACAAATTTTCATCCTTTTTGTTACAAAGTGTTGTTTTTAATTTCAAATGAACGTTAGATTTGGTAGTGCAACTACTCAAATAATAAATTCTGCAATATACAACGCCACTCCAAAAAACACAAAAAAAAACAAATCATCAATTTGGAGGCAGTTTGAATTATTTTGTCGAGAAAAGGGGTATGAAGGGGTATGAACTATTACCTTCAACGTCGCAGCCGGAAATTTCTAACAAATTGGCAGATTGGGCGTATAATATGAAGAAATCAGACGGAAATTACTACAAGGAGTACGTAGTTGAAACAATGTGGCATACTGTAGCCAAAATTGTGCAAGAAAAATATTATATGGATTATAAGATTCTATTTGACCCATTCAAAGATGTGACATTTCAAGCCGCTAGAAACGCTAAAAATGCTAAACGCAACTGCAGAGCAATTTAGATAAAAGAAGACAAAGTTTTATAACATTAGGTAAAGAAGAAGTTATAAAAATGGCAGATCAGTGGGATGAAAATATTCCAATGGGACTTCAAAAAAAACTTTATCATATCGCCGCTTTTGAATTAGCCTGGAGAGGTTATGAAAGTGCACAGTGTAAAATGTATTATTTCAAAGCCGAAAAATACAATAATGGAACATTGACAGGTAGAGTGGAGTACAACATGGTCTTTTCTAAAACAGCTCGAGGTGGAGATAAAAGGTACAGTGAAAGTAAGTGGTTGACTATAAATAAAGAAAATCCGAACGTGTTTCCTGTAAGATTGTTGAAAATGATTCTAGAAAAACGAAAGATAGATTGTTTCTAACACTAAATGCGTTTTGGAAAAATGAAAATGCCAAGGGATGGTATAAAAATGTGCCCATTGGTGTAAACGAAATTTCAAAGTGGATCAGAATTTCTGCAGAAAAAATTGGTCTAAATTTTATTTTTCAGATCTGAAAAATAAAATTACTAATCACTCTCATAGGGCTAGCACTATTTCTACTCTTGCCAAAACAGGAGTTTCAGAACAACAAATTATCAAGCTGACCGGACATTCGAAAGCCAATTCTCTGAAGCCATACCTTCAGTTAGACTCACAGCATCATTCCACTTTAGTGACAAATCTAAGAGAGGAAAATAATCAAATTCAGCAGTCTTCTTCGGGTAGGATTGTATACCAAAACTGTACTTTCACTAATTGTACATTCAAATAATATTTCCTGTTAAATGTACTTTTTGTTCCATGAATTATTGATTTAATTTAATAAATTATGTTCTATTCACTTTTGTTTAATAATTCATTTATTTGATTCGTTAAATTATCTGACTAAATACCACTCGAGGTTTTCTTTTTATCGTATAAACTTTAATTTTGTTCCACTCAAACTTGGTAGCAATATGACTCGACCAAATAACATTAGATAAAATCACTCCACCTTCGGTGTCGTGATTTTATCATGTTATTTGCTCTCGTCAATTAACCAAGCAACAAAGTTTTCGTGCAAAATGAAAGTTCATCCGATAAAATAAAAACCTCTTGTGGTATTACCCTCGACAAATACACTAGTGGTTTTTTTCACTTATTCATTTGTTTATCAATTATCGCGCTGTTGGTTGCCAAAATCAACAGTTTGACATTGATATGTTTCTGAATTTCTCATTCATTGAATTATTCTGCCGAATTACACTCGAGGTTTGAATTGATATCGGGTAAATTTGTGTTGTTCAAATTCTAACCTGTTTCATTTAGCAATTTGACTTGAATAACTGTCAATCTAAAAACACTCCACCTTCGATGTCGTGTTTTTAATAGTTGACAGTTATTCTCGTCGAATTGCTAGGAAACAGAATCTCATTGAACAACCCAAATTTACCCGATAAAATACAAACCACTTGTGTAATTATAAGTGATAAATTTTAACAGATAGCAAAAATAATCGAAGAGAGATAGAGACTTCAATCACTCAGACTCTGATAGATCAGGAAAGCGTCAGTTGTTCTTGAAATTTTCATGTAAATTGAATACACCAAATCAATGTACCTCCTTCACGATACATGAACTTGAAGTAGTTTTCAAAATATCAATAAAAACTATGAAATTGAGGCTTTCTGTGAAATTTTTGGCTAAGCAATCACGTTCTGAAAATAATCCAAAAGCTTCAGTATACCAATTTCATCCGGAAAAGGTTTACCCCGAGGGGGAAACCGCTGGGGCATTTTGGTGTACATGTCTTGGGTATTAGTGGCATTACTGGGCATTAATCGGAAATTAGTGGCATCACTCGGGTATTACTTGGGAATTAGGAGTATTACTTGAAAATTATTGGGCATTACAGGTATAACTGGTGTATTACTCGGTCATTAGAGGAATTAGTTAGGAATTATTGGACATTACTCGAGCGTTACATGTGTATTACAGGAATAATTCAGAAGTGAGAGAACAATTATAATCCGTGAAAGCAAAAAAATGAAAAAAAAAGGTCATCCGACTAGTACTTGTCAACAAAAGTAACATTGAGACACGATTTTATACTTTTTTGATAGGCATTACTTGGAGTATAATTCGGGAATTACTGGGTAAGGGTTACTTTTGAAATTATTGGTCACAATGGCCTTGTGGCGTTATCTTTGACGATTTCGTCATCTATCATCACTAGTAGAAAAATTGGGGGCTACAACCAAAAATGACTACATGGCTTTACGCCAGAGTTATCAGACCCATGATAACGTATGGGTCGGTGGTATGGTGGCCAAAGACCAAGCAGACAGGAGTGGTTCGACGGCTTGGAAGACTACAAAGACAAGCATGTCTGAGTGCCACCGGGGCCATGAGAACCACCCCAACAGCCGCCTTAGAGGTCTTGCTCAACCTACCCCCACTACACATATACATCCAAGCCGAAGCCAGGTCTGTCACGAGCAGGTTGCTTAGGGGACAAGCACCCATTAGCAATATGCACGGGAGAGACTACAACAAGCTATATGAAGAGTTGGATAACGACCCGGTTACAAGAATGCCATCAGATGGCATTCTTCCCAGATATAGCTTTGACAAAACTTTGAAGACAAGTATAACGGACAGGGATGCGTGGAAGGGGGGGCCTCCTATCAATGCGGAAATTGCTGTCTACACGGACGGCTCCAAAGAGGCCGATACACTAGCCCGAGAAGGAGCAAGTAAGGCCCTGAATGGCCCAGAACCGTATTGCGGTATAGCAAAAGCTGTACTAAAAACAAACACCAAATCATGGATTCAACAGAAGTCTCAAGAATGGTGGAACAATTCACCAGGGATGAGACAAGCCAAAGAGTTTATCAAACAACCGCAGCCAACATTCACAGACTATCTACTAAGCCAGAAGAGGAACACTACTAGAATAGTAGTAGGACTTCTCACAGGGCACTGTAGGCTCAACAAACATATGAGTACAATAGACCTGGCAGAAGAAATGCTATGCAGATTCTGTCAGGAAGAAGAGGAAACATCAGTACACATACTATGCCACTGCGAGGGCTTGTCAAGGCAAAGGTTTCTAACACTGGGAGAAGAAAAACCAAGAGCTCCCAGATTCATGGGAGTTCTAAAAACTAGCCTGTGGAGTCTCGTAAAGAAGACAGGGCTAGACAGAGAACTCTAAATGATCTCGACGACAAACACAATAGATCTGAAAAGGTCGCGGTGTAGAGGCTTGTAGCACGAAAGTCCCTAATATATAATCTAATCTAATAATCTAATCACTAGTAGGGAAGTTTATAACCTTTAATATTCAGTTTCCAAATTTCACTTGTTTATGTATAATCGTTCCAAAGACAAGAGGGGGGAGGGAACTTTTGAGAAACACTGTATAATTATCCATTTTAACGCAAAAAATAACGGAGTTGAAGAATAAAAAAAACAACGCATAAATATTTCGGTTTTTCTCCGTTACCAATAATCTAATCGGATCGTACCTACTATCGCTCGTTTTGTTCGTATAACTTCGGAGCGTATCTCATATGATGGCATAGTCGATTTACTCCTAGTATTTTTGTCACAAAATCACCCATTTTATACCCTATTTTGATTGTGTCTCCGCACCTGCTGCGCACAATTAACTACTTTCAACATTGAAATGAATGTCGAAGGTTGATTTTCCAGAACTGAAAGTAGAAAACTCACATATATTTCATTCCAAGAATTCCGGGTGACATGAACATTAATGGAGAATCTCTAAGTGCACCCCACGATATCGTGAATTCTTTCGCAAATTTTTTTAAACGTGTTTTCATTCAATCTGACTCCAATATGTGCTTGGATTATCATCCTAGTAATCACTTGAATGTTAACTTGCCAGTCATCACACAGGATGACGTTTTCAAGGCAATGCGACGCCGACGGTTAAAAAACAAAATGACAAGCGGACCAAATGGAATACCTTCCTTTTTTGTGAAGGTTTGCGCGAGTGTATTAGCGGCTTGTATTATTTTCAACTTGGCACAAAAAAACAGTAAAATTTTCATCGATCTGGAAAGAAGCAAAGGTTTGTCCCATTTCCAAAAACGGTGACATCGCTGAAATTGAGAATTATAGGCCTATATCCAGTCAATATTTTCAAAGGTTTTTGAAATGTTTATATATGATCACATCTACCGAGCTGTCCATAACCAGATTTCTCCTTTTCAACTTTATGAGGTTAACATATGTCCGGAGTTGCTTCGTTTCTGAGATACAGGGCGTTGAAATTAAAGAAAAAACGGTAATTATAAAATATCATGAATATCCTGGAACCGATTTGGTTGAAATTTGGTACTTTTATTTGAACTAATAAGGCGCTTATTAAGCCTTATTTAGATTGAAATTATTGGGGCCAGTGGTGTCTCAGTATGGGCACCACAGCCAACAATATTGTAAAAAAAAGTAGGCCACTGATTTTTTTGGTAAATTTTGATTTTTTTTAGATTGAGCAACTGAAAATACAACTTTTTGGTCTCTTGTATTTTCTTCATATCCAGCATCGTTTTCGAAAAAAAAAAAAATTAAAGCCACTCTTTTGCATATCATGAACACCTGCATTGGAGACCAGCTGACATTGATAGTAGGGTTTTTCCTACACATATTTAATTTCAAATTGAAAAAGTTAATTTTTGTTTTGGATTATTGGTCGTTATTTGTTCACCATCCGTAATCATTTAATAGCAATAGGCGTACCTGCATACGATAATGAATAATGGCTTTACTTGATGCGATAGAAGAAGATCCTCCAAATAGTACCAGGAAGATTGCACTGCAGCTTGAAGTCAGCCCAAAAACCGTTTGGAAAGTTGTAAAAAGAAACCTCCTATACCCATACCACATACAGCGGGTCCAAGCTCTACTGCCTCGGATTTTCATCCAACATTAATGTTTTGCAGGTGGTTAATTCATATGATGGAACACAATAAAAATTCTTACCAAATATTTTATTTACGGACGAGGCAAATTTTTCACGAAATGCTATTATGAACTTTCACAATAACCATTTTTGGGCCGACGAGAATCCCCACGCTATTAGAGAAAATAATTTTCAGCATAAATTTTCGCTGAACGTTTGGGTAGGAATTATTGGTGAATACCTAATTGGCCCATTTTTTTAACGGAAAGAATAACAAGTGGATCCTACACGGAGTTTTTGCGGGATCATTTACCCGTTTTGTTAGAAGAAGTACCCATACCGAATAATTGACAATTGGAATGTAATAAGGACTACTCCAGGAATTTTTGAACGTGTCAGACAATCAATGGCAAATCAAATTCGGTCGTGTATTTTATCAGAAGGTTGACGTTTTGCTCATTTACTGTAATATCTCAATTGTTAATATTTTTATTTTTGGTCATTATTTTGTTCTTGTTTTTTCTCGAAAACGAAGCTAGATATAATGAAAACACAGGAGACCAAAAAGTTTATTTTGAGTTGTTCAATCTAACATTATGATTTACGAAAAATAAGTCAGTAGCGTACTTTTTTTACAATATTGTTGGCTGTGGTGCCCACTGAGACGCCACTGGCCATAATAATTTCAATCTAGTAAGGGCTAAATGAGCGCCTTATTAGTTCAAATGAATGTACCAAATTTTAACCAAATCGGTTCTAGGATATTTATGATATTTTATAATTACCGTTTTTTTTCTTTAATTTCAACGCCCTGTATCTCAGAAACGAAGCAACTCCGGACATATGTTCATGGAAACTTTTCTTCTTAAAATGACCTCACAAATCATCCCCTGCAGTTAGGAACCGTAGTTAGGAAACACTCTGTATTACAGATCATCTAGATCGCCTAGGTCAAGTCGATGTTGTTTATACGGATTTTTTGAAGGCTTTCGACAGAATGGAATATAGTATATTCCTCAAAAAACTGTCTCATTTTGGCTTTATTGATATATTAATTTTTTCTACTAGCGTGCGGAAAAATATACTTTTCCGCACTCATTTTAGTTTTGAAAGAGTCACTTTTCCCCACAAGAAAGCTTACCAAGCATGGTTGTATAGTTTAATATATATTCAATAATAAATGTTCTTTATATTAACTTTTGTGTGTTTTTTCCGCTAGTAGAAAAAATGGTGTACCTAACACGAGCGTAAAGTGTCTTTTCCGCACGCGATTTCTGGCCGAATTCCGCTAACGCGTCGTTCGGCCATCTGCAACCGCGTGCGGAAAAGTATCACTTTCCGCACTTGATAGGTAAACTACTATTTTTCGTACAATCTTATTTGGAAAACAGAACTCAGTACGTCTACTACAGCTTTACAAGTCTTATAGGTACATAGCTTCCTCCGAGGTTCCTCTGGGGTTCCTCATGTCTTAAAATTAGGGTCCCTTCTATTTTCACTTTTGATTGATGATCTTTCTTCACAACTACTATGTGACCATTCGATTTATGCGGATGATTTAAAAAAAAAATCTAGAATAGATAATACTCAAGACCGTGATAGACTTCAAGAAAATCTAAACATTCTTGATAAGTGGTGTACTCTGAATAAACTCCAATAAGTGAGGAATCACACTGATCGACCAGGACCGACCGTCCGCGACCGTCCACCTACGACCAAAAGTAGAAGTAGATCAATGAAAACTTTCAAAGTTACACTGATCGACCATCCACGACCGACCACTAGAATAATTTTGTGAATCTGACATTAATTTGACATTCGAAAGGTTATGTGAATTGTCTGTTCATTTATTGAAAATAAGTTAAATTCATAATATCAATAGTTTTTAACAGACAGTCAAAAGTTCATCATAAATGTGTGTCAAAATGACATTATGTACGTCAGGATAGTGTGACATCGACCAAAATTTCCAGCAGACTACAACTTCGAACATGGTCTTTGAAAAACGGTCGAGGACGGTCAATGACGATTATACAGTGTGAGTTGTGCAATAAGAATATATGTGTTGAAAATTTTGGTCGTAGGTGGACGTTCGCGGACGGTCGGTCCTAGTCGATCAGTGTGGTTCCTGGTTAAAATGTAGGAAAATGTAAAGTGGTTACATTTTCCAGACAAAAACTTTTTATTGAACACAACTATGGGATGACTGGTGTAATTGTTCTTAGGACGAATCTGATCAAAGATCTTGGTGTTTGGTTTGATGTTAAGCCTGCAATAGTCGCGCGGTCTACGATCGACGACAGTTTCAACATGGCGCTATTTACGCAGGCGCGGCATTGAGTAGCTGTCGGTTATACTTGATTCTATCAGTTCAGTGTGAAAATTGTAGTAAGACAGCGTTTTTCCGATTGTTGTGTACGTCTAAACACGATTGGTCTACGATTGTAGACCGCGCGCATAACTGTGTTACGTTCTTTGTCGGGTACGAAGTTTTTTGTTTCAATAACAGTTCGTCATAAATTAGGTAAGTAAGTGTTACTTTTTCTTGTAATTTGCTGTTCAAAATGTGTACTCTTATTTGTCGAAATTTTTTTTTGTATATTCCTGTTAGATTCTAGGTTTTATATTTATTACGTGTTTGTTTTACAGAAATATGTCTGACTCTAAGAAGAGGCGTGTAGAAACTAGTACGGACCCAGAAGTTTGGCTAAGATGGTTTGAAGAGGTATCAAGTGAAGAAGAGAGTTCATTAGATGAAGACGAGGAAGATGAAGAAATAGAAAATATAGTAGAAAGGAGTGATCATGAAATAGATTCGGAAATTGAAGTAATGTCAGATGAGAATGCAAGTTCATCAGAAAGCGACAGTGAAATTTGATGCTAGCCAATTTTACATAGGGAAAGATAAAATTACTAAGTGGAGAAATTTTTTCTGTATCGAAACGTGACGACCGAAATGCTATGTCTGAAATTGACTGCATAAAACTATTTTCAAGCGACGCTGTTATTCATATACTAGTTAGTTCAACAAATATATATATTGAGAAAATAAAGAATGTATTTAGTAGAGACCGAGATGCAAGACTAACTAACGAAATAGAAATAAAAGCTTTCATACCCATTTTGTTTTTGATAAGAACATTGGGAAGTCCAAGAAAAAACGCTCACAAAATATGGTATAATTACAAGGGCAATGGAGTTGAGTCTTGTTATCTTGCGATGAGCCTAAAACGATTTAGATTCCTTATCCGTTGTCTGAGATTTGACGATGTTACAACGAGAAACGAAAGAAGGGAATTAGATATATTAGCACCCATTAGGGAACTTTTCGAATTTTTTTTGGCTAATTTCCAGAATAACTTCATTGCTAGTGAATACCTCACAGTGGATGAACAATTATTGGCTTTCAGAGGACGCTGCCCATTCTTGCAGTACATACCCAACAAACCAGCCAGATATGGAATTAGGATGTTCGCTTTGGTTGATGCTAAAACTTATTACACATTCAATCTCGAGCCATACGTAGGAACTCAGCCGGATGGCCCTTATAAATTGAGCAATACTGCTCAGGATATTGTACTGCGATTAGTACATCCCATAGAGGGAACCAATCGAAATGTTACGGGTGATAATTGGTTCACCAGTATTCCTTTGACAAGAAAATTATTAGAAAAGAAGTTAACATATATTGGTACAATGCGCAAGAATAAACGTGAGATCCCTGTTGAGTTTTTACCCAATAAGAAAAGAGAAGAAAAAACTCACTTTTTGGTTTTCAGAAGGATATTACAATGGTTTCATATTGCCCAAAAAAGGAAAAACCGTGGTTTTGGTGTCTTCTATGCACCATGATGATGAGATTGATCCGGAAACAGGGGATGAAAAAAAACAGATATAGTGACCCGTTACAATAAAACTGAAATTGGTGTGGATTCGGTGGATCAGTTATACCAAAAGTACAATGTCGCGAGAAACACGTGTCGTTGGCCAATGGTTATTTTGTACGATCTTCTGAATATATGTGTGATAGAAGTGAGTACATTGAAAAATTTTCTTGGGAACTGATGAAGCCACAGATAGAAGCGAGATCCACTATCGTCTCTTCACCGGTAGATCTGAGAAGGCGAGCGCGTGCTCTTCTTGGACTCGAAGTGATTGTACCTCCTCCTCCTCTTTTTAGTCCCCGAACCCGCAACAAATCATCAAGAAGAGCTTGCGTGAAATGCAGACGTTATGCATGCAAACAACATTGGAAGATATAGGTATGTACAACCTGTTTGAAAAACTGAAAATATGTTATTTTGTGCTCACTTTTCTAAAAAGTTTTTTTTTTAATTGTATTTTCATGTGAGTTATTATGTGTTTATATCCGGAACTTACATTATGTTGAATTTTAGACCAAGAAAAATTTTTATTTTTGTTCGAAACTGACCACATGCTATATGAATGAGAAATTATATGTTTTATCTTTACATTTTTCCAAACAAATATAAAAATAAAATTATAAATTACATTAAATTACATTAAATATCTAATTGAAATATATTTATTTCGAATTTTTTTATTGATTTATGATATAAGGAGTCACATACTGACAAAAGAAAATGGCCTACATATGTAGACCGTGCGATCATACTCGTCACAAAATACCGCGCGACTAATGTAGGGTTTTAATTTAGGATTCAATGAACATATAAACCTAAAAGTTTCGGAAGCCTCTACATTTTATGGCTTTATCGTGAAAAATTGTAAATCATTCACTTACATTTTTTCGTTGAAAATTCTTCACTTTGCATATGTTCGCTCTAGGTTGGAAAACGTTCAAAGACGATTTCTGAAATACCTATATTTTTTGCTTTAAGAGTGATTCTGCTTACCCTGGGTATTTCGGAAAATTTAATATGCAGCAGATTTGATGTTACTTGCTTGGAGCTCAGACGAATCAACTTTTCCTTGACGTTTTTGTATGAGTTGTTGCACAATGACATTGACTGTTCATCATTTCTCTCTCAACTTAATTTCAATGCACCTTTTGCATTTTTACGTTCTTCTTCCTTCTTCAAACAGAATCGCTATACCTCCAACTTAGGTGTTAACTATCCTCTATCATATTATGTGATATAAATGCAGACAAACTATCTTTGATTTTGAATAAAACAGCAGAAAACTATCGTCATCAGTAAGTTTCATTTTATCAGAAAGAATTTTCGTTTTCAATTCTGAATTGATCCCTGAGCTATTCGGCACCACCATGTCCCACCATATATATTTTGCGAATCACTTTAATTTGAATCTTTGATGAAATTTTCCATCAAAAATTGTGAAGTGTCGAAAAATGTTCTATCCTAAACAATAGTTATGTAATGTAAAGGGTTCTAAGAATAAATCAACAATAACAAACACATTTATAAATACAAATTTAAATCACGATTACTCTTTTACGGAGAACTACGGCCCATGGCCCTAAAGTAATTTCAAATATCCATCCAAAATTTGTTCTGCTAATTAATAAACTGTAATCCAACCAAATCAAATTTGTTTGAAGTCTCATTATTCCACGTCAATAAGGTCTAATTATGTAAAACCCTAGAAAGGCCTCAGAATAACTTTGGCGTATTATTATATACATCAGTTAATTAATTATGCAAAAGTCTTTCACGGCACGCTGAAAATCATACAAAACTCCACAAACATACTTTTCAGCATCAAAATTTAATCTAATAGAAATATGATGATTGTGAAGTGAATGTGAATACGTCCTCTCGTATTAACCAAATCGGTTATTTCTTCACTTTGGTTCTCAAAAAAGCTCCCATTCAAAATAGGAGATGACATGTTTCAGGATAACTTTTCTATTGCTATTAGAGAAAATTACCTATATCTTTTTCAATAAATGCATAGTGTCTTAGTGACACGGGTTTGTAAGTGAGGAATCACACTGATCGACCAGGACCGACTGTCCGCGACCGTCCACCTACGACCAAAAGTAGAAGTAGATCAATGAAAACTTTCAAAGTCACACTGATCGACCATCCACGACCGACCACTAGAATAATTTTGTAAATCTGACATTAATTTGACATTCGAAAGGTTATGTAAATTGTCTGTTCATTTATTGAAAATAAGTTGAATTCATAATATCAATAATAATAATAATAATAATAATATATGTTTATTCGCAGAACAAATACATGCATATACATTAGAGTGTTCTTGAGTGTGCAAATAAACTGTTCACTTCCACAGAAGCTGATTTAAATAGTCAGCTTGTACGTGGTACTCTATCGTGAGAGTTTGAACATTTTAAAATCTTGGTTAGATATATGTTATGATCTATGTTAAATCTATATTAAATATCTTCGAATGAAAAACTAATCGAAAAAATAAAATATACAATGATAAGTGTTTGAATAAAAAATTACGATAATTAGTAAGTAGTAAAAATACAAAATATAAAAGAGCAAAATTACATTATATAAAATAACAAAATTACATTAAGAATTTTAACCTCTAAAATTATACATTTTCCATACATATCACTTACATCTAGCGGAAAATAATATATAATTAGGGTAGGTAATTCTCGCATATAGGGTGGGTAATTATCACATATCGGGTGGGTAAATTTCACATTTTTTGTAGTTAAATATCATATTTTTGGTAGTAAATATCACGTTTCGCGTAGGTAAATATCACATTTGGGTTGGTAGATTTTCGGGAAAGTAAATGTCGTATGTCAGGTATAAGTGTCAGAAACTTGTTTTTGAAGTATTTGCAAATAACATCTTTATATTGATTATATTTCCATATTCAACATCAAATTGGAATTAAAATGTTAAATATGTATTAATCATATTGTGATACACCTTACGGTCTTCTGACAACAGCCATTTTTTAACAGCTTTTTTATATTGGTGAAAATTCATTGGATTTTTTAAGTATTTGGGAAGATAGTTATATAGTTTTGAACTTATGTACTGGCAGCTGTGTTGACCTATTGCTTTATCACATTTATTCATGGCCGTTTTGAGATCTTTGTTTCTGGTATCATATCCGTGGTTGATTGGCTGTATTGGTATCTTTCCTTTGTGTATTTTCATCAAAATTTTATAAGCGAATAGCTGTCTTGTATCATATATTTGACTATTTTCATAAAGTGCATCACTGGGGTATCTTATATCTTTGTTGAAAATTATTCTCAAAATCCATTTTTGGACAACATGTACTTTATCTAAGTGACTGTCTGTAACCCCGCCCCAGCCTAATATACCATATGCCAACAAGCTTTGCACTAATGCATAGTAGACAATTTTCAGGTGGTGAATGTCCAAATAGTCTCTTAAGATTTTAAATTTGGTTAGTAACCCTCTGACTTTATTCACTAAGCTATTTATATGGATATCCCAACGAAGATGCCTGTCAATGATTATTCCCAAATATTTGATTGATTCACAATTTGGAATAGTTACTGTATCACTTAAAATTAATGGTCCTAGATTAGGTAAGCCAGTAGTGTATGAAGAGAAGGGAAGATATTTAGTTTTCTCAACGTTTAAGGTAAGTAAATTACAATCGAACCATTTTTTAATGTCCCTCATATCTTGTTCTGCTTCTTCTTTGAGCAAGTTCCACGATTTGTTCTTATAAAATATTGCTGTATCATCAGCGAAACTCAGAACAGTACCTTTAGTATTCAACTGAAGTAGACTGTTTATATATATCGTAAATAAAATTGGACCTAGTACAGTTCCTTGCGGGACACCGTACTTAACTGTTCTAGTTTCACTGATGATATTATCTATGCAAACTTTTTGCTTTCTATCTGAAAGGTAATTTTTCAAAAGTTCAAAAGCATTACCTCGAATTCCGTATGAGTGGAGCTTACTCAATAGTTTATCGTGACAGACGGTATCGAACGCTTTAGAGAGGTCGACGAAAATACATATTGCGGGAGTTTTTTTGTCTAATGTATTATAGATTTCCGAAGTTAATTTTAAAATTGCATCCTCGGTCGACATCCCTTCTCTGAAGCCGTACTGCCTATCACTCAGTACTCTGTTTTTGTTTAGAAAGTTCATTAGCCGATTTCTCATAATTTTTTCTATAATTTTGGCTATATTAGATATTAGGGATACGGGTCTATAGTTTGACACGTCTGTTTTTTTCCCCGCTTTATACAGTGGTTTAACCAAGCCTATTTTCATGCTATTGGGGAAAACTCCAGTTTCGAAGACTTTATTAATAAGGTAAGTGAGAGGTTTTTTAATTTCTTCTGTTATTTGTTTCAGTGTTTCCGATCTAATACCGTCTTCACCAGGAGATTTTTTATTTTTCAGTGAATTTATGATGTTGCATACTTCTTTTTCTGTCGCTGGAAATAAATACATACTGCTCTGAATGTTTCCTAAGTTTTCTTCATAGTCTCTAGGGATAATTATTTCGTTAGCTAGAGTTTCCCCCACTTTAGTGTAGTACTCGTTGAATAAATTGCTTATATCAAGGGGGTCTGTGTATGTCTGACTATTGTGGTTAATTTTTTCGATTTTATTGTTGAGCTTTCCTTTGTTACAAATTTCATTAACACTTTTCCATACTCCTTGTGAGGAATTGTTACATCCTTCGATAATCTCCCTTGAGTGCAATTTTTTACTTTTTGTAATGGTTTTTTCTAATTTATTTTTGTAGGTTATATATTTATTTTTCAAATTGCGATTGTTTGGATCATTTCGTAGTTCCATATACAAATCATTTTTTGTTGTTATAGTCGTAAGCAAACCTTTCGTCATCCATGGTTTTTTGAATATGGTATTTTTTTTATTTTTTTGTATTTGTTGTTTTATTAACGTGAAATATGAGCTTTTCAATAAATTTTTCCACCATCAAATGAATATTCGTTTCAGTATACAACTCTATCCATGTTTCACGTTTTAGATTAATTTTAAGGTCTTTGTAATTTATGAATTTTTTATGTCTAATGTTTTGTGTTTTAGCTTCGATTGGTTTTCGACAACTTATTGATAGAGCAATTGGAGAGTGGTCCGTAATATCATAACTGAATATGAACGATTCGGCAAGCGCATCTGTTTTATTTCTTTTTACGAAAAAATGGTCTAAACATGTACCGCTATCTGGTCTTGTGTACTCATTTATATAAGATATGAATACATGGGAACTGAGGATGTTTTTATAGTCCTCCACATCTTTATCGTTTTCATCCAATAAATTGATATTTATGTAACCTGTTAAGATGTGGTTATATGTTTTATTATTATTTGATAGTAAATATTCGTTCAACCCTGAATTAAAATTTTTCGGACAAGTGGCTGGTGATCTATATAGTGCTGTTATTATATACTTTTTCAATGGCGTTTCGATCCTCAGTTGAATAGTTTTGCAATTCCTAACAGACATTTTATTTTTCTGGTAGGAAATATTATCTATTTACATGAGTTTTGTTGAAGTCAAAAGTTCATCATAAATGTGTGTCAAAATGACATTACGTTAGGATAGTGTGACACCGACCAAAATTTCCAGCAGACTACAATTTCGAACATGGTCTTTGAAAAACGGTCGAGGACGGTCAAGGACGATTATACAGTGTGAGTTGTGCGATAAGAATATACGTGTTGGAAATTTTGGTCGTAGGTGGACGGTCGCGGACGGTCGGTCCTAGTCGATCAGTGTGATTCCTGGCTTAGTCAACGTTCTATCAATAGGAATATAATCCAGTACGATTGGGTTTTGAAAAGAAGATCGATTGTAGCACCACCAAACTCGGTATGCTAGTTCTTTGAACCATGATGAACACAAAAAAAAATTGTTCACCGAAATTCCAAGGGTGGAATTTTTTTTTTACTTTAGAAATAAATTAATAGATTTTTGCTGTAATCTTGGAAAGTATATGATTTATCGGAAAAACAACTCAACACGGTGAAAGACAGTTCAATTCTCCACAAAAATGATTTCTAGTAATTTTTATGAAATTTGCTCGTTTTCTCAGAAAACGTGATTGTACGCCGATATCAAATTTCAGGTTCACGGAGCCGAATATTTGATTGGTCATAACTAATGATCGAAGAGAGAGAAGGAAAAGTTCAAATCGTCTCCTACCTTTTCATGCGAATATAATATGCGAGTATTCGAGTACCTGAAATGTGTTTTGTCGCACTTCACAGAGATGTTTGCGGATGATCCGAGTATCATAAATAATTTAGTAAATATGGAATTATTATACCAAAGCAGCAGCCCATACCCTCTTTGGACTACACGCAACAATTTCAGAGTATTGTGACAGATTTCACTTACACATGCCAAAAAAAAACTTTGTTTTACTCCTGTCTCATTTTCAACTTACCCATAAAACCGGCATTTTCTTCAGTGAATGTTGAAAATAATCGCTTATTCATATCCTGCATATATGTTTAAAATCACTATTGTGGAGTGAAAACCTCAAGCTTGAAATCACATAATTCATTTTTATGTAGGATGTGTATGAGCGATTATCTGCAACATTCACTGAAGAAATTGTCGGGATTACGAGAACGTTGAAAACTGAGGCAGGAGTAAAATCAGTTTTTTTATTTGCATGTATAAGTGAGACTTGTCTCACTAGTCTAAAATAGTTGCATATGGTCCAAAGAGGGTACTGATTCCTGCTTCAGTATAATTATTCCATATCAACTATAATATTAGTGAGTTTCGGATCTTCCATAAATATCGTAGAAGGGTTATGTGAAGTGGGATTAAATACATTTTGGGTACTCAGAACTCACATGTTATATTTGCATGAGGAAGTAAAAGTCTTCAGGAACGATATGCACTTTTTCTTTTCCTTCTATCATAATTTTTAGCATAGTAATGACATATCTAATTTTCAGCCCTGCCGGTAATGCCAGTGGCGGGTTAACGGGAGTCTGAAATTTAATTTCGGAATTCAATCAGGTTTTCTGAAAAAAACGTGCACATTGTGTGAGAAACCACTAAGTATATGTCTTGTGGAGAATTGAATTATCTTTCGCCTTGTCGAAATTGTTTCTCAATAAATCTTATACTTTCCGTAACAACAGCAAGAAAAAATTATAATTTTTTTGAATACAAAATTTTATGGGTTCCACCCCTGATTTTTCGGTAAACAATTTTTTTTCTAACAAAACAGTGATTGCGTTCCGGTTTACTAAGGTTCTTGCTGAAGTATCCAATAGCCCTCTCCTGTCCTCTTTGAATCTGAGACAGGACAGCTCCAAGTCCCACGTTGCCGGCGTCGTTGTACAAAATGAATTTTTTATTCGGTTAAGGATAGCTGAAAACAGCTTTATTGGAGCTCTCTTCAACTTCCTGAACAAATCTTAGCTTTCCTCAGACCACTGGAACTTTGTTTGACATTCCGAGTCTAGTCAGGGGTTTAGCGATGTTGGTAAACCCAATTACATAGCTGCGATATTAGGTGCATAAACTTCAGGAAACTCCGGAGCTGGAGCTGGAGAATGTATCTCGGAATGAGCCACGCTTCCACTGCTTTGATCTACTGCCACCCTTTTTCCAGAAACAACTTGGCCAAGATATCGTACTTCTTTCTAGAACAGATGGCATTTTTGGGGATCAGTTTCAATCCGGAGTTTCTCAGTCTCAGGAATACCCCCTCTAGATTTTTCAATTTTTCAATCGTGATATTTCAGAAACATGTTACCGCCTTTATTCATCTTGCAAATGTTACTGAAGCATTACAAAATTCAAATTCTTTTCTCGATCTCCCGGAGCCAGTTATACATGCCAATATCCGCTCTTCGAGTCTAGGGTTGAAAATATCGTAGAGCCAGCTAACGTCTCCAGTGTGTCATCTTTTATCGGAAGGAGGAAACTGTCCTTCAAACTTGTCGATCCGTCTATCTTCTTCGGAAGCATGACTTGAGAGGACCAGGATCTAACGAATGGTTCGATGTCCCCTTCCTTCATCCTCTATGCTATGTTCTCATCTTCTTCCTTCTTGGCAAAAGGGAGTCTTCTAGCTGACTGTCGGATTGGTCTTGCATTAACAGTGTCGATCTTATGCTGACCACCTTTTTTCTATCCCCTCTTGTGGTTCAACATCAAATATGTCTTGGTACCTTCTGCCTAGAACCCTCAATTCGGACCGTTGAGCTGGTCCAACATCCTTGGAAGTGATGGCAACCAATTTTTTCAATTCTACATGCAAATTACTGCTGGGTTGGCTAACGGAACGAGTACACTCCTGATCACAAAGGAAATTGAAGGAGAGTGTCCCAAAATTGTTCCTTTCTTCAAGGTCACTGAATGATAATTGACATCCAAGGAAATTTGGCACAAATTTATCAACACCCAGATGGATCTTCCTTGGTAAAATTCCTTGTCCAATTTTCTCATTCATAACGGACTTGAGCTTCTTGGGACCCAAATTATCTCTTCACGCTTTCAAAGGGGTAACACCTCTTCTGTGATCACACGTTGGATGCTGTCTTTGAAATTCAACTCGAACCCTCTTGCATGTATGATGTTTATTTCAATAAATGCATCATCCTCGATGTCGGCTCGGCTACCAATGCCCGATGTTCCAGTTAAGTGCTGCCCAAAATCAGCTCAATCACTAGTTCACCATACACAGTGGCTGACTTTCCTGTTGCTGTGCGAGTTGACGGTTCATTCCTTGTCGGTTTTTTGTCAAATGAAGGCACAATAATAGTCCTAGTCAAACTTGTATCTGGCAGGCTTGTTGGTAATGAGATCGTCTACGGAGTCTCATTTGTTATGTCGTTGGAGGACAGCGACATATGCGTTGCTCAACGGGGCTGGCTGAGTATAATTCAAAAAGTATCCTTTCTCAAGAAATTTTGTTGGTGTTGACTTTTTGAGAGTTAGATATTGGCTACGTATGTGCCCGAGTTGACTTCAATCCCGGCATCTTACCAGTCTCTTCCCGGGCAACACTTCCTTCAGTATTTTCCTTATGGCAGCTTCAAGTGTAGCAGGCAGTTGGTCTTTTTCTGTCATCCGGACCTAACTTTGGCCCTTGAAAGATTGTACAAGTGCTTCTACGAGATGTGTTGGACGAGCTAGTGTCAATGCTAGTGGTTTCTTGGTCGCAAAGTCCATCCAAGAATGCCTGAACCGCTAGTCTTCCGGTGTGGCTGGATATGCAAGTCCTTCCAAAAATATCTCGTAGAGACTGATACAAAAAATATATATGAAAATTTATGAGATCCAAGTTGGATAGTGAAACCGTAAATCCCTCTAGAGCCCTATTCGATATTCATCAGTATTTAAAAGACATTACAGATACGTATTCCTTTATTTTCTAAAGGAATTTTCTAACGTGAATATATGATATTTGATTGTGTTTTTAGACATAACTGTTATCTGTTTATATCAGCGATTCTTAGGATGAATGCTACATGTTTCTATGAAGTCATGCAGGTTGAAAATGGATGATAACGTATGAGATTTTATAGCAGTCATTCGATTATTTTTGGAAAAAATTCATTGGTAGTCTGCGAGATTTTTCCTGGCACGTTCCATCCATATGAGAATTGAATAAATAATCCAATGGTTTATTATATGCACAACAGAAATAATCAGCTTCAACTGCTGATAGAAAAATATGTAAATTACACATTCATTTCTAGCAGAATCGAAAAGCGGGTTATTCTGTTTGGACAGATTTGTTACGATCTGTTACGATCTGTTCCTCGTCCTTACTATCACAACTCGCATCATACCATAGCTGGCTATTCGCTTTCTCTGATCCCACGCTACAAAACGTAGTCTAGGCCGCGCCATCTTCCGAGTAGAGGAATAAACACTCCGAATAGGTTTTCCTGGATTGTTTCATTTCGTTGATCTTTTGTCTTAGTAATCTTTCCAAAATATTCTTTCGAAATATGATAATAATAATCTATTCGAATATTTCGGTAATATTCTTTAAAACATCATATTTAGAATATTCCATTTGGTTCCATAATGTTCCCTCGGTTGGATCGGTTGAAATCTCAAAGGATTCGCATAAAATTTGATACGGAATTTCAAATACAGATTGGACCATCGAATCCTGAACGCACTTTTTTATACGATATCTAATAAGATTATAGATTGTGAATTTCCACACATAGGTTCTCAAACTTTTGAATGAGGATTTATTAACATTATTGTGATTGAAATTGAAATACATCATCGAATTGAACCACCACTGCTATATTATATCAACACTTGTAAATTCTCAGTGATTCTGGGTTGTATGAAAACTTATAGGAATCGTATAATATCTGATAAGTAATTCCTAATCCAAACCATCATATCCTTATCCCACTGTTTCCTCAAGAAATTGGATACGAAATTCCTGATACAGACCATCGAATCCTGATTTCACTTTCTTCATACGATACCCAATAAGATTATAAATTGTGAATTTCCACACATTCCTCATACGTTGACATGCTTGTAAATGGTCATATAATATCGCATCTCCTTAAACAACCACCGCCTGATACAAACTCGTATCTACTTACAAATCCTCATACAACATTCCCAGAAAGTTTATGTGCCAGGGATATGTGTAGGTATATGTTACAGACTTTCCACGTAGATCCTTATAAATTCTCATAATTCGTCTATATTTTTTCACGAGATTTCATGTGGTATTTTTTGGCAGGGAGGCGAACCAATCGTGCTATGTCTGCTTCAAATTTTTGTAAAGATTAGCTTTATTTCTGACAGCGGTTTTTGAGTGGTATACATCTTCCTTCTAGATATGTCTGTCCATACCGTGATTGTAGATTTTTGTCTTTCTCCATCTGTCTCGACGGTCTTCATTCTTCCTTCCAGACGATTCGCCACACCAGAAAGTTTTTGAACCTACTCTACTCTCGTTTGTCTTCCAGAATCTTTGAATTTTCTAGAATTTCTTTCCTTAAATTCTTCGGATTTTCTAGAAGCTTTCCTTCCAGATTCTTCGGATATTCTTGAAATTTGTCTTTCAGACTACTCGAATTTTCCACAAAATCTTTCCTCAAACCTTTCGAATTTTCCGGAAGCTCTTTTCTTAAATTCTCAGTTGAAGTAATCTTCTTGACGTATCAACAGAAACAGTTTCAGTATCAACTGAAACAGTTTTAGTTGATACGACCACGCAACTGAAGATGACTGCCGCTGTTGCAGTTGAAAAGTTTTTTAACCAAAGAAGACCACGGCAAAACCCGTCAATCAACCAAAACATTCCTATATTAAGTTAATTTTTCTACCCACTAAATGATCACATATTCACAATCTGTATCTGAAGAAAATTTTTGAAATCATTATCATAGCAACTCCATTTTGTAAATACATCGCTAGGGTTGCTGTTTGATTTCAGTGGTTGAAAACCCTCCTGAGAGTGTAGGTCTTGACCGGTCAAATGATATTGTTATGATGAAAAAAGATAACAACTTTAAAACATTCAATTTTGTGGTTGTAATATAAATTCATAAAAAATTTACGGTATCTGTAAAACCCTTGAGACACTTGATTATTAAACAGTCGCTCCACTACGCTGCACTTGTGATTAAAATACTAGTTAGTGTTGTTACATAATATTAGTTTAGGGAAGGAGACTCCACTTGAATAACCCCTTCCTTGTATTTGATAACGTTGAAATATTACTCAGTGATTTGCTATTTCATTTGTTGATGACTCAATTATTGATGGAATTATCCAGCTACAATCCGATATAATTTTCAGGGATACACTCCAATGCTTGTTTTAGTCTCGTGTTCTAGCATAACATTATTATAAGCGGATTATTGGTGAATTGAGGGGATAATCGTGAGACCGTTTGATAAAATATGGGAATTATGCTCGACAGGGGATTGCAATGACTTATTAAATGGGAACAACTATTGATTTCCCAGTTGGAAGTGATAGAGATGTGAAGTGAAAACATGGTCGTTAAGGACCATGACTGATATTGTTGTATATACAGGGTGATTGGTACATTTATTTGGAGGCGCTCATTTAGCCCTAACTAGATTGTAATTATTAGGGCCAGTGGCATCTCAGTGGGCACCACAGCCAGTAGATTTTTACTTTTTTAGATTAAGCAACTGAAAATACTTTTTTTTGTCTTTTCTATTTCCTTATTTTTTTTCTTTTTTCGAGGAAAAACAAAAAAATCCACATGAACTCAATCAAAAAACGAAAGCGCAAGAGTTTTTTTTCACCTTTTCTGATTTTAAGTCAAAATTTCGAAAGAAAACATCTGATGACAAAAAAACTCTTTCGCTTCCGTAGTTTTTTCAATGAGTTGAGGTGAATTTTTTCTCGAAAACGTAGGTAGGTATGAAAAAAACACAAGAGATTTTTGGATTAGGCAACTGAAATACATCTTTTTGGTCTGTTGTATTTTTTTCATATCTAGCTTCGTTTTTGAGTAAAAACAAAAAATTCACCACAACTCACTGAAATAATCGAAATTTCGACAATTTGCTCAAAATTTCGACTTTTTTTAGATATTTTGACATTTTCTCGAAAATTCGACTTTAAAGTCGAATTGTTGAAAAAAAATTCCTGCCCTTTCGTAGTTTTTTCAATGAGTTGAGGTGAATTTTTTTGTTATTTCTCGAAGACGAATCTAGATATGAAGAAAATACAAGAGACCAGAAAGATGTATTTTTAGTTGCTTAATCTAAAAAAATCTACAATGAAAAAGGCTTACTTTTTTCACAATATTGTTGGCTGTGGTGCCCACTGAGACGTCACTGGTCATAATAATTCCAATCTAGCTAGGGCTAAATAAGCCATGACGACGTAGCTGAGATTACATAGTTTATAAGTTGTAGAGAGGTAATATTATGACGTTATAATCTGTGTAGACACTGTTAGAGCCTCAAAAATCATCGCAACTTCGTTTCATTCTCAATGACTCCTGAGACATCGTTAGAACGTATCGGCGATTCATTTAATTATTGCGTCTAATTCAGATCCTTAAACTGTTGCTGTTTCAACGTTAACTTGTTCTTATAATAGGCATAAATCGATTTTTTTGTGGCTACATTTATAAGGTAGTTATGTAGTTGTTTTTCATTATGGGTTATAAGGGTTGGTGAAATACAATATGCGTGAAATAATACTAGTCATCTCGATATTTTTTTAGTGCATGGCTTGCACCGATTCAACTTCAAGAAATGCAAGATGGTCAACCAGTTTGGATGCTGTTCGATTCATTTGAGGATGCTGCTCCATTCATAGAAAACTAGAAACCTATTTGTTGTTCCTACAGTTGGTATCTAGATGAACATCTATATTGGTGGAAGGAACCCTGGACCCTTATTATCGACATATTATTTCCAATAGTGATTGACAGCAATATTATTAAGATTCTCAAAACAGGATTCAAAAAATACAGTCTGAATATAATATTATTGTAAAATTCACAGTGTTTATGATAAGGTTATGATTTCCTCAATTCTTCGCAACCAGCGCCGGTTTAACCAGCGATCTTTTGGGTGCTATAGCACCAGGCGGCAAAATCTTCAGGGCGGTACGTGGGAAGCGAGTGCCGTGCCCCATTAGTAACGAGGTTGATGTTGAAAAGTTAAAATATAAATATACAATAATTTACGGTGATGAAAAGAAAACTAAATAAATAAAATGAAGATTGGCGTATATCTAATTTTTAAAAAATCAGTAGGACAATATCGCCACAATAAGCCTACGATGTAGGAGTATGTGGGAGTAAAAAAAAGGGTGAACCATCGGTCTAAAACGACAATCGTTATTAAACGGTTTCTCAAATAGACGGACTGGAGTGATGATTCCGGAAGGGGAACAGATGGCCTTGAGGATGTCCGTAGTTGACCTACCCTGTACTGATGACGAGGCAATAACCTCAAAACTACTCAAACGAAATTCTGCTATTGGATTACAGGAGAGCGCTTGCGAATGTTTCCTCTGCAAAGAGGTATATTGCACAGGTATCTGTTAGATAATTCAATATTCGTCGCGGTATTAGCCAGTGAAATAGTTGTTCTCTGACAGTTATTCACCACAGAAAGCCTGCGTTGTAGGTGTATAGCAACGACGATCTCCCAAAAGAATTCTGAGCACCAGACTTGCATCCGTTTGGACGCAGAAAGGTCATGAATGGTCTGGCCTAGCCACCTCCAATGGTTGAGACACCAATTCTATTATTTTTGTGAAGGCTGCTTTCGCCTTGTCGTTCCATTTGTATCTGCTTATTTGTCATGTCAGTAAGAGGTGCAGCGATTTCGGCAAAGTGTGGGATGTATTCCCTCAACCAACTTGCGGTTCCCAAGAACGCGCGAAGTTGTCCAATCGATTTTGGGGTCGAAAATTCTTTTATATTCAAAATATGGATATCCTGGGGTCGGTTACCCTTGGCAGAGACAATTCGTCCCAAATATTTTAGTTCGCCCGAACCAAAACAGCATTTTGCGGGGTAAAGCCAGATACCATGTGATCTGAGTCTCTCTAATATCCTACGAAGATGATCTATGTGTTCATCTATATCGTGGGAATACACAATTATGTCATCTAAATAGATTTTGCCAAACTGCTTCTGAAGAACGGCTGGCCCGTTTTCAGTCCGAAGCTCAAACTTTCAAATTGATATACCTGGCCATCCGGTGCTCCGAATGCCGTGTATTTTTGTCATTCTTTAGAAATAGGGGCTTGCCAAAAGCCATTTCTAAATTCCAGGGTTGAAAATATTGTGGCACGGTGTAACAAGTAAATTGTTACATCTCCTCTGAATCATTAAAAGTCTCACATCACAACAATTCTTTCTTAATTATCTACAAATATTTAAATAACTTATCTTTGAGACGCAAATAAATGCCTATCTTAATGCTCGCGAATAAACAACTATTTCAATACTCGCCAATAAACGACTATTGATCACAGTTCTGTCTTCTGTCATCTGTCACAGAATTTCTTCGATTAAAACCATGTAAATATATTGTCGACCGGAAACAATTTTTTATGTGCTGTAAATTAATAAAACTAGTGAGCACCTTGCTTCATATCCCTTTTGGCTGGTGAACTTCAAGTGCTACAAATTAGAGGCGTAATTGTTGTGCCTGTGCATGAGAAGCCATCTTTATGATTTACTAATTTGAAGATTTTCTTGATTTCCGATCCTTCATGTTCCTAAAGGGACTAATAAAGGTTAGTTTGAATAGCTATTCATATCTTTATATTATTTGCTGTGCATAGAATTCCTTTCAGGCACTAAACAAGGTTGGTTTTATAATTGATCATTTTTTTTATATTTGAGATAGCGTCCTACAACTTCCTGCATTTTCCTTTACTAAATCCCATAGCCTTCATGCTTCTCAAATGCTATTTCATTGAAGGTTCATGCATATTAGTGATTATTTTCACATGCTTTCAGTTGATCCCAGAGCTTCTGTTTTTATTTTCAACAAATATATGTATTTAAATTCTAACTATGTTTCTTATATGCATACGTAATGATCATAAGGTAGTATTGTCACTGTTAGACTTGTAATAATTGAACACAGAGCTCGAAACAAGTGGAGGTGTGTAGAAGTTTTAAGGCCTATGAAAATTACAGGTCCCTTTTTATCCTGGAGTAAATTCCAGCAAAGCACCTGGGTAACACTGATGAATTAGGATAATCTTTCCACCACTGTCCCATGCAACACTGAGGATCCAGGATAGTGTTTCCTGAGCTGCAGTCCCTCATCTAAGGACTTCATCGATCAGGATAGTGTTTCCTGAGCTGCAGTCTCTCACCTAAGGACTCATCGATTGGAGCAACAGCCTTCTCCAAGCTAAGTACACATATTGTGTGCTCTCAGTGTTTCTGCCAAAAAATTCTCTATTTTTATAAAAACTGAGTGCATATTTTCCTACACTTCCATAAATTATCAACTGTTCCAACTGTTGCAACTGCTCACTTTATTTGTGAAAATAAATGTTAACAATTTTATATAATAGGTTTTGCTTAATTCTTTCTAACTATTGATTCTTGGTGGTGGCGCCCTTTTATAAATAAACACTGTAAGGTCTCAATAACGGCAGTGCAATGTCCACCAGGAATGAATGGTATCCAGTCTAACCCACCTGAGAAGAGTCTCTGCTATAAGTTTTTTGGTGTTGACCTACTTTAGGCAACACGCTTTCTATTTGAGCAACTTATCGTTACAGCGGCCCATTTCTCGCACAGTCTCTTGAATAGCTGGGTGATTTGGCGCCTCTGAAATAATGAGCTTATTTATTTCTCCGTAGTCTACGCAGAAACGGAGTTTTCCATCCTTTTTTGGCACTAGAACTACAGGTGAACAGTATGGGGAATCGCTCGGGGTAATAACTCCGGCTTCAGACAGTTTTCTGATTTCTTCGTGTACGAGAGCCTTCCTTTTCTCGGACATCTTCCCTTACCGATTGCCTAAAAGATCTCTTTTGATGTACTCGAATTTCATGAACTGCAGCTTTTGTTATAGGTTGACGAATAGTTTTCTCAAACACATCAGGGAAGTCGATTGTGAAAACTGTTCGGGGGAAAATTCAGGTAACGCTATATTCTGTACTCGTCTCTCCGAGACAGCGTTCCAGAATACTGTTTGTCGCGGTTTCGAACCTACATACATACACTTTCGTTTGAGGTCGAGGATAGCCTCTTCCTTCATCAAGAAGGGTGCGGTGAGCGAGATCGTGCTAGACAACCATCGACGAGGAGGGCTTCGATATTTCATTACCACGGGGTGTGTTTATGCGTTTAACGTCCGCCGACGAAGGCTGGTTAATATTTACAGGGTAAAAATTATTTACACGAAAAACAAGGGGTATGTAGCGACTTAGTTTCGCTGGAGATGGGTCATTGCCGCTGGAGACACATCTCGAGAACGGTTTCCCGACTGTTGGGATTCCATTTGATTAAGGCGTGGATTTCTCTGCGGAGAATTTCCTCGATTAGCAGAGTTTGAATGATTGGGTTCGTAATTATTGTTATAAGAGCCACGGCCTTGATTAGAGGGGTGATTTTCTAGATTAGTTTTGTTGTTATTCTTCCAGGAGTTTTCCTGACTCGAGAAATTTCTATTAAAATTTTGCGCAGGCTCCGAGGATCTCGGTTCAGACCTGTTGTTAGAAAAATTATTATTATTATTCGTATTATTGTTGTTCAAATTATTTGGAGAATTTGGTTTATTCCCTGAAGAAGAGGTCGATTTCGGAGCACCAGGTCCGTTTACTAAATCTTCCTCAAGTAGCTCACAGAAGCTAGAAAAATATTCTACATCAGAGAATACTTTTCCTCGCAGATAAGGTTTTATTTGTGGAGTAAGAAATTCAATTATTATGTTGATGCAATCTTGTTGCATATAGTGGGCATTAAACAGCAGTTTTCTTTGCTATAAAAGCACCCACGGGTTCTTCAGCTTGTTTTTGCCCGTAAAACTTGGACAATAATTTAGAACGAATTTCGGGGCTATCAAATTTTTGATTAATTTTCGGAGAAAATCTCTCTACGACATGTCAATGATGATTTTTCGCGTATAAAATCCAGTCATCTGGATCAGTCTGAATTTTATTAAATTCACGTTAGAGTTCATTAATAAATGCCTGAGGGTCTTCGTCTCCGCCGGAGAAAACGGGGAATCGGGTTTCGTCGATTTTTTTACGTTCGAGGAGTTGTTCTTCACAACCTTTCGGAAAACTTTTACAAGTTCCTGCATCGAACCACTCTGAGCGGGTTCTTGTTTAATATTCATAAGGAAAACATTGAGTCCCATATTTCTTTCTGTAGGAATATTAGGGTCGTTATATTGATTATTTTGATATGAAGGGCGCCACCTACTCTCAAAATTACCGTCCTGAGCAGGAGGGGAAGTGAAAAGTTGTTCGAAAGGGTTAGGTATACTTCTAATGTGATTTCTCACAGAAGAAAATGATAGTGGATTTCGAACGAAGTCGTCTGATACTGTATGCCAGTTATCATCCCCGAACATGCCTGCGACAGTCGAGGGCTTGAAAGAAATGCATTATTTGCTTCAAAATTATATCCACTAACATCAAGGGATTATTGAAACTTTTCACGTATATTCCGGTTAATAGGACTTCTCTCAACTTGAAAGTGCGAAGGAGTCAGAGTATCCTCGAAAGTGAGCTCAGTAGCCACCCTGTGGTAACCAAATTCGAAATTTCTGAAAGGATTGCTGCTAACTCGCAACGCGGCCTCACGTTGGGCGCCATGTCGTAAAGGCGGTGTTTTGTGATTGTAAAATTCAAACGGGGTTTCACTTTCACTCACCCGGCTAGCAGAGGGTCTCCTGCCGCCATTACGCCCTTGGTTTGAATCCGTGATTGAGAAACCAAATATTTTGTTTTTGTCCTATTAGAGAAATACTACTCCCGAAATGTATAGCTATATCTGTCGGATTTTTCACTAAAATATGACAGATTCAAATGATTTCAAAATAAATCGCGAAAGAACCGTCGAATTTCTTCCGAAATCGACGAATTTTGTAAAATTTAATGAAAAAGAACTGTCGGATTTACTCCGAAATCAGGCAAGTTCGGAATGATTAAGAATAATTTAAAAAGGAACTGTCAGATTTTTTCATCAAAATCTGACAATTTCGGAATATTTGAACTTAGAGAAATATTCGGAAAGCAACAGAGCAAATTTCAGAATTTTCTATAAAATTACACAATGAAAGAGAAAGTATTTCATCGGGATTTGCCCGGTACTCAATATTCACCATAAAATTAAGTATAAAGTTTTTCACAAAAGAAAATGTTCAAAGTCCTGAATGGCCGCAAAGTATACAAAGTGTATACTGGATAATTATTGGATTCTTGCTTCCTACAGCAGTATGCAGGTCGTCCAAAAATATATTTAAGAATGTCTTTACTTTGAATATATTCACACCTTTTTCTTATAGTCACCTAGTGAGCCTCAACAGGTCTCACAAATTTTCTTTCTTCTTTTCAGGAAAGGGAGTTGGGAAGAAAACACCAGGATTTCGAAATACAACTAGTTTAGCTCGTCTGCTTCCAAACTATAGTAGCGGGCCTTAGATTCCTCCAAATCTTCATGTTAAGAAAAAACAATTTTTCTTCAATTTCTCTCGGGAAATAAAAATCAATTTCTTTTTGCTCAAAGGAATGATTTTAAAAAGCCTTTCAAAGCCAAGTTTCAAAAGATCAGGCGACTAATCGCAGGTATTTACGTGAAATATATTCCAAGAATGATATTTCATAGGAAGTTAAATAGTCTTGATAGTAGCTAGGTACTCAATTCACCACTTCAAAGACTAAAATTTACAGAAAAGTTACCACGCGATAGCTTAATAAGACGCCAAAATAGAACTGGCTAAGTCATCATCGTGCACCCCCTGAGGTTGAGGCCCGGAAGAAGAAGCTCCTCAGCACTTTTTACGTGCTCGAACGCTCCTTCCACCGCCCCCGCTCTCACTGAGCGGATCCTCATCCTGTTGATTGGCGTTCAGCAGAATGCTATCTGATCGTTTTGATATGGAGTGCTCAGCCTTTGCACGCCTGAACTCCCTCATATCTGACAGAGTTGAATTTAACTGACTTTTGACTTCATTTACCGTGCATGATGCCCCCTGAAACTGGCTGAAGGCCCTAATGCCGTGGCTGATGGCCCTAGATGGCTGGCTGGATTTCTGATGTGAGGAACCTGAAACATAACAAAGAAAAAATTTTATTAGTCATCATGTGTTGTACCCTCAGTGAAGTAGACGTTGCAGTCGCCGTAGCTCCCGCCTTCGTCTTTCTTCTTCCGGGGGTCGTTGTCTCTCTGGTTAACAGGTCGCCTGTACTTGTCCTTGTCTCTCTCATCTTTCTCATATCTGTGCTCGTGGAGTTCCGTGAGTAGCGGGTTTGGGTGGGTCTCTACTCTTTCCAGAGTGGTCCCCGCGTGGTTTTTCATCAGTTTGTCGATGTAGTCAGGTTGAATATCTAGGTCTCGGTAGATAAACCTGTTTGGCATATATCGCGGAGCGTCCGTTGCCATTCGTAGACAAACGTTGAAGAAGGCCTGGATTCTCTGTCTGTATGTGTTCGCGCATTGACCCCAAGCGGTCGACGCGTATAACACTATAGGCAGGAGAATTGTTCTGATGAGTCGTAGTTTCAGCTACGTCCGATGAGCGGTCTCAGCTTATGCCTTGCGGCTTTTGCTAGTGCTAATCTATTGGCGACGTGCCTTCGAAACGTGAGTTTCTTGTCTAGTATTACTCCTAGGTACACGGCTTCGTCTAGCCATGGAATGTCCTCATCGTTTATAGTCACATGGCCCTATGGTGTCCTACGTCGCCTCGTGAACAGGATGGCCTTGCTTTTATCTGAATTGATTCCGATCTTCCAACGGTTGAACCACGGTTCCATTTCATTGACCTGTCGCTGAAGCTTGGATGTATCTCCCCTCTCGTGCGATGACTCGGCGAAGATCGCCATGACGTCTGCATATAGTGCGAGTTTGGTCATGGGGTCGTCTGCGGTTGGCATGTCCGCGGTGTAGATGGAGAACAGGTGCGGTGATGAAACCACTCCCTGTGGGACCCCAGTTTCTAATCTCCTTCGGGAGGAGAGGACGTTCCCGACCCTGTATCGGTACTTTCGCCCTCTTATGAAGGAGTTTATGAGCTTGACCACTGGCGTAGTGTATCCCGCATCCACTAGCTTCGTGATCAATCCATCATGCCACACTCTGTCAAAAGCCTTGGAGACATCTAGGAGGACTGCTCCGGCGAGATGGCCTTCGGTCGTACGGTTCCAGGCTTGGATGGTGGCGTCCCCTATGCGGGTGACCTGGAGTTCTGTTGAGTGCTCGTGTCTGAAACCGAACTGTTCGTCTGGAAGGACGTTCAGTTCTGCGATTTTGCTCATCGCGGGTGTCAAGCTGATGGGTCGATGGTTTCGTGGAAACCCTTGATTCTTGTTGGGCTTCGGAATCATAATTACTGTTGCTTCCTTCCAGCTAGTTGGGAGGTGTCTCAGTCTCAGGATGGCGTCAATAATGTTGCTCAGGGCAGCTATATGCCCTTACCAGGTAGGGCTTTTAGTGCTCTAATCGGTATGTCATCTGGACCAGGTGCTCTCCTAGTCTTTGCGGGCCTGAGTATCTTCTCCTGGGGATGTGGGCTCAAGGAAGGTGTCTGCGTCATCGGTCCGACCGAGTCTTCTGATCGTCTGGTCTACGTGTGTTTCTGTCTCTTCGTCGGTAAAATCGACCTGGTTTTTCACGGCATTCGCGTTCGAAGGAGTCTGCAAATGCTTCGGCCTTGTCCGCCTCCGTAAAAACCACGCCCATTTCGCCGTGAAGGGGGGGCATAGTTTTCTCCTGCCATGCCGGAAGATTTTCTGCATTTTCCAGAGGGAGTTGTCTTCTGAGTTCAGTTCGTTCAAACGTTCAGACCACTGTCTATCTCTGAGCAGCCTCAGTTCAATTCTTAGCTGCCTGGCAGCAAGATTGAACTGACGTTTGTCGTCGGGTGCCAGTGTTCTCTGATAACGTTTCTTCAAACGTCTCCACAGCCTGACTATCTCCCTGATTTCAGGCGGAAGCCCACGTGGGAAGTCGAATTTTGTTGTTATGATGTCTTTCGAGCATCTGTCCATGGTTGTGAGTATGGCTTGTCCCAGTCCTGCCACCGCCTCCTCTAGTTGAGGTACAATGTCTATCCTGGAATGTCTATGTTGTCGTGGGCAGCTTTTGCGAAGAGTGACCTGTCGACTATCCGCTTCGTCGCCTGCGCAGTTTCGGCTTTTTCCTCCCCCACTATCAGTAGGATTGGGTTGTGGTCCGATGATCCTTTGTCCAATACAAAAATATCTACTGTGGTTGGAATATTCTGTATAAGAGCAATGTCCAGTATGTCCGGGGTATCTCCTTCTCTCCCGGGGTAATGTGTTGTTGGTGCGTCGCTGTCACGGTAACGTCATCTAGCTCTGGAAGCAGTATCTCTGCCAGGTTCTTGCCTCGTTGGTTTTCCAGTTCCTGGACTTCGCGTTGTAATCCCCTATGGCCACCGTGGGGTGATGGTCGGGAAATAGTTTCTCCAGGTCTGTATTCCGTAGGATGGGGCCAGGCGAAATATAGACGGAGGAGATCCTTACGAGTCCAATGCCATCCACTTTTAATCTGATCGCTACCGAATCACCGAGTGAAAGCCCTGGTAGTATGTCCTCGTTGTGCTCTAGGTCTGATTTTACCAGGATGAGAGTGCCTCCCGCTCTAGCTCTGCGACCTGGTCTGTCGTTCCTATAGCACGTGTATCCTGGCATGTCGACATTCTTGCCTGGGTTTAGCTTGGTCTCTTGAAGTGCCATTACGTCCACCGATATTCTGGAGATGAGCTCTAGGAGTTCATCTTTGCGCTGGATTGCGCCGTTGATGTTCCAAGAACAAATTAGCAGAAATTTCGGGATTCGTACTGGCATTACTGTCCCGGGGTGTTGACCATGGCGTTGATAACTGCCAAGAGTTTGTCTAGGACCTCTGGGTTTGCTTTCGACAATGTCTGGAGAATGTTATCCTTCTGGGTGGTCGAGGATTTTTTTCGTTTAGGTCCCCATTGCGGTAGTTGGGCCTGTGGCTGCGGCTGTGGTCCGTTCCTCGGTACTCGCTCTTCCTGCCATGGCTGTGCTGGTCCCTTCCTGGGGGGTGGTGGGCCCTGCCTGGTAGATCCTACTGGCTAAGTCGCTAAAACGACATATATTTTTACGTTGGCCGCACATTCTGTCCGGCCAATCAGGTTCCAAACCGCTAGTGGGTGGGACCTAACGGAGCTCGCGGCTCTCCGTCGAAAATTTCGAGCGGATTTTTGCTCGAATAATTTTTACATGAGAAATTGGTTTTTCATAAACAAAATGTTTAAAATTTATGTTTTAATCGAGGTGTTATGACATGATAATGAGCACTATTTGTACAGTGTTCAAAGTCCTTGAGGTAAGATAACTAATAATATAGTCATTCAAACTTCCCACCATTACAGTAACCAATCACAGAACGTTGAGCGCGTCCCTATATTGTTTTGTATTGTTTTCTTTGTCTAATCTACTAATTGCTCGGAGTTGATACTCAGAGTAATAAAAGACAAAGAGATGCCCTGTCTATACCTACACAAATAGCTGTTTTGGAGTGAACATGAACTATTCTTTTCTATACAATTTGTGGGCGAGGGGGGTGACGGGTGGTGAAATGTTATGGACAGTTTGTTTACATTTAGAGTAAGAAGGTCCATGATACAAATGATGTATGACACAACTCCATCCGAATGAAATGAGCGGGCATGCACGAAACTACCCGAATGACTACGGACTTAACATCTATAAGGCCCTCGCTTGTAAACAAACAAAGTTATACTGACTTCAAGACAAGGATGGAGAAGGCATCTCTATGGTCTTTTATTACTCTGAGAGTTGATATTTTCAAAAGAGACAGACAATTGAAGTACAAGTGTTGTTAGAGAGAGATCAACATATGTGAAAGTGTTCTCGAGCAGATTTTAATGAACCAGCCTAAATTTTTGTGACTACAACTCGATGAATTTACCATTTCATTAATTGCAGCCATTACAATTCGTTAATTGGATGTTTTTTGTGCCCGATTGTGTTATTCGAATGCAAGACAAGTATAATATCCCAGATAGCACTGGACGTCCCGAAGATGTCCATTTCATGTCCCATTTAGGTCCGAACGTCCCAAAACCTAATATGGACATCCTGGGGACGTTTTTGGCAACTCAGGCCAAATTCATATTACCGACTTACATTATTTTTGTGTCTTGTGCCTTTTTCTAAAATTTTAAACGTGTTTTGGTTTAATTTTCCGTCATAAATTTCATATATTTTCCACTGAGCTTATTTAGCTCAGTGAATTTCTCCAGTTGTCACCAATATTAGATGAATAGTCGTTATATTATATGTAATATCTGACAGAAAACAACTACTTCCCTGGCACAAGCCACGCATGAAATAAATCACGTTTTTCATTTTTCAATTTTCATGAAGAATGTTCCCCTTTTCAACATGAATATACTTCCTCCCAAGAGATTATCTTGAACGATGGAAAACAGCGACTAAAGTTTGTCTTCCAGTCGCAGATGATTCCACAACAGATTTCATGAATGTCGTATTCATATTTTCGAACTAAAATCAAGATGTCATTTGATTTAACAACTTTTTTTGTAGGATACAGCAGAAAAAGCCCACATTAAGGCAATAGACCGAAAAGAAACGGAGACATCCTACAGTCTTGGCTCAAGCGAGCCAGAAAGTGTGTACTAAACTTGGGGGGTACCCCTTTTGTAGGTGTGTAACCTTACCCCAAGGTGACGCATCAACTTGTCGTCACGAAAAGTACTGACCTTTAAGAGGGTCGTTAAGTTTAATTATGGAAAACTGTTTTACCTGTACCAGTCTTTATTTTTGCTTTTTCTTCTTTCTCTCGGTGATACACTGACTCTACAGGTATCTGAGGAAAAGTTCCCCAGACCAGATTTCCTTAAAGGTTTTCAAAGAACCTCTGTGACCCAGGACAACCCAGATAAAATAATTTGGCAGCAATGCTATCACCACTCCGCGGTTTTTAGGATGTTAGAAAAAAAATTATCTGGTGCGGAGACGCCAGATAGGAATAAAAATTAAAGTTCGGTCTATCTGGTTTATCCTGGCCGTAAGGGCTAGAATTCGGCTGCCTGCACGAAGAGGCAGTCTTTTGGTTTTGCAAGTCTTTGCTCAGGTATTTTTGGGAGTAGAGAAGGAATTTTACAAATAATAGTCGACCGTCGGAAAAACGATATCTATTAAGAAAAAAATGATAAAAATAACTCAAATGTAAATAAAACAAAACCAAATAAATGGCTATATATATAGATAAATAAATAAAAAACTATTTGATGAGTGCAATTTGCCAGGAAGTCTCCTGGTGATTTTACAAATAATCACGAAGGAAAATGTCGAATTAAACAAAATTATATAAAATGCCAAAACCGTTTCTATATCAATAACAAAATAAGTTCTCTTAGGGAGTTCTTTCAACGATTTCCAAATCAGAATTATCAACTGTGTCTTCCACTTAGCGACACTCACTATGATTCCTACGTCTAACCAGAGCCAAGGTCCCTAACTATTACTTTGAACAAACTATGGGTTGGTGTTCTGAGAAGATCTGGCTAAGTGCAAGAGATAAGCATTCGTAGCAGAGAAATGAACATATATGAGTTAGTTCATGTATACATCAATTGGGTTTCTTACCAAAACAAAAACAGCTAATCCTTTATGTATTTATCGTCTGGGATGAAACACTCTATTTGAAATCCCGGTCATAGACGCGTCTTTTATATATTTAATTTATCACAAGAAATAATTTCAATTTTAGATTCTAGAATTCGGATGTTTCTAAGATAGCAAATTTTCGATATACAATTATCCACAAACCGTTGGAAAAATGTGTAGATATAAACCGACCTCCCGACCACAAACGAAAACTCAGTTTTCTGACTGATTTCTACCGAACCGCGCGCCTGACTGACTTTCCCTCGACCTTTCTGATCAGAGGTCCCCTCCCAACATTCGTTGGAGGTACCATTTTTCGAGTCCTCCCTCAGGAACCAAATTATCAGTCATTCGTCCGTTGGGCCATAATTCAGATTTCTTCACTATGAAAAATGAATTAGTCCCGCCCAATTCAAGATGGTCGAATTTTTCTGCTGAATCTGTATTTCCCACGTTCAGTGCCTAAATTAAAAATTAATGCAAGCTGACCCCCGTCAGCAAAATTCGTAAGTGTCAGGACGTGTGTATCGCTTTCCAACTAAGCAGTCTCCCGACTCAATGGTTTCATTCATTGATCTGCTTACTATTAATACAAGGCCCTATTCTGAACTCGATATTTTAAATGGCCTTTTTCCGCGGTAGACTAAACAACAGGCCGCAATTTCTATAAGGAGATTACGTGTTTTTTTTCTTGTCGTGAATGAGATATTTCCGATGGGAACGAGTTTTAAGATTTTTGTATTTGTTTCACGAATTAAATGTCTTTCGATATGACTTTATGCATTTGAGAAATAAAATAACCCATATGGCGATTGTTACATTACTCCCTCCTTTCAAAAAGTTTTGGGCATACCCAATGCCACAACTTTTCCAGAACAGCGTTCCCAAAACACCACCAACTTTCATATTATTCAATTCACTTAATTTACTCTTACCTATGTTTATCCCCTTGGAAAAAGTATGGGCACGCCCATGCTTTTTCCTTCTTTTTGTCAGGGTGACAAAACTATTGATTGGGACCGACATTTCTGATCGCTCCTGGTATATAGAAGAAGCACTGAATTCAAATATTTCTTTACCAAAAACAAACGCTAAACTGTTTTTTCTGAAAGAGCCGGTCCTGTTCAATATTTGGGGAGGTCCAAAAAAAATACAGATAACAAAAAAATCAATGTCGAATAAAAGTACAATATTTTTTTTTTTCCAATGTTTCAATACATAGAATTCAGCATCCTACTAACAAATTTACTCACTTTTCGCGCGCACTTTACAATATTTCTCATATTTCCACGCACTGTGTTCGCTGCCATGTGCTGTAGAATGATCGTTGGGTGGTAGGGAATAGCCTTCACGTGCTGATCTCAGGACTATTGGGGTCTCCTCCTCTCGTTCTGATGACTATGTACGCGGAATGTCTGTTGTCAAACTTTTGACTACGTTTGACTATACCATTGCCGAACCTTGGTATGGTTGAGGTTTTCACTTGCCCCTGAGTTAATATAACTGCCTTGTTTCGGCGTACCGTTCACTCGCGCGAGAATTTACTATTTGTGAAACTGGATTATCTTGGCTGGTCGGTTGTAACTGGTGGACACTCGGACCAGTGTTGTATTGGTGGGTATATATTTATGGCGGGCGCTTCCTCGATTGGGGTTGGTGATTCTGCAGGGGGAGTTGGCTCGTCTCGCTGGCGGTTCACTTGGTATCGGTGAGTTATCCACATGGTTAGGGTATTCCATAGGCTGGCTAGTATTATGACGCTGCATCCTACTGTTTGGTAAAGGTGTACTCCGTTCAGGACTACTCCAATTCCGTACTTTAGCATTCTGAATATTGCATAAAAACCCATCAGACCACTCATGAAAAGTCCTAGGTCAGTGAACCAGCCCCAAATTTGATGCATGGTATTGTGGGCTAATTCTTTCATCTCTGCGACGTCAAAAATGCTGACTGTGGAGAAACCTTGACTATTGGTTTCAAGGCCAGCTACTCTGCGAGCTAGAATGTTTTCAACAGCCTTTCGCTCGTTCCCAAAAGTGAGTATCCTCTGCGCGGCACTAATTTCTTCCTGCGTGTAAATGCCTAAGGAACCCATGGGTTGAATCGGTTTGAAAGTGAGTCTCTGACTTGTTTCTGGTGCTAGTTCTTCCGGTCTTCTCTTAACGGTTGGATAGGGGCTCAGTCCCATCCATTGGTCGTCTATTAAATAAAGGGGGGGCATCAAGCTATTGCAGTCCACCTCTTCAGCGTGGGCTTGTACTATTCTGGTAACGGGTGCCATGAATTTGGACTCGTTGTTCATCATTATCGGTAATTCATTGTAGCAGTTTTCGGTTCGTCTTATGGTGACTACTCGGGGTACGCATTTCATTATGTATAGGACCTCGCCTAGTACTCTTCCTACGTATCCTCCGCTTTCTTTTACCAACTGACTCAGGGTGCTGGGAACTAGTGGTGCCATTAGTAATCTGTTTTTCAGTATCTCGCGCTGCATGAGACATCTTCGGTGGATGGTGTCTGTATACAGCCGATCCAGCTTCCTGGTGTATGCCTGTTCCACATATAGAAATTTGCTATTTATGTAAGCCATGAGGTCTGCATTGTGCGGCAGAATTGTCACTTTCGGCATCAGAAACTTCTCTTGGTTCCCTTCTACTACCAATATCCTAGGATGTTCGGTCTGCCAGATCTCTAGCTGACAGAGGTTGACCTTCTTCACTAAGGTAACCGCAAAGACCTTCGTATTGTCTTCCACAACTATAATTTGCTCAGTAGTAATTTGGTTTCTTACTTTTTCTGCCTTGCCCTGATAGAGCAAGCTCAGCTGCTCCTCACAGGTCCTCAAGGGTGTGGCATCCCATGTAACTTCCCCTATAGTAGTGTCGAAGCAGTAGCCCTTTAGGTATGGGCAGACGACTCCTCCCAATAGGCTCACTTCATTCTCCTCCGTCTTGATTTTGGCTGTGTAGTCCGTCGTTTGAATTTTGACAGTCGCTATGATAACAACATCTTTCCATACTTGTCCGTTTTCGTGGTAGGTTGTCCCCTGGCAGGTTCCCGCGGCGTCCACCACTCCTTCTAATGTGAGTGAGGCTGTAGTGGTGCCATTCATCGTTATCCCTCCAATCTTCTGACGATACAAATTAATGGTTTGGTATCGATGTATGTTACGGCACTCTTCCGCACCAACCCGGTAGACAAAGTTAGTAATGCCTCCGGCTACTATGGAACTGTGACTGTGCATGCCACAGTGACTTATGATGCGTGTGACTTCGATTAGGCAAGTCCACACATGTTTAAGAGAGAATTCGTCTCTCTGAATCACTTTCACGTCCACGGCTTCACTTTGGTAGGCAGTTTCTATACTTGGACATCTCGCGACGTCGCGAATCGAAACTGCTGTAATTTCAGTGTCTTTGTCATCACAATCGTAGGCAATGATGGTCTTCACCTGAGTGACGAATCCAGGATACAGGAGGTAGGTTATCCCCACCACCATTAATGCTGGCCTACTAGGCCCCATGTTGCCTTCTTTCTTCTCGAATACACGTGTTTGACGAAAGAATGTTCGGTTAAAAAACAGGTTACAAAACAAAAAATAAAAAAAATCTAGACAATAAAATAGTATGGTCAGATTACCCTAAGACACACTTAAATATTTACTTATTCTATTTGGCTCCAGTTTATAATTTACTTATATACTAAACCGCCGTTTTGATCTTCCTCAGCATCCGTTACCATTCCTGCAACAACAGAGTAATTAGACATCAAACAAAACACAAGAAAAAAAATTTACATAGTCAATACGAATCCCAATTCCCCAAGCTTCGGTGTACGATACCTCACCTAGCTTTTCATATACCTCTAGTACGTTCACAACATACAATAATTCATGCCTCTTTATATCCGTATCCTACGGATAACAAGCTTAGCTCTCTGCCTTAAACTTATAAGGCCCGATGGCCAACAAAAAAAAATGGGGTCAGATGTGATCAAGTAGAGTGTGACTCTACTTATGTTTAAAGAAAAAAAATTAAATTAATATTAGGCTGCTCAGATGAGGGAGCAGTTACCCCGGTCTGTACTACTAGTCAGTCGTGCAGACACATATATGAACAATCGGTAAAAAAAATGAAAAATAAATAAATGAAATCAGCCTGCTCAGATGAGGGAGCAGTTACCCCGATGTAGACAGAAATTACTTCAATACAAAACAAAAACACCAATCCCAATCAAAACACCTGAACGGGTATACTGAATTGACTTGTCAGTAGGTGGTAACAAATGTGGAAAAAAACAGAACCGACATGAAAATAAAAGAAAAAAATTAATAAAAGCGTACAGAATAAAAAGAAAAGGGGTGAGGGATTTTTTTATTTAGCTGTGCGCTAAATTAGGTGATGTTAGGAGTGTCCTCTGAGTCATAAGTAACGGGGCTTCAGGCGCCAGCTCCGGGTCCCAGGCTGCGGTCATGAATAACGGGGCCCCATACCTCAGAGTCACTCCCTTCCTTTTCCCCACGGTTTGTGCCATGCTTTGGGGGACTTTTACCCTCCCGGTGGGCACACTTCCCGGCAGCATGATTCTTAGGCCTCCGCTGCAAGGCCCTAAAAAAACTACTTCGGCTTACTTAACACACCATCACATTTGATGGCCTTGCCTCACCTATAACAAAAAAATGAAACTCCTTGTCTGGTCAGTTTTCTTTGCTGAAAAAAATATTATCTGCTCTACCGTCATCTTCATCGGGTGGCCTCGCCTCACCTATAAACTCATTAAAAATATACTCCATGCTTGGTCTGGTTTACTAAACAAAAGTCTGTGTCACCACCAATTTTACCAGGTGGCCTCGCCTCCTCCTATAAACCAATAAAAATCGAACTCCGTCCCTGGTTTGATTTCTTTTTACTGAAACAGAAGAAAAAAATTATATTATCTCTACAACATATCATACCCATTGTTGTCGGAAAAAAATTAGACGTAAACTAAAACTCCTGGTCGGTCAAGGTTTCCTTGGTCGGCTTCATGAGATAGGAATTTGGGGTCGGAGTTCAGTTAGATATATAGTGTCACCCATCTCATTTCCTCTTTCTCAACGCTGATTTAGTACATGAAACGATCTGGCGGCCTTCTGACGCGCGCGGATCGCCTTACTGGACCTGCTGGTTCGTCCAGTATCCCATCTTCTTCACTGGCCGACTGGTCCTCGCTTTCCGCTTCCCGACTTTCCTCACTGTCACTTCCCAGTATCGGTATCTCGACGTACGGCGGTATCATCCCTGGGTAGGACTTAGCCCTTTCTTCTATTTCTTCTTCCGGGTCCCTGTCATCTTCCGATTCTTGGTATTTCTCTGCCCTGCTCCTGGTTTCTTCCGCTGGTAGAGGGTCCTCCCTCGCCACGTAGGTTTTCAATCTGTTCACGTGAACCATCTGTTCCTCTCTTCCTCCGCATTTCTTGATTTTATAAGTTACCGGCCCCTTTTTTTCTATGATTCGGTATGGTCCAATCCATTTTGGTACCAATTTTCTGGATAAACCTTTCTTAACAGCCATGTCCTTCATGTACACTTGATCCCCTATGGCAAACTCCTGTTCTCCTGCCTTGCGATTGAACCTCTTGATTCTCTTCGCCTTTTCCCTTTCGGTATTTTGGTATACGTTAGTGTATACCTGCCTCATTCTTTCTAGGAATTCTGCTACGTAATTCTCGTCGTAGTCGTATCGTACTCTGCCTGATTTTATGAATGCATCTACAGGGAGTACTTGATCCCTCCCATGGAGTAGAAAATAGGGACTATATCCCGTGGAATTGTGGGTACTTCCCCTATAGGCCATTAATACGAACGGGATCCAGTTATCCCAGTCTCGTTGGCTCTCACTGATATAATGGGACAGCATGTCTTTGAGCACCCTGTGCATCCTCTCTATTTGCCCATTCGTCGTCGGTGCATAGCTTGCTGTCTGTATTTTCTCGATCTCCAGGGCCTTGCACGTTTCCTTGAAGAGGCTGGAAGTGAAATTTGCCCCTCGGTCGGTCAGCAGCTTCTTTGGTGTTCCATGTCTCACGATAACCTGTTCCACGAAGGCTCGTGCGATGGTATCCGCTTTCTGGTCTGGTAGCGGAATTGCTTCGACGTATTTGGTGAAGTAATCCTGGAATGTCAACAAGTATCTGTTTCCGTTCAGGGAGGTCACCAATGGTCCGACAATGTCCATAGATGTCAGCTCCCAAGGTTCGGTAGTCGGGGTGAACCTTTGGAGTGGCGCTTTCTTCAAATGGGGGGATGTCTTTCTTCTACTGCAGGGTTCACAGCTGGCGCAATAGTGGATTACCTCAGTGCGCATATTTGGCCAAAAGAATCTTCGTTTCAAACTAGATAGAGTTTTCTGTTGCCCTACGTGTCCCGCCATCGGTGAATCGTGGAAATCTTCCAAAACTCTAGCTGTAAATTTCTTTGGAACAATCAATTTATCTCCGTCTTCTTCAGCGCGATATAAAATGCCATCTTTCGTCATATAGTAGTCCTCTTCTTTTTCCCAATCACCATTCACTTGCTTAATAATCTCTTGACAAAAAATGTCCTTTTCCTGTGCGGCTCGTAATTCTTCGCGATCCCACTCTGGTATCATTCCCGTGTCCGGTTCTTGATTCACCTTAATAACACATACTTTTGAGGTGCCCTCGTATATAACAATTTTTATGGTTGAATTATGGAACACGAATTCTAACATTTCCAACACTTGGTCCCACAAAAGTCCATCCAATCCGCATCCTATCTTAGGGATAGCTAAATAGGCATCCTTGTTTTTCTCACAACAATGTCTGAGATCTTTTAGCACTGTCCACATAGCTCTGTAAGAGGGTTTTTCATAATAGGCGGCTTTTGTTATCAAATAATAGATATTTCGTTCCGGTAAATTCAATTCCGCTGTTTCCCCAAGGTTCTTGTTTTGTTGTTTCAGAATGTCCACGGAACCATATATGCTTTTGAATCGTTGCGCAATTCCTTTTCCCATGGCAAAATCCTGTGAAACACAATGGGCTAGCGCCCAATCTTCCGGAGCGGAGAATAAATCTCCTTGACGAGTAGTGATGTTCTTGGCTCTAGGTACCTGGTGTTGTTTCCGGTATTCCTCGAATTCCTCGTACTCTAGGTCGAGAAAGTGGTCGTCTTTGTTGTACATTCGACTCAGTGCGTCGGCGTTTCCGTGAAGTCTTCCCTTCCTGTGGATTACCGAGAAATCATATTCGGCTAGAGTTAATGCCCATCTCACTAATCTTGAGCCGGGGTCCTTTAGGGTCAAAAGCCACTTCAATGGTCGATGGTCCGATATGACCGTGAACTTTCTTCCATACAGGTAGCATCGAAATGTTTGTATCCCAAATACTACTCCTAATAGTTCTTTCTCTGTTGTGGCATAATTTTGTTCGGCTTTCTTGAAGGTTCGGCTGGCATATGCTATAGGTCTTTCGTAGCCCTCTCGTACTTGGCTAAGAACTGCTCCCACCCCTGATCCAGACGCATCCGCAGCCACTACAAAGGGCTGTGTAAAATCGGGGAAGACCAGTACCATATCTGATGTCAAGGTCTCCTTCAAGGTCTGGATGGCTTCCAGCACCGAAGGTGTCAGTTCGAATTTCACCTCTTTCTTCGTCAGGTTGGTTAGTGGAGCAATTAGCTCGGCAGCATTTGGTATGAACCTTCTATACCAGTTCACTAGTCCTAAAAATGATCTTACTCCTCGTACGTTCTTCGGTAACGGAAACTGATGTATTGCCTCTATCTTTTCGGGGTCCGGAAATACTCCATCTTGAGTAATCATATGACCTAGGTATTTGACCCTTTTTAACAAAAAGTTGCACTTGCTTGGCTTCAATTTGACGTTGACCTCTCTCAACCTCTCAAACACCTTCCTTAACCTTCCAATATGGTCCTCGGCGCCAGTAGAATTGAAAATTATGATGTCATCTAGGTAGACCATGCATATGTCTCCTGTCAAGCCTGACAAGGTTATGTTCATAAATCTCTGGAATGTTGACGGCGCATTGACTAATCCAAAAGGCATTTTTAAATATTCGTAGTGCCCTTGAAACGTACTAAAACCTGTGAGGGGTATATCTTTTTCTTCCATGTCTATCTGATGATAAGCTTCTGCGACATCCATCACGGAAAATAGGGCTTCGTCCCCTGAACTATATCCCTGGATCAGATCCGAAATATTTGGTAAAGGATAATATTCCTTTTTCGTCACGCTGTTGAGCCCTCTGTAATCGATACACATCCTCACTTTCTCGTCCCCATTAGGTAGTTTCTTCGTGACCAACACCACCGGTGCTGACCAAGGGCTATATGATGGTCGAATAACTTCCGCTTCCAGTAGTCTGTCAATCTCTTTTTTCAAAACTTCTCGTTGATGGTAAGGTATTCTATATGGTGCCTTGCATATAGGTTGTGCTCCTGGCTCCAAGGTTATGCTATGCTTGACTTTCGTGGTGCTGGTTCTCACCACGTCTTCATCTATAAATAGATCCTGATATTCTTGAATCAAAGTCTTCAACTTATTCTTCGTACCTTCCTCCAAATGATCCAAGACAAACCCGCTATTTCTTCGTTCTTCATTTCCTAGTTTAACTACGCCAATCGTCCTATCCGTCTTGATCACCTCTTTTTCTATTTTCTCGCACGACACCGCTGTAGCTACTTTTTTCTTTCTGCTTAATTTTACCTCTTTGCATGAAGTGTTTATGACTCGTACCCAGATTCTTCTAGCGTTCTCCGTCACGATAGTTGCCGTGTGGACCTGACCATCTCCTATGTCCACTGGTTCGCATACTAATAGTCCTCCTTCTATTTCTTTCTTCAGTTTTGCCGCCACGAGTGCTTCTGTTCTTGCAGGTATAATAACGTCTTCTTCTAGCAAGATATCTGTCTCCCAAAGTCGCTGTGAGCCTCCTTGGCTCATGGAACCCTCTCCTGTTTCTTTTACCTCATCTTTTTCTGTCTCCATCCATCTCTCTTCTAGCTCTTTGGCCTCCTCTTCGACAGGTACTTTCGCCTCCTCCGAAGGTGGTTCAGTTTGGACTTCAATGTGACATACTTCTATTATATTTTTCTCTTCTTCCTTGTCTTCTCTCAGCGTCGTTTCTTCCCCTATCTTCTGTTCTTCCTCTGCTTTTCCGTCTTCCTCATTCGCATAGAATTTTCCTACTCGTTGACACCATTCTTCCTTCTCTTGGTGACTCGTCCTCGGCGTCGCTTGGCTTACTTCTTCATCTTCTTCTCTTCTTCTCACGTTTGTCCAAAATCTTTTTCTCCCTCTTCTGTTATTTTTCAACCTTCTTTTTTCATTAATCCTCTTCCCTTGGCCACCTTCATAAGGCCTAGATCTATAGTAATTATTTCCTCTGGTATATCTGTCTCTCCTCCAAATCTTCCCAATATTCCTAGGGGTACTGCTTCTAGCGTCCTCGATTTCTTCCGGGTATAAAAGCTGGAAAATCTTTCTTTCAATTTTCACTGTTGGGTAAGTTCCATATCTGATGTAGGCCCAAGTGGCCTGCAGGAAATCTCTTCCTAGGATTGCTTGAACGTTTCCTAACGTGCGGTTTCCGCAAACTATGGCATTCCAATTTTTCCGCCATTTTCCATCTCCACTTTCTATTATGACCCTCGAAGTTCCTCTTGTTCTCAAGGGATGGCCTGTCACGCTTGACAACTGGAATCTATTTGCTTCACTATGGTCTATATTTCTTCTATCTACCATCTCTTCCTGAACTATCGTAACTGCTGCGCCCGTGTCTATCAACGCATAACAAGATATTCCATTCAAATATATTTTAATAACATGCGGCACGTCTCTCATTGTAAAAGCTGATACTTCCGGAATAACCATTTTCACCTTTTCTCTCCGGTGGTACCTGGGTGGTCGTCTATGAAAATTTTGATACCTTTTTGAATAAAAAGTTTTCTGCCAGTATTCTCTGTGACCTCCATCTTGGCAGTATGATTTAGGTCTTATTAGTTTAAATTTTCTTGATTTTTGTCATTGGTTGGTGGTCCCTGCGGCCCTGACCTACCTTCGGGTTTTCGCTTTGGGATAGCCCCAGTAGATGGTCTCCAATCTCGTCTCTCACCCTCTCTTCTACCTCCGCCTCTTCTTCCTGCATACTGTTGAAATCCCCCTCTGCCTGAACTCTGTCCTCTCGTCGGGTATCCTCCGTTTCCTCGATTCCGGTTCCTTGGGCAATCTTGCGCCCAATGTCCTTTCTCTTGGCACACAAAACAACTATTTGGGCTTCTGTCCTGGTACTTCATGCCGTAACATTCCCTAGCGAAGTGGCCATACCTTCCACAGTTGTAACATCTTTTGTCTTCCTCTGAACTGAAATTTCCCCTATGGGGTTTAGAACTCCGACAATCTTCCTTGACGTGTCCCTTTTTGCCGCATGCATAGCAAGTCCTTTCTGTCTCCACTGTCGATACCCTTGAGTTTCCTGCTCTTCCCTGCAACATCATCGCGGTCATTTCTTGTAATTTCACCAATTCCTCGGCTTTTTCTAGGTCCAGCTTATCTTCCCTCAATAAGAGGATGCCCACCTCTCTCATCAAATCCTTCCTCAGTCCCACTTTGAATTGATTCAACAATAGTTCCCGGTTTTTCTTCTTGACTCCCGCTTCTTCTTCCGTTGTGGCTCCCAGCAAATCTTCCTTCAGTAACTTCGCTCCTAGTGTCCTCAACCTCGTGCAAAAGGACGACACATCCTCATCCGACCTTTGGAAACACTTACTAAGATTCCACTGACTTTCCCCTGGTAATTTTATGGGGGTAAACTTTTCTAAAAATTTTGCTTTGATTTCAGGATAAGTCAAAGCGTCCAACCCTGTATCCGACTTAAAAAAATTATAGGCTTCTCCGGTGAGTTTGAATTTAAAGAGTTTCCCCGTATCCTCTTGAGTCCATCCGTCCAATTTCGATCGCGATTCCAATTTTTCAAAGTATCTAACCACCTCTTTACCCGAAAAACTATCCAATGTGGTTGCCACCATTCCCAACGAATAGACAGTGGGCAACCGGAGAACTGGGGCAGGGGCGGGTCCTCCTGCCTGGGGGTTATTTCCCGAACCGGTTTGCATGGTGACTTAGGGTTTACCACCAAATATACGCAATATAAACAAAAATTATTCAATGGAGTCCTCAGACTTAAGCTACCTTCCGAATCACCTTGTATACAATACCAAAAGTTAAAAAAAAAATTAATATTCTCTACGGGTTTCGAATTGAATTTCTGTATCACCCTGTAGTATATGACAATCAAAATCAGAAAAATAAATAATTATTTGATGTTATTAATTTCCGATTACGTTTCAGTTTCAGCAAGATTTAAAACAAAAAAATCAAAATTAAAAAAAATGACAGTGTTATTTGACTACCATTCAGTTTCACCCTGTATAGCAAAATTCAAAACAAAAATGAAAAATCAAAAAAAAAAAAATTAACAATATTATTGGACTTTACGTGTTTCGGACTACCCTTCAATTTCACCCTGTATATCAAGATTCAAAGCAAAAAAATAAAATAAAAAAAATTAATTGTCTTTACGGGTTCCAGACTACCCTTCAGTATCGCCCTGTATAGCAAGATTCGGAACAAAATGAAAAAATCTAAAAAAAAAATTAAAATGTTAATTGACTTCCCGGGTTTCAGACTACCCTTCCGTTTCACACTGTATATCAAGATTCAACGCAAAAATAAAAAAAAATTGAAAATCTAAAAAAATATTAATTGACCTTACGGGTTTTAGACTACCCTTCCGTTTCACCCTGTATAGAAAAATAAAAAAAAAAATGTCAAAATGTCACCGAATAAAACTCCAAACAAAAATTGGAAAAATCAATCGTCAAAGAGCGCAACCAAAATTATTTTGCCTTTTATTTAAGACCAAACAAAGACTTCTAATCGATTATAGTTCTCTTTTCCGTATAATTCAACGAAACTCCTCTAGTTGTCTTTTCCGTATAATGACAAATGACGTCAATGCCAAAAATATAAAAAAAATATAATATAATATAAAAAAAAACCGCCAAAAACAAACCCGAGAGAAAAATTCAACTGAATTATTCTCAGTACGAGGGGAAATTGGTTTCCCCAAAAACACTCAATCCGCTACAAAAATAATATTGACAATTGTCGATTACCGTTTCGTTCCACCCGGCAGAAAAATTCAATTGAATTATTCTGAGTACATTAAAAATTGTTTTCCCGACGCCTACAATAATTTGAAATGGAAAACTTCAACCAAGTTTTCCTTAAGCTGCGAGTCAGCCCAAGCCCACGACTATCCTTCGTGTATAGCTAGCCGGAATAGCTAGCTATCTGCAGTGTCCTCTTCTCTTGCCGGTGAATATTATAGTCACTAAGGGTTATTAGACTTTGGAGTGCTGTTATCAAGACAGTTTCAAACCTTTGTTTTTATGGCCTCTTCTACGACGTCCTACCCTGTAATTCCCTAACTGATAAAAAAAAATCAAACCGTATTTTCCCTAACTCAAAATTAATCTATCTCTGAAAATGAGAAGGAATATGTTTTCTAATGACTTGTTCTTTACTTTACATAAAATTATGTATTTACTCAGCAAAAGGCAGGTAAAAAGACAAAACAACAAAAAAAATATAGAAATGTATATGAAAAATTGAAGATATTTATTTTATTAAAGTTACTGACTCTTCCGTTGAGTATAATCTCAAGGAACGCGGCTAAAAAATGCCCAATGTGACCAAAATATTGAAATTAATGATTTTTCTACTAATTAAAACGACAAAATTCGACCCTACACTCAAAGCTAAATATATCTGACCGGATTTGCCCGAAAATGTATTTTTCAGACCTTTCGCTTTCGATGAGAAATAAATAGATAAACAACACACTCACAAAGTCAAACAAAAATTTTCTGCTTCGAATTGGCTTTCTTTCTGCACTTGAACTTAACCTTTTAAATTAACTCGCTGTATCTCGAGACAGAAAAATATGCAATTAGTCTTTTCTTAAGGAATGATTCAAAAGAATTTATAGAATATTCGTTTTTCCAACACTATAGCTTTAAAAATAAAAGTCCCGTTTGCCACCGAAATTACTCTCTTACTCCTTAGTTTTGTATTTTTTTTTTTCCTATAATCTCTGAGCAATATTTAGTTAGTTGAACATACTGGGTTTATTTTCCTAATAAATCCCACAACCCTTGTTAGTGAAATTGTGACTAGGTTTTCCAAGTAAATTTCACAGCTGTTTTCACCAAATTTCACTCGGTTTATCCAAATAAATGTCGATATATCCCACCGCTCTGTCACCAAATTGTACTAAACTTGGGGGGTACCCCTTTTGTAGGTGTGTAACCTTACCCCAAGGTGACGCATCAACTTGTCGTCACGAAAAGTACTGACCTTTAAGAGGGTCGTTAAGTTTAATTATGGAAAACTGTTTTACCTGTACCAGTCTTTATTTTTGCTTTTTCTTCTTTCTCTCGGTGATACACTGACTCTACAGGTATCTGAGGAAAAGTTCCCCAGACCAGATTTCCTTAAAGGTTTTCAAAGAACCTCTGTGACCCAGGACAACCCAGATAAAATAATTTGGCAGCAATGCTATCACCACTCCGCGGTTTTTAGGATGTTAGAAAAAAAATTATCTGGTGCGGAGACGCCAGATAGGAATAAAAATTAAAGTTCGGTCTATCTGGTTTATCCTGGCCGTAAGGGCTAGAATTCGGCTGCCTGCACGAAGAGGCAGTCTTTTGGTTTTGCAAGTCTTTGCTCAGGTATTTTTGGGAGTAGAGAAGGAATTTTACAAATAATAGTCGACCGTCGGAAAAACGATATCTATTAAGAAAAAAATGATAAAAATAACTCAAATGTAAATAAAACAAAACCAAATAAATGGCTATATATATAGATAAATAAATAAAAAACTATTTGATGAGTGCAATTTGCCAGGAAGTCTCCTGGTGATTTTACAAATAATCACGAAGGAAAATGTCGAATTAAACAAAATTATATAAAATGCCAAAACCGTTTCTATATCAATAACAAAATAAGTTCTCTTAGGGAGTTCTTTCAACGATTTCCAAATCAGAATTATCAACTGTGTCTTCCACTTAGCGACACTCACTATGATTCCTACGTCTAACCAGAGCCAAGGTCCCTAACTATTACTTTGAACAAACTATGGGTTGGTGTTCTGAGAAGATCTGGCTAAGTGCAAGAGATAAGCATTCGTAGCAGAGAAATGAACATATATGAGTTAGTTCATGTATACATCAATTGGGTTTCTTACCAAAACAAAAACAGCTAATCCTTTATGTATTTATCGTCTGGGATGAAACACTCTATTTGAAATCCCGGTCATAGACGCGTCTTTTATATATTTAATTTATCACAAGAAATAATTTCAATTTTAGATTCTAGAATTCGGATGTTTCTAAGATAGCAAATTTTCGATATACAATTATCCACAAACCGTTGGAAAAATGTGTAGATATAAACCGACCTCCCGACCACAAACGAAAACTCAGTTTTCTGACTGATTTCTACCGAACCGCGCGCCTGACTGACTTTCCCTCGACCTTTCTGATCAGAGGTCCCCTCCCAACATTCGTTGGAGGTACCATTTTTCGAGTCCTCCCTCAGGAACCAAATTATCAGTCATTCGTCCGTTGGGCCATAATTCAGATTTCTTCACTATGAAAAATGAATTAGTCCCGCCCAATTCAAGATGGTCGAATTTTTCTGCTGAATCTGTATTTCCCACGTTCAGTGCCTAAATTAAAAATTAATGCAAGCTGACCCCCGTCAGCAAAATTCGTAAGTGTCAGGACGTGTGTATCGCTTTCCAACTAAGCAGTCTCCCGACTCAATGGTTTCATTCATTGATCTGCTTACTATTAATACAAGGCCCTATTCTGAACTCGATATTTTAAATGGCCTTTTTCCGCGGTAGACTAAACAACAGGCCGCAATTTCTATAAGGAGATTACGTGTTTTTTTTCTTGTCGTGAATGAGATATTTCCGATGGGAACGAGTTTTAAGATTTTTGTATTTGTTTCACGAATTAAATGTCTTTCGATATGACTTTATGCATTTGAGAAATAAAATAACCCATATGGCGATTGTTACAAGTGCTGTCAGCAGACCAGCTCAAAAAAAAATTAAATTGTCAATATAATTTAACTCGATCTGTTCTGACAAAATTACTTGAGCTACGACGCTCTCGTGATTTTGTCTGAACAGCTCTCATTAAATTACCAATGAAAGTAGGTATTCGAAAACAACCACAAAAAATATCCGGCTAAATCTGAGCTCTTATGGTATTACCTCCGAAACTGCAGAACAATCAATCAAAAGTGTCAACTACTAGAAAAAAAACTGGATATTCCATATTCAAATGGTTAGGAAGGCGAATGAGGGAAATAGACATTGAAAAATTCTCAGTTTTTGTTGAAGTGTTGTATTTTTATTTATAATTGATATGATTGAAAATACATGAATTCAGTTTTGTACCGGTTTGATATTTTATTGAAAAACAAACAATTTTTGTTGGAAATCTTGACTTTTTTGTTAGTTATCCGCTAATTAGATATTATCAATCATTATACATTATATATCCACGTTAGAGACAAGAAGTACTATTATTTTTTTTGTCGACTTTGATGATTGTTTTTTTTTATGTAAGTATTTGAAAGCTATGTTGCCTTCAAGACAAGGATGGAGAAGGCATCTCTATGGTCTTTCATTTATTTTTTTTTCTTGGTGTGTTGGCATCGACTGCTATGGTCATTAGCCACCTGTTCTGGATAGGCCTTGTCACTAACTCCACACGCCACCTTAGGAGCAACATACTGTTAATCATTAACGCAACAGTGAATCGTGGAGGATTATCCCCAGCCAGCAACAAGATTCAATCAATCAGATTCACATGTGAAACTGAAAAAACCTTGTCCTGCCTGGGGATCGAGCCCGCGACCTTTCGATCACGAAGCCCCGACGTTACTACTGCGCCAATCCCCGCCCCGGTCTTTCATTACTCTGGACTGCATTCCCTTACCCAGAGAGTAATAGCGTAAGAGTACTGTCACGTGATAAGAAGTACGTGTCAATCATTACTCCCGTATAGTCGTTTAAAAATTCTGGTAAGGTGTCAAAGACAATATTGACAGTATATAGTGTGCTAAAAAATAATTATTGAGACTCTTTCTTCATTAGGGATTCCAGAAGTAAAATATTGTTCATTACACTTTGAAGCATTTACCTTTATTTTCAAGAATAACAGAGTATCCCTGCCAATTGATACTACATGAAAATTATTCATATCGTGGGACTACAATCTATATGAATAAATTGTCAAAACTTCCGTATTTATCAAAATTTCCACTTGACAGCACGTGTAAATGTGTGAACATACAAATAATAACAACAAACACAAACTATCAGATAAGTACGTTTCCATGAAGCTAGAGTACATTTACGAACGATTCGGAGTAACCAGTCCATACTCTCAGTAAGTTTTTGAACGCAACCCTAGTTTGTCAAAATGGACAAGGACATTTGACAATTGACTGACATTTTTCATAGTTTTTGATTGGAACGTTGGTAATAGTACCAATGTGAAGCTGGCTGCCAGAGCTGGCTGCCAAAATTTCCGAACATTCCCGATCGACCAGTGGCGCGCGTGTTTCCCCCCTTTTTGGGTAATTGCCATAATCGAAATAAATAAGCCGTCAGCTGCCACGGCGACGAGATGATTATGGAGACGAATCAAAGAGAACGATGAAAATGTCAGAATCAATCGAACATTTTCTGAAGAAGGCCGTAAACAAATTCATGGACTCTTATATGATTCTTTGTTTGTTATTGTAGTTATACACAATAACAAACTTGATTGACGACTTATTGTCTTTTATATAATGTCAAGTGTATACTGGTTTCGATGATTTGAATCACGCTATGATAAAATTAATTTTTTCTACAAACGTCAAAAAATGACAAGGTTCGCACATTGACAACAGTATGCGAAGTGGCACTTTTTTTCATTTTCCTTCGTTACCATGACACCGTGCGCGAAGTAATGTGCGAAATATATTTCGCACACTGCATGTAAACTATATGGGATTTTCAAATTCTAACCTATATATATGGTCCTCAATCAAGCAAAAAACAAGAAATCGTTTATTTATTAATGTAGAACAATAATTAAGGTTTTCAAATTGTGAGAAAATTTTACACTACCTAATTTTATTTGTTATTTATAATGTTAACATTAATGGTGCAGCCAGTGCACGAACCAATATTTATTCCTAAACCAGATAACTCAGATTCAGCTCGTGATATCGTAGTTTCGGGGGTTGGAAGACTATCCATTTTTGACTTGCAAGCAACTGCCGTAGAGGTGACAGCACTTGATCTTGAAATTTCACAGTCTAAAATTTTATTTGATATTTGAATTTTGTTATTGATAGAATCCTCCACGTATCCTTCGGCCACAGTCGAAGATTTCCATCCTCCATGTCGCTTCAAAACACATATATCGGCCCCCGTATTAGCAAGGAGTGTGGCTGATGTTCTCCGAAAACAATGACCAGTGTAGGCATCAGGATTTGGTAATTTTAGGTGTTTTGCTATTAAGCTAGGCATCTTTCCAATACTATTTATTCCAACAACTTGGTTAAAACATCTCTTATTTTGATACTTCAAAAACAATCGGCGACTGGTAGCATAACTTGGACGAAGAGCCGCATATTTTCGGTAAAAGTCAGTATAATATAAATTTGAAACTGTAAAAATTCGTTGTATATTCGTTTTTGTATCGGGTACTTTAACAATCAAAATGGAATTTTTATCTTCTATGTCATCGACCGTCATTTTAGTGAGTTCGTCACGGCGGCAAGCACCCGAAATACCCAGTATTAAAACGACCTAAAAGGAAATCAGTAATTCAAAAAACATATAAAACAATCATCAAAAATCTACCTTAACCAACAAATAGGTTTCATCATCTGCCTCTCTTATGAATTGATCAACTTCCTCTCTAGTCAATACCTTAGATTTCTTAGGATGATTTGCAACTGACAAATTTTTCAAATATGGAACCAACTTGGTAAATTTCTTAAAATCCACGTTTTCTTTAACATTGAGTGTTGCCTTCAACATAGAATACATTGCCCATAACGTGGAAGACTTCAGCTTCTTAGACTTCTGTGCAAAATATGCCAACAGCACATTTTCGGATATTTTTCTGGCTTTATTTGCTTCACACCACTCTTTAAATTGCTGATATGCATTTTCATACTGGCGCCTCGATTTCTCCGGTAAAAGGTTGGAAATAACGGAATTGGCCGCATCGATCAAGTTAGGTGGGGTACTGCTTAGTTCATCGTCGCTCGAAATTTCCATTCTTTTACAATAATAAATATCACGCACGAAATTGACGCGAATAAAAAGTCAAAAAATAATTATCGAGAACTGTCACTTTGAAATAATTGTCAACAAATGCCATTTTATTTCCATAGTTACAGTCAAGATGCATAGAAACCCTACAGTAATTACTTGATTTGGAAAAATTATTTAAGCCAGTTCAATACTATTTTTCATAGTTATTATTTATTTTAGAACAATATTTTTGACGTTTGTAGAAAAAATTTTGTTTGCATCTCATGCGCGAAATACTTTGGTAATCTCGACTATTTTTTTTAACTCGGCTGCGCCTCGTTAAAAAAAATCAGTTCTCGATCACCAAAGTAGCATTTCGCGCACTAGATACAAAAATAACTATTTTGCCTCTGCGATCTTTGGGTGATACAGGGGTTGAAAGAAAATTCTTAATATAATGTTTTTGAACCATTGGAAAATCGATTTTTTAGATGCTTTTGGGTCAGGTGTATAGATTTCGATGAGTCGAATCACGCTATGATAAAACTATTCGTTGCCTATGTGATCTAGGGGGTGATACGGGGGTTGAAAGAAAATTCCTAAAATAATGTTTTTGAACCCCTGGAACACTGATTTTTCAGCTGCTTTTGGGTCAGGTGTATTGATTTGGACGAGTTGAATCACGCTATGATAAAATTATTCCTTGCCTATGTGATCTAGAGGGTGATACGGGGGTTGAAAGAAAATTCTTAAAATAGTGTTTTTGAACCCCTGGAACATCGATTTTTTAGCTGCTTTTGGGTCAGGTGTATTGATTTCGATGAGTTGAATCACGCTATGATGAAATTATTCCTTGCCTATGTGATCTAGGGGGTGATACGGGGTTTGAAAGAAAATTCCTAAAATAATGTTTTAGAACCCCTGGAACATCGATTTTTTAGCTGCTTTTGGGTCAGGTGTATTGATTTCGATGAGTCGAATCACGCTATGATGAAATTATTCCTTGCCTATGTGATCTAGGGGGTGATACGGGGGTTGAAAGAAAATTCCTAAAATAATGTTTTAGAACCCCTGGAACATCGATTTTTTAGCTGCTTTTGGGTCAGGTGTATTGATTTCGATGAGTTGAATCACGCTATGATGAAAGTATTCCTTGCCTATGTGATCTAGGGGGTGATACGGGGGTTGAAAGAAAATTCCTAAAATAATGTTTTTGAACCCCTGGAACACTGATTTTTCAGCTGCTTTTGGGTCAGGTGTATTGATTTGGACGAGTTGAATCACGCTACGATAAAATTATTCCTTGCCTATGTGATCTAGAGGGTGATACGGGGGTTGAAAGAAAATTCTTTAAATAATGTTTTTGAACCCCTGGAACATCGATTTTTTAGCTGCTTTTGGGTCAGGTGTATTGATTTAGATGAGTTGAATCACGCTATGATAAAATTATTCCTTGCCTATGTGATCTAGGGCATGATACGGGGGTTGAAAGAAAATTCTTAAAATAATGTTTTTGAACCCCTGGAACATCGATTTTTTAGCTGCTTTTGGGTCAGGTGTATTGATTTAGATGAGTTGAATCACGCTATGATAAAATTATTCCTTGCCTATGTGATCTAGGGCATGATACGGGGGTTGAAAGAAAATTCTTATCATAGCGTGATTCAACTCGTCCAAATCAATACACCTGACCCAAAAGCAGCTGAAAAATCAGTGTTCCAGGGGTTCAAAAACATTATTTTAGGAATTTTCTTTCAACCCCCGTATCAACCTCTAGATCACATAGGCAAGGAATAATTTTATCATAGCGTGATTCAACTCGTCCAAATCAATACACCTGACCCAAAAGCAGCTGAAAAATCAGTGTTCCAGGGGTTCAAAAACATTATTTTAGGAATTTTCTTTCAACCCCCGTATCACCCTCTAGATCACATAGGCAAGGAATAATTTCATCATAGCGTGATTCAACTCATCGAAATCAATACACCTGACCCAAAAGCAGCTAAAAAATCGATGTTCCAGGGGTTCAAAAACACTATTTTAAGAATTTTCTTTCAACCCCCGTATCACCCTCTAGATCACATAGGCAAGGAATAATTTCATCATAGCGTGATTCAACTCATCGAAATCAATACACCTGACCCAAAAGCAGCTAAAAAATCGATGTTCCAGGGGTTCTAAAACATTATTTTAGGAATTTTCTTTCAACCCCCGTATCACCCCCTAGATCACATAGGCAAGGAATAATTTCATCATAGCGTGATTCAACTCATCGAAATCAATACACCTGACCCAAAAGCAGCTAAAAAATCGATGTTCCAGGGGTTCAAAAACACTATTTTAAGAATTTTCTTTCAACCCCCGTATCACCCTCTAGATCACATAGGCAAGGAATAATTTCATCATAGCGTGATTCAACTCATCGAAATCAATACACCTGACCCAAAAGCAGCTAAAAAATCGATGTTCCAGGGGTTCAAAAACACTATTTTAAGAATTTTCTTTCAACCCCCGTATCACCCTCTAGATCACATAGGCAAGGAATAATTTCATCATAGCGTGATTCAACTCTTCGAAATCAATACACCTGACCCAAAAGCAGCTAAAAAATCGATGTTCCAGGGGTTCTAAAACATTATTTTAGGAATTTTCTTTCAACCCCCGTATCACGCTCTAGATCACATAGGCAAGGAATAATTTCATCATAGCGTGATTCGACTCATCGAAATCAATACACCTGACCCAAAAGCAGCTAAAAAATCGATGTTCCAGGGGTTCTAAAACATTATTTTAGGAATTTTCTTTCAACCCCCGTATCACGCTCTAGATCACATAGGCAAGGAATAATTTCATCATAGCGTGATTCGACTCATCGAAATCAATACACCTGACCCAAAAGCAGCTAAAAAATCGATGTTCCAGGGGTTCAAAAACATTATTTTAAGAATTTTCTTTCAACCCCCGTATCATGCCCTAGATCACATAGGCAAGGAATAATTTTATCATAGCGTGATTCAACTCATCTAAATCAATACACCTGACCCAAAAGCAGCTAAAAAATCGATGTTCCAGGGGTTCTAAAACATTATTTTAGGAATTTTCTTTCAACCCCCGTATCACGCTCTAGATCACATAGGCAAGGAATAATTTCATCATAGCGTGATTCGACTCATCGAAATCAATACACCTGACCCAAAAGCAGCTAAAAAATCGATGTTCCAGGGGTTCAAAAACATTATTTTAAGAATTTTCTTTCAACCCCCGTATCATGCCCTAGATCACATAGGCAAGGAATAATTTTATCATAGCGTGATTCAACTCATCTAAATCAATACACCTGACCCAAAAGCAGCTAAAAAATCGATGTTCCAGGGGTTCAAAAACATTATTTTAAGAATTTTCTTTCAACCTCCGTATCACCCTCTAGATCACATAGGCAAGGAATAATTTCATCATAGCGTGATTCCACTCATCGAAATCAATACACCTGACCCAAAAGCAGCTGAAAAATCGATGTTCCAGGGGTTCAAAAACATTATTTAAAGAATTTTCTTTCAACCCCCGTATCATGCCCTAGATCACATAGGCAAGGAATAATTTTATCATAGCGTGATTCAACTCATCTAAATCAATACACCTGACCCAAAAGCAGCTAAAAAATCGATGTTCCAGGGGTTCAAAAACATTATTTAAAGAATTTTCTTTCAACCCCCGTATCACCCTCTAGATCACATAGGCAAGGAATAATTTTATCGTAGCGTGATTCAACTCGTCCAAATCAATACACCTGACCCAAAAGCAGCTGAAAAATCAGTGTTACAGGGGTTCAAAAACATTATTTTAGGAATTTTCTTTCAACCCCCGTATCACCCTCTAGATCACATAGGCAAGGAATAATTTTATCATAGCGTGATTCAACTCGTCCAAATCAATACACCTGACCCAAAAGCAGCTGAAAAATCAGTGTTCCAGGGGTTCAAAAACATTATTTTAGGAATTTTCTTTCAACCCCCGTATCACCCCCTAGATCACATAGGCAAGGAATAATTTCATCATAGCGTGATTCAACTCATCGAAATCAATACACCTGACCCAAAAGCAGCTAAAAAATCGATGTTCCAGGGGTTCTAAAACATTATTTTAGGAATTTTCTTTCAAACCCCGTATCACCCCCTAGATCACATAGGCAAGGAATAATTTCATCATAGCGTGATTCAACTCATCGAAATCAATACACCTGACCCAAAAGCAGCTAAAAAATCGATGTTCCAGGGGTTCAAAAACACTATTTTAAGAATTTTCTTTCAACCCCCGTATCACCCTCTAGATCACATAGGCAAGGAATAATTTTATCATAGCGTGATTCAACTCGTCCAAATCAATACACCTGACCCAAAAGCAGCTGAAAAATCAGTGTTCCAGGGGTTCAAAAACATTATTTTAGGAATTTTCTTTCAACCCCCGTATCACCCCCTAGATCACATAGGCAACGAATAGTTTTATCATAGCGTGATTCGACTCATCGAAATCTATACACCTGACCCAAAAGCATCTAAAAAATCGATTTTCCAATGGTTCAAAAACATTATATTAAGAATTTTCTTTCAACCCCTGTATCACCCAAAGATCGCAGAGGCAAAAAATTAATTTTATCATAGCGTGATTCAAATCATCGAAACCAGTATACACTTGACATTATATAAAAGACAATAAGTCGTCAATCAAGTTTGTTATTGTGTATAACTACAATAACAAACAAAGAATCATATAAGAGTCCATGAATTTGTTTACGGCCTTCTTCAGAAAATGTTCGATTGATTCTGACATTTTCATCGTTCTCTTTGATTCGTCTCCATAATCATCTCGTCGCCGTGGCAGCTGACGGCTTATTTATTTCGATTATGGCAATTACCCAAAAAGGGGGGAAACACGCGCGCCACTGGTCGATCGGGAATGTTCGGAAATTTTGGCAGCCAGCTCTGGCAGCCAGCTTCACATTGGTGGTAATAGTTGGTTCTATTTTTAATACTTGAAGATCTCCATACTCCCAAAATATAATATTGTAAATTAATTCTAAGAAATGGCAAAAAAGACTTACGACTTATTATTTAAACTTTTGTTAATTGGTGATTCTGGAGTAGGCAAAACTTGCATTCTTTTTAGATTTTCCGATGATGCATTTACTACAACTTTTATATCAACAATAGGTAATGTATTTTTGGTATTTTCTGAATATCATTTGTATTTTATGTATGTATCGGTAATGAGTTTTGTTTATCACATTATGAACAATAGTTTACATGAAATTGTTGAAATTGTTATAAGAGAAATATATTGGCTGAGGTTTCAAGGAGAGTCTAATTCAAACCATTTTATTTCAGGAATAGATTTCAAAATCAAAACAGTAGAGTTGAGAGGTAAAAAAATCAAACTTCAGATATGGGATACTGCTGGACAGGAGAGATTCCACACCATAACCACCTCTTATTACAGAGGAGCAATGGGCATTATGTTAGTATATGACATAACGAATGAAAAAAGCTTTGAAAATATAGTGAAATGGTTACGGAATATAGATGAGGTATGTGCTCATTATTTTCTTTTATCTGAATAGTCTTATGTTACTTGGAAAGAGTACCTACTGACAGTGTTCTGGACGATTTTTGCACGAACTAAATCTAAACCCAAACCTAAGTACTTAGAGTTCATCTATAGGGAAACAACACGAATGTTCATGGTACTATGAACATTTGTATTGTTTCACTCTTAGTTTCAGTTCTTAGTGTTAGTTCTTAGTTAGCGGTGCATTAATTGGCAATTATATTTTCTATTTCTACAATGTGCTGTTGAAACACTGAAGACTTTCAGTGATCTATTATTAGTTTGGTATCCTCAACGTGAATATGGTTTGAATTTAGTATTTTATATTTACAACCCAGTAGGATTGATTTCATTAAAAAACTGAAATTTTTTTCATCTACTGCTTGATTTTTACTGGCCTTCTTAGCCTAATATGTTTTCATTGGGTATATTGAAACTTTTCCATTGTCCATCAGAAAGGACAATTTGTTTTATTTCATACTCAGGCCTATCTAGTTATTTTGTTCTTTCTGAAGCACCTCTGGTTTTAATTGGTCAATTTCATTTCACAAAATATCGGAAATGAATTAAATTTTGAAAAATTAACTCTTGTTTCATACAGCAAATAAAATAAAATGGGGAACAAAACAAGATACAAGACACAGATTGACCCATTTATACTGATGAATTAAATTGAAGATCAAGTAAGAATCAACCAATAAAATCACGGCTTTCTTGTCATAGATCTTTATGTCTACTGTTAGTGCTGTCAACAATTTCATCAGCAGTCGCTCATATAGTACTGGCGCTACCTTATGTGTGCCGTTATATATCCTCTCAGTTTTATTGCTGAACACCTATTATTTTTAATTTTTGTTCGACAAACTTTAGTCGATATTTTCCATCGTTCGAGATAACCTCTTGCGAATATTCATGATGTAGAGGGGAACATTCTCCATGAAAATTGAAAAATGAAAAATGTGATTTATTTGTTCAATATTAAGTACAAATGAATCATATTTTAATTTTTTAATTTGGAGAATGTTCCCCTCTTCACCTATTGTTTGTTCGACATATACAAAAATGGAGGCCAAACTGGTAAATTTTATACCTCGGTACCCAGTAGTGCTCCGATTTACATTTTTCAAAGCTCATTTTAATCCTTTTCTAAAAATAAACAAATTTTGTGTGTTCCACTTCTCATGGAAATACCCTCGTATCTTTCGTAATTATTGGAGTAGAACTCTATGAATTTCAGGATATTTAGATATACCGGCAGTAAGTCGTCTAAATCTTGCCGTAGGTTGTTCTGAGTGATATACACTGCTCGCCAGGAGGTGTTTCCATGAGAAGTGAGACAGATTGAATTTATCAGAACTGGAAATTTTTCAGCAAAAAATCTGTATTAGTAGTATTGGGCAAAACTGGGTGATTCCATCGCCTCTGGCGAGCAGTGTATGTCACTCAGATCAACCTCAGGCAAGACTTATTGCCGGTATATCTACCGATCTAAGAATTTACAGAGTTCCACTCCAATAATTACGGAAGATACGAGGGTGTTTCCATGGAAGTGAGATAAATTGGGGTATTCAGAACTCAAAATTTTTCACCGAAGATCCGAATTGGCCGTAAAATTGAAGTACTGATTCCGAATTCGTTGAAATTTTAAGCCTGTATTGTTCTCTAATATAATTTTTGGCAAAAGTGGGTGATTCCTTTGCCTCTGGCGAGCAGTGTATATTACTCAGATCCACCCCTGGCAAGAGGTAGACTCATCGCCAGTATATCTACCGATCCTGAAATTTACAGAGTTCTACTCCAATAATTCCATGAGAAGTGAGACACACACTGTATACCTACTTCAAAACTATGGGATATTAAAAAAAAAGTGTAAATACAAAATTTGTTTGTTTTTAGAAAAGGAGTAAAATGAGCTTTGAAAAATGTAAATCAGACCACTGGGTAGAGAGATGAAAATTTAACAATTTGGCGGACATTTTTTATATGGTGACCTAACACCACCATGATCTGGACCATGTGACCAAATTTTTTCTATACTCCTATAGGTGTTTAACAAAACTGAGTGGACATATAACGGCACATTGCTTATTTCTTATTTTATTGCTTATTTCTTATTTTATTCTAGTTGTGTTTTAAACTTGCCATTGTAATATGTATGTTGAACACTGTTATTCAAAACAAATTAACATCAATTACAAGTGAGAAATACAAAATATCAACAAAAAAAAAAATTCCTTTGGCGTCAAATGTAACATATGGTACTGGACCAGCAATTCATGCAAAAAACTGTCCTTCAAACCAATCAAGAATGAAAGTCTGAAGTTCTTCGGTGTTATAGAATCGCTTTTATTTCTGTCCACATCCTCGTGCAATTCTGGAAAGTAGCTGTGTTCTGTGCACAATTATTGCAGATTCCTGTATTTGTAAATTTTATCATTTGTTGGTAAAGTTAATTTCAATGCAAAATAATTATACGAATATGAAAGGATACATGAATTCTCAAGCTTCGAGTTGTCCCAGCAATATCTATTATTTTTTTTAGGGAAAATTTTTATCAGTTTGTATTTCAATGTTTGGAGATGGACTTTTCATCAGGATGTATTTCAATGCTTGAACTGCAACTCAGAAAATAGTTATCGACACCTGTTACCTACAGTAACCTATTATTTCCGTCAAGACAGTAATTATTTTCTGTACTATTTCATCTTGGTTTTTATACCACATTATACAAAATTCCTCTATCTTTCGATTACTCGAAAATTGTTTGAAATAGAAAAGCTGGGGTATTCAACAAGGCAGATCATATTTAAACATTTTATACAGTGCTAGTCTAAAGTCCGTTCCCCCCCTACTAATTTATGAACCACCTGGTATATCGCAGCGAAATTTGGAAGGCTCAAATAGAATATAAAAACCTACGTTTTCATGAGGAAATTTCAGCTGAAAGTTTCAAAATGGCAGCTGGGCGCCATCTTCAATAATTTTTTTAAGTAGAACACCTGGTATATCATCCCACCAAGTTTGATGCTATTATCTCCAAAGACTATGGAGATATCACCTATTATTTTCTCCATAAGTCGATTGAGTGCGAGAGAGAATTTATTGACCCGCCAGAAAAAGTTTCTTTCTCCCACTCATTCGGCTGATAGAGAAAGTAAAAAGTGATATCTCCATAGTCTTTGAAGATGATAGCATCAAACTTGGTGTTGTTGGATTCCTTATGATCGTCCCTAACCGATCATGCGATGATATACCGGGTGTTCTATTTAAAAAAAATGATTGAAGAAGGCGCTCGGCTGCCATTTTGAAACTTTTAGCTGGAATTTCCTCATGAAAACGTAGGTTTTTATCTCCTTTTTGAGCCTTCCAAATTTCGTTGCGATATACCAGGTGGTTCAAAAATTAGTAGGGGGGATCGGACTTTAGACTAGCACTGTATAACTTCATAGATTTTATCATTCATTTCCGATTAGTTCAGCATTTTTCAATAGCACGAGACTTTTCTGCTGATAGATAGTTTACTTACTTACGTCTCGTATTTTCCTCTCTGTTGATAGGTAACAAAATATAACTTTTTATGAAATTACTTTTTCCCAGTAAAGGAAGCTTATTTGATTTTAGAATATTTTTTTCACTATTAAATCGTCTTTTTTCCCTTCACAGAAAAAATAGTGTACACGAGAAAAATATTATATTTTAGCTCTCGGTTTTTTTCTCCCTCCACAACTTCGAGCTGAAATCTAATACTTTTTTCACTTGTATAATAAATAATATATTGATATGGTGTTCCAGAAAAAACCTAAAGTGCGCAGTGGAATCATTTTATTGCCTGACACACTTTATCTTCGAATCATTAGCTTTAATTAGCTGCAGATACATTCAGCTTGCCAAAAATAGCTATCAGGACTCTTGAAGTGCTTGAATATCAAGAAGACTCTAAGGGGTTTTGTGAGAAATAAAATTGTGACAGTTCCATCCCTATATCTCCTTCCATGTTTGTTTCATTTAAAATTGTAAAAAAGTGTCATCTGCTTGGACTACCATTCAAAAATGCTAAAAAATCATTAACTGGATAAGTTCTGGATTTTTTTTTGGAACTATATCTCTACCTAGTAATTGCTAAAAAATTATTTTTCTTTGGCCGTAAACAGTTGTTTACAGTTTCAGACTTCCATTACAGTTTTCAAATCACGATCATTCAACCCCATTTCGATTAATTTGCTTCTTCACTATCACAACTTGATGTAAATTGAGAAACAAGATGTCCTGCACTACCAGGAAGACGCTTATTGCCATAATCCTATACAATAGGAATAATTGGGTCGAAAATCCATCAGAAAACAACTATTTTCCTAGCTAATACCACGACGAACGTTGAATTACATCTAATGAATTTCCGTGCAGAGTCCTACAAGGATGTCTCCGCAATTGCTAGTTGCATGGAAATGTTCATTGAAACATTTGGACCACCTATAGATCGATTTCTGGGTTCTTGCCCTCATCAGTATAGGGTAGGTCTCTGCAGACAATAACTAATGTCTGCAACAAACGATTCAACAAAATCTCCATGTAAAGGCAGAAGCTGAGACACCGCCCGTAGCCTAGCGTTCACTAAACTACGGGCGCCATCTGAACTCCAGCCCCTCAACAAAGCAATACCCAGAACTTGCGTGATAAATTCAACCACAAATACAAATTAAAGAAATCTGCATGCATTGTTCACAATAAGCTTGTCAAGAGAGAAACAAGATGTCCTGCACTACCAGGACGACGCTTATTGCCATAATCCTATACAATAGGAATCCTTGTAGGACTCTGCACGGAAATTCATTAGATGTAATTCAACGTTCGTCGTGGTATTAGCCAGGAAAATAGTTGTTTTCTGATGGATTTTCGACCCAATTATTCCTATTGTATAGGATTATGGCAATAAGCGTCGTCCTGGTAGTGCAGGACATCTTGTTTCTCTCTTGACAAGCTTATTGTGAACAATGCATGCAGATTTCTTTAATTTGATGTAAATTGTTTGTCCATACTGCAAAAATTACAGAATAGAAGCATGCGCCTAATTTTAAGATGAAATAGATATACGCCAACTACAACAATGTTGAAAGTTCTGGATTGGCTTTCTGTGAAAGACTGTCTGTTTTTGAAAAGGGAAACATTCTCCATGAAAATTGAAAAATAAAAAATGTGATTTATTTGTAATATCTAACAGAAAACAACTACTTCCCTGACACCAGCCACGCTGGACATTGAACTACATCTGATAAATATTGTATCTATCAGATACAATATGCACCCTCATATTTTGATAAATTTATTGTTTTCCATCACCAAATTCATTATTAATTACCCCACTAGGAGTAATCAACTTAAGTGAACGTTGGGTGGGTAGTGCCTATAACAAATAGCGAATAAGAATACTAATTTATATGTACCGCATCTGAACTATACACGATTCATGAACTCCTTATTCTATAAAGGACTATTGGACTACAATAACCTCCCGCTTGAGATAAAACAAAGTGAATCTTATTCTTATTCTCCCAATATTAAAGGAAGTTGGCAAATATTCCAATATTTTGTAATAAATTAGTGTTACAGAGGAAATTATGTTGGGACTCAAGACATTTCTTCGGTTTTTCTCAGAATCTTCTAACTATAGGCACATGGAATGTTATGACTTATATTACAACACTACGAAATCTTTGGTTAGTGTTTGTTTGACATGTGCTCAACCAATTTGTTAAATTTATACCAAAATTTCCACATTTGTAACCATTTTTTTCGAAAATGATATAGGAAGATTCTTAATTTTTTCAGCATGCTAATGAAGATGTGGAGAAAATGATACTAGGTAACAAATGTGATATGACAGATAAAAGGACAGTAAGCAAAGAAAGAGGTGAAACGGTAAGCTTAAAATAATTTTACCCCTATTACATATTTACTTATGCATTCATTCAACTCCAAATAATAATCCAAATAGATGGGTCATGGTAGCATGCAAGTAGTTTTCTCACTTGCTATGACAAAATGCATGGGTTCGAATCACCGCTTGCATGGCATCACACGTTAAAAGGTAAGGGCTGCATCTTCCCTATCTCACACAAGTCTCTCGAGGATTCCTGAGGGTTGCTCATAAGGGTCAGCCGGTTGATGGAAATAACAAAAGATAACACTGATTGATATTTATGTATAAGAAGTCGTAGTATGATACCAGTAGTTCCACGTTGAAATTTTCTCGCATAGATATATTAGTGTTAAATTTTGATGTTTTTGTCTCATCATAGATTAATTGAGATGGTTGGCAATGAATCAGTCAACTTTATCCTCTGTCTCTGCAGCCATCCATATTAGGGAATCATAGTTCTTATGAGAATATATGAGGTTGGTGCCATCAGTGTATACAACACTATCAAGAAGTGTTAAAATTGAGAACAACTCATTTATACAGATAATGAAGAGTAGTGGCGGGGTCCACCTATGTTAGGGACTATGATTGGTCGTCTCAAAAATCATAACGAATTGAAATTTTTAAGTCCGTTATGATTTTTGGGTGGACCAACCATAGTCCCTAACATAGGTTGGTCTCGCTCTAGTGGACCCCACATGGTCGTAATTAGGACCATTTTACTTAAATTTCAATAATTTTTTCAATAATGTTTTAAATATTTTCTTTATGAGTTTTCCACCATAATATGATTGTAACTAAGCCAAATTTGCTGAAGATGAATGATTAATCCTTCGAAACATGTCCTATTTCTCAATGTTAGTCTTCCGACTACATTGTATCTATGTGGTGGAGTTAGACTAAAAGTTGTTTCACCTTCCTATTAATAGTAAGAAACACAATCAAAAGCTTTGGATAGTTCACATAAAGTCATACCCATATGGTATCCCTGTTAAGTCCCTGGATCAGTTTCTCCACAATGTATGCTACTACAACACCAATGGCGATTTGACCCAACGCCAAATTGTGAATGAATAAAAAATAATTTGTTTTCAAAGTAACTTGTTAGTTTATGTTTTATTATTATTTCAATTACCTTCAAAATGTTGCCGCTAATTGATATTGGTCTGTTATTTCCAGTATCACTCCCATCACATTTTTTCAAATGATTTTAGAGAATTTATAACTACCTGGGAATATTCCACCAAAAAATTTGGTTAAACAGGTTGGTTAAACTGTCAGTTACTGCTTTAATTGTGTTACACGACGACAAGAGAAGTTTTCTGGGAAAGCAATTGTGTCTGCATGAAAATTTATATCAAGGTGACTCAGTAAAAGTTTTGTGATGATCCTGGTAAAACCTGACGTCAAGTACACGTCTTAAAATTGGCCACTCATAAAAAAATCTCCAACAGTTGAAGTTAATTTTTCTGGAGTCTTATAAGGGCTCAAATATTTGTTCGCCAATGAAATGCCTTGGTATACCTCTGATATTTTTCTCCCTCGATCCAATGCTTTGTAGTAACGTATGTTATCTCAGAGGAATTAGTTCCATTTTAGTTTTCCAGTAAAATAAAAAAATATCTTTCATTATCTCATTGAAAATATCTCAGCTTATCTTTGCAATGAATTACCATTCATTGTTTATTATGTGGAGAATTTTTATCATCAAAAGGCTATGTTTGTTCAAAAGACTTATGACGAATTGATAATATGAATGTTGCATGTAACATTTTTTGATACAGTTCTTCATGAGTATTTATCTTTTAGGTACCAGGAAATATGGATATGAATATTGTTTTTTCACGATTTGTTGCTGAAATATGCATCCTACCAAAAAAAGTTCAATAAAAAAGCTGTAGACAATTGAAAAATCTAAAACTTTTTTTGATGATCACATTACCTCAAAATTAACCACAAAAACGCTACTATACTTTTTTTTTGTTTATAATTTTCATCTGCCGCAAAAAATATATTTTTTTTATGAAGTTAAATGAGTTTAAAAAGGAAAACTTATGTCTGGATTAGTTCAATTTCTATTTGAGTTCTTTGAATCTATGTCACATATGTCAATGGTCACTGTCACGAGTTTAAAAAGGAAAACTCATGTCTGGATTAGTTCAATTTCTATTTGAGTTCTTTGAATCTATGTCACATATGTCAATGGTCACTGTCACTTGTCAATAGTGTCATTGGCATACATTGTCAATTTAAATTTCTTTTCCACTTCCGCTTCAACATTCAGACAGATATGATGTAGTATCCCATATCTTTATCTTTAATAATCCTTAAACAGGATGAAAATTATTCAATTTTAAATATGTTTTATATTTTGTAACATTTTAATTTGGTCCATGAACATGATGTTTTTATATGGCTTCTTGTACACCTGACGAGTAAGTAACCTCACTTTTCATAACTTTCAAATTTCAAAAATTTTCAATTTTATCAAATTCATTTTCAATCATTACTTACTTGCAGGTACGCACTGATGATGACTTAACAGTCGAAAGCGCTTTGCTACAATTTTTAAAATAAAAATATTTTGCAGGAAATACAAAGTTTCTTCCTTCAAGTATATTGAAGCGTGCACACAGCTTGACAATTTCACCCTTTGATGAATGTCTCAAATGGACCAATTGTCACTCATCTCACTGTAGCAGAAAGATATTATAAAGATTTTAACTGAGAGAGTTTTTCCTACTGGCATTAAGTCCTTACCTTTGAGGTCTGACCATTGATGCATTGCGGGTGTTCTCGACTGTGGTTCTTGATTAGTGAGTTGAACTTATAAATTTCCGGGAGCTGCATTAGGCCTGGAGAAAAGGACGACACTGTTTACGAGGGCCGACTTTGGATATTATTTTTATAACCTTAATTTGGAATCTAAAAACTTGCATACCATCAGTGGAGCCCCCCCCATAGAACAGGGCCATACGCGTTGACTGTCCTATGAATTTCTAGGCTTGTCAGTCGGCTCAGTTGACTAAGAAAATAAAGGTTACTGTAGTATGTTCACATTGCAAATATGAACGATCGATGTAAATAGTAATCATGTCTCCTGCCACCTCTTGCCACATCATGTAAACCACTTTATAAAAAAGCCGAGATTCTAACGTTACCTAGTCTTCTTATTTTACAATTGATCTTGTATATTAAAGAAAATGAGCATGCTTTTAACAGAAATGAAGACGTACATTCACATAACACAAGATATAAAACAAATATTTATCAACCTTTATCAAAGCTAGGTATAGGTCAACATTCACCAAGGCACATTGGAGTCAAGTGCTTCAATAAGTTCAGTAACATAATGGATATTCATAAGGGTGTACAATCAAAGACAAATAAAAACTTCAAGCAAAAAGTCCATACATTTTTGGCTGACCACATATTTTATTTTAAAAATTTGTTCTGTATTTTAACATAAATTTTTATTTTCTTATCATAAGCTGACTAGTCGGATAGGATTGTACATTTTATATTTTATTATGTATGATGTAAAATTCTCATAGACAAATAAATGTATTTCTTTCTTCTTTTTCAATGTATGCTTGCAGCTTGTCCATCATGTGATCGCCAATTCTCGCAATGCTATCGGTCATTAGCACATCAACTGACCTGACACAAAACGAAATGTTTTCTCAGAGTTGCATTCAGCTTGGTTGCGTTACAATTATTGAAGCTGAGTTTTGTTTAAAATTTATTTTAAATAGTCGTCCTGCTCTTGTTCAGATCACATTTTGGAAAGTATATGAAGTATGTATACATTTTCAAATTCATTTCACAAGTTTAACAAGCGTAATGCGATTCTGTCCAAGTTTGGCGTTCCGTGCTTTTGTTGACATCCTTGGTATTTGCAATGTGAATATTCTGCCGCCATTTGAATCAAGGGAAAAAAAACAGAAAATAATCCTCGACAAAAAAAAAATTAAAAAAAAAACAGAAAAAAACTCCGATAGAAATCCCCTCCCGAAAAACGGCTAGGATGATTTTTTCTGGTTTGTTTTTTCCTGGATTTTTTCCGTTTTCTTTTGCCGTTTTTTTACGTTTTTTTTTCGGAGTATCAAGTGTACTTGCAGGTGTTTTTTATCAGAGATTCGTAAGAGTGATTGATCATGTCAGTGTCATTAGCAAAGAGAATGCAAGTATGACAGTGAAACAAAATCACAGAGATCATTAATGTAGACTTTAAATAGGAGTGGTCCCAAAAAACAGGCCTTGGGGGCACCCAATGCTTGATGGCGATAATAGCAGTCTGTATCATTTGCCTAGTCATATATTGGCCTCTGTTTTCCAGGTACGATTTTATTAATGAGAGAGGTGTCTTCCTAACTCCATAGTTGTGAAGTTTTTCATTCAGAATTGCATGAATCATAGCCAGTTGGATTATGACACGGAATATGGTGACTTTCAATAAGTTCGTGGAATAATGAATGAATGAATAAATAAATAATATGAGGATACTCATTAAATTCAATTCATCTTTTAGATTTGTACCTCCTGATATCTGTTAATTTTTGTTTTTTTGTTCAGAAAAACTTTGAAAAATTAAAAAACTAAGCACTAACAAAGAGATAAAAATGATATACCTAAATATAAGAAGCATAAGAAATAAAAAGGAAGACATTGAAACTCTGCTGATGGAACGAGAACCTGATTTTTTGTTCCTCGCAGAGACTTGGCTCTGTGAGGAGGAAATAGACAGTTTCTCATTTAGAGGATATAGCGGTTACCATTCGTGTAGGGATGGAAGAGGAGGCGGAACAGCAATTTACTATAGAAATGTGTACCATTGTGAAAAAATAATGGATGATAATAAACATGGAAATAACCTGGTGATGATAGAATCCCCAGAGCTGAACATGAAGGTAGCCTCATTCTACAGAAAACCAAGTTCCCCAAATCATCTATTCCTAGATCTTATTGAAGAAGTACTGAGCTCGAATAAAAACGCTATTCTGATTGGCGACGCTAATATTAACATCTGCAGAAAAGACAATTCAACATATGAATACATGTCAACTATACAAACCAACGGACACAAAATTGTAAATGATTCAAGTTCATATACACGAATCGACAATCGAAACAATGTGAGCACTACCATTGATCATATTATCACAGATCAAGAAAAGGACTGGAATATAAAAGTATCACCATACTATGCCTCTGATCATGAACTGATCGAGATTACCCACCGTTGTAATACCCAGATGAAAACGCAAAAACAAAGCTATACAACTGAACTGTGCAATTATGAAGAGCTGAAATTAAATTTAAAAAAGAAGCTAGATATAACAGATATACAATCCTTTCAATTTGATCAATTGGCTGAAATAATCACAACGGAAGCAAAAAAGATAACCAAAAATATCACAAGAAAATACACAAATAGTGTGAAAGAAGGTTGGTTTACGAAAGAAGTAAGAATTCTAATGAGAGCACGGGACAAAGCATATAAATTATTCAAAACGAACCCCGGAAATGAAATCTTATCATCACAGTTCAAAAACCTCAAAAAGGAAGTCAAGTCATTGATCAATAAAAACAAGAAACAACACACAGAAATGTGCATTCAAAATGCAGATGGCAACCCAAAAAAGCAATGGAGTATAATAAATGAGGCTCTTGGAAAAACACAGACAAAATCGGAATCACAAAGTTAAAACAACAAAATGGACAGGAAACTGAAAATCAACAGGAAATTGCTGAAGAACTAAACAACTACTTTGCTAATATTCTGCGATCGCTGAATATCGACTGCTCAATCCCTAGTGAATGTACACTGATAAATCCATCAAATGCATCCATGTATATGAGACCAGTCACCACGAACGAAATATTAAAAATAATTGGATCCCTGAAGACAAATGCAGCACCAGGATATGATATGATTAAACCCCATCTTGTGAAAAAACTCAAACATATACTAGCACCAATCTTAGCAAAAATGATAAACCTAAACATAAAAAATGGAATATTTCCATCCAGTCTGAAAATTGCCAACCCCTGTACACAAGAGTGGACCCAAGAATGCCAGTAATAACTATAGACCGATATCAATATTGACAGTGTTTTTCAAAATTTTTGAATCAGTGATAAAAGCCAGACTTCTCAATCACTTGGAGAACATAAACTTCTTTAGTAAACATCAGAACGGGTTCTTATCAAAAAGGAACACTCAAACAGCCATCACTAACATAATGGAATATATTTACAGAGAAGTTGATGAACGTAACAAAGTTATGGCAGTTTTCCTAGACCTTAGAAAAGCTTTCGATGTAGTGGAACACAATCAACTACTAAATAAACTAAACATGATTGGAGCTAAGAATAAAGCCCTTGATTTATTCACAAGCTACCTAAACAACCGATGGCACTATACAACAGTCAGTGGAATATCAAGCGAAAAGAACCTAGTAACCAGTGGTGTACCCCAGGGGAGTGTAATTGGACCAGCACTATTCCTCATATACATAAATGATCTGTGTAACAAAGAACTACATGGGAAAATTACTTTGTTTGCTGATGATACGGCACTCTTCTACTCAGGAACATCTACAGAAATTTTCCAGCTGGCCCAAGAGGATCTAAATTGCATAAATGAGTGGACAACTAAAAACAACATACTCCTAAATCAAACTAAATGCAATTATATGATTTTTAATGGGGACGCAGTAAATGATATCTTTCAATTAAATATAAATAATGAAAAAATTAATGAAGTTGACAGTGCTAAATATCTGGGATTAATCTTGGACAATAAATTAACATTCTAAAAACATATCACCAAACTATGCACAAAACTAAACTATATCTGCTATCAACTGAAGCACAGTGCCATGCGATTCAACAAAAAAACTAAATTTCAAATTTACTATTCAAATGTGTATACGCATCTGATTTACTCAGCTGCTTTTTGGGGACAAGCAAGGCAACAGGATATTAATAAACTACAAATAGCCCAAAATAAAACAGTCAAAACTCTATTTAATCTACCATATAAAACAAACACAGCAATGCTCTACAAAGATCTAAAAATATTGAAAGTCACTGACATAGTTAAATTGGATAGTGTGAAAATCATCTATAAAATTAAAAACAACCAAACTGAAACAGAAATTAATCTAACTCAAAATTGTGATATACACCACTACAACACGAGAACAAATCAACACTATCATATACTACCAAGTGCTACAAATGTTGGTCAAAAAAGAACTACATATCAAGCCCTACAATGGTTTAACCAAATCCCTGAACATATAAAAAACAGTCAAGCCATCGACACTTTCAATAGAAAGATGAAAAAACTTCTCCTAGACGACTATAATATATAAATAGTGATCTATTACTCTGTACTATAATGGTTATATAAGTTACAAAAATGTTATCTATTTCTATGTACTAAAATAGCTATATAAGTTACAAAAATGTTACGTCATGCATGTCACTCATACAATCTTACATGATATACTCATTATGGATCTTGTTATCTCTTTGAGTAATTAAATAAATAAAAAAAAAAAAGATATGGAGATATATACAAAGTTGAAAAAAAAATGTGTTTTTTAAGTCGATTTTCTTTTTCAGATTGCTAGAGAACATAGCATTAGATTCATGGAGACTTCAGCAAAGGCAAACATAAACATAGAACGAGCATTCAGTGAGCTTGCGGAAGCCATACTGGACAAAACAGCTGGAAAAGAACCTGGCGATCCTGTAGACAGGGTTATGGTAGACAGGAGACAGCAGGCTGCCACTTCAAAGTCATGTTGCAATTAGTCACTATATTTTTTTAATAATTATAATCTAGGTATATGCATGTGAACTGATTTCTATAAGAGATGCTCATAAGTCAAGCTAAATATATTTTTAACTGTGTTGAGGAAATAACGGAAAAATGTTAAGAAAGCTGATTTTCGAAGTTCTGGAAAAAGATTTTGCTTTGTCCTCGTAGTCTAATCTTGACTATATTTCATTGAATCTGACACATGATTTGTTTTATCTTTGATATATTTTAGAATGAGGGGTTTACCGATTTGGACATTTCCATTTAGGAAATCCCCTGGGTACCTAATTATCGCTCTGTTGGTTGTAAAATGAACAAAAGTGTATTTCTCTTGAATCAGTTAGGAAGAAATAAGAAATAATATAATTAGGTTATTGCAATATATCCTGAACATTCTGCTGATGAGTGTTTTGTGAATAATTATATAGTAGGTGACTCTTATTTTGTTTTTCCTTTCATAATTGTGTGAAAGTTGATTTGTTTCCACCAGATGGAAATTATAGGAAAATTTCCAAAGTGAAAAGTAGAATCATCTTGCCTATGCAACTGAAAACGAAGTGAAGTAAAAACTCTTGTTACATTTCATCGAAGATAATAATAATAATAATAATAAAAATCGATTGATGAATTTTATTTCAAGGTATATCTAACAACATGGAATGTTTGGTAGAATCAGAATCGGAATATGCTTTATTATCAGAAGATTTGCACCCTATTGACAAAGACTTGTAAGTATAAATATATACATAAATATAAGTGTACAGGTAAATTACATAAATATTAAAATATTAAGAAAAAAAATACAATGAAAATAAAATGAAACAAAATGAGATCCACGTATTATTCGTTAAAATACTCTTGCAAGCTATAATAGGGTCTATAAGCTAGCAAATTTCTCAGTGTTCTTTTGAATTGCACGTTAGACTTTATATCTATTGGTCAGTGATTGAATAATTTACAAGCATTATAAAATATGGAATCCTTGATCAATTTTGAGTGGGGTATGGGAAGTCTGACCTTAAATATGCTACTACGAGTAGCATAAAGAGAAGAAACAAAATCAAATTTTGTTTTATGTTTGTATAACAAGCATACAGTCTGGAGAATAAACAATGCAACAACAGTTAAAATCTTATTGGCAGCGAAGTAATTCCTGCACAACTCCCCAGGTTTGACTTCACAGAGACACCTTACAGCTCTTTTCTGTAATAGCAGTACAAAAGAAAGAAGGGTTGCACTGCATGATCCCCAAAAGGGTATCCCATATTGTAATAGGGATTCAATTAATGCAGAGTAAACCATTTTTGTTGTGTGAAAGGCCAACCCGTTAGAAACCACCCTTACTGCATAACATCTGAAGGAAATTTTACTTTTAAGTTGTCTAACGTGCTCATCAAGTTACAGCTGATTATTAATAGATATACCAAGAAATTTTGTGTTCAGTTTGTTTTGCAAGAAGTCTTTGTGTATTGATAGTTCATTGAGCAGGCATTTGAAAGTTATTATATTTGTTTTAGAGATATTCAGGGATAGTACATCAGCATCACACCAACTTTTCACCTTTTCTAAATCAGATGAAATCATTTTATGCAGCCCAACTGAGTTCTTTTCCTTCCATAATATTGTTTTATCATCCGCTAAGAGAGTGAAACTGCCAGATATATCTAACATAGTCAAATCCTTCATATACAACAGAAACAGAACAGGACCCAACACAGAACCCAGAGTTTCAGTACTTAATTATGTAACATGGCTGTTGTGGATCCTAATTATGTTAAATCAGTAAATCATAAAACATTGAATGGTGCTGATCAAGACCGGTGCGGCCGGCGCGGCGCCGGGATTTCGGCCAATCTGTGTGAGTTTATAAAAAGCTGTCCCTCACCTGTGTACATGTTTGATCGTAACTTGCATTATGCCAACTTTTTGCTTCTGGCTCCAGCTGGATCATATACTTTCAGTGTACTTGGTGCAATAGATGATTGTATATTCAAATCATATTTAACTATAACACTGAATCAGTGAAAGTATTTTATTGTTGTAGGTGTGCATCTGGTTAACAAAAGATTTATTTAATTACAATTTGAGTACAAAACATTCAAATCATATTTTACGGTTGAATGTCAAAAAGTTACATATGTAAATGATGGCAAAATAAACTTATTTTGAATATTTTTAAGTTCAAGACCTCTATGAGATGTGCAAACATTTTAAGGGAACTATATATGGCAAACATCAGTTATCGTTATTCTTCAGAAACAACGAAAGAAAGATGTGGTCTGGTGCATATGAAATATTCATTCCTAGTTTGTTAGACTTTTAATGTGTCGTAATTGGAAAATGAGCTCAAATGTATTTTTATATTTTGTTATGGTTAATTAGTGTAAAGTACCGAAACCAAGCCTGGTTGAATGAAATTGTATTTTACTTTACATCAAAAACCAACTCTTAAATATGAACAACATGAAAACGTAAGTTCGGATAATATGACATCTCACTGACAACTGTGACTGATCTTTCCATGTGATTGCCAAGTTAACAAATATTGTGGTGGAGACAAAACACTCCTCCCCTTCTAGACGGAATTTCATTGAACCGCACAATCGCCCAAATAGGCTGGAGTTTGCCTAATTCTGGCAGAACGTCTCAATTGAGGTAACACCCGCTCATCTTGAACTGATGTTGACTCTGGGTTGTTCTCATGTTGGCTCTCCTCTGGACTATAGATCGGTTCTGTCATGTCTTCTTCATGGTATTGATCTTGAGCGGACATTGATTGTCCGCTGTCTAGATTCTCCAACTGTACTCTGGAACGTAGTTGGTCAGTATGCCTACTGACCCTATAACTTAAAGGTCCAGTTGGTTCCACAATTGTTGATGGAATCCACTTGGGTAGATATATTGGCAACAGAACATCTTGCCACATCTGTTGTTTAATCAGTGTATATCCTGGTTAACATTTTTTATCCTTTTTTTACATGCCTTCACTGACAAATCGAAAGATTATTATTTATTGTATTAGTCTTTCAAAACATTCAAAAACCATAATATTTGCTTTTATGATTAAATGTATATAATAATAATAATAATAATAATAATAGATTTTAATAAAAAAAATAATAGATTTTATTGATAGGAATAGCAGTAACAGATTAAATGAAAGTACATAATATATAGAAAATAGAATATCCTATCAAATGGCAGGATTCAATGTATGACCATGATAGAGTAGCATGATCATACCTTGCTCTTCCATTTGAGAGAAAAAGAACATGGCACCCGTCTGGGAATTGCTTCCGATAGATTCAGCTGTTTGTGAATGTTTGTTCAAAAATTTATTCTGCGGTCAACATTCAGGAATCTTTGAGAGACTTGTGCAAGCTAGGGAAGATTGTTCAACATATCTAGGCAACATTCCTAGACACAGTCAAGAACCAACTAAGATGTTTGTCAAAATTTATTCAACACCAGTTTAGTATTGTCCAACTCCATATCTCAACACTACTTCAACACACCCACAATCCAGATTTCACTTTCCAGAGAAGCTACCAGTTTTCCAGGAGGAAGACTGGCTAATATTCTCCGGGTTGACATCTGGTTCATTGGGAATCAGAGTAAAACCATTTTCTTGTTTCTTCTTCAGAACTTGTCAGTCTCACATTTTCTGAATTCAGCTTCTTGGTGAAAGCTTGACATGCTATAAAACAGCTGGGGTTTGTCTCTCACTAATTGATACTTTGGTACAACTATAAAAGTACCTCTGTTGTGGTTTGCCAGTTGCAGTAGGAAATAGTATTCTTGGCAGATCTATTGATACTTGAAGCTGAACTAAAGTGCAGTGTAGTGTAGTGTCTTTGAATAAATACATATTCCATGTTTTATTTCGTTTTGGAACTGGTCCACCATCGTTATTATTTTGAATGCACTACATCCAAGAAAGATGGTCCTATTGAAAGATGGTGGGGAATAAAAAATATAACTATGACTTTTGCTGTATAGGGTATATCTTCATGATTTAACGTGATATATTTAAAGAAAAATATAAGTAGCATGATTCTAAAAATTTGTAGAGACAATGAAGAAAACATTGAAAATCGAACTAAATTTTATTCGTTATTGTGACAATTCCGGTTTCTCCAGGCGGACGTCATCTTAGTTATTTTCAATGGGACACCAGTATTCACCAAATTTTCTGGACTCCTCTCAGCATTCAGATTCATGTATCATACCTATACCCAAAAAGTACCGTTTTTGAGTTACTCCAGTTTTCTAGAGATAGTTATAAATTAATGCATCCTATGGAACATACGACATTTTCAAACGAATAACAAATTTTTCCGTCGACCGTTCATTTATGCTGTATTTTAAAGCACTCAAAATCGTTGATTAATGACCCCTGTTAATGAATGATTTTCTGTTGATCAACGATTTGATTGTATGCAACCCAACATACATTGCTTTTGCACATTTTATATGGGTTAGTACTATATCTGTCATTATTTATTTGTCAATTCTGAAATAACATTTCAGAAAATCTTCAATACACCAGTTGTCACTTAAAATCATGGAAAGTCACGTGGCGTAATAGTAACCTCTCTCGTCTGTTAGACGAGAGAGGTGACACTGAGGTCGACAGTTCAATTCCTCATGACAGCAAGTTTTTTTTTCAATTTGAAAAAATAAAACTACCACTAAGTAAAATCAAACTATCTTTGAATAGAGTTAATATAAATAGGAAATAGTGATTGTTTTTTATCGTATCGTTAAATAAAAAAACATCAAAAGTAAGATATCTCTATAGGTATTTGAAAACTACGGTCGACGAAAAAGTTTTTTAACAAACTCTTGAATTAAAATGGCGATTAACAATCTCGAACATTATCTCGCTTGTTAATCGCCCTTATTAATACACTTGTTCGTTAAATAACCATTAATGCGCTAAAAATGGGCCTAGACTGTAAATGAGAAATATCAATTTTTCCAAATTGAAATCCAGTTTTTTTTTCTTCATGACTCAGTTCCAATATAAAATTGAGCATATAGTGCTCACTTCCTTATACCCAAACTCATAATTTCGGAGATATTACATATTAATTTCCTGAAATTTTAATTTTTCGATTAAGCTCTGCACATCGAACAACAAATTAATTTAATGTAAAAATCAAGAATTCATTAATTTATTAGTTATTTATGGTCAATGTAATTAAGTTTTCCCATTTGCATGCATCATTTTTACATTTGTCTGTATGTACAGTTTACTAAAAGACATCAAAGTTTCAGTCAGTTAATACGCCCTACTTTTCATAATATGATTCCGTCATGAGAAGAAAAAATGGGGTATCCATTTGAAATGACATTTTCAATATTTCTCATTCAATTTCTGAAGTAAATTTCAAAAGTTGATTAATCGGTGTATATCCTGGCTAATATTTTTGTATCCTTTTTTTACATACCTGTACTAACAAATGGAAAGCTTATTATTTATTGTATTACTCTTTTGAAAAATTCAAAAACAATAATCCGTAAATTCTTCAATGGATGTGTTTTTATGATGAGTGATCCGTTCAATATTCATGATTCAGTCGCAGCACATCACTTAAAATTGTAATTCACATGAAAATGGCATTTGCTGGATAGGCGCCATTTATAACTTTTTCTAGAAGAACTCGAATAATTCGAAAACGGTTCAGTTTAGGTATAGGATTTATGATGCATACACTTGAATCAGAAAAATGTGAGTGAGTGACTAAAAAATGTTGTAAAATACAGGGTTTCTCATTAAAAATAACTACCGAATAAACCGGAAGTGTCCTGATAAATAAAATATTTTTGTTGTTGTTATAAAAAAAACAAAATTGCTGCTCCAAGATGAAGGACGAGATTTGTGATAATGGTCCGATTCCATTCAAAATTGGTCTATGAGTTTTCGGAGTCAGAGTTTATGATTTTTTAATCAAAATTCTTGAATTCAAAATGGCGGCTCCAAGATGGCGGACGAGATTTGTGATTATGGTCAGATTCGATTCAAAATTGGTATGTGAGGTTTTTTTAGGTTGTAGTTATATTTCGAATTTTCTGTCAAAATTCATAAATTAAAGACGGCGGCTCCAAGATGTCATTATGGTCTGATTCGATTCAAAATTAGTGTGTGAGGGTTTTCGGGGTCAGAGATTATGAATATTTCGTAAAAATTTATGAATTCAAGATGGCGGCCCAAGATGATGGACGAGTATTGTGATTATGGTCAGATTCGATAAAAAATTGGTATGGTTTTCGCGGTCGTACATTCCGATTTTTTAGTAAAAAAAAATTGTTTAAAAAACTAAAGAACAAGCTTTACTTCCCATGGACTAAAAAGTAAAAAATAATTGACAATTTAATTTCTCAAATGTAAAAAAAGCGTGGGATGCTTGATAAAGTTCTCTTGGGCTCTTGAACGCTCTGTATTGTTAAATCAAACTGAAAAATATGAGAATATAGATGGAAAGCACCCAAGCTTTTTTTACATTTGAGAAATTAAATTGTCAATTATTTTTTACTTTTAAGTCCATGGGATGTAAAGCGTGTGTTCTTTAGTTTTTTTAAACTTTTATTTATTTTTTTCTTGTGTAACTGGCTGTTTTTGGCCTTAGCTTTTTCAGCAATACCTATGTAATGAAATCGGAAATTTGTAATTTGATGTTTCCTGTTTTCAACAGTGATCACAGTTAAGTACTTTTAGTACCACTCATTTTCCTTAAGGTTTTATTCTTATAAATGCATTGGCATCCAGTCGAGATGATCATTCAATAGGTTGCTATTCAAAAATCGTCTAATTGCTAACAACACTATTTTTAAATGGTAGTTAAAGTAACTGTACTTCAATATTTCATGAATACTGTCTTGGGATTATTCGTTGATAAGTAAGACCCACACCGTCCTTATATTGCACCTAGTCGGTTTCTCGTGAAGAAGCATCAGACAGACGAAAAATTAATTTTAACAATTTTGATATGCAACAATTGTATGAGGATAAGAGATTCATTAAAATGTTTCAAATAGATGATAACATAGCTTGAAACTAGGCTAGGTGGCAAATGGTTCAATCTGAATTATACTTTTTGTTCATTATGAGACCAAACAAAGATCGCATCTTTTAATTATTTAGATTAGCCCGAGGAATCAAAAATATGTGTAAAATAGAAATCAGCAAATTACTTTGTTATTGCAATCAATCGAACTAGCAATAATAAAGTGAGTATATAATTTATTATAGCTTCACCTGTTTTTTAGTGAGGGCACAATTTTTGTAGGCTATTCTGTAAAAAATTAATTTATGTAATATTAAAGTTATTATTATTTTTTTCTGATTGCCTAATTTTGTTTCAACGAAGACTTGTTTACCAAAAAATCAGGGGTTGAACCAAAAAAAAATTGTATTAAAAAAAAAAAATTTTGCTATTGTTTCGGAAAGTATAAGATTTATCAAGAAACAATTTCAACAACGAGAAGGAAAATTCAATTCTCCACAAGAAATATACTAAGTAATTTCTCACAAAATGCGCTCGTTTTTTCAGAAAACCTGATTGTATTCCGATATCAAATTTCAGGCTCGCTTTAATCCGCCACTGCCATTTCCGGCAGTATAGTAGAAGGAAAAGAAAAAGTGTGTATCGTTCCTGAAGACTTATATACTTCCTCATGCAAATATAATATGTGAGTATCTGAGTACCCAAATTGTGTTTTATCCCACTTCACATAACCCTTCTACGATATATAAGGAGAATCCGAAAGTCACGGATATTTTAGTTGATATGAAATATTTATACTGAAGCAGGAATCAGTACCTTCTCTGGACCATATCACGATGAAATGCGCTCGTTTTCTCAGAAAACGTGATTGAACGCCGACATCAAATTTCAGGTTCACGCTTAGCCGCCGATGGAAATTCTGGCGGAGCCGAATATTTGATTGGTCATAACTCTGCTAAAAATGATCGGAGAAGGAAAAGGAAAAGTTCATATCGTTCCTGAAGACTCCTACCTTCTCATGCAAATATAATATGCAAGTATGTGAGTACCTAAAATGTGTTTTGTCGCACTTAACGGAGATGTTTGCGGATGATCCGAATAAAACTGCAAAGGCTCGTTTTGGAAATCCATATAATTGAAAAAAATTATTCTGCCATTGCTAGACGAAAAGGTGAAGAATATATTTCTCAGACAGGGAAACTTATACTGGAAAAGAAAATAAAAATAGGTTTGCTGTGTAAAGAAAAGTGTAGGTTAAAATGTTCTGAAAAGTTTGACGAACAGAACAGAAAGGCAATTTAAAAAAAAATATTATGCACTTGACGTAAACTCAAAAAATTCTTTGTTGTTTAGAAGTATTAACATTCATCCTGTTAAGAGATATTGAGGCTCGTGCAAAAGAAGGGAAAAGTTTTACTGTACTTATTCAGTTGTTTTAAAAAACAGAGGTGAATATGCCGAGATGCGATGTGTTCCCTTTATCAGTTTGGCCGATATGAGGGGCCGTCACGGAAATCGGCCCCATAAGATTAACGAAGAAGTTGTAACATACATCACTAACCACATCAAAATATAACCTGGGGAATAATCACACTGCTCACGCAACAAAAATTGACATACAAAGTATTTGTCTCCCATTCCTAATATGAGTGTGGTGCACAAAATGCATCTTCAAAAATGTGAAGAAATGTGAAGAAAATAATTTTGATGATTCCTTCAGAGTTAAACTTTCGTCGTATATGCTTATATATTTTCAAATGAATTTAATTTATCATTTGGCCAGCCACGAAGCGATTCATGCAGCACCTGTGATTCTGGTCGAAACACCGAAATTCATACTGAAAATTAATTACCTATTTGGAATAAAAAACGCAATGCTATAATGAAAAATGTTATCTTAGAGATAATGAAAAATTGGTCAATCACGAAGTAGTTACATTTTCAATCAGATTTATGTGAGTAAATGATAATAACCAGTTAAACGATGAAACAGCAACAGCTAAAGGATGTGAATTAGACGTGACATTTAATTGAATCGCCGTTACGTTCTAAAGATGTAATATTACTATCGAAATTCGAACACGTGCAAATTTCAGTGCAAAGTTAATGTTTTCTGAAAAATGTCGTTAATTGACAGCTTTTTTGCTCTAGAGCGACAAAATTAAGAAAACGTTCGCTCATTCAGATGTTTCAGATTTACTGGCGTGTATATTATGAATAACATGTAACTTTTGTAATAGCCTAGTGATTAGAGATTCTGCCCTTCAGTGTTCCGCAGGGTTTAAGTTTATCACCACACTTGTACTTTCTAAATACGTATGACTTTCTTCAGTGCGAGAGAAAGGACATGGGCACTGCGGTATATGCAGATGATATCGCTATTTTTGCCCATTCCTTCTCGAGCGTTGCTGCCCAATATAGGATCCAAGTTCACTTGGATAGGTAGGTCATACCCTATTTGGCGGAGAACACCAACTCCACTAAAAAGTATACATACTCAAAGCTTTATAGGAAGTTGATGATCAACGACGAAGCTGTTGAAAACGTGAACACTGCGAGGTACCTGGGAGTACAGCTGGACAAGCGTCTGAATTTCGGTAGGTATATAACCTTAGCTATTCAGAGGGCTGGAGCAGCGCTAAAGCGCACCTATGCTCTGATAGCTAGAGGCAATGACATACGCTTGTCCAGTGTTTTGTAGCCTGAAAACCACCCCACTTATGCGGTTGGATAGGATGCAAAACAAGGTACTCCGTATTATTACTAATAGTAGGGATACCTTCGTTTGGAAACTTTAAGGGAGCTTGCTGGCGTCGACTCAGTTCCGACATACATAAAGAACATGTTTTACAAGTTCTATAAGTACTTCATCCATAACAGTCCTCTCATCAACGACATTACCAAGCTCTGGGTATACGATAATGAGCTTCGCAAGCACGGCGGGCTCATATATCAGGCGCTGGATATCTTACAGGAGCGACGTGATGAACCGGTTCCGTAGGGAACCAAGACGAAAGGTATAACCTAAAACGCGAAGTACCTTGACCCAGTTTTTTGCCTCAGCCTTTTCCGGGATTTATCATCGAAACAATCAGCCTCATAAACTTACTGCAAGCAATTATTTACATTGAATGCCATGAACTACACGCATAAGCTATGCAGGAGGCATTTCATAAAATGTCCGGTCATTCCGTTGATATCAGCGGGGCCGGGCATCAGCGCCCCTCTCTTGGGGGTTTCTGTGTCCGACTTGGCCCATTCTCCCCTGACCCCCCTGGGTTGAGAAGCATGGGATATAATATGTGTCATGTTGTGAATTGTGAAATGTAATTGTTGAACTATGTAATAAAACCCATATTTATTTATTTAGATTCTGCCCTTCACGCCGGTGACCAGGGTTCAAATCTTCGACAAACAATTTTTTTATGTGTTATGTTATTGTATTGCCAGTAATTTGGATGCCAACTTTGGCTATATCTATTAAAAATTGTCAGAATTGTCTAGTAATTAATGAATGAAATAGATATTATTATAAGGTAATAATGTAAACAATGAAGTATCAGTGTTTTTTTGTATCAGATCTGTGTTTGTCGAAAAAATATTGTGTGTAATTTGAGCACAAATTGTAATTGCCGCTCTCCAAATATTACCGCGCTCCGCTTCGTGTCGCGCCTTATTAACTCTATTTGTCGAGCGGCAATCTCTCAGTTTCTGCTCTAAATACACAAATAGCTATTTTCTACGATAGTGCGTAAATTGGGCTTTCAAGCACTGTTGATAGTGCGTAAAGTAATACTTCTTCGCAGCGTAAAAAAATCACCTGTCCGTAAAATCGTCAATTATGCGTAAGGGAAGTTTTTACACACTGTTCATACATTTATGCATTTTTGAGAAAAATTGCAACAATTTGGCAATATAATAACTGTCGAAGGAAAAATTTTGTATGACACACTTTCGTAATAGTATATTAAGTATCAAGTATAACCGCGTAGCGGTGAGTGCAGTAATTACATGAGTGCGTGATTGCTTTACAACACTCAATACGTACTATACTTTTTCTACGAATCTTTATATAAGAGTCGTACTGGGTTAACGTATAGTTAATGGTTTGATTTCCACAACAACATACTAAATCTAAGAAAATACAAATTAAACTACTATATAGTATACAAATATGACTTTAAGAAATCAAATTTGTATGTAACTAAATAATCAGGAGTTATTTATTACTATCAGTAGTATAGTAAAATTTGAAACCTGTTAATTTTTTTTATAACGAAACCTACCCCTTCTTTATGAAGGAAATATTGAGAATTAAGAAAAAGAAGACAAAATCAGAATATTCTCTACTCTACAGCAGAAGCAGCCTGAAGAACAATTTCCTGTGGCGTTGCGCTCATTTCACTATCGGAGTTGCTCATATTTTTAGACATACAAAGAATACTAGTAAATTGAAGATCGGTTTATAGTTTATAAAGTATCGATTTGAACTTCAAATCTCAAAAAATTACACGATTTGAGTGGTTCAAGTCTATATTGATTGTTAGGTTATACTAGGCATCATGACGCACAGTTGTGCGTTTTTATTCTTTACGCACAGTTGTGCGTAGGAATGGATTTACTTATAGAGTGAACTGTTCGTAAAACAATGTTTACCCAGATAGCACTGGACGTTCCGAGGATGTCCATTCCCAATTAGGTCCGAACGTCCCAGAACCTAATATGGACATCCTGGGGACGTACGACTCGGTTTTGATTTAATTTTCCGTCATAAATTTCATACATTTTCCACTGAGCTTATTTAACTCAGTGAGTTTTTCCAGTTGTCACTAGTATTAGATGAATAATAGTCGTTATATCCTTATCAATTTTGCATGGTTATTCTGTTCGCGCTAGGTTAGTCAGGTCAGGTTAGGTTTGCTAGTAATTCACGCATTTTCAACTCAATTTGCCTCATTCTTATCTTTTCCTTTAAACTTCCCGCCATTGCAATGACCAATCACAGAGCGCTTATTGCTTTATTGTCGTCCATATTTCAGTGAGTTCACACTGTTCACAGAGTCTCGAGTCGTTGGGATGGCGACTTAAATCACACTCTTGATAGTTCATCATTTCTCAAATAATTCTCCAATTATTTTTTTCAAAAATAGACTTCTATTTCAAACCTGTGACTGAGTGCATCTTGAAGTCTGTGATTTGTGCCATTTGTGGTCCTGTGTTGTGTCTTATCTTTTGCCTTGTGCTTTCCTAACCTAACTTATAAACATAATTTCTGGTCGTGGTGGAATTTGAAGTTATTTTTACAATTAAAAGTATACAATGATCTGAGAAATTATAATATCACGTATTTATTGCTGTTGTGAGCCGTGACTTCTATACTGTTCTATAGGTATTATGTTTTGTATTTGATGTATATGTTTGTGTCAGAATTTGAAATCATTCATAAATGTTTTTTCGAAAATCACTTTCCATCATTATCCTTTTCACATTTTCTAGTTGATATGTCACTTTCTATTGACTAACCCATGGTTTATAGAAAATCTTGGAAATTGATATCCTAAAAACATCCTTAGGATGTCCAAGGGACGTTCATGGAAGACCTTACAGGGACATATAATGGACGTCCCCAGAACGTTCCAATTTGTAACATCGGATGTCCTCAGGACATCCTAAGGACGTCTTCGGGACGTCTTGAATGTCTTAGATTTATGTCCTGTGGACGTACTGAGGACGTCTTTGTGTTATCTGGGTACTAACATAGGAGTAGAAAAAGGTCTTTTATGTATTCGTGTCTGTTTGTTGAACTCGGCTGCGCTCCATTCAAAAAACTTCACGCTCATACAAAAAAGTCTTACTTTACGAACTTGTACCATAAATAGATATTTTGACACGTCAGTGCGGTAGACGAGGGCGAAACCGCTGAGGAAATTGGCCACACTAATTCCCAAAAATCGTAAGTGATGCCTCCAATATTCAAGTAATTCCCGAGTAATACCCCCAAGTAATGCCAGTAATGTCCGTCAGAAAAGTGATAAAAATATAAAATCGTGTCTTAATGTTAGGTTTGTACAATTCTGAAGACCTTTTTTTTTGTGTCACTGAACAATTCTGATTCAATTCTGATTTCCGCCACTGCTCTCTAATTTTTCGGACAATTCGTGTAATTTCCAATTCCCATGTTTTAACGACCTTTTTTTTGCCCCTCAACGATTATTATGGTGCAGTAATTGTTCTCTCACTTCCGAATAATTTCTTTAATGCTCGAGCGAGGGGGAAACCGCTGGGGATTTTTGTCTTGGGTATTAGTGGCATTACTCGGGTATCAGCTGGGAATTAGTGGAATTACTCGGGTATTAGTTGGGAAATATTGATATTACTCAGGTATCAGTTGAGAGTTAGTGGCGTTACTTGAAAATTATTGGGCATTACAGCTATTAAATTACTTGGGGATTATCGGTAAAGAGAAAAAAAGGTCATCAAAACATGGGAATTGAAAAATTGCTACCTATTTTCTTCGTTGTGGAAGAGAGAGGTGGCAAGGTTGTTTATTCGGTTCAGTGCCTGGCTAAATGGGGTGGGTGATGAATCGATGAAATGAAATTCGACAATCAGGTACGAGTGTGCATTGCGCCTAACAACCGGTATTCGGTACTGGTAGTCGTTCTCGATGCACAAAACACTGTGTATGTGTTCTGTGAATCGGTGGTCGAGCTGTATGCTGCCGTTGTTGGAATATTAGACAGACTTCAACTCTAAATTGTAAACAGTATGAAATAACGGTTATGTTATACGAACACAAGTTAATAATTATGAAATGATCAACAGGAGTTGTACTGATACCTGTTGTATGATCGACCATACAATAAATGCACACGATTCTGTAATGTTATGAAACCTGGCCAATACAAACGATAAGCGAATATCTAGTTCATGCAAGGCAAGCGTCAACAATTAACTAAACTAATAGACAGCTAATAGCAAAGGCGTTAAATGCTAGGCTTATCTGAGTGGTGCAGCAGTCCTACCGCTCCTTGGTTGTTGTACCTCTAACGCATGCAGGGTTCTGGTGACAGTCAGGGAAGGTGGGACTTCTTCAGTACTATGGACTTAGGGTTCCAGAAGTAGGGCTCCAGAGATAGGGCTCCACGGGTAGGACTCCAGAGGTATGGGCCCCAGATAACAGGTGATGGCAGGTCTCTATGATATTTCCTTGATGGGGTTTACCCGTTGGAAGGATGGATCGTGGAATACGAGATTGGAAGTGCTGTTCCACGAAGGGAATGAAGATACTAAAAGAAGGCCTGAAAGGGTTTTGAGATATAAGAGTTGACGTGATCTCATTTAATGATATCCCAGGTTAGTAAATATAAGGAGCAATTCCAAGAAGAACGAATGGTTAATAAATCGAACTGAAAGACGATGAGAAACTGAGACAAACCTTGGTTGGGGGGTGGCCTTCAAGTGTTTTCGAATTTGCCGGGAGAAATTTATGCAGAATGAACAAATCCACAACGGTGTATTGCTCTGTATTCAAAAGCTACTTCTATTCTACTTGAAATTTCTATATAAACTGGAAAAAATCCGCAAAGTGCGATCATGAGCCAACACACATGGACCTCAAACGACCTTTCCAGTGGAAAATCTACGGCAAAATGCCCGAGGAAGGAAGGAAGCTCAACTTCTGTCAATCTTGTCATTGTCAATCTTGTCATTGTCAACCTTGTCATTATCAGCCCTTCTGACAGATGATTAATTTATTGGTGGGTCCATGGAATCTGACAGATGGCATATTTACTTTTCAGTTCAAGGATTTTGATCTGATACAATTTAATGGAATGACATGAAAAAATACCGGAAGAGATCCAGAAAATAACGGTGGATGACCGCTACCCTTGCTCGAACAGACTTGGCACGTAGAATATACCCTTACGGTAAGTCTGCAATTGCGGTGTTTAGTCAGACTATTCTGAATAGTGTTATACAGGGAGATTCACTGATGAAAGCATAGAGTAATTTGGAATAGCAGGGAAACAGCAAAACACAAGATTCAGAAAAGCGGGAAGGGAATCGTTAACCGGCCGCAGTGAACCCCGATAACCCAGAGATGGCGTTACATAGATACAGGGTGATTCTAGCAACAATTACTAATACAGGCTTTCTTTATTTTTCCGGCCTTGCAGTATGGCAATTTTTTGGATTCAGAACTTCTGAATTTGAACAGTGGCTCAATAGTATCAATAAAATATTGAATTATTTCTTGTTTTTGTTCTTGAATGGATCATAAGATAATAATAATTAAAGTGCCGTAATGAATGATCTAATTGGATAATACTTGCAGCAATTTGAAATGTAACAAAATGTCTGAAAAATTAGAGGACAGTAGCGGAAATCCGAATTGTGCAATAAAGAAAAGGTCATCCTACGACTTGTACTTGACAACAAATCTAACATTATGACACGATTTTATATTTTTATTACTTTTCTGATAGGCATTACTGGCATTACTTAGTGGGTATTACTTGGGAATTACTGGGTATCACTCAGGAATTACTTAGGTATTACAGGCATTACTTACGATTTTTGGAAATTATTGTACACAATATTCTCAGCGGTTTCCCACTCCTGCTCGAGTAATTCCTCCCTTTCCCGTGTAATGCCAAATAATTCATAACTAATTCCTCTAATGCCCGACTAATACACCAGTATTACCTGTAATACCCGATAATTCTCAAGCAGTGCCTCTAATTCTCAAATAATACCCGAGTAATGCCTCTAATTCCAAACTAATACCCGAGTATAATGCCACTAATTCCCAAGACATGTACATCAAAATTCCCCAGCGGTTTCCCCCTCGGTGGTAGACTAGTATTCTTATAAAATTAAATGAAAGTGAGCTTTGTTCTCGATGAAATTCAGGGAAAATTGTTATTCTGATTCAAAAACTTCCTAATGTTATCATGAATGGAAGTAATAAAATTTGATTATCTTTCCACTGCTGAAAACAAATTTCAATATAATTCATGAAGTTAAATGACCATCCGCATTACGATATTATGAAGGGACATTAGATATCGTTCATTTGAAAGATACTAATGATACTCAAATCTGATTCTGATTATCAAATTTAGTTTGCCTACTCGACGAAGGAATAGTTTCTAGCATATATCGACGCAATGATAACCAAACAGGGAAAATTGTTAATTTAATTAAAAAAATTCCTAATGGAAGTAAAAAAAAATTATAGTCTTCTCACAGCAAGTTTCAATAAAATTTATGGAGCTAAATGACTATCCGCATTACATTATTATGATGGGCCATTAGATATCGTTCATTCGCAAGATAATAATTCTGATTACCACATTTCGTTTGCCTACTCGACGAAGGAATAGTTTCTAGTAGATATCGAAAATGACAACCAAATTTCGAGAATTGCTATTCAGCGGAGATATAACTTCCGAAGGTAAGGATTTTGAAAAATTTATATGTGAATTTCTATATCTCTGGATCGGGTGAGTGTTCTACAGGTATCCCCTTTCTTGCTGGAATAAAGAATTCGTTGAATTGTCTGTTATGTTTATTTGGCTTAAGAAAATGGGACCTTTATTATTATTTTTATTATTTTTCCAAGGATGATGGCCTTCTGCATTCGTCCGGCTCAGATTTCTGCTATGTTACGGCAAGCTGGTATGATTTTTAAGTTCGAGAGCAGTGTGTCCATCATTCCACCAAGGACCCCTATAATCAGAACCACCATTTTAACAGAATAGTTAGGGTAGAGCCTGCGGAGTTCAAAGAGTAAGTCTCGATATTTAGTCCGTTTCTCCTCCTCTTTTCGGACGATGTTGGTTTCACCAGAAGCCGAAAACTCCATGACGAAAATCGTCTTACTCTGATGGTCGAGGAGGACTACATCAGGCTTATTGGCTTGTATTTGCCTGAGGGTGGGGAATGAGTAGTTCCAATATGTTCGTCACTTCTCATTCTCCACAACGGACTCAATATCCCCCGGAGCATAAGGCAACACCAGTGTCTTGTCTATATCGTACGAGTGTCGTAGATGGTAGTACAACACTCGTAGAGCTGCGTTATACCTGTGGATATATGCCGAGACCGCATATGCTGGACATGCTGACAACAAATGCATAAGGGTCTCAGGCGCCCCACGACACGCTTTGCATCAAGTGTCGGGATCTCTATACCCATCACGCGGCTACGGTAGACCAGGGTGTTGAAGATACCATCCTGGCAAGCCATTATGAATCCCTCGGTCTCCGACTTCAGCTCACTTGACCTGAGGAAAGCAAAGGTTAAGTTTTTGGATAAGCCAAGGTCTTCAATGTTCTTGAAGAAGACCCCATGCATTGGCTTATCCTTGTGCAGCTGCAGGAGGACCTCAGTCTCCGCAGCTTTGATGTGAGCTTTTTGCTGAACGGGTTCCAACTCGGTGACAGAGTTTGGGTTTGCCCGTTCAGTGTTGAATACGAGACCGAGTTCATCAGCTGCCCGGATTGCTGCCTTGAAAAGAAAGGCTCCAATCCCTGTTTTTTCATGATCGCGGACCATGCAGAGAAGGGGATCTGAACTCCTGATGACTTTACAGGCGCCATCCAGCACCATTCTGTTATGTAGATACTCCAAACTCAAAAGTCCCCGCGGCCTCCCTGTTGTCTGGGGAAGTATAACCGTGGAACGGACGATTTAGGATGCAAACTCCTATGAAGATGCATCATTTTTCGAGTTTTAATGTCGAGTTGTCGCAGCTCTTCTTGAGTCCATTTCACTACTCCAAAAGAGTAGAGTAGAATCGGAACGGCAAGCATATTAGTCGCAGCAACTTTGTTCTTCCCCGACAGTTCTGATGACCAGATCTGTCGGAGTTTTTGCTGATACTTGTTTTTTACTGTGTTTGCCTTTTGGGAGCGGCGTTTCTCCACTCCCAAGCAGGTATACGTCTCTCCGGCATCAAGATGATGTAGGATGCTTCCGTCTACGAGCTGAACATCCTCTCCGTATCCCTCGCATCGTTATCTTTTGAGACGAACCGTGGCACATTTGTCAATCCCGAACTCCATTCCGATAGCACGCGTGTACTTTTGCAACACCCTTAAGGACTGATGTCGGTCCCTTTCTCCAGAGACATACAGTTTGAGGTCATCCATATAAAATAAATGAGTGACCTTATGCCTCCGGTTGTTGGGGGTGCCGCAGTTGTATCCACGGGTTATCCTGAGTGCAACGGACAATGGCAATAGTGAGATGCAGAAGAGAAGAGGGCTGAGGGAGTGTCCCTGAAATACGCCCCTTCTGAAGATTACCTGCTCTGTTTGGACTCTGACTTGACCAGATCTTATGGTGAAGCGAGTCCTCCAGAGTGGCATCAGTTGTTCAATGCATCTCATTATTTGATCGGGCACCGCAAGGCATCTGAACAAATGCATAATTAGCTCATGCGATGTCGAATCAAATGCCTTGCGGTAATCAATCCAGGCCATCGAAAGGTTCCGCTTATACTATACTATATTATTATTAATAATATCATTATTATTGTCATCACTTTGGTGATATTTCTCCAGTAGCATGTACTGTTGTTGTTCCTTCTATAGCAGTTTTCTATGGATTCATGGCAAACATAAAGACCTACCAATTATTGGAGATTGTGTTACAAAGGCAGGTCTATACAACCATCATGGCAAAATGAAGTGTGTAAAAAAGGTAAAAAAAGGATCCAGATTCTGAACCTCCCATCAACATATTCATTTTTCCTCAGGCTGATCTAGAGGCAGTTGTGAGTGGAGGAGAAACATCTCTCCTTCTCCCTGCTCTGTATGGGTTTTTGGTAAACAAATTTCGACATAGACCTTCATAAAATTTGCGTCTAACATCGGCCATTCAACTTATTCAAAGTCTACCTCCAAGTAGAAGCGTGGTTCAAGATACTGTACAGTTCTGGTAGATGAAGAACGGATATAGTCTCTGGCCCATCACCACCTTCAAGCACCTGACAACCTGTTACTAGTACCTTCAGTGTGCCTAGAGCCCACGTCGTGGTTGCAGATGAAAGAGCTAAACAATGCTTAATTCACTGTGTTCTTAAAAAAAAATGCAACTACTTATTCATTCTACAGTGCGGCTTTCAATAGTCCCCCCCCGTTAACTTTTGAACGGTTTGACGTAGAAACATGAATAAAAAACTTTTTCGAGGGTTTCACCAATACTACTTTCTGAAATAAAAAATATGGTGATTACCCAATAGGAGGCGCGGGGGGCTCATCAACTCAAAATTTTTAAATGGCACGGGGAATCAAGTGGCACATCGTCGAGAAGGGAATTCCATTCTCATTACAACCATCATTAGATGGTTGTGAAGAGAATTGAATTCTCACACTAAGGTAAAAAACGATTAAAATTTTGCATTTTGCATTTAGACATCACTGTATGTTATGAATCGTTCACAATGTACTTCTCATTAGTGTCGCTTTGACGTACAAAATGTGAAGAAAATAACGAAACACAATAACATTAACTTTGATTTCATTTCGATTTTGTCGGTATGGAAGGAATTATAGTCTAGTTCCTAGATTGACATGGCTTCACCCAGATTATCCGGATCACTTTTGATATCAATAAATAACTACAATTTGGTTCGTCTAGACCGACCAACACGGTGTAGCCTTCTTCCTCAAATCAAAATTCAAGTTCAGAAATGTTATACAGTGTGTCCCACTTTGAGCAGCCACACCCTCGTATTTTCTTGACAGTGAAATGATTTCAAAATTTGTTTTTTATTACGTATCGTACTCAGAAATATCTACCTTCATGTTTATTAAATATTCGTGTATCCATTTTCCATGGCTACCTACGACCAATTGAAAAGTGAAAAATTGGGAAAAACATATTAGGCGTTTTTTTATCGCAAAAATAACACCAGATTCTGTTTGAGAACACCCTAAAACCCCGAAATCTCAGTGCTAATTCATCAAAATATACAGGTTGTGTCATCTGTAACTAACAACATTTTTTATTTGTTATTCATCCGTAATGTTTGGTTGATTTCGATTTTTATTTCCTTAGTCATGAAGAACCTAAACATGTTTAAAGAATGCTGTAGGGAATATTCGAATATTACTTTTTCATGGCTACCTACGAGCAAATTGAAAAGTTAAAAATTGGGAAAAACATAGTAGGGATTTTTTTATTGCAAAAATAACACTAAATTCTGTAAAATATCTAGAACGTAATGTTGATATTTGGAATTTAAGTTATCCATTCATCAGCTTATTAATGTTTTTGATGTTCTTTTATATATATGTAAACAGAATGTTTTGTCACTCTTGTCACTTAAGCAAATCTGAATAAAACTGTCATCAACTTCATTGCATATTTTACTGATATTGTAAAACATAATTCATGAATAAAAAAAATATATAGGGTGTCACGCTTATTCATCCGTAGCGTTTAGTTGATTTAAAAAATTCTTCTCCAGTCGTAAAGTACCCAAAAACGTTCAGTATATCACTTTTTCATGGTTAGATATGATCAGTTGAAAATTGAAACGTTAGGGAAGACATAATAAGATTGCTTTATCTACGAGCTAACACCAAATTCTCGTTCAGAACACGCTCAACAAGATTTATTAATAGATGTTACCATTTATACGATGATATCGTGTTCAATTTCCTGATCCGGGCAACGGAATCTGGGGGCTTTGCGGTATATTTTCAACTAGGATCTGTTGTCTCGGTGATAAAAGGATGTTTACCCCAAGTTTTCAATTTTCGACTGGTCATATCTAGCCATGGAAGTAAAATATTTCGTTATTTTCCACAGCATCAATTGAATATTTTGGGTACTTTTTGACTGGAGAAGAAATTTTGAGAATCAAATTAACACTACGGATAAATAAAAGTTATGCCAGCTTTATATGGCACCTTGCATATTTTTAGAATAAAGTATAGAGGTGGGGCTCTCAAGGTGTTCTAACCCAGAAACCGCTGTTACTTTTGTGCTTGAAGTATCATTAAAGTGTTTTCCCCATTTTTTCATTCCTCAACTGGTCATAGAAAGCCATGAAACAGTAATATTTAGTTATTTTTTATAGCAATAATCGAACATTTTAGGTAACTGCCTACTTTGTTACTATAGACACAATTTTCAAAATCAACCAAACATTACGGATGAATACAAATTAAAAATGTAAGACACCCGGTATATATTAATGGGATCTGGGGGTTTAGGCATGTTTTGAACCAGAATCTGATATTAGTTTCGAAGTAAAAAATCTTTTAGTATGTTTTTCCCAATTTTTCAATTTTCAACCGGTCATAGCAAGCCATGAAAAAGTAACATTTGGTTATTTTCTATAGCATCAATTGAACACATTAAGGCACTTTGTGACAAGAGAAAAAAATTTCGAAAGCACCCAAATTTACGGATGAATAACAAATAAAAAATGTTGTTAGTTACATATGACACCCTGTATATTTTGATGAATTAGCACTGGGATGTGGGAGTTTTAGGTGTTATTTTCGCGATAAAAAAATGCCTAATATGTTTTCCCAATTTTTCACTTTTCAATTGGTCGTAGGTAGCCATGGAAAATGGATACACGAATATTTCATAAACCTAAGGTAGATATTTCTGAGTACGATACGTAATAAAAAATAAATTTTGAAATCATTTCACTGTCAAGAAAATACGATGGTGTGGCTGCTCAAAGTGGGACACACTGTATGTACTTTGAGTGATACGGGTTTCAAGCAACTTTGGTGAATGGTGATTCATAACTTCTTTATCGCCTATCAGTTCATTCATAAGCTCAATGAGTGTTAGAGAGAATTTATTGACCCGCCAGAAAAAGTTTCTTTCTCCCACTCATTGATGGGCTTATAGATAAAATGATAGGCGATATATCCGTAGTCTTTGGAGATAACAACATCAAACTTGGTATTCTTGAATTCCTTTTGATCATCGCTAACCGATCGTGTAATGATATAAACGATGTCTTTTTCAAAAAAAGTATCTTCTAAGTCGCTGCGTTTTTTTGAAACACTATGCATTAATGAAACTTTTTGTAATATGTAAAATAAAGAAGTTACGGGGAGGGTGGGCGACGGACTCACTGTATATTATAGAGATTATAAACACTTCAAGTTCAATTTGCCTCTGTTGCTATAAAAATTTATTGGAATCATATAAATTCTATTGATGGCTTAAACACCAGAACTGAAACTTCCAACATGGCAAAACTTCCTCTTCTTAATTTCTAGCGCCTTCCCGAAAACAAACAGTAAAAAAAAACAATACGCTACCTAAACAATCCGTTTGGCACGAACATTTTTTTCTTAAACGTGGCAGGTAACTCGGTAGTAGACCTAAACTGAATTCTCCCAAATAACAAATAATGATATTTATAAGACCTTGAAAAACTGCAAATCAGAAGCATATGGTGTCTATGGGATAAATATTAAAAAGATAAGTATAGTTCGACCTTACTGCGCATAGACGTCATAAGAATAACTATTTGTATTACTAGGGAGGAAAGTGCCACTTTTCCTCCCGCAGGATGTAGTTTACTGCCCGATGCGAAGCGGATTAAACATCCAAGGGAGGAAAAGCCACTTTTCTCCCATGTAATACATTTCATTTTTCCTCCTACCCACTTAATAAACTTTTTTTTGTAATTTTAAAACACATCTCAACCGCTTTTGTCTAAAACGGACCTATACTTGCATGATGCGAAGTATAGTCATGTCCATCTGACAATCTGCGGTGGTGTAATGGATAGCGTCTTGGGCTTGTAATCCGAAGGTCCCAGTACCGATTCAGCCGCCGTATGAGCTGGTCGTGCTTTCGGTCTCGTACAATTTGCGTCGGTGACAATTACTACGTATTGTAGCGAGCAGTGATTTAGGAATTTGAACCTTATTACAACTACCATCCAGTTGTGATAAGTGCAACAAATTTCGGGCACCTCGCCGAAGAGGCCGCCGCAAAGCTCCCCCGCCATGCGAAGTGGCTCGGGGGGAGCAAAACCACCTAGAAAAGTGTTGCATCCATATGCAGGTAGAGCGCGAGCGCCTTCTTCATATTTGTCCGTAGGATCGGGCACCAAAGCTACTTCTGGGAGCGATGCAGAGTCCCGGAATATGAAGAAACGTAAGAAACCGGAGAATACTCCGCCGAAGGCTCCAACAACACCGAAGCCGAAGACCGTGCAAAGTGACACTCCCCTCCCCAGTGATAGTCACACTCAAAACCCTCCCCATGAAATAGACACGTCTGTCCCTCCCAGTGATAAAGACACTTTGTTTCCGTGCATAATCATTTCATCCCCAGAAACCGTGAGTAGTCAGGAAGGGAAATCCCCACCTGACAAAAAGTTAAAGTTTGATGGCGACTCAGGTGAGCACCCCATTGATTCTAAAGGTGGCAAGTCTGCGCCAAGCCAGGTAAGGGGACCTCCCTCCCCAGCGAAGTCTCCTCCACCTCTGGTGGATCGAGTAGCTAGAGTTAGTGGGGGAGATGACGCCCGGGAGGCGGTCCGTACCGAGAAGACACGCAACTCGTCGAGCGCTTGTTCGAATCAGGATTCGCAAGATGAACCAATTACTGAACAGATAATGGCGGAAAACAAAGATAATCATGAACAACACTTCCCCCATCATGAAAAGGAAGATGAATTCGAGGAGGACCTTCAGCCTTCTCCTCACCAATTACAAGCTGATATACACACGGAAATCCAACAAATTCCGCCATGTAAATCACCATCATTAGAAGAAGAATTCAGCCAATCGCAAAGTAGCAACTCAGAAAAGTCCGACTCAGATGAGCATGCGCACAAAACTTCGCCTTCTAATAATGAAGCCGGTTCTGCGGAATCAAATGACGGGGTCATTGAGAGCTTTCAAAGCTGGGCCCGTAAATACTCCCAAGCAAATGAAGGCTGGGATCAGCTATACAATAAGGAAATGCGAAGACAGAGTGAGCTTGAGCTGGATGCCCAAACTTCACAGCTTTTGTTTGACTAGCTTCGGAAACGATTCGTGGAAGATCAAGTCAATACTACGTTAGATAGCACTTGGAGATTGTGGTTGGAATTCCTACAGACTCAACATACAGCACAGAGTGAGTACTCTAATATACAGGGTCAATTTGAAAGCGAGTATGTCCTAAAGTCACGCAAAAGTAAAAATAAAATTCACCACACTTTCCAGTCTGAGGAAAATGTCAGTCAGATTTGAAACACCCAAGAGAACACTTCATCAAATAATGTCTTAACTGTTCAGGCACTTGTACATGCAGCAGAGCCAAAAGTTTCAGATAGTCACACAGTCTCTATAGTAGCGCACCCGTTTCACAACCACTTCCGAGACACTCAGGCAATATGTCATGGATTGAAGAAGTTGAGAGAGAATATCCAACTAAATCAAATAAATCTAAGTCCACAACAAATCAAGAAGATTGGTATAATATAGAAACTGTGGTGAATCCAAAAATCTCAAAATTCACAAGTCGAACGGAAAGTGTGGGGAAAAATCCCAACATAAATATAGAAAGTGTGGTGAACCAAAATATCGTCAGAAACTTGGAAAGTGTAGGTAACGCAAAAGCCATAACTGAAAGTGTGGTGAATGTGGGACTCTGCATGAATCCGAAGGATAAATTAGAAACTGAGGTGAAAGTTGGACTTTGACGAAATCAGCCACAAGAATTCGAAAGGGAGGTGAAAACCGGACATAGCCGAAATTCTGATCAAGAATTGGAAACACAGGTGAAAGCTGGACTTAACCAAAATTTCGCACAAATAATAGAAAGGGAGGTGAAAGTCGGACTTAACCGGAAAAATGAACAAAAATTGGAAACACGGGTGAAAGCTGGACTTAGCCAAAATTTCGCACAAGAAATAGAAAGGGAGGTGAAAGTCGGACCTAACCGGAAAAATGAACAAATTTTGGAAACACAGGTGAAAGCTGGACTTAGCCGAAAATATCCGCAAGAAATCGAAAGGGAGGTGAAAGTCGGACTTAACCGAAATACTGAGCAGAAATTGGAAACACAGGTGAAAGCTGGACTTGGCCGAAATTTCCAAAAAGAAAGCGAAAGAGAGGTGAATGTTGGACATAGCCAAATTACTAGTCGAGAAATGGAAACTGAGGAGAATACCGGACTTTACCAAATGTCAACCCAGAAAAAGGAAGGTGTGGCGAAAGTCGGACTCTGCCAAAATTCCGAGGAAAAATTAGAAGGTGTGGTGAAAGCCAACCTCCTTATGGAAAGTAAAGTGAACTCGGAGCATACAAAATTTCTCGAAAGTGTGGTGAACGCAGGCCAACATATGGAAAGTGAGGGTAAAACCGAACTTGTCCAAAATCACAAAGAAAATCTGGAAAGTGTGGTGAACACCTCAAAAAGTAAACACCTGGCAAACAAGAGGCCAATCTCGAGGAAATACAGCAGGAGAGCAGAATATTCAGCAGGCTAGCCACGCCTACAATCAGGGTGGTAACGCCAAGTCAACCACTCCCTGCAAGTGGAGGGTAACGCCCAACAGCAACCGGCCAAAAGAAGATTACAACACAACCCAGGGACTCCCGAAATCCCGTTTACCCCTCCCAATCAAACACTACAACACAGGCATCCCAGAGAGAGGAATGTCGGTATTCAGGATCTCGCGGGTATAACCGGTAAGATACACACGGTTGGCTCGATGATCAATTTAGCGGAGTTGAGCAGAGCACTTGACGATTTAATCGCCAGGCTCGCTCAGGCTAAAACTCCGTTGGAAAAGGCTGCTACCCTGGAAGTTCTGGGTGATAGTCAACGCTACAACTTTTGAGCAATCTATGAAGGTGTGCATATTCAACGCCAGTTCAGTCAATAATAAGCTTCCGCTTATTATTGACTTTATTGACAGGCATAAGATAGACCTGATATGTGAGACATGGTTCAGGCCGGACCATAGATTTAACCTGAAGGGCTTCACAACCATTAGGGTCGATCGTCCTCGAGCAGTGAGGGGGGGGGGGAGTGGCCATCCTTATCAAGGATGGTATCGCGCATGCGCAGATCCCACCCAGACAAAGTTCAATCGCGGTATATAATCCACCGAATGCTAGGTTCTCCAGTGCTGATTTGGAGAATCTGTGTAACACCGGCCATAAGGTATTGCTGGCGGGGGATTTCAACGCGAAGCGTGCCGAGTGGAGTGGCAAAACACAGCCAAACGCCAACGGTAAGACGCTCTGGGAATATACGCTGGACAATAACGCGGTAATTGTGCACTCTGAAGAGCCAACGCATTATCCCTGGAACGGGACCACTCCGACCATAGTCGACTTGGTGGTGAATAAAAATATCACGAATATGAGCGAACTCAAGGCCATACATGAAATGACTTCGGATCACGATCCAGCAGTATTCCGATTAAAATGTAGGATGGATGTTATTCCTCCAACAGTTAAATACGATTATCGGAATGCGGACTGGAAAGAGTTCCGAAGGCTTTTGAGTGCTAGGACACAGATCAAAGTATGAAATTGAGGAGGTAACCCTTGCTCTTATTGGTAATATTAAGGTCGCTAGAGACCGCGCCGTCAAGAAGACTGTGGTTAGAAGTAACCGGAATATTCTTCCACCTCAAGTTAAGGAGTTGATCACTATGAAAAACTCCCTCCGTAAAAAGTGGCAGCGAACACGTAATCCTGTTCACAAAGATGACCTGATCAGGTTAGGAAGGGAGATTTCGGAGATGATCAATGAAAATAACGACAGAGTGTGGAAGGATAAACTGGAGAAGCTAGATACTCGAGACAATTCTCTGTGGCGGATGACGAAGCGCCTAACTAGATCCGATTCCATCCATGGAGAATGGTAACGATACTTTAGCGACGGACCCTCAGAAGGCTGAATTGTTCGGTGAATACTTCGCGGGCATCCACAAGAGGGCGCCTGACGTTAGTGAGGGACAGAGACAGAAAACTAAGATAACGGAAGACTTTAGAGAGTCCCTGCCCCTCCCTATTGGCCCTCATAGATTCGCCAAAATCATGACGAACTATGAGGAGCTAATGGAAGTCATAAAAAGACTTCCGACGAACAAGGCGCCTGGTTTGGATGTCATTCTGCTTAGGAACTTGCCGCGGAAAACCCTCGTACAGTTCATCCATCTAATCAATGCCATCATAAAATGGGGGTGTTACCCAGATTGTCTGAAGAAGGCACTGGTGATACCCATTCTAAAACCTGGTAAGGATGGCCATAAGCTTGATAGCTACCGCCCGATCTCGCTCTTGAGCGTGATTGCCAAAGTGGTTGAGAAGATCCTCTTGAGACGACTGTTGAGTCTCGAGGAGAAACTCAAAATGATCCCCGATGTGCAATTCGGATTCAGAAAGAATCATAGTACAACATCTCAGGTTGTCAGAATTGTACACGGGGTGAAAGAGGCAGCTCATCGTGGACTCAACACGGTCATGGTCCTGCTGGACATGAAGAAAGCTTTTGACTCAGTATGGGGTTGAAGGTCTTATCTCCAAAATGCTGTTGGCAGGCATGCCTTCATATATGGTAAGATTGGTTAACTCCTACCTTGTTGGGAGGACTTTTATGGTAAGAGTAAATAATACTCGCTCCGCAGAGTTTCCGATCGAAGCAGGTGTCCCGCAAGGTTCAAGTTTGTCGCCACACTTGTACTCGCTAAATACGTATGACTTTCCTCAGTGCGAGAGACCGGATATGGGCACGGCGGTATACGCCGATGATACCGCCATTTTCGCCCATTCCTTCTCGAGCGTCGCTGCCCAGTATAGGATCCAAGTTCACTTGGATAGGAAGGTCATACCCTATTTGGCCGAGAACAAGATCGTGGTGAACCCGGCGAAGTCAGAGACCATCAACTTCACTAAGAAGTATACTTACTCGAAATTATACAGGAAGTTGGTGATCAATGGCCAAGCTGTGGAGAACGTGAACACTGCGAGATACCTGGGAGTACAGCTGGACAAGCGTATGAATTTCGGCAGACATATAACACTGGCTGTACAGAGGGCGGGTGGTGCACTTAAGCGCACCTACCCTCTGATAGCCAGAAGCTCCAAACTAAGCCTCGATAACAAGTTATTGTTGTACAAACAAATTATCAGGCCATCAATGACATACGCTTGTCCGGTGTTTTGCAGCCTAAAAATGACCCCTCTCATGAGGTTGGATAGGATGCAAAATAAAGTACTCCGTATCATAACCAACAGCCGAAGATACGTTCGATTGGAGACTCTTAGGGAGCTTGCTGGCGTCGACTCGATCCCGACATATATTAGAAACTTGTCGTACAAGTTCTATAAATACTACATCGATAAAAGTCCCCTCACCAAGGACATTACAAAGCTCAGAGTGTTCGATAATGAGCCCTGCAAGCACGGCGGGCTCATCTATCAAGCGTTGGATATCTTCCAAGAACGAAGGGAGGAACCGGTTCCTTAGGGAACCAAGACGAAAGGAATACCTAAAACGCAAAGTACCTTGACCCGGTTTTTTGCCTCAGCTTTTTCCGGGATTGACATCGAAATAACCAGCCTCAAAAACAACTGCTAGCAATTATTTACAATGAATAAAATCTAACAACACGCATTAGCTATGCAGGAGGCGTGTATCTTACAGAATATCACCGCAGATAATGAAATGTCTGGCCCCACGTTACCACCAGCGTGGCCGGGCAACGGCACCCTATCTTTTGGGGGTTCTAAGTTCGGTTTGGCAGGGCGCTCTCCCGTTCTCCTGAACGAGGGCGGGAGAGTTGCTACTTCTGCGCCCGTCTGTACATCCCTTCTCCTCCCCACTGGGTTGAAGAATATGTACAGTATGAAATGTCATGTCATTATCTGTGAATTGTATTGACCAACTATGTAAAATAAACCCCTATTTATTTATTTATTTATTTATTTATCCGAAGGTCCCAGGTTCAACTCCCGGCAATTGTTACTTTTTTTTGAAGAACATTATTTACTTTTTTCTTGTTAGTGATTTGAATTATTGGGCATTTAGATAGCTTATATATTTCGGATTGCTATTGAGTGATTTTCTCATAAGTAATGTTATGATTATATTTGAATGAAGTGTCGTTTTTTTTCTAAGAGCTGCGCTTGTAGAAAAAATAATATGTGTATTTCGAGCACAAAATGTCGTTCTCCAAAGATTAATCTCTTTGTCGAGCTACATTCAATCACTTTGCGCTCTAAATACACAAATAGCTATTAATGAACTAAAGTAGAAGTAATATTCATTTTTGATTTTGACCAGAATACAGGATATATTATAAGATGTTCTAGAAATTACGGAGAACAATTTGATTATAATAGATTCACAAAGTTCATCGTTTACAACTTACTTGAAATGAGGGGTAGGAAAAGTAATTTCCTCCCTAGGGAGGAAAAGTATGAGTTTTCTCCTTGGTTTGGTAATAATATAGAGGTAGGAGGAAAACATTATTCAATCATTCCTCAAATCAGGTGTATTACCCATAATATGGAAATCTGTTGATTTTCTGCCTCTACCAAAAATAACTAACCCATCTTCCTTCAACGATTTGAGGCCCATGAGCATTCTACCTACATTTGCAAAAACGTTTGAAAAATTTGTTGCAGAAAATGTAAACGAGGACCTACTTAAATAATAATGAATTACTACCATCTATTCAATCGGGATTCAGGCAAAATTTTAGTACGAATACAGGCTTATTAAAAGTAGTGGTTGAACAAAATCAAAATAGTGGATGATATTGCTACGACATTTGATGAGTCACGTGTAGTACTATTTCAGTACTACGGGATCAAAGCAAAGCATCTGATTCGGTGAATTTTGATATATTAGTGGCAAAGTTACATTTTGTTGGGTTCATTGATGCCGTTTCTTCTTGGTTTGCAGACTATCGGTATGGATGATTACAAAGAGTAAACATTGATGATGATTTGTATTCTAGGCACAGAGCTACTTATTCTGGTGTTCCCCAAGGCAGTGTACTCGGTCCACTTTCAGTTTCAATATTCACATATGATTTTCCTAACGCGATAACCTCCTCAAAAATTCACCTATATGCTGATGACATGCAAGTAAATCATGCATGTGAAGCAAATGACGAGAATAATATTAAGGCCATCAATTCAGATTGCAATCGAATATATATATATATATATATATATATATATATATATATATATATATATATATATATATATAAAACTCTTTCTCTTCACCTATATCTGTATCACCTATATATATATATATATATGGTGCACTAATAATGGTTTAAGGATTAATCCCAGTAAAAGTGTTGCACCACTCGCACTATGTATTGGCCCAGAAAAACAAAGAGAATCAATCTGTAGCTTCGATATCATGATGAGGACTTGCCTAATAAGATGGGTATCCTCAGCCAAAAACCTAGGGGTGTAATTTGATACTGGGTTTACATTCAGTGGCCATGTGAACCATGTCACTAAACTATCTTTTTCTGAGTTAGTCTTTGGATCATGTGAAATATCAAATAAAATGAAAATATCAGATTGAAATTGGTATTTCCACATATTGGATTATTGCTGCATGGTTTATTACTATTTTTGAAACCACAACAATCGAGAAGAACTACAGAAAATACAAAATATCTGTTTAAGATTTGCTTGCAATATAGGGACCAGGTAACTCCACAGTACATTAGATTGGATCAGCTGAAAGTTGATAGTTTGGTAACGTTTTTATTTCTAACCTTTCTATACAAATTATTGTTTTCCAAAATTCCAATTAACAATTTTATGTCAGGGTTGATCATTTCACATTACCTCAGCACTCCACGAAAAAAATTAAAATTATCTTCTCATATAATGCACCAAGGCTATTGAATATATAAACATGAGATTACTGAAAGTATCATTTTTAACATTCGGAAAAGAACTAAAAGAAATACTACTTATTGAATAATATTGAACTAGTGTTTTTTTCTTTCTCTTATTTGCTGTTTTGTTGTTGTCTGTTATCTTTATATATATTTTTTGAATTGCAGAATACTTATAACTTTGAACCAAGTGGGGTGGATGTTTCATGCGAAGTATAGAAATCGCCAATCAGCGACCAAAGATAAAATTTCAAAAAGTTTTCAAGGTTTTATGACGTCATTTGGGTTGGTAGATTTTTGCAGAATGTAAAATTCTCTATTCTCAATCAGAGTTCGAAATATCATGATTATTTTCAATTTGAGGGTTGGTTATGTTTTGCATAACGCGGTCCAATTAACATATTACTTGAGTCATTTTGAAATTTGCTTTTTTTATTTTTCAGATGATTATCTACGTCAACTCATTCAATTCATTGTGATTGTATTTCAGAACAAGATACAGAAGACTATTTTCAAAATAACCTTATTTTGTCTAGTTATATACAACTATTCCTTTCTACTCCACGTTTATCTTCAGAGACCTAGAACTCAAGAAATCATGAGCATGCTAACTGTCCAAATGTCGACTCATATGGTAAGTTTCTCATGATTACAATTGAACGTGTAATCCAATTACGCTTCTGTCAATAGTATATGAGAATTTGTTTCAATATTGTTGAAGGATTGCCTCATCCCTCATATTAATGTCAAATCCAACAAGGTACATTTTTCACGTCTAGCATAATAGGCTTCTCGGACGTAGGGCAATTATTAATATACCCTGCAAGGAAAGCAGACCCTGTAACGTAAAAAACTTTCCCGTTCTGAACAGGTCTCAAATCAACGTTTATGTTGTTGTAACCAAACGTGTAAAGATTAAAATATATTGAAGAATTTTTAGTTAAAAAAATACCACACACAAAGTCTTAGCTTTCAAGCCATACAGAAAGCATGTAGTTCGTAAATTTGTGTTATTGTTATATTTTCCGCGTAAATTCTGTTCTTTCTCATAAGTACATTTTGTTTTAAGTATTTAAATATCTTATAACCACTTAATTTCCGTTATAATTTCCATTATTATTTGTATTATGAAGTCTCAAGTTTTAGAACGATCTTTCTCACCTCTCACCAGTTTGTTTTCTCAATCAACTTGTATTACATTCTTCATGGTTTCATTCTATTGAATTCAATTTATGTTTGATTATTGTTACATCTCCTGGCATTTTCTATTTATTATTCACTTTCAAATCATGTTATTCAAAAATTAAAATTTTCACTGTCGAATAATTCTTAAAATGTCCTTAATTGAAGTATTTGTTTTCTATTATTTATTTATTATTCCATTGTTCAATAGATATAAGTGTTTATTTATTTAATAATTCACATATAGGCTTTTGTAAGCCTTACTGAGTTGAGACTTGAGCATTTCGAATAAGAAGTTTGAACAGAATAAGTGCTATTTCGAGGATAAAGTAAATTTCGCGAATAAAGCAAAATTCGCGAAAAGTTAACTTCTAGCCAGTGGAGGAAGGAATCGCTGGAGATGCTGTCCAAGGCACAGGAGAGAAGAATTAGACATGACAAGGTAAGAGAAACATCTGAAATAATTGTGAGGTATGATTCTTAATTCTTGACAGAGAGCTCACCGTTCCCATACATTATTTTATTGCTTTAGTATAAATGACTTCGCTCGGTCAATCAGTTGTGACAAAACGCTATTGGTTATTAAAATAGCGATTTGTTATATTGTTAGGCCAAGAGATGTGAACACAAAATTTCCGGCCATTCGGATCAAGTATGGCGACCCTTCAGGGCTCTAATTACGAAAAGAAAGATGATGGTCATAGCGCTGTACTGGCAGCCCAATCTCGATTTGTTACACAAAAATTCTTGTATTTTTCGAAAGGCGATGAAAAAAGAAGTAGGCGGTAGCGTAATGCCATACTTCTCCGGTGTGACTTACAGCCCGCCATATATCGGTATACCGACAAGAACACATTAATTAAAAATAAAAAATGCAATCATTTGTACCAGGCTAATTTGTGCAGAGCTAGTCGAGTAGCCATTCACGAAAATCACCATGCCGTACTTATCCGACGGTAACAAATGGCCGCTTTACCACCGCAAAGGTGTAATTTTATTTCTTCTGCAAAACAATTTGTACCGGTATATCATTCGGATTTTTTGAAAATATATGAGCCAATGTTACCGTTATTATATTTGCCATACTTCTAATAGGGGGAAAAAGTGGTGCCATACCTGAAAAACTTATTAATTCGACACGTTTGCAAAATACGACTGTACAATACATAAAATAATTTTTTACAGTTTGGCATCATTGTATTCGGTTCGTTTGGATACAAATCTACCTGAAATATATTATCCCATACTGTAACCATATTGTGGAAGACCACATTAGAGGGCCAAAAAGTAAAAAAACATGGAACGAATTGTTACAGTATAGCGTTTCAAATTTTCGAAACTTGAAAAAAAAACTATGCATTAGGAAAATTATACCATACTTATGGTAAAGTGCGAAAGTGGAGCCATACTCGAAAAACTTATTTTGAAGAAAGTCTTTCACCTACACATGGTACAAGAGAGGAAAGTGCGCATTACAGTCAGGCTAATATAGGTAATACTAATTCTTTCTCAGTAAATTTTTTGTTGTTGTTGAAAAATTAGCCGACACCGTGACCACGGGGCTAGATCTGCCACAATCGCTCTGATATGTCAACAACCAATACAATAATCTTGAAAACATTCTTTGAAATTGCCCGTTCGTAATATCGGGAAGGGTACATGTAAAAAAAAATATATGCAATATCAATATTAATGCAGTTCATTACATTTATAAAACTTCATTGGTCCAATGAAATTTCTTTTAAAAGTGGTTACTTCCACACTTCTTACTTGTTCGTCCCTTTCAGGAAAAGTTTTGACTATTCCAGCCAACCTCCAGTAATTTTTCAGCGTTGAATTTGAAAAAGCTACTACAGTTTGGCAAATCTGTAAAGGAATATGAAATTGGCACGGTAGCAGAAGAGCTCAGTGTAGGGGCCTGGCTATTACTGATGTGATATCGCCCCCTGACTATCACGACCGAAAAACTAGAGGTGACAGAAGAAAATAAAAAGTCAGTCATTCTGTTTTCAAAAATTGTCATAAAACTTTTGAATTGAAATATATAATATTTAGTTACTGATAAGTTAATAAAGACGTTTAGTAGTCTCTGTGAGTTGATTAACTTGACAAACAATATAAGAGACCTAAAATTGGAGTGATGTAGGGGCCTGGCTATTACTGATGTGATATCGCCCCCTGACTATCACGACCGAAAAACTAGAGGTGACAGAAGAAAATAAAAAGTCATTCATTCTGTTTTCAAAAATTGTCATAAAACTTTTGAATTGAAATATATAATATTTAGTTACTGATAAGTTAATAAAGACGTTTAGTAGTCTCTGTGAGTTGATTAACTTGACAAACAATATAAGAGACCTAAACTCAGTATACATTCTAACTGAATGTACAATTTATACTACCCTCTTTATAATCGTCCGAATACTTGCTCATTCTAATTCGAGCATCTCATATACAGGGTTTCCCAAAAGAACCGGAACGGCCGAATATTTCAGCAACGGCTTGACATAAAGTTATGAAATTTGGTATACGGGGGTTATCAGTAATGCCGGATCTAAAAATAATATTTGCAACGTTGCCAGATTTACAGTTTTTCCTATGGAGCTCTCAACTTTATTTTTTTAGATGTAATGCTATGTTTATTTTTAGCGCGTTCGATTTGTTATGTTCAAGTTACTATGATCCCATGACATCAAATTTTAATTCCCCTAATTTTTGTTAATATGGCAACTCAAAATTTCGTTGAAAAATATCACAAAATTTCAATATCTCGAGAAATCGAGGCGATATGACAATGAAAATTAAATTAGTAGAAATTTATTGGTAATTCTGATATTAAAATACCATTTACAACGTTGTCAAATTTACATGTTGGTTCCACAAAATCTTCCTAAGTATTTATTTCCTTTTAAATTTTGTGTATTTTATTTGATTCCATAAAGTTACATTTTTTTAACTGAAACTAATAAAAAAACACTGACAAACAGGAAACAATACAAAACTACGTAGGTAATACAAATATTCCTTTTTATTATGGTAACTGATAAACTAAATATGATTAAATAATCCAATGACAAATATTAACAGGTCTAAACTAAACGAGAAAATAAAAGACTTAACGTATTAAGTGTTCAAAATGTTGCCATTATTTGCCAAACAATAACCAAGCCTGTCATAAAATTCACCTATAGTATTATTTAACACTTCTGGTGTTATAAGAGTCGATTCGTATAGAATTGCTTCCCTTAGATGATCTAAACTTAGTGGTCTATTTTTGTATACCCTATTTTTTAGATGTCCCCAATAAAAAAAATCCATAGGGGTCATATCCGGGGAGCGTGCTGGCCATTCTATCGTTCCTCTTCGTCCAATCTACTTTTCTGTGAATACCTCGTCCAAATATTGTCGAACTTCTCGTGCAAAATGGGGAGGTGTCCCATCTTGTTGAAACCATATTTCATGGATGTCAATGTTCAACTCTTGCAATTTAGGAACCACCTTTCTTCTCAGAAGTTGTAAGTATTTTTGACCCGTTAGGTTTCCATCGATAAAAAAAGGTCCAATAACTGTGTTGTAAAGAATCCCTGCCCAAACGTTAATTTTCTGCGGATGCTGTGTATGTAATTCTTCCATCCAGTGAGGGTTAGTTCTACTCCAAAATCTACAATTGTGCCTGTTTACCTGCCCATTTAAACAAAAAGTCGATTCATCACTAAACAAAATTTTGTTCATAAAATCTGGATAATCGTTAATTTTATTTATTATAATTTCAGAAAACTCGATACGGCGGTCAGGATAATCTTCCAAAAGTTCTTGAGTGTACATTAATTTATAAGGCTTAATATTTTCTTGCTTTAGAATCCTGTGAATTGAAGATTTACTTACATCTTCCGGTACATTTTGTTTTCGGTCTGTTATAGACATTTTACGATTCTCTTCTGAAGATAACAGGATATTCAACTTATTGTCATCAGTAGTGGCCGTTTTAGGTCTACCAGTTTTTGGAATAGTCTTAACATTCCCTGTTTGTTGGTATCTTTTTATTGTTCGACAAACTGTAGATTTTTTAATTTGCTTCTCTAGGTGTACAGTATTGAATAATTCACAAACATCTTGATAGCTTCTCATTTTATCGCCGTAACCACGATAGATTAATATTTCAATCCGTTCAGCTTCACTTAACAGGAAAACCATTTTACCTTAATAATAACTCAAGTAACTTTCACAATGATGACAGATGGTTGACAACAATAACAATAAAAGTTGATTAGCTGTTTCCAAAGGCCACTTGTTAATTTATACCTCATGATTCTAACAAAATTTTAATATCGGTTAAGTAAGAACATAACGTACACATTTTCAGAACTAAAATTCGATTCAAGATTTGAACATGGTCAATGAGGTTTAAGTTTCAGTAAAAAAAAATTAAATTTATGGTAGGTATCAAATAAAATGGGCAAAATTTAAAAAGGGAGTTTATGTAAATAAATAGGAAGATTTCGTGGAAACAACATGTAGATTTGACAACGTTGTAAATGGTATTTTTAGATCAGACTTGCCAAAAAATTTCTAATAATTATTTTTCATTATCATATCGCCACGATTTCTCGAAATAATGAAATTTTATGATATTTTTTAACGAAATGATGAATTGCAACATTAACAAAAGTTAGAGGAATAAAAATTTGATACTATACGATCATAGTAATTTGAACACGACAAATCGAATGCGCTAAAAATAAACATAGCATTACATTTAAAAAATTAAAGTTGAGGGCTCCATAGGACAAACTGTGAATCTGGCAACGTTGCAAAAATTATTTTTAGATCCGGCATAACTGATAACCCCCGTATACCAAATTTCATAACTTTATGTCAAGCCGTTGCTGAAATATTCGGCCGTTCCGGTTCTTTTGGGAAACCCTGTATTTATTGACATTCCTTTATAGATTTGCGTGGGTCACCTGACAAACAGCTGCCGCATACCTGTGTTGCCATACATAACAGGATGAGCCAAGACCTCACAACTCGAGGAATCGTTCGAGCGGTGGTAGCCGTAGAATGTTATACAACAAAACATCTGGTTATAAAACAAGATTGCCGCCACATATATGTTTAAAATTTCGTATTCATTTTCTTTGAACCTAACACTTACATACTGGTACAATTCATTCAAATTACGCATAAAATTTTAATAGTATATTACGTAACAAGTGTTGTAAAAGGCATATTACGCACGAATGGAAAAATTACCAACAACACGCATTACGTACTATACTTTACCTACGGCCACATACAGTGTGCCGTTTCCGAGATCCAAAAATTCATATTATTGTTAGTAAAATGACCTTTTTTCAGAAAAGACTCCTATATAGATGAACTTAAGTAGCAATACCTCATCTGAATACAAAATTTGATCCAAAAAGTTGATGCCGTTTTCGAGATCCAAAAACTCACATTATTATTATTATTATTATCGCTTTTTTTAAAATAGACGCCTACATAGATGAACTTTAAACGCAAAACTGTATCTAAATACAAAATTTGATCCAAATCGTTAGAGTCGTTTCTGAGATACAAAAATTCATATTATTATTATTAATATTATGAGTAAAGTCACATATTTTCATGAAAAGCGCCTACATAATGAACTAAAGTAGCAATACCTTATCTAAATACAAAATTTGATCCAAATCGTTGAAGCCGTTTTCGAGATCCAAAAAATCATCGTTATTATATAATAACGTTATTATATAATAACGATGATTTTTGGATTTTTTACTCGTTGAAGATGGTCTGTCTGATGAAGACATAGCTGAAGCGAAACTTTTTTCCAACGAAAGCAGATTCTTTAAGAATAATTTCTCGAACTTGCAAGTATTTCTGAACATTGTATGGTTTCAATCGGTTCACAGTGTCTTTGTGCATAACCGTTATGTCATCAACTACTGCCTGAAAAAGCTTATTTTCCAAGCTATGGAAGAAAGCTATTGTGAGAGAGCAATGCACACGCAACTATTAGCGTTCGTTAAATCTGAAAATATTCTTCCTGACTACCAGGCAGGATTTCGACAGGGGTACAGTACTACTACGGCTTTATTGAATGTCAGTGATAATATAGTTGCCAATATTGATAAAAAATACGTCACCACACTAGTACTATTGGATTACTCTAAGGCATTCGATACCATCAGCCACAAACTTCTCCTTTCTAAACTTAGATATTATGGATGTTCAGCAACTGTCATAAATATTTTGAATTCCTACTTGGCAGGTTCAAGCATACGCTGATGACACGCAGTTATATCATAGTAATGGAACTAATAATATCATAGTATCCCAAAATCAAATAAATGACGATCTTGAACACATTAACACTTCATCTGACAAACACAATTTGAAGCTAAACACTGGCAAATGTCACGTCATGTTCTTTGGTAACAAACACCAAAAGCAATATGTTAAAGAACACATGAAACTCAACATAGGAGACCAAATTCTAACATCGGTTGATTCTGCGAAAAACTTGGGTATCATTTTCGATGATGATTTCAAATTCAATTTACATATAAAACATCTTTTGAAAAAATCTTATGCCACTCTACGGGTTCTATATCCACACAGACAAAGCTTGTCACCGAATACAAAAAAGCTTCTTTCCCAATCACTTATACTTTCAATCTTCAACAATGAAGACCCTGTTTATGGTCGTTTTATAGATTCGGGTAATCAATCCAAAATACAACGCGTGCAAAATTCTTGTGTTTGTTTCATTTTAGGGATTCGCAAATTTGAGCACATTTCTCAAGCTCGTGCCGATCTTGGCTGGGCACCAATGACCGTTCGTAGGGAATTTAATTATTGCAACATCACTTATACGATATTAAAATCAAAATCTAAATTACCTGTTCCTCTATTCAAAAAATTGACTAGAAGATTAGAACTCCATTCTTTAAACCTTCGAACTAACCAGAACCTGCACATTCCTCATCATTCGTCAGCCATTTTCAGAAAATCTTTTTCCTACTTAGCTGTAGTTTGCTACAATACCATTATACAAAATCTTATGAAATTTTCAAAATCCACATTCAAAAGGAAACTTAAAGCTAAATTAAATATGTGATCCAAAAACCTTAATCTTAGTTATAATAATGTTGTTTCTGCATGTATCATCTATACCTTATGTCAAAGTTACTTTATATTCTTTTAATACGTGATAGGTTAAGTATAAGAGTAGCTTTAGCTAAACTTCGCCTATCTTGTAATGTTATACCAAATAAAAGTCGATTATTATTATTATTATTAAGGGTCAAGTAGCTCAGTGGTTGAGACTGAAGCGTTCAAAACCATTGACTGCTGGTCGGCTAGGTTAGAATCCTCAGCGACTTCAGATTTTTATCTGATGGCCCGAGAAAGTGCTAGGAATCGCACATTAAAAGGAAAGACCTTGTTAATCCTTGGCTCGCACAAGTTTCGTAAGGGGACGACAGCTGGTTAACGGAAAAAACAATTTTAACAACAATTATTATTATGTTCAAAATTCTCTTGTATTGAGGTAAATCGGATAGTTCATCGATTTCGGGATCTTGGTGGAAAATAAGGATGTATAAACCCACAGTTCTTTTGAAAATCTTCCCATCCAATTTTATATCTCCGGTTCTTTTGTTCATGTGAAGAATTGTATTTCCAAGTTTCCATTCTCCCAGCTCAGAATCATACTTCAGTCCATAGACAGTATCTATTTCCGGAGATTTCCGCAATATTTCTTGTATTTTAAGGCATTCTCGAATACTTCATCCTCTTCTTCTTCTTCTTGTCGCTCTTCCTCCTCAGAAAAATCTGTTTCCGCAAACATACGTCGTTCGTTTGGCTGAAGTATTTTTTTCCCTGTTGCGACGGCGGCGGTAACGATGAAACAATACGTTTCAGCGGTTTGGAGATGGGTTTGAAAATTTTTTCTAACGTCTCATAATCTTCGGCCTTCCCCAATTTCAAAGTCTTATAGGAAAAGTCTGGTGAAACATGTTCAAAAAATATGTGTTTCAAATTGATGTCATCCTGCTTGAACAATACCCCAAATTAGCACACCCATATTGGGACAATATTGGTACAATATTGGCAAAATATTCAAATAATAATATTGGCGAGAAAAAAAATGTGAACATATTTTGGTCCAATATTTAAAAAATAATATTGGTCTAATATTCTCGAGGCAATATTGGCCTCAAAATGTTAGGCGATATTAGTACTATATCGCTGAAGCACACTTACATTGGAATAATTTTGGTAAAAGATTGGCAAAATAATAAAACGTAATATTGGCGAGATAAAATTATAATTATTTCGGGATATTGGCACAATATTACTTGGACATTAAACATATAATATTAGTGAAATATTGAGAAATCAATATTGGCCCCAAAATATTAAGGAATATTGGTACAATATCATTTGCATATATTGGTAAAATATTCAAAGTGAATATGTTGCCTTGGAAACATTGATGAAATATTTCCAGAAAATGTCGAATAATTTAAAAATTCTACAATTTCGTTTCTACTTCAATTTACAACTGACTTGATTAACTTGTAAACGCATTGTGAGAAGCCTTATTTGATATGTGTTACTATGATTTAGCTGTTGTTCCATATGTGGGGCCACCTAGCGGTTTCTTACCCAAGTTCAATCATGATTCATTTCAGTATTGTTTATTGAATATTCGGCCAATATTCAAATTTCAACCCTAGTGATTAATGTATTTTGTAATATTGTATCAATATTGTTTTTCAAATATTGGCGTAAGGTTTTCGTAACAATCTCAATCGATATAGGGTAAATATTATTTTTAGAATATGGATTGAATAATATTCCACCGATGTGCTATCAAACTTGGATATACAATATTGTTTTTTATGTCTAAAATCGATATGAGAGTAATATTGAAATCGCAATATTGGAGGTAGATGCTGGAAACTATATGTAGGCAATATCGCTTTATCGATATTGGTGAAAATTATTGAACCAATATTGACCCAATATTTCATGAAACAATATACATTCAGGACAGGTTGAGCCAATATTCCATCAATATTATTAATGAAATATTGTTTTTCCAATATGCACCCATATTGGTTCAATATTATTTTTACATTTACAATATATCCATATTGGCCCAATATGAAAACAAGATTCAGCCAACATGAGGTTTTTTAGGTATTTTCGAATGCGTTTGATATAGGTATGCTATATCAATGTACTTGTGTCTGGACATTGCGTAATACTCTCTGATTTTATACTGTTTATCGCAGGCGATACCATCGAATATCAAAAAAAGAATGCTTCTTCCTCCTGGAGCTGCGATTATTTCTTCGTTGTCTTCAAAAGTAAAATAGCCGATATAACATTGAGAAAATTCAAAAATAAAACATTCTCAATTATTCTAAATTGGAGGAAATAGTTTTTCAGAATTAGAAAAATCTACGATGAATGAAAATTGTAAAATAAAAAATATAAAGACAAGCTTTTATACAAATGCACTGAAAATGAAATAATACTTTTTTTCATTGTTTGATATATGTTATTTTATGGGTATTAGATTCAATATCGTCCTGTACAAGATTACCTATTTTAGTATCTGCGGAAGCATTTGAATTTCACAGAATAACCTAGATCAAACAATTTTTATTCATCGTAGATTATTATAATTCTGAAAAAATATTTCTCCATTTTACAACAATTGAGAATATTTTATTTTAAAATTTTATAATGTTATGGGACAATGGAAAATGTTTGCATTAAAATTTTCATTATAGCTCCTGAACCGTACTTCACGAAAAGAAAAATTCGGTAGGGTTGAACAAGTCTTGACTTTGAAAAAAGGAGGACCCTGTGAATTATTTATTTTATGATGTTTATTTCGTGACGTTTTATTTTGAAATGTTTCAGAATCATTGATTTGAAGCATTCTTTATTTTGAACTTTTATGAATCATTTGAAACATTTCAGTTTCAAGTTTTGCTCTCTGAACGTTTCGATTATTCTCAGTTGTAGTTATTTTGAAATATTTCAAGTACCAAAAATTGATTGAAATATGAAATTTTGCCAAGTATATCAAAATAAACCATCTTGGAATGCTTCAGAAATATTATATGATACTATTGAAACATTTCTGAAACGGTACAAAATGAAACGAGTCGATTATCCACACTCAGAGTTGATTTGGAAAGTTTCAAATGTCCAAGAGTCATTGAACATTTGAAATGATTTCAAAGAGGTTAATTCAACACATCTGAAACATTTATGAAATACTTAGTAAAATATGCTCCTGTGTATCGAACTGATGTTCTTTGTGATGTTTCATTGAATCAGAATTCAGGAGTTTTCGAATTGCATTGTCTTAAGGCATCATGATATGTTTTGAACTTCATGAATCATTTTGAAACATTTCAGAAATCTTATTACGTGAACGTTTCAATCATTATGTATATATTATATGAAATATCCAAAATGTATGTGAATATATGTGTATGTTTCTGAATATATCAGAATAACCTGTCTTGAAATGTTTCAAAAATGTTTCGATAATTTTGAAACATTTCAGAAATGTTTCTAAAATGTTTCGATTATTCACAACTACAGTACTTTTGAAATGTTTCATAAACGTTTCATGTTTACTGGGAATACTTGATATCATGAATGTGTTGTTCACAGGTTTCCCTCTGATAAAAATGTCTCGAACTTGTGGTGTGAGGCTCTTTAACTAGATATGTATAAATTGAGGAAGTACTCATACATTTGTTTCAACCATTTTCACCCTGAAAACATTGTTCATCTGCCAAAGAGGGGGAAAAATGTTTACGTTCGGTTAATCACAATTGAAATCTCTTTTCAAATAAAAATCTAAATAATTTTCTCATAATTAAAACTATGAAGAACCTACCTTCTAATATATTAGAATATTTTATTTTTTTGACGAAGAGCCATTGAGCAATCATGGATATCAGTTAATTAAATTGATATCAAGTAAATACCAGATGTCATCATGAAATATCTCTGATAGAAAACACGAGGGATGCACGAGCACGTTCTTTATTAACAAAATCAATTTTAATGAATGAAGCGAAGAATTTGTATATAAGTGTATACATTTATTATTTATTGCAAAGCGCTTTCGTCTTGCGTCATCTTCAGTGCTTACCTGGAAGTAAATACTCTAATTGAAGAAATTTGACACTAATATCGAATTGAAATTGAAATTGAATTTTGAGGTTATGGAATTTAGAAAGTTTAGTAAGTACTCACTAGTCAGGCAACAGGAAGTATCGAGATTAGTAAAAACATTATCTATTTAAATTTGAAACTCATTTAGGTCTAAAAACCAACGAAATGCATGTTGGAGTTATAAGGCCATGTGGATATTTCGAACCGCCTTCTGAAATGTGATGAGATACGATGTGATGAGATACGATGAGCTCATCCTGATGGCAATATTACTAGTGTTGTTGAAAACATTCAGTATAGGAAATATAATAAAACGAGGAAGGATTTTCTAAGCACAAAATCATTGAAATGGTTAACTTAAACGTGGGATGTGACTCCTTCTCACACACGATTAGTCTGGGAGGCTGCGACAGATTTTACTACACCATTTCCTCTCATTTTATTTTTTGAGCATTAAATATTCACATGATATCCAACAATAAAATCATCGTGTTCCATTCCAGTTGTACAACATGGGGCTGCAGGAGGGTCGCGAATCCCGCCAAAAATTAATAAAAAAAACTCATAGCCTCTTGCATGAAACTGGCTCTACTCATTATTTTAAACTTTAAAAGCGTAAAAAATATCGTCTTCCATCTGAATTCCACGACAAACTACGTCTTCCACCCACATCAATACGCTAAACAAAAAATTGAAAAAAAATTCACATCCTCTTAGGTAAAACTGAGTGTGATTCTTATTTTCATAGTATGGAAGATAAAAATAGTCTTCCACTGGTAAACTACAACAAAGGTCGTCTTCCAAGACGATAGTGATGCACTAGATACGCGCCATGAGCGAGCGCTGCGGACTAGTCTGGGAAGTACGTACTTTCTGGACTAGTCCGGAAATGCTCGAATTTTAATATAAATGTTAATTATAAATAAGAATTAGAATGTTTTTGTTAGTACCTATCTTCTGTTCGAATTTCAATATTTAATGTAAATAAGAATTAAAATGCTAAAAATTTTCTTCTACAAAGAAATATAATAAATAGATGTGTTTCGATTTGTTATTTTACACGGTTGCCGAAAAAATTGTGTACGCAACACGTCCGAAAACAGTTTTTTTGGACTCGCAGACTTCCTTGTCCACTCATACAAAAAAACAGTGTTTTTCGGATTTGTTACGTAAATTACTATTCTACGATATATTTGAGCAGATATTTCAATTGTGGAGTATTTACATGATCTACTGTGAGGCTTGAACGCATGCGCATTGTGCATCACCTGCCAATAAAGCGTAAATAATGTAATTGCTATGTTTCATAATTTTTTACGTTTCTTAAATGGATTTTTTTTATTTCCAAATTCCAAACTATTGTGTTAATATTGTTATTGATATGTGTCAGTAATTCTGACATGGACAGCTATTTTCAAAAGAGAAAGACAAATCAATATCGAGTGATAGAGAGAAATAAGAGACGTAAAATAGTTGTTTAGAGCCTCTCTAGTCTATAGTCCTTAGTTTAGAGCAACTTTACAGACAAATGAACAAACCTTTTGCAATTTGACGTTGACATTAACACAGTCAATTGACATTTGAGAGTTGACATAGACTTGAGTATCATGACTTTGAAATAATACAATTACCACTTTTCGACTATTTTCAAGAATGCTGCTGACTATGCGTACAGATGCCGTGCGTTGCGAAACCAAGGGCATATGAAATTGCAAGAGGTGAGAACAAGGGGTCACACTGGTCGGAGACAAGGATGTGAAGATATCGTTATATTCAGTATCGGAAATAGTTTTTCCTACGAGCGTGCGCAAAGTAGTACTTTTCCGAATACATTTACGTGCGCAAAGTTACACTTTTCGGCACGCCGTGAGGATAAGATTTTTTCCTGCACGCCATGCGGATACATTTTTGTTCCCAAGCCGTGCGGAAAAGTAAAACTTTTCAAAATTCTCACTGGTATGGAAAACTTTTATATATATTTTAGTTGCTGTAGACTATTTTATGCAATATGAGAAGTAAATGTATTCCCTTTCACCTTTCAATCGTATTTTCCGATATTTGTATTTCAGCTTAATACAAAATATATATATATTTTTTTAAGTACCTTGTATAATGATAAATGATTATAATATTGTCAAGCGACAATAAGTGCACTTGTCAACTTTGACATGTCAGATTTTCCTTAGTTTCTGTCAGCAAGAATCCACAATAACCGCTGCAATCAATTTGCAAAATGTAAATTTCATTATGAATATTACGAACGAATAATTCAATTTTTTCTCAAGTATTTTTTATTGTTATGTAATTGTTTGTTGCTTAGTTCTTTCTAACTTTTAACTTTACTAAAAATTATTCAATAAGTTATAGTTTTTTTATTTTCGTTGTAGTCTGATATGAAGTTCGTAGAAAAAATTTTGTTCCTAACACGTGCGCAAAGTGACTTTTCCGCACACAAAAACTAATACGAACTCCACTTCGCGGTTATTTGCGTGCGGAAAAGTAGTAATTTGCGCACTTATTAGAAAACTAACTATGTCTGGGACAGAATTCTATACGAGCAACAAGGAACGCAATGATATGATAATACCTCGTAAACAAGAGAGACGCAATGCTGTGCACCCCTGCTGTTACCCCACCCGGTGGATCAACTGACCACAGCATACCACCAATTTACTGATATAGTTTTCATTTTCACATATACGTTTTCACAGCTATTATCCAAACTCAACGTCAATTGAATAAATAATTCATAATATACATAATAACGGCTGTTTTAACCATTTTGCAAAATCAATTCTCATCTTTCAAACAGGTAAAGATGCAGCGGTGTAGCCGTAGTATCGAGTGCATCTTTATCGTCTTGGAAGACGACCTTTGTTGTAGTTTACAAGTGGAAGACTATCATTTGTATCTTTCATACTATGTAAATAAGCATCACACTTAGTTTCACCTGAGAGGATATGAGTTTTTTTCTAATTTTTTTTAGCGTATTGATGTGGGTGGAAAACGTATTTTGTTGTGGAATTCAGATGGAAGACGATATTTTTTACAACTTTTACGTTCAAAACAATGAGTAGAGCCAGTTTCATGCAAGACACTATGAGTTTTTTTTTATTAATTTTCCGCGGGAATCGCAACCCTCCTGCAACCACATGTCGTAAGGGTGCGACGGAAGACGTCTATATCAGAGTTACATATTCTATGTATAAACTAAAGCGGGAGAAAATGACCCGGAAATTTGTGTCGCTGCCTCCCGGGCTAAATGTATTTCATCTTGTCATAAACCTAACCTAACATAACACACACGGTATTTCATTTTACCATAAACTTTTTTTTTCAGATACAAACGATGTTCATTCATTTTTTAGTGGAGGATCGAAAATTAAAAGCAATTCTCACTGAGGTTGAAACGTTGTTAAAACATAGCAGACGATGTAATGAAAACTTAAAAACGCAGATGAAAAACAAAAGTGCAACTATCAAATTGGTGCAATATACGGGTGTGATCATAATGTTCATTACAATAATTTTGATAACGCCTTTGTATGCAAGCAATGAAAATACTCTTTTTGGATTAAGGATACTAAGAAGTTTCGTGCAATCTACCATCCTTGAATTAATGATTTTTATTCCTGTTTTATACTCTTCTTTGATTTTTATGTCAATAGTGTTCTTTGCTTTGTACATGTGTTCTCATATGAGTCTGCAATTGTTGATACTCAACGAAAAATGGAGGTTGTTCAATTCTGATCTCTCAAAGGATGAGGAAAAACACTTCGTTGGCTCTTTACATCAGAAAAAAATACACAACGAATTGAAGGGATTTTGGGTCCACTATGTCGACATAACTAGGTAAGTAATTAAAAAATTAAAAATTATTTTTAGTTTCTCTATGGTAAGTACCTACTGGTGGATTAAATGAAAATATATTCATATCTACTGATGAAAGCGTTATAATAAATTCTGCCTTGTGATATCAGTGTGGAAAAACGTTGGTGAAATGTTTCATAACAAAGAACCATGCACAAAAACTTATGAATGAGAAATTGGCCTTATAGAAAATTGGCTCTGGGTCAAATTGAGTGAAATATTATTTTTCTTATAATGGGGTCGTCAGAAAAAATGTGAGAGTTTGAATCATTCTGAATCTCGAGTGAAATACTATTTAGAACTTTACCCATACAGCACATGATTTTTTTTGTTTTAAAATTGTTTTTTTAATCAGCTGTCGTTTCCTTACGAACGGCAGCCCTCAAAAGTCGAAACTTGTGCGAGCGAATGATAACCTAGCATTTACGTCCATTGCATGTTCATTGGACGTACAAAATGGATATTATGGATGTACATTGTACGTCCGGGTATGTACAATGAGTCGTCCAGAACCTCACTGGATTTAACAACCTATGGATGTACATTTAGAATGTACAATGGATGTTCATACAGGATGTCCAATGGACGTACATAAAGAACGATCGGATGTACGGAAATGTATCAAATTCACGTCCATTGGACGTACAACATGGATCTCAAATACGTTAAAAATAAGCACATGTACGTCTGATGTATGTCCAGCGAATGTACTTCATGTATGTCCAGTAGATGTTCAGCATGAATCTTCCAGTTTCTTCCATAAATATTCGGTGAAATTTCACCAAATAATAGCTGTCGTAGTTGGCCAGGATTGAAGCTCAGAAATTAATGTACACATTTACCATTGAATTTTCACTTCAAATACTCACATAACAAGAAAAAAGATTTCACGTCTTTAACGTGTATACAATGTATAATGGTTGATAATAACTAATTATGGGATAACCAACAGATCAAGCGGGTACAAAACAAATTATTTTATTTTTGAAATATATCAAAAATGAAAAACTACAACACTTTCAATTTCAACAAAATTCAAAACATGTAATATGAACATCTGAGCAAAATAAATTATTGAAAACCCAAGATATTTTTAACAAAAACAGAGTGACACCTTTGATTGTTATTCAGCTTCTCTAAAATTCAGTTTGAATCAAAATTCTTCGTTGAGTCAGAAGTGTGCTGCGGAAATCAATACTGTACTGTACTATAGTATATACTTGTTTTGAGAATCACATTATTCAATTTCACATGTGTAGATATGTTAAAAATTATTGCATACTGACCTAATATATGTTCCATTCCACCTTCATACACCTCGTCACTTCAATAAAGATGTCATCAGGTAAAAATACACAGAACATGAGTATACAAAAAAAATATATACTTAATAATGACGGACCAACACCGAAATGAACAACGGCTAACTACATCCTGTTCATTCTAGTGTGAAAAGTGGTCACAGCCAATGAATTGCTTTGTTATGGCGTACTCGACCGAACATATCCGAATGTAACGTACCGACCAAGTCCAGTATTCTACATTCGGTGTACGTCCGTGAACGTACAATTATGGACATTTTCAAATGATCCAGTTTTCTATATTCAATGGCGGGTGTACAAAAACGTAACATATTGGACGTACAGATCAAGTCCATTATTCTACATTCGTTGTACATCCGTAAACGTAAAATTATGGAAGTTTCCAATTGATCCAATTTTGTTCATCCAATGGACATGCAAAATAGTAACATATTGAACGTACAGATCAAGTTCAGTATTCAACAATCGAATTACATACAGTTGATTGACGTAACAAGTTGATCCAGAACTGTTCGTCCAATGGACGTACACATATGTATAATGTAACATTTGGTTTATTGTTCATTATCGTACATTCAATGTACATCCAAAATCGTTCTCTCATGTTCCATATTGGTCCAATATTGTACGTACATTGATCATCCATGAGAGGTACAATACGAATTGTATAAAACACATCCAGGATAGAACATCCACTGGACATCCATACCGAGTCCATAGACGTTTGGATCAATCTTAGACCTAAACTGGACCTCCATTGGATATCGTGTGCTATATATGGGTAGTTTATCTATTGGATGTACATAGACGTACCAATTCTTGACATTCTATAGAAGTACAAAAATGTACAATTACTGATAAATCAAGGTGGTCCAACATTTTTTCTGAATATACAAATTGGATCCGATCCTGTACACCCTATGGATGTTCAGAAATATATTTTAGTTATTGTTCCAACATTGTACATCCAGTGGATATACAATAACGTACAATTTCTGAAAGTACAAATTAGATCCAGTTGTGTACACCCCAAAGACGTTCAATAACGTACGTATACATATAGTGGACCTAATTTTATTCAGTGCTGTCAATTCGTGTAATTCGTGTAGGTCCATATTAATATTACTTCAATGTGTTCGTTGAGTTAACTTTTATATCTAAGGCGATATGTTTTACAATTACTGTAAATGACCTGCTACAAATGTATTACAACATATACGTAGTCAATAAATATCTCTCTCTCTATATATATGGATGTTTAACAAACGTCCGACAACTAAAGTCCAGTGAACATCCATAAGGCTTCCAATTATGAAACGTACAGGGCATGTCCAAAATTGCACATCCACTGGACGTCCATATTAGGTCCATTTGGACTTCATTTAGACCTGAAATGAACGTCCAATGGACGTCGTGTGCTGTATGGGTAGTTGTGGGTACAATCCAATAATTAAAAAGTACCAAAACACCAAGACTATATCAGTTAGCTGGTGGTTGGTGGAACTGTAGGTTTTCCGGGTTTCCCTACAGCTGAAAAGTGAATACGCCACCAAAAACTCAGTAAGTCGTCCCGGAACGCCACGGCAAATAAAAATAATAGCCGTTCTCTAGCCGCACAGGCTATGCCTTTGGGTACACTCTACGAGTGTTTATGAGGGAGTATTATTATTACTATTATTATTATTATTATTATTATTATTATTGATTCACTCAACGCGCGTTAACCAACAAAGTACAGCTTGGCAAAACTAGCAAAGCATGTCCATAAACGTATGAGATGCATAATTAGAATAAGGAAGAATTCGGACGATAAAGGGGGTACTATACATTGTACATTCAGTTAAAATGTATACTTTGCTCTTCTGCTACCGCGCATCGATAGGCGTGACGATTGCACATGCCTTGCTAAATTTTCCAAGCTGTAAGAATCTATTCGACAGGACAGCTCGAACGGTAGAGCGCGTGGTCATACATATCTGAAGCTAAGCAACGCGATGCGAAGTTATGGTTTGGATGGAGACTTATGAACGACCTCTTTTTGAGATCTATTTTCCTCGGATCGTGCAAGGAATCGCACGTTAAAAGGTAAGACCTCGTTAATACTTAGCTCGCACAAGTTTCGAATTTTGAGGGCTGCCGTTCGTAGGGAGACGACAACAGGTTTACGGAAGAAACAATTTCAACAATAGGAGCTGAAAGTAGCTTTTAGCTCCTATAACCCTATACTAAAAAAAATTGACAAATAGATCATCATGGATAACAAGGAAAATAGTTGATTACTACTGTGTAATTATATAATGTTTGATGAAGATAGAGGATGCTCTGAATCATGTTCGATAATGATTGAAACATTAACATGTTTATATTAAATATCTTAAAAACTGTTCGATGGATGTCAATCTAATCTCACTTATCCAAGTAGCAATTAATTCAACGTTGCGGCGACGTGTTTGTATAAGTTGTGCAACCAAACAAAAATTGCGTTGCCGACGTCAATACAACGTTTTCACAACCCAGTTTTGCACTATTTTGGCCAATCATTCATGGATTTTTACAACGTTTAACTGTAGGTGGCAGTTAGTCGTTTCCTAAACGTTGGTAAGTTCACTTAGATACAACTCACACCAGCGTCCTTTCGCGTGGCAATGACAGGTTATTTTCCATTGTGTTTAGAATAGTTAAATTATCAACCAAATGATTACTGACAGCTGAAAAATGAACACTTAGAAAAATTTGCAACGCATTTCATTTTACTGTCAAATATACTATTGTTTCATGCCCAAACACATGCGGGCTTTCAATCTGTTGCGAAATTATTAAAAGTCGAGAATGAAAAAATATATTATTATAAAGAATTTTTAATGTTGACATCGCTTCAAGCGTGAACTGAATGAATAATTTCTAGAAAACTGAAATGAGGCTTTATAATCTTTTGTAATTGTTTGTTTTACGTCCCAAGTTTCAATGGTCGACCATGTTGGCGTAGGAGTATAAAAGTCGTCAGTGCGTCCTTGGATGTCAGATAACTGAAAATATACTAATTTTTAACGTCAGTCTGATAGACAACTATCTTTATACCCGAGGCGCGACTGGAGTTTCTTATCCGACCCAAAACTGAACCAATAGGCATTTTCATTTAGATGAGTTTTTAAGGCGCATGCGCTTGTTTTAAGCCCCACAGTCTGATTGGATATTGGGAAAGTGAATAGCCATTGGTTAAGTTTTGAAATATTAATTTGAGATTGGCTCAGTTCAAAATTCGCGGTCTGTTAACCTTAATTTCATGACAACAACAATGTGCTTTGGCCCCAACAAAATGATCCATTGGCGTTCGTTCTCGTTATTTGTTACTGATAGTTGTAGTTTATTTTTATTTTTGTGCGTTTGTGATAATAATTAAAGTGTAATTCGAAAAAAGTTACTCAATTTATTACCTCGACTTTACTGTGTTGTGTGAAAGCTACAATGGTATGGAAATGCTGTGTTTGTGGAGAAGAAACGGGAAAAAACCATACTGGAACCTTTCACAGGTAAGTTTTAGTTTGCCTTGAAAATAAATTCAGGAGTCGAACAAATACATGGAATGGGTTCACAAGGTCTTTCTTGCAGTTATTATAATTTTATAAAGTAAGGAAAGTAGCATTGACCTTTGGACACTTAATTTTTGTTATTTCCAACCATAGGATCGACATTGATGGCTTAATGCTACTACCCCATAACTGAATAAAAATATATAAAATGGAATATGTCACAACGTAAGAGGATTTGCAAGTATAATCTGTATCCTGAGAAACTTTCAATATGGATTCATTACCCAGAATACAGTAAAAACTAGACTCATTTGGGTGCATTTCAAAAACTGTTGTATATCATTTTTGAAGCTACGAACTTCATTTTTTACCATAAACAATCTCTATTTAGATTTATGTTCATTGATTTTATAGCGACGATCTCTAGGTTTCTTTAATATGCCAACTGTGAGGACTGTTGTCAGCAGAATCAAAAAGAACCCATCATTTTCGGAAAGTCTTGATCTTCACAATCTACCTATATCAAATATTTATTGGAACATCCAAAGGACCACAAAAATCTGACCTGAAATTCCACCAAATCTCAAAAGTAGCGCGTTTCGCGTTTCATCAACAAAATTCCTTAATTCTTGGATATGTTGAAAGTTAACAAACTTCTTAATTATTAATTTATAATTTAACGAGAAAAATAATAGATTTTAGCTCTTGGTTTGTTGTCTCCCTCCTCTTTGCGTCGGGAGACAACACAACCTAGATCTAAAATCTAATACTTTCTTCCCTTGTATAATAAATAACTATACAGTGAGGCTTTTTATAGTCCCCCCCCGCTGTTAACTTTCGAACGGTTTGACGTAGAGCGATAAAAAAAAAACTGTTTCGAAGTTTTCACCGATACTACCTTTTGAAATATAACGCATTGTGATTGCTCGATAGATGGCGCGGCGGGACACAAAGACCTAATTTTTTTAAATGGCATGGGGGGTCGAGTGACACATCGTTGAAAAGAGAATTGGATTCTCTTTTCAACCATTTAATTTTTTTTTAATTTCGTCAATATATTTTTTCACAATAAGCATTTGAAGTGTCAATGTATGTCAATGTAACAAAAAGAAAACAAACTATTATGACTTGTAGTATTTAAATAATTAGAAGCAAAATTGTTGTCAATTAACGAAGCAGGTGTTCGAAATTTCCACCTAATACTTCTTGACAATAAAAAATTCGATTCACAAATTCCTGCCGAACATTATTCAACATGTCTGCAGTTATACCAGCACAAACCCGTGTTATTCGTTCTTTAAGTTCTTCCAAAGAGTTGGATTGTTGCTCATACACTTTGGATTTGACGTATCCCCACAGAAAGAAGTCACAAGGTGTGAGGTCTGGTGATCGTGCCGGCCATTCGATTGGTCCACGACGTCCAATCCATCTCATAGGGTATGTTACATCCAAATACTCTCGAACTTGACGTTGGAAGTGAGGATGGGCCCCATCTTGCTGGAAGGTGATGTGTTCCTGAAATTCGTTCTCATTTTCTTCTAATATTCCAAGTATGAGTGGTTCAACCGTATCTCTTAGTAAATCCAGGTACAAATTACCGTTTAAGTTTTCTTCCAGAAATAAGGGACCTACAATATGGTCTCCCAGAATTCCAGCCCACACATTTACTTTCTGTGGGAACTGTGTGTGACCTTCTCGAAAGATATGGGGATTTATATCACTCCAGTATCGCACATTTTGTGTATTCACATTTCCGTTCAAAAAAAAGGTACTTTCATCTGAAAAACAAATATTACTAATGTAATTGGGGTTCCTAGCTATCTTTTCCTCCATAATTTCACAAAATTCCATTCTTCGGTCTGGGTCGTCTTCTGTGAGTTGGTGTAACATTACTAATTTGTATGGATGGAACTTGTGTTTCTTCAAATATTTTTTTACTGTAGCTGTTGTGTCCCCAATCGTACTTGCTACACGAGAGGTACTTTGTTGCGGATTTACTACCATTTCGGCAATTATCGAAACCTTTGTCTCTTCCGGAATCGACCAGCTCCACCTTTCCTACGAACACTGCCAGTTCTGCTGAATTTTTCAACTAGTTCCCTCAAATATTTCCGAGTTATAGGATGTTCAGGAAATTTTTCATTAAAAATTCTCTCCGCTTCGTGGTAGTTCCGATGGGCCTCACCAAAATTATAAAATGGTTCAATTTTTTCTTCGAAAGGACGTATACGAACCATGATGATATCAAATATTCAAAGTAAATAATAATTATGAGTAGACAAAACTCCTCAGTGAATATGAATACAATAATTCATCAATCCATTGTACTTTTATAGGTAACTAATTAATTATTGTCATTTAAACAAATCCAATAAATAGTCCTTTCGTAGTACCTGTTATTACTTTTGTCATTAAAAATAAATGAAATGGGTATAATTTCGATATCCTAATACCTAATTAAGCTTTGAAAGGAATTCAAAATGAATAATTATTAATGTTGTGAATTGTCTTTATTGACCGTATTTCGTGGTATTGATTGCAATTGTGAATCACTAGAACAATTAAGGTATTTTTCTTCAAACATTATTATTTTAATACCACTCAAAATATTTTCCGTCCCATTATTTCACATCAAACCCTTCAAAAGTAATTGAGGTAAGGTAAGGAAACGAATTCAGATCCGCTCTTACACTTGACACTTCAAATGCTTATTGTGAAAAAACGTGTCAACAAAATTAAAAAAAAATTAGATGGTTGAAAAGATAAACAAATTCTCTTTTCAACGATGTGTCATTCGACCCCCCATGCCATTTAAAAATATTAGGTTTTTGTGCCCCCCCCGCGCCATCTATCGAGCAATCACAATGCGTTATATTTCAAAAAGTAGTATCGGTGAAACCCTCGAAACGGTTTTTTTTATCGCTCTACGGCAAACCGTTCAAAAGTTAACAGGGGGGGGACTATAAAAAGCCGCACTGTATAGTTAGGTAATTTTTACCTACTTTATACCTCCAAAAACCTTCCATTCTTATACAAAATAATGTACCTACACGAATTTTTCTGATGGTGAATTTTCTTCTCCATGTGAATTCAAGTTAACTATCCATGAGAAAACTCGGAGGGATTATTTTATTTCCCTTAAAAAGAAAAAATATTCGCTGTCACTGCCGTTGGGGCTGTCAGGTAAACAAAGTTGGTCATTTGTCATCTGAATGAAAAGGCCCTTGGCCTATTCCAACTAACGTACACATTTTTCATTCAGCTCTTCCATATTATTAAGCTGTTCCACATGGTTATGATCAAGTTGTTTTTCCTGGCTAAACAGTTGTTCCTCTGAAATAGTTGACTTTCTTAATACCTCTCTATTCAGCTTGGCACTTGTTCCTCAAGGTGTTAAACTTAATATCTCCAAACTGTCTAACTTTATGTCAGCTTGTGCCCGTGAAATTTCTTCACGACTCATTTTTTTTGCCTGGAAGAGGGGGCAGTGGAACATTTCCGATCCGAAAGTTAGGTTAGTATCATTCTATACACTATTCACTATATTTACATTTTCTGTCGAGCAATTTGGAAAACAGTATGGTTACTGGAATGAAAAAATATTTTAAATTGGATCAATTATTATTATCTAAATTTGGCCTACACGTCCTCTGTAGTAAATATTTGAACGAAGGTTAGTTGTGAAGATGACTCCGCGAAAACGTTTTCAACTCAACTGAAAAATTACCCACTGCTTAGTTTAATCTCACAAGGTCGCTTTACCGACGAGAAAACGTTATGACAACGTTGTAGCTTGACTGATGTCATGTTCAACATTAAGACAACGTTGACCGGTGGTTTAGAGAGCGTTGTTGCATAAATGACTGATTTCTATACCAAGTACAACGTTTATTTTGGAGTATTATGTGGTTGTCGTCGCCAAAATGCTACTTGGGATACGCATTCCTGAAAATGTTGTTTGTCATGTACGGAGGTCTTGTCAACTTTGTATTTCCGTTTTTAAAAGTTAACGATTTGACTATCGATTGAACAAAACTTTAGGGTACCTTTTGACAAATCAAATTCCATTATATTTCTTTTCGAATGCAATCATTTGAAATTAAAGGCAACATCAACCATACTCATCAACATTTGAACTAAAAAACCGACTTCATATAGATAATGACATAAAAACTCCATATTAATTATGTAGATAATTGAATTTAGTATTTCGTTCATTTTTATACAATATACTTTTATTGGTTGTAGTGTTTGAATTTTTTTACATTAAATTATATTCAACGTTGAGGAAGAATCACTTGGTATACAGTTTAATTGGGTAACGATAGTCATTGCCGACCGATGTTTTTACCCTTTTCACTCCCATATACACCTACTACGTAGGCTAATTGTGGCAAATACCTGTCAGAAAACAACTACTACCCTGGCTAATACCACGACGGATATTGAATTATATCTAACAGAGGTTCTTGCCTCGTCATCAGTATAGGGTAGGCCACTACAGATAGCTTTGAAGCCATCTGTTCCCTGTCTGAATCATCCCATCCGTCATTTGGTCAATCTGGTCTCGCGCTGATGAAACGGGTGTAAGCCGCTCCACCTGGTGGCGAGTAGATCAAGAAGCACTCCAATTCTCCTGGTTGAGAGCTTCAGTCAGATATCTGAAACAAAGTTCAGAGTTCTTTTGGGAGATCGTTTAATAACGATAGTCGTCGCCGACCCATGTTTTTACCCTTTTTACTCCCATATACACCTACTACGTAGGCTAATTGTGGCATATACCTGTCAATACCACGACGGGTATTGAATTATATCCAACAGATACTTGTGCAATGTACCTCATTGCAAAGGAAACAATTGCAAGCGCTCCCTGTAACCAAATGGCAGAATTTTGTTTTGATTCGGACAGGGGGACCACCTGAAGACTAGTTTCGAGGTTCTTGCCTCGTCGTCAGATATCTGACAGTTTAATTGGGGTTTCCGGGAAAGGGGCAATTTGTTGACGTTGAAGGAATATGACGTATTCCGGAATATATTTCAATTTTTTAAGACAAAAAGACACAGTGATATATGCAAAGATTCCCGAGACATCAATAGAGAGAAACTCTAAAATACGCAGAATACTGTGACATATAATTTTGAGTAAGCAGTCACGACTTTTGAAAATTTGTTAAATCTTTCATTAAACGTTAGTCGTCTACCCCTTGGAGTATCATTTACCTAGATATACGAAGAAAAACCTACATTTACATTGACGACAATCGTTGCCAATCGATGTATTAGCCTGTTTGACTCCCATCTACCTAAAATGCCTGTAATCTATTATAGCAAAACAACTACATTCCTGGCTGATATTGAACGGGTACCTATTGAATTATATCAAACAGATACTCATATAATGTTCCTCATTGCTAGAGCTACTTGTAACAAAAAAAAATAATTTTTTTATGACCACATGGATTGTAGCTGGTACGTAACTCATTGTTTTACATTTCGAACTTTTTTTAATATTTAATCCACTTCACGATTGAGTTCTGGACGAGGGGGAAACCGCTGGTTAATTTTGGTGTACATTAGTGGTATTAGTTCGGTAGTAGGCGGGAATTAGAGGAATTACTTGGAAATTATTGGGTATTACAGGTATTACGGGTGTATTACTCGGCATTACTCGGGTATTAGTTGAAAATTATTGGGTATTAGTAGGGAAAAGGAAGTATTACTCGAGTATTACATGGGTATTACACTAATTATTCGAAAGTTACTGTAAATTATAATCGTTGAGAGGCAACAAAAGGTTATCGGAATTGGAAATCACAGAAATTATCCGGAAAGTGGAGAGCACTGGCGGAAATCATAATTATTGGCTGAAAAAAAAAAGGTCTTTAAAATTTTACCTACCCAACATGTCGGAATATCCTTGAATCAATAGGATATCCAAAATACATCCAAATAGGTATTGTTTTCTTGGATATCCGATAGTTATACCTAAGATATCTCTTTGAGATATCCACGACGAATATCTTATGGACATTCATTACGTACATTATTTGTAGAAATAGATTTAGTTCATATTAAGCGTTTTGTGGTGTCGAATGTCGGAAAGTGCGTGCTAGTATTAGTATTTGAGTTTTAAGTTCTTTTGTTTAGATTTTTCATTTGAGATTTTCGATAACACTAATCAGTCCATATTCGCTGTGATTTCAGAAAAAGTTTTTTAAAGTGTACATGTGAAAAAGTTCTCACCTAAAAATCAAAAAATATTCGAGCACGTATTGAATATTTTTTCAATAATTTCTATCGGTATAGAATGATGAAATATGCCAAGGAACGTGTACTCAGTAAAATTTACAAAAAGACAAAGAAGAGCTGGAAACAATAATTGTGAGTACTTATACCAGAAGTAGACCCAAATAGATACTCGATGAAGTACGAAATGTCAAAATAGATGCTAATAGAACTACTCTACCAAAAATGTATGATGTTGTAACAATTGCCATATCGGTTATTTTATTTTTCAAATAAGTAAAGTTGTTTTGAGTAATATTGCTATATGAATAAAAATATCCTAAAATTCGTTCTCGTTGGAAATACCTATCCTATAAATATAAAAATTAATGAGTAGAGTCCCGGTAATCTCGCTATCGAGGCGTCGCGCGCCGGAGAAAATCAACATACATATGGAGTTCTGAATGGGGCCTTGTGTTGGCATTTAGCAAGCCAAGTGAAAATTTTAATGAATGAAATTACTGTGTTGCGAAAGTGGTTATGGGTATTTTCACGGCCAGGCACTTAGGATTGTTGCTGACATGATGGTCAGCGCGTATTTTTTTTATTAGGCTTCGAATCGTGGGAAATGCTTATTCAACTGAAAAATACGGCCATCTTGAATGGGGCGGTCCAAATTGGTTTGACATCGAGAAAAGAATCTGATTTATGACTCCAGGGACGAATAGCTGATAATTTCGTCTTTAGGAAGGCCTCGGAAGATCGGTCTCCATAGAAAAGTTGAGAGGGGGATCTGCCGAGAGAAAATTTGAAGAAAAGGCAGTTAGGTATGGGGATCGGTTGAAATTAGTGAAAAACTGAAGTTTTCTTTTGTGGACGGAGGGCGGTTTATATCTACACATTTTTCCAACGGTTTGTGCATTTTTGTATCGGAAATTTGCCATCTTAGAGACATCCGAATTCGGGAATCGAAAATTGAAATTATTGCTGTGTTCTTGATAAAAAAATAAATTGACAAAAGTCGCGGCCGAGCGGGACTTCAAATAGAGTGTTTAAAGCCAGACGATAATTAAAAGATTAGCTGTTTTTGTGTTGCTAAGTGAACCAATTGTTGTGCGCATGAACTAACTCACATTTATGTTTATTACTCGCTACGAATACTCCTTTCTTGAACTTACGAGAAACTGAAATATTAATTGAAATTTGCCTTCACTTGAGAGGAACGCATCGTTCCCCTGTTGTCTAATAAAGTAGTAACTATTGAGAAAGCCAGACTTTCCCAGAACTTCCTTCAATACTCTATTTAAATTAATTAGGGACATTGGCTCTGGTTAGATTTAGGAACACCATTGAGCGTAGCTATGTATAATACATAAACTGATTTAATAATCGCTGAAAGACTCCCTAAGAGTGCATATTGTGTTGTTGTTTCTAGATATAAACATTTTTATTCTCATCATTTTCTTTTATTCGACATTTGCCGTCGTTGTTAATTGAAAATTCACCAAGTGATTATCTCACAAATTGTACACATCAGAAATTCTTTTTCATATATTAATTTGTTCTGTTTTATTTGCATTTATACATTTTTTTTTATTACTTGATTGATATCGTTTTTCGAACTGTCGATTATTATTTATACATTCCGTCGCTGTTTCCCAACAATATCTGAGCAAAGACTGGCAAAATCTAAAGTACTGTCTCTTCGTGCAGGCAGCCGAATTCTAGCCCTTAAGGCCAGGATAAACCAGATAGACCGAACTTAATTTTATTTCCTATCTGGATTCTCCGCACCAGGTAATTTTTTTTAACACCTCAAAAATACGCTTAGTGGTGATAGCATTGATACCGAACACCCTATGTATCAAGATACCAAATGTCAATCAAAAGAATGTATGACGATTTCATTTGACTCTGTCAAAGAAAGATCTTATTTCCAAAACCGCAATTCAAATTCAGTTTCTACAGCGTCTTTCCAAGAAGTTTTGATAACGGAGGCAGATACAGCCTCCGAAACGTCAACAATTTTCAAAAAAAGAGAAGTATTCTTTGTTAATTCGATCTCATTTTTCCAGATAGGCAAATTCAGTGTAGGGTACGTTACTGACAAAAATTAATTTCTTTCAAGACAGCAGTCTTGTGAATGCAGTAACTTATCGGGCAAATTAATTAATTTGCCCTTCTACACTTGTACAGATTTCTTTGGATTAAAATTTTTTTCATTTTCAGATTGTGGAAGGTCATAAACCCAAAAAATCATGTCAAGAATATGAATGTGTTATTATGCAAAATTATAAATGTTATTTTCCTGCTTCAGAAAAGTTTCAGAGTAGCTTTCCCTGATGTTTTTTGTGAATTTCAGGTTTTCATTTACCTATCACTTCTGTAAATTGTTCAATAAAAATTAATCTGAAATTTAGTTTGTTTTACTATAAAAAATCACATTTTAAATTTTTCCATATTGAACAATTTCTGAGAGTAACAATAAATTGTGAACGTCCATAAGATATATCTTATGGACATCCACGAGAGATATCTTTTGGACGCCCATGAAGCATACCTCATGGACGTCCATGAAGGATAATATCTTATGGAACACAGTGAAACAGAAATTTGCTAACAGTCTGCCATCCAGAATAGGTTCAAGTTGATAAATTCCTTTGTGAATGGTGTTACTAGTATCTCAAAGAATAATTATTCATTAGATAGATTAGATAATTTTATGAACATTTTGTTCATATTTACAAACAAAAATCTATATAAAAGTTTTTTAATTCTGAAATCAAGACAGTATTGAGATAGAAAAATGAGAAATTTTCTATTTGCTGATTGTTTGATCCATTTTATTTTGAAATTTATTGAAATACACAATATTCTGAACATCTATTTGTATACATATAGAAACATCACAACAGCGTACAATTTTCGTTGGTGCACCTGAGAGAGTGTAGTTTTTTCTTCACTTGCTGGGCTGGAAATGAAAAGACAACTGAAGCATAAAATACATGTGAAAGGTGAAAGCCAAGCACTATCTTGTGAATATAAAATGAAATTAAAAAAAAAGTTATACAGAAAATGCATTCTATAATCTACAAATTTTACAGAAAGTTGAAGGAAACTGCGTGCATTCTTTTATCGAACAACTGCTTCTCAACCAATTCCATAGAAACGGACCGCACCTGGTTACCCCTCCTCAGAGATGACATAAGAACTAATAGAATGGTGATTAATTGATACCGAACAGCCTATGTATCAAGATACCAAATGTCAATCAAAAGAATGTATGACAGATTTCATTTGACTCTGTCAAAGAAAGGTCTTATTACCAAAATCGCAATTCAAATTCAGTTTTCTCAGCGTCTTTCTAAGAAGTTTTGATAACGGAGGCAGATACAGCCTCCGAAACGTCAACAGTTTTCAAAAAAATAGAAGTATTCTTTGTTAATTCGATCTCATTTTTTCAGATCGGCAAATTCAGTGTAGGGTACGTTACTGACAAAAATTAATTTCTTTCAAGACAGCAGTCTTGTGAACGCAGTAACTTATCGGGCAAATTAATTAATTTGCCCTTCTACACTTGTACAGATTTCTTTGGATTAAAAAAATTTTTCATTTTCAGATTGTGGTAGGTCATAAACCCAAAAAATTATGTCAAGAACTGGATTTCCTCCACAAAATCAAATTTTTAATCATTATGAATAGGATATTCATGAAATCTGTTGTGGCGTCATCTGCGGCTGAAAGACAAATTTTAGTCGCTATATTTTCCATTGTTCAAGGTAACCTCATCTTGAGAAATATTCAAGTTGAAAAGGGAAACATTCTCCATGAATATTGATAAATGAAAAATGTGATTTATTTGTTATATGTAACAGAAAACAATTACTTTCCCGACAAAAGCCACGCTGGACATTGTACATCTGATAGATATTGTGAAAACACTAATTGAAAAGAATAAATCTGAAAGTGATAATTCGCATTTTCATTCAGATAGTTGATTTTTTATAATTTTCTGTAGTGTTCAATGAAAATTGATGAAATAAATTAGATAGGGGGAATTTTACTGAAAAAATATCACTCACAGAAATCGTTCGTTTCATTGAAGCAATATCAATCTCCCTGATGAGCTTGGCAAAGCGAAATAGATTTTCATCGACCAAAATGTATTGAGTAGTGAATACGAGAGAAGAGAACCTTGCTTCAATGAAATAAACGATTTCTGTGAGTGATATTTTTTTAATAACATATTCCCTATCTAATTCATTTAATAAATTTTCATTGAAAACAAAAGAAAATTATAAAAAATCAACTATCTGAATGAAAATGCGAATTTTCACAATATCTATCAGATGTAGTTCAATGTCCAGGGTGGGTTTAGCCGGGGAAGTAGTTGTTTTCTGTTATATATTACAAATAAATCACATTTTTCATTTTTCAATTTTCATGGAGAATATTCCCCTCTTCAACATAATAATGACATTCTTGTTGAAAAGGTGAACATTCTCCATGAAAATTGAAAAATGAAAAAAGTGATTTATTTGTAATATCTAACAGAAAAAACTACTTCCCCGGCACAAGCCACGCTGGACATTGAACTACATCTGACAGATATTGTGAAAAGACTCTAACTGAAAAGCAAAGAAAAAATCTTATCTTGAACGATGGAAAATGGCGACTAAAGTTTGTCTTTCAGTCGTAGATGATTCCACAACAGATTTTATGAATGTCCTATTCATATTTTCGAACTAAAATGACATTCTTCTTTTAACTCCAAAGATATATTTGAAACAATGTGATAGTAACAAATTTGTGTTTCAGAGCTAGGGATGTGTTTAGTGGCGTGGTGTACTGGCCATTCTTCACAACAGTGATCCATCTCATCTTATTACTAGGAATTCTGATAATCAATTTTTTGGTGAGTATGGTACAATAAGATTATGCATTGCTATAATAATTGAAAAGTATTCCTTGGTATTGAATTAGTTACGAGATATTTCTCTAAATTGAAAGAGAAAACTGCTCTAATTCTTGGCAAAAGAGTTTTGTAGTTCAGTATTGAAGCGTAACCGTGAAAATGGGCTATTAGCTCAGGATTCTTTCGGAATACACCGATTCGAATGAGAGTTTGTATTTGGGCTCATCTTACCTTTTCTTCCAGAGTTATATGTCTCCGATGTGTTCTTCTTATTTTTTAGCTGTTTCAAACTACCCCTTTTCGACAAACAAAACTTGTTACGACCATATATTCAAGCGTCACTTGGATGAAAATCGAAAAAAAAAATATGTTTTTGAATAAAACTCATGATCTATTGTAATGTTTCAACCCTTTGAAACATTACAATCCGGTTTTGAGACGAAGATCGATTTAAGCACCACCAAACTTGGTGTGATAGTAGGTGGAACCATGCCAAACAATGAATGAAATTGTTTACCGGGCGGATTTTTTTTTGTTTTAAAATAAATAAATGTAATTTTGCTGTAATCTTGATAAAACTTTAATTTATCAAAAATAATAACTTGTGACATCTACAGTCACTAGTTGAAACTTAATTTGAAGCGAATCACGGGATCCAAAGTTACAAATTTCTAAACTCATTGTCAGGCAGAATCTGACTATATGTCACAAGTTATTTTTCATTAGCTTTGTCTTTGCCGTAAGGTATTAATTCAGAGTGATTCCGTTTTGATTTCTGGAGCTCCATAAAGCTGTCCTGACGAGTTGTAAAGAACGAAACGACGTCGTCGGCAGATGGTGAAACTCTCGGAATTAAATCGAAAACACTCTCTTCACTTCAGATTCTGTTTACGTTCCTTTTCACGCATGAAAAACTTATTTGAACTTTGGATTGGTCAGGACAACAAAATTGTTTACTGCCTGACAATGAGTAGAAAACTTTCTTACTTTGGATTCCGTGGTACATTTCAAATTAAAATAATATTATTCTCGAAGAAGTGGACAAAGTTTAGAAATAGGTCTCATTTAAATTCCATTTTCTCTTAATATTTTGACAACTCGAACTCTATTATTCTGGCCTGGAAATATTTCTAGAATACGCGCCAAGTGGAGTGGTGGTAAGTTATCCTCCTTTACTAACACTAACATATTTGGGCATAAATTATCTGCAACTTTCATCCACTTTGGACGTGATTGTGAATTTATTCAAATATTCAACAGACCACCTCTTCCAAAAATGCTGCGTGATTTTTGTACAATGTTGCCAGTGAGATATTCTGTTTTCATTTACTTCTGTAAAATTTTCCTCAGGTAAGCATGTGAGTGGTTCTCCTATTAAGAAATGACCAGGTGTAAGAGGTGTCAAATCATTTGGACCTGTAGATAAGGAACAAAGCGGACAAGAATTCAAAACTGCTTCTATTTGTGATAAGACAGTGGTCATTTGTTCAAAAGGTTAAACAATATTTCCTCAGTCTACGAATATGATATTTCATTGACTTAATTCCTTTCTCCCAAATACCACCCCAATGTGGACTATTTGGTGGTAAAAACTTCCACCGAATTTCTAGGGTAGTCATAATTTTTTTTATTTTATGTGGTATTCCACGTCTAGAAATAAATCTTTTGGACTTATGCACAGCTTTCGTTCTCATGCATATAAAAAAAGCAACGTTAAATTTGCTAACAATTGATTATCGTAATCTAGACTCTTTTACTTGAAAAGGTCTAGCGTAATCTACCCCTATTATAAAACGCTCTAAAAACTGTAACTCGCTCTTTAAGCAAATTTTCCATAAGATGCTTTGCTGCTACAGCTTTAAATCTGCAACATACTACACAGTTTCTCTTTTTTTTTTTACTTGACTCCACCCGTTGAATATCCAATATATTACCCGTATATAATTAAGTACATTCTGAGGTCCAGCACGCTCATTTTCTAGTTCTTTGACAAATATATTATTACAAGGTAGTAAAACAGGAAACCTTTGATCATAAGATATATTAGCATTGGCTAACTTACCACCTACAGGTAAAATATCATCCTCATCTATGGAAGGATTCAAACATTTAGTCTTTATCTAACGCTCAATAAAATACAATAATAATATTCATAAAATAAAACTAAGTATAATTTCGAACATGTGATGAAGTGTCCTCCTGCTCGTAGAAGAGTATATATGCCTTCCCGCTCACAAGGGAATTTGAATGAATCGGTGAAACTAGGGAATCGTTATACTCGTGCCATGTGCCTGTATATGGATGCCTATAGTAAGCAGTGTAGTGTCCGCTATTGGTAGTCCCGCTGTGATTCGTAAATGCGTATAAGTTATAGCGACAAGGGGCTACGTTGTTTGCACTGTAGTTGCTCAAATCTAAACCTTCCAGAGGGAAATCAATGGTTATATTCAATTTTCCTCTAAATCTTTCTGTTTGAGAGAATCTTTTTAAATGGATTACTAAAAGTTTGGAGAATTTCTGAATCGATAGAGACTTTGTGCATTTTCTTTTTCTTTTACAATTCAAACATGTCGGTTTCTCATCACCATCCATAGTTTCTTCCCTAGTGAATGAATATAAACATTGCGAGAGTCTGAGTTGGCCTGTTCTTTTTGAAATCGGAAGAGAAAGGTCCCAGAATGTACCGAAAGTGACTGAACAGTGACCACAATGTGTACATTTCAATGTTGATTTCAGCTGTCCAACAAAGTTATCTACTATCTTGGAGTTGTCCATTCCTAAGTATCTCGACCATGACTCTCTGGACTCATCACTAGTGTTAAATTCAGAAACAATCTCGGCCAAAATTAGGTTGGGCTTATCCGTTACATCATTCACGTCTTCGTGTAGTCCCTCCAGCAGGTATCGTAAAAACTCCCGAGCATCTTGTTGGTCATAACTGAAGAAACGTGGTGCAATCTTTGGATTTTACTTCTCAAAGAGGCTGTATTGACAACTCCATCCAACGCATCTTCTGACCACAGTTCCTTTATCACTTCCACAAATGCTTTAATCAAAGCTCCCTTGGTGTTAATATCTCTTGTATATGCATCCTTCTTCAAATATTCCAGCAACCATTTGATTCAACTAATTTTGAAAGTTTCTCCCAATTTCAGTTTACTCATTTCAGTTGAAAAGTATCGAAACTCAATTCTCTTTACCAATATTAGTAAAGCATTTTTTGTTCAAAAACAGTAAGTGACGTATCTTCAAATTTACTATTTCTATTTCTGCAGTTCTGAATGAAACGTAAACAATATGCGATGCAACGCTGTAATCGATTAAAATCTGTATCATTTTCGAATAGATACATAATAGTTTTCTTCAGTTCTGAAAAATCTTAAGTTCTGAAAGATCATCAGTTATTTCCGTTGATCTAATAATATTAAATTCTGATAAGAACTTGAGTCCATTCCACCAGTGAGTACAATTCACCATTGGAGGTAGTTCCATACCCCAAAAAATATAATCAGCAGGATTATCTGAGATTGGAATATATCTCCAGTGAGAAATATTAGTGAGTTCTGGAATCTCAGATACTCTATTCGCAAAAAATGTGTTCAAACACGATGTTGTGTTATTGAGCCAATGCAAAACGATTTGAGAATCTGCATGTCCAACAAAATACTTGGTAATAGAGAAAGGGTTTTGAGAAGCAATCTAGCTAATAACAGAGCTCCGCATAATTCAAGACGAAGAATTGAGATGGTTTTCAATGGCGCTACCCTAGATCTTGAACATAATAGATTACAAGAAACTCCCTTGTTGATATAGATAGCTCTTGAATAAATGCAACTCCCACAGGCAGAAAGAGTTGCATCAGAGAACCCATGAATCTGAATTTCACTCAGTCCCTTATATAAAAAAAGTGTTCGAGGTACCTTCACATTAGATACGGGTATCAACCATCACATAGGTTTGAGTTTAAAATTTCGTCCCAGTCCACCTTTGAAAGTAAAATTTTCTGCATGAAAATGTTGTGGTAACAATAGGACCTATGAGAGGCTCAAACATTCGTGCTATGCACGACAGCACAAATCTTTTGGTAAGAAGATTGCCGACAGTCCAAAATGGAATCGTCACCTTGAATTCATCGATGAGAGGACACCAATATGAGCCTAAAATGTGGAAGGAAGTTTACTACTTCTCCATCAGATCCTTTTATATTTGTATCAAATATGGAGTAGTCAATTGTACACCATTTATGAAGCTTAAATCCACCTGACTGCAGCATAGCAGAAAGCTCTAATCTAATCTAATCTAATTCTGTCTTTGTATTTTCACCACCCAGTATGTCGTCCAAATAGCACTAATTTATGATTGCTGAAGATGCGAGTGGATAATTAACACTTTCATCAGTAGCTAACTTCATTAAACATCTAGTCGCTAAATATGGTGCAGCATTTGTTCCGTATGTAACAGTCTGCAGTTCAATACATTTCAAGTCTTCATTTAAATGATCATGCCATAGTATATTTTGCAAAAAGAACTGAGAGGGATTCATGCGCACTTGTCTAAATATTTTTCCGATATCACAAGTCAAAACAAACAAGAATATTCTAAACCGACATATGATATCAAAAAGTTCAGGCTGTACTGTACTACGTTCCAGCATAATGTCATTGAGAGAATAACCACTGGTTGTTTTCATCGAAGCATCGAAAACAACTCTCAATTTGGTAGTTATTCTGTCTTCTCTTATTACGCAGTGATGAGAGATGAAATAATTTTTGTCAAATGGAGTGAATGAAAATTAATATATTTGCCATTATTCAGGTTGACATATTCATCAATGAATTCTTCGTATTTTATGAATGAATCTTTATATTTACACAATCTTTTTTCGGGGGAATAAAATCTCCTTGCAAGATTATAAGAATGGCCTAACCGAAATTTTGGTAACCGTTCATCAATATGAATAGTATTTGTAAAAAATGTGAAGCTTATAATTGTTGCACAATAGATGTTTTGAATTAGACCACCTAGTATAATCCAACCCAAATGACTATTTTGTAGAGTCGGTAAATCTGAACCTAACCTCATTAATCCAGAATCTATAATTTCGAAGAATAGGTAAGCTCTTATGAGCATATCAACTCCGGATGGGATTTAACCCTCAACTGGTATAATAATTTTAAATGACGTAACTGATATGGTCGGGTGACCCACGACCCATTCAAAGTTTAAAGAACCTAATAAAGATTTAATTTTTCTTATATATATAAAACAAGTTTTTGTTAGAAAAAAAAATATTAATTTTTTTATAATGCTTGAAAGAAAAACGATTTCACAAAATTAATAGCTCTATTCATTGGCAAAAAAAACATAAAAAATATTAATATGACTCAAACCCAAAAAAAAATAACTTAAATCAATAACTTCTAGGAAACAAAAAACATTTGAACTATATTGGAAAATTCTATACCAGAGGCGTAACATTGGGACAGTCTAAGACTATCGATTGGCGACACATCACAGACCTTCAGTGCATGAAGCACAATACTTTTTTATGAACAAGTGTGGCTTACAAAATATTTTTTTACACATTGAACAAAAGGTTGAGTGCTTTCCATCGATTGTTGAAGGGCATTCCATGCAGCGTCTGCGCTTGGTCGGTGGTTCTTCTTCATGGGCTAATTCTTCGATATTTAGACTACGCTTTATTTATTTGCCGTGAAATATGCGGATTTTTGGATCGTCTTTTCATATTATCTTCAATCAGAGATAGTCCTAATTTTTTTACAATCGTCTCCCTGTTTTTACATTATTTACAGTTGCGAACGCGAATAAGATTCGACTGTTTACACCAGCTATATTTATAATAGCATAACCTTCGTGTTCTTTGGTTACAAGAAAATACCGCACATTTTTGATCCAGAAATTCTACTCCACTTTTTGAAGAATTGTAAAATTCAATGATTTCAGGTTTATGTGTGACATCACTAACGGATTTATCATGGTGCATGGAAGATACTAAAGTTACACTCTTATTCTTTTTTGGCACGAATGAAACCAAGGTATTCTCCCGAGTGAAACCAAATAAAGAAGAATTTACTTCACGAGTTTTATTGGGTAGAAACTGTGGAGGCATTTCTCGCTTATTTTTTCGTATTGTTCCTACATATGTCAGTCCTTTGCTTCTATGATGAAAACTAATTCTCCGCAGTAACGTTCCTGTTGGTGTGCATAATTGGAGTTACCAATTCTAAGACTGAGAGTGTTGGAATATACAGCTTCTTAGGATTATCAGCATGTAATTTTTTTCCAGTGTGGAGTTTTGGAGTCACACAAGCATAATATTTTTATTCCGTAACGTTTATGTTTACTCTTGATATAAACACGAAAACTGCATTTATTTTATTTTATTTTATTTTATTCGAAGAAACAAACAGGTGTTAAGCCTAATAACATGTTTCTTAAGAATAACTTATAACTATAGCATATATCATTAATACATTAATCAGTTTTACAAGCATGTACTAATAAACTCGCAGAAGTATAAGAGCAGAATTGAGGATGCGTCAAATCATTTTCTCTAATTTATAAGTCAGATGGAGGGTGAGAGAGTATACCACCAAAGAGGAGGGCCAGAGAGAAATGTTAATATATCAAATAAAAAGAAAAAAAAGTAACAAAAAGAAATTACGCATTTTTTATCTCATAAAGGGTTTGATTTGATAATGTTAATTAATTGAGATCTGAAGTTACGAGGGGTTATGTCGAAAATTCCGGTTGTAATATGATTTGAGTATTTGTTATAAAGGGAGCACATATTTTCAAGTAAGGTGGTACCAGCGGTCGTTGAACGAAAACCAATCTGTCTAGGTCGCATACCATGCATTGGAACATAGAATTTCAGCTCGTTTTGGAGATATTCACTTCTAAGATTGTGGTTTACCAGTTGTACAGGAATATCAATTTACGTTGAGCCCTCCTGTGATCTAAACGAGCTATCGCAAATTCGACCCTAATGGGTTCGTAGGACGTATAACCTGGATTAATACCATATTTCTTATAGTAGATATATTTAATGAAGTTGTTTTGGATCCCTTCTACATTGTGACACAAATTTTGTTGTACAGGATCCCAAATTATGGATCCGTACTCCAATTTGGAACGAACAAGAGAATTGAACAGATAAATTATGGAATCAGTTTTGTTGAATTCAGAGGTAGTCCTCTTGACAAACCCTAGTAGTTTTCGGGCTTGCTTACTTACTTCATATATATGTTTATTAAACCTTATATTCTGCTGAAAAAGTATTCCCAAATCCTTCATCTGATCGATTCTCTGCAAGGGACTTCCATCCATGGTATAAATAAAGTTGTGATGTTTATTATGTTAAAATTTTTATTAGAAACTCATCACAAAATTAATATCCAAAATTTAAAATTAATAAAACCTGTTGATGATTACAGAAAATTAGATTGCTATTAGAGTATCGCTATTCGAAAAAGGGGCTCGAAACCCTTGCTCAATAATGATAATGGTCCATTAAATTCCAAACTATTTGACTTGATACCAGTAAAGGAATAATTAAGTGCCTAGGGTGTATTGTTTATTGGGTGGGCTATACCTACCCATCAGGTAGGGTACCTTCCAGTACACAGATTAACCCATGGTAATTAATTATTTGATATAAAAAAGACTGGTATGCCTATTTACAGTTAGTTTAGTAATCCTACTGATGAAGGTAACTTTGTTATCGAAATGCGCATCTAGGAATTAAATTACTTGTGTGGTGAAGGGGTAAAATACTTTTTGTTCTCATTGGGTCAAAATTGACCTGCAACGACTACACAGCTTGAACGATGAACGTTCACGCGCGATATCGAGTGATGCCTACTCAGGAACAAATTACATGCTTGAAGTTGCTCTGGGTCATCATTGGCCCAACCATACCAGTTGAGGGATAAAATTGGGATCAGCTAGTTTCAAATCCTTTGAAATATTTAGCCTTGCTTCATTCACTGTTAACTGTGGAAGCGAACAAGTATTTCGTTTCAATATAGTACACGAAGCCCGACATTGAAAATTCTGTGTTTGAGATTTCATTATTAAATCAGTAATTTTATTGGTTTTACTTAATTCTTCAAGGCTTCGACCAAGTCAGCTGTTACAGAGGTTGTTTGAGATTCTGAATCTAACAGAGCTCTAGCTTCACCTTTGCTGTAGCCAAAAGAACTTAAAATTGATTCTTATGAGCTATCAAACAAGTACTGTTGTCCGAATGGACAGTTTCAGAATTGTTTTGTGAAATTTCTGTTTCATTTGTTGGTTCATCTTGAACCGATTGTACAATATAACTTAAAAAAAATACAAAGTGGATTTGGTCCGAAGAATGTAACATAGCGTTCAATAAATCAAAGCAATTGTTGATCACAGCTCCTGTCTCAGCACATTACGAGCCTGAGAAGACAGTGAAATTAGTTGTGGATGCGTCCCAATTTGCATTGGGGCATCAGTCACATTTACGGAAATAATAAAGAAAGGCCCATAGTCTTCGCATCACGGTTGTTAAATTCAGCTGAAATAAAATATTCGCAAATCGAAAAGGAAGCTGCTGCGATAATATTTGGTCTAGAAAAGTTTTTTCAGTATCTCTTCGGAAGAAAATGTTTACTGTTTTCTGATCATAAACCTTTGTTGAGCATATTTGGGAAAAAAAAGGTATTCCCATTTTTGCAGCGAACCGCCTTCAAAGATTCAGAGACATTTTAGCATCGTTTGATTACGAAATCAGGCAAACAAGATGATAATCTTGCATTTATTTTTTATTTGACGTATATGGATGAGTCTCATTTTTAATTAGATTAAAAAAAAATGAGGCACCGCTACGGCTGTTGATACTATTCTAAATAAAATTCTTTTATATATCAAAACTGGTTGGCCTGCTAGTTGTCCTTTTAAAGATTGTATGCCGTTTTTCATAAGAAAAAATAAGATAACTATAGAACAGGGATGTCTAATGTGGGGTTATCGACTAATCGTGCCCAGAAAATTTAGGGAATATATCCTACATGAGTTACACAGCACCCACATGGGAATAGTTAAGATGAAATCTTTGGCGAGGTCATATTTTTGGTGCCCTGCAATTGACAGCCAAATTGAGGAATTAACAAAATCATGTCAAGCATTCATGATACATGGGAGCCATCCGCCTAAAGCAAATTTAGTGACGAGGGCTTGGCCCAAAGAACCCTGGACAAGACTCCAAGCCGATTTCCTTGGTCCTCTGCTCAACAAAAATTTTTTAGTTATAGAAGATGCATGTTCCAAGTGGATGAAATGTTTCGAGGTTCAAATCACTACTATAACAACAATCAAAATTTTCAGAGAACTTTTTGCGAGATTTGGATAATGCTACTACGTTCATATCGGAATCATTTCAGTGTTTTCTCAGTAGTTGTTCGGTTGAGCATATCACTGGCGCACCTTATCACCCGTCAACTAACGGCCAAGGAGAGAGTGCTGTCAAAATAATGAAGAAGGCTATTTTGAAAGCACTACACGGAAAATGAGAAAATGATTACAATATAATAATAAATCGGTTTTTGTTCCATTATAGGAACACTCCTTATACATCCACAGAAGAAACACCAGCAAAATCATTATTAGGGCATAACCTACGCTGTAAATTTGATTTAATGATTCCATCAGTGGAAATGAATGTTTTAAAAAGTTAAAATTTACAGGAAAACTATTTCAAATGAAACAGATCAGAACATTTTGAGCGAGCAATTTGGAATTCCAAGATAACAATTCGAAATATAAAAAATTAACAAGGAAATTCCTAATGAAAATTAAAAATTCTCATAATTTACTAGAATTTTGTATTCTTTAAATTTTTGTTTCATGAGGCCTGACCATTCAAGACGCCAAGTGTTTTAGGTTTTTGCAAGTGTTGTTTTTTTTTCTTTCAGAATGGAGACTTCAAGCAAAAAGTTAGTTTGAGTTTTCTCGGACTCATATGTTTCTTTTTCCAATTAGCAACGGCAGAATGTGGACAAGACTTACAAAATAAGGTATAGATAGAAATTGATTTAAATAGGTTCTGTCCTGTCGTTAGACGTTTTTTCCTCTAACCGGAACCAAAGTTGAGGGTATGCTTTTCTGGGCCAACTGCCCTCGGTCATAAGATTTTGCAAAATGTTAGGTCTATGAAAAATTTAACTTCCAAACAATTTTTATCATTTTTATTTGTTATTAAGAATCTCCCAGGTTTTCGTAGAAAACCCCTCAAAAGCAGAGCTTGTCCGAGCAAAGAAGACCCGGGAACGAAAAATTTAACGCTAGAAATGATAATTCATACATCTAAGATATTTTTCGTCTAAGTTTGAGAATTTTTTTCACCAAATTACTCACTAAAACGCCCAACACTGTTGATTCAAAAATTCTCTGCCAATTTCCGCACTGAAATTGAGTCTGAACCTACATTTCGTGCACGATAACACCTGCGGAATCGTTAATATAAGAAATAATTTTGAAATGTTTGAAGTTTGTTTTTGTGGAGGAAATTCGATTCTTGATATGATTTTTTGGGTTTATAACCTTCCACAATCTGAAAATTAAAAAAATGTTAATCCAAAGAAATCTGTACAAGTGGAGAAGGGCAAATTAATTAATTTTCCCGATAAGCTACTGCGTTCACAAAACTGCTGTCTTGAATGAAATTATTTTTTGTCAGTAACGTATCCTACACTGAATTTGCCTACCTGAAAAAATGAGATGAAATTAACCAAAAAATACTTCTCTTTTTTGAAAGTGTGTTCTCAAGAAAAATACTTATCCAGCTCAATTCGAGGAAAAAGCCATTAATGAAATTGAAAATAGTAATACACTTTACAATCGAACAACACAACACATAGAAGTACGACATCCCCATACACATCCAACAACCAATATTATACCTTACATCCCTGGACTGTCTGAAAAGATAAAACTAATTGGTCATAGGTATGATGTAAGAAGAACATTCGAAACAACCAATACATTGAGATCAATACTCACACATACGAAACCCAAAAACACTGACGAATGTTCAATAAACATTTTCGTGTGGTAAAAGTTATATAGGTGAAACATCAAGACCAGGAAAAACATAAAAGTTATATCAGAAATCGAAAAAAACATATTCTAACATATGATGGCGGTAATATGATTGAATGGAATGATACCATAATTTTATTGAGAGAATTAAATCAAGAAAAAATAAAGTTGAAGGAAACTGCGTGCATTCTTTCATCAGACAACTGCTTTTCAACAAATTCCATCGAAATGGACCGCACCTGGTTACCTCTCAGAGATGAAATGCGAACTAATAGAATGGCGATTGATTGATACCGATGAATCAAAATAGCAAATATCAATCAAAATAATGTATGGCAGATTCCATTTGACTCTGTCAAAGAAAGATCTTTTTATTTCCAAACCAATTCAAATACAGTTTTCAGCGTCGTTTCAGCAAGTTTTGATAACGGAGGCAAATGCAGTCTCCGAACGTCATCTTTTTTAGAAAAAGAGATGCATTTTTTGGTTAATTCAATCTAATTTTTTCAGACACTTTTTTCATTTTCCTTCGTTACCATGACACCGTGCGTGAAGTAATGTGCGCGAAAATCCAAGAAATCATTCATTTCTGAATGTTCATTAATTAAATAAGACTTTTTAACACTTTTCAAATTGTGACAAAATTGTATACTCTATTATTATTATTATTATTATTTTTGACATTTGTAGGAAAAAATTTGTTTGCATGTCATATGCGAAATGCTACTTTGGTACTTTTGGTTGAAACAAAAATAACTATTTCCTTATGCCAAATAAAATCGACAATAACAACAATTAAAATATTTATTAAAGGCCAATTACTATTTTTTGATACTATAAGTACTTCATTTAATAGTAGAAAGTACTACTTTGGAAGTATTTGAATTTTAGTTTGATAGTGGCAATTAAACACTGCCTGGGTATTTTTTTCCTAGTGGCAATTGAAGTGAGACCCAATCCCAAATATAGGTGTTTTTTTAAATTGTCAATACTAAAGCTTAATAATGGTTATTAAATTTTTTTCTCGGTGTAAGAATTTTTAAAATCAACACATTTTTTACTGATAAGCAGCGGAGTTTTTACCCTCTTTCCGACATCTTAGAACAAGAATTTTGGCTTTTCTGGTCTTTGGGTACCAAATAAATACTACGTCTACTCCAAATTTCAGCAACTTTGGGCTCGGTAACGACTGGTGTTGTTCCACATTTTCAAAATTTTACTCGCTGATAGCACGTGTTGTCACAAGAGGCCATTTTATCATGCACCCAAAATGCTGTGATACCAAATCATAATTTTCTTGAATATTCAGCCGAAGTATAACAGTACCACCGATCGACGAGAGAAAAATTATTTTTAAAAAATTACAGGGGAATTCCAAATGAAGAAATGAAATATCATTTATTCATTCAATTTACAGGAATCCGGTAATCCTCATGAGTTCTTGACTATTCTAGTCGCCAACTGCAACAAGGGAACACGACAGAAATTTTGAATCTACAGTTTACGCCAAAAAAGAAACCGTAAACATTGCATTTTATGTGCTTTGTATCACAATAAAAATTGTGCGTCCACTTGCCTGGAATGAAAAATTTAGAAACATCAACTTGAAAAAAATGTATTAGGTACTTATTTTATTATTTATTTGAATTTTCATCTGGCTGACTACGTCAAGTATGATTTTTGGCATTACGAATAATTTATTTTACATGTGTTGTTAGAATGGTAATATAATTAAAATTTGATGCGAGTGGAAAGTTCGGAGATTGAAAGGCGAGCGTGAGGAACCGAGTTCTGTTTCCATGATATTTTTTAAAAAATAGTTTTAGATGGAAACGAAGCAAACAATAATTAGGACTACCCAATTCGAATATTGTCACTACGATCACAATTAAGGTGAACGTTATAATTTATTGTTACAAGAGTGAGGGAATATTTTTCTAATCACAAGATGAAAAATAATGGAATATGTTTAGGTTACTTAGGGACAGAAGTGTTATAGAATGTTCCTTTAATATCAAGAACGGGAATGTTTTCATTCTGTTAGAATATGAGGTACTGGATGTAACGTTATCATCTGTAAACTATTGTTGTATGGAAATTTTTTTTTTTTTCGTCGTGAAGATGGCGTTAGTATTGCTATAACATGAAACAATTTAAGAAGTGTATAAAAAGTAAAAGTAAAAAATGACGAAGTGGTCGAGGTGTTAAGAGCTTTTGTTCTCAACCAGGCGGCTCGAGTTCGATGCACCATCACGAAACTGAAGTGGTTCGGAATCCAGCTTCTAAGCTGTAGGTCCCGGGTCTCCCATGCGCGGACAAGATCCATAACATAACATAACATTAGCTGAGTCTGGCCAAAATATATTGTAATTAACTTCTATATCAAATTGTGATAATCGAACATCAACCTACTCTTTTCGTTTACGCACTAAGATTACTTTTTTTTAACATTTCGAAATCATAGAGGCCCTAACATTAATTTTTTTCTTTTCAGTCGGAAGAATTGTACAGACTTATTCTCTCCTGCAACTGGAATCAGTTCAATCAAGGAAATCGCAAATTCTTATTGATGTTCATCATTTTAACAAAAAATCCCTTGAAATTTGAAAACTCTGGTATCATCGAGCTGAATCGAGTCTTGAGTATGAAGGTGAGTGGTGATAGACTATACCAGCAAAGAGGAACACGGAGTTTATTTTGAATATTCAGGATGAGCAAAGCGACGGCGTAGAAGGGCCATATGATTTATTAAAAATATTATTCAATAATTTCCGAGTCAGAATTTAATAAAATTCCGACTTCGAAGTCGGAAAATAATAAAATTTCGATAATACAAGTCCAAATCGAAGTTGGAAAATAATAAAATTCCGACTTCGAAGTCAGTCGGAAAATAATAAAATTCTGACTTCAAAGTCAGAATTTAGTGAAATTCCGATATCAAAGTCGGAAAATAATAAAATTTCGACTTCGAAGTCGGAATTTTATCATTTCCACGCTTGACATTGAACCACATCTGATAGATATTGTGAAAAGAAAAAATCTGAAGGTGAAAATTTGCATTTTCATTCAGATAGTTGACTGATAGTTAATAGACTCATTCACAGAAAACGTTCATTTCATTGATGTAAGGACCGCATGGATATAAAGTTAGAAACGCTTCTTTCTGCAAGTTAAATAGTTAAATTGTTAAAATTGTTCTTTCCGTTAACCAGCTGTCGTCCCCTTACGAACGGCAGCCCTCAAAAGTCGAAACTTGTGCGAGCCAAGGATTAACGAGGTCTTACCTTTTAACGTGCGATTCCTAGCACTTTCTCGGGTCATCAGATACAAATCTGTAGTCGCTAAGGATTCGAACCTAGCCGACCAGCCGACCAGATATAACAGATAAATTACATTTTTCAATTTTAATGGAGAATGTTTGTTTTTTCAACATGAATACCTCCCAAGAGGTTATTTTGAACGGAGGAGAATAGCGACTAAAATTTGTCTATCAGCTGCAGATGATTCCACAACTGATTTTAAGAACATCCTGTTCATATTTACGAAGAAAAATCAAAATCCAATACCAATGACAGGTCTATGTTAAAAAACAATTTTTTTTCTTGCTGTGTGAAATAACTTCTGAAGAGCCTGCTTCCCAATTCTTTCCCTGATGAGATTGGCAGAGCGAAATAGATTCTCGTCGTCAAAAATTTATTGGAGATCTAATGTAAGAGGTGCGTTCCTTGCATCAATGAAATGAAGGATTTCTGTGAGTGATACTTTTGAATAACATTTTTCCTTTTTCATACATTTATATGAAAATGCAAATTATCACCTTAAGATTTTTTTTTCATTTAGGTTCTTTTCACAATATCCGTTTGATATTACAAAAATATCACATTTCTCAATTTTATTGAATACTCAATTTCATTTTGATTTTTATTTGAAAATTTTAGAAAAAATACAATAATAATATTCATAAAATAAAACTAAGTATAATTTTGAACATGTGATGAAGTGTCCTCCTGCTCGTAGAAGAGTATATATGCCTTTCCGCTCACAAGGGAATTTGAATAAATCGGTGAAACTAGGGAATCGTTATACTCGTGCCATGTACCTTTATATGGATGCATACAGTAAGCAGTGTAGTGTCCGCTATTGGTAGTCCCGCTGTGATTCGTCAATGCGTATAAGTTATAGCGACAGGGGGCTATGTTGTTTGCACTGTAGTTGCTCAAATCTAAACCTTCCAGAGGAAAATCAATGGTTATATTCAATTTTCCTCTAAATCTTTCTGTTTGAGAGAATCTTTTTAAATGGATTACTAAAATTTTGGGGAATTTCTGAATCGATAGAGACTTTGTGTATTTTCTTTTTTTTTACAATTCAAACATGTCGGTTTCTCATCACCATCCATAGTTTCTTCCCTAGTGAATGAATCTAAACATTGCGAGAGTCTGAGTTGGCCTGTTCTTTTTGAAATCGGAAGAGAAAGGTCCCAGAATGTATCGAAAGTGACTGAACAGTGCCCACAATGTGTACATTTCAATGTTGATTTCAGCTGTCCAACAAAGTTATCTACTATCTTGGAGTTGTCCATTCCTAAGTATCTTGACCATGACTCCCTGGACTCATCACTAATAACAATCTCGGCCAAAATTAGGTTGGGCTTATCCGTTACATCATTCACGTCTTCGTGTAGTCCCTCCAGCAGGTATCGTAAAAACTCCTGAGCATCTTGTTGGTCATAACTGAAGAAACGTGGTGCAAATCTTTCGATTTTACTTCTCAAAGAGACTGTATCAACAACTCGATCCAACGCATTTTCTGACCACAGTTCCTTTATCACTTCTGCAAATGCTTTAATCAAAGCTCCCTTGGTGTTTATTGTATACGCATCCTTCTTCAAATATTCCAGCAACCATTTGGTATTCGACAAACACTGGATAACACTTTTCATATAGCAAGTGTTACCTATATTTTTCAACCCATTCAGACCGAATGTTTTGGTATTACTATGTATAACAGGCTTATTCTCGCTACTTACACCACTATCATCTTCTTCTGAGTAGTCTATAATGAAGTGGTTGTCTCTGTTACTGTGGCGTGATAACGAACCTGAGTCAAGGTTGCTGGATATAATTTGTTCATAACATGTGAGTTTCGGAGTAGTCAATGAATCTTCTTGTAGTAGATTATCCAAATCGTTCTCAAATTGTTTGAAATTTTCCTTGTCGGTGGAACTGAAAATATGAAAAGGATCTCAAAAAATCAGTTTTAGAATCATCTGCGGCTGAAAGACCAACTTCAGTCGCTTTGTCCAAAGTAACGTCCTGGAAAGTATTCTTGTTGAAAAGGGGAAAATTCTCCATTAAAATATTTTTCCGACTTCGAAGTCGGAATTTTATTATTTTCTGACTTCAAAATCAAGTCGGAATTTTATTATTTTCCGACTTCGAAGTCGGAATTTTAATATTTTCCGACTTCGAAGTCGGAATTTTATTATTTTCCGACTTCGAAGTCTGAATGTTATTAAATTCTGACTTCGAAGTCGGAAATTAGTGAAAAATATTTTTAAAAAAATTTAAAACAGTCACTCGTGTTCGAAGGTTGTCGATAAAAAAATATATATATATAATTGGTCCCGTATTGCTTTGAGATTTATTTCACATGTGTGATAGATTCTAGTACACTATTTTATTTTCGGTAATTGGTCATAGTTCATCCTGTTCAATATGATGAAATGAAATTTCAACACAAAAGAAATATAGAATGAATTCAGTAAACATTTTACAGAAATTGTCTTTTGTTATTGAATCTTAGAACTGATACTCGAACTCTTATCTGTGAACGTATAATCCAGTACGATTGGGTTTTGCGACAAGAATCATTGTAGCACCACCAAACTTGGTATGCTAATTGGAATCATGGTAAACACGAAAAAAAATTGTTATATATATATATATATATATAGATAGATTTTTGTTGTAATCTTGGAAAGTATATGATTAATCGGAAAAACAACTCAACAGGGTGAAAAACAATTCAATTTTCTACAAAAATTATTCCTAGTAATTTCTTATGAAATGCGCTCGTTTTCCCAGAAAACGTGATTGTATGCCGACATTTAATTTCAGGTTCACCCTTATCCGCCGCTGAAAGTTCTGGCGGAGCCGAATATTTTATTGGTCATAACTCTGCTAATAACACACTGTATATATGAAAATAGCCCATTTGAAGATATGACTTCTGTTTTATGCTGTGCCGATCTGATATATAAAATTGTTTTTTAATTTTTTTTTCGATATTCCCAATAACTCGTAGTTTTGTAGTTTCAGATTATTTTGATATTTGATTTTTTGACTTTTATATTTCCACTTTTCAAATTATGTTTTGTCAATGTTGATCTTGAAAAAGTCTGTTAACGCAAGTGAATTTATATTTTTTGTTTTAGGTTTTCAAAGGAGTATACAGTATTGTTACATTTTATAGGAGTACCTATTAGGTGTTGAAAAACCATCCATTCATTTCAATAACCTTTCAATATATTCTTTCAAATAACAGCAAAAAGGTACATTGAATATGAGATATTGGATTGGTAATAGTCTGATGAATCACAATTTCTGTTAAAATAACAATGTAGAAATTATTGTCAATAAAGTATTGTTCATTCAATCGTATTTAATTCAACTTCCTTCATGATTTCTATATCACAACTCTGATTGAAGAAACAAGAGAGAGAACACGACTATACACACAATCGTGCGGAAAGACTGTCAAATATTTCGAGTTATACTCAAGTAGTAGTGGAGTAGTATTCAGGAAAAATTTCAGTTATTTTTCCTAAAGTATCTTCATTGGAATGAGTAGGTGCGTACTTTCATGAAAAAAAAAAAAAAATGGTAAAATTTGTTATTACGAATCTCCCAGGTTTTCGGAGAAAACGCATTAAAAGCAGAACCCGTCCGAGCAAGGGAGACCCGGGACCTACAGCCCAGAAAGTGGATTCCGACCAACTTTAGCTCAGTGATGGTGGTGGGGATCGAATCGGGCTGCCTGGGTGAGAACAAAAGTTCTTACCACCTCGAACACTTCGCTATAAGGGACAGGAATTCAAAAAACTACCTTCATAAAAAATGTTTTTATATCAAATTCAAATTGCATACTTACTAGAAAATCCTCCGGGTGTGTCAACAAAAATATGAATTTTTTTCTGTAAAAATTCGCCATGGGTTAAAATTCATTTATCTACGAGCGTGCGGAAAAGTAACTTTTCCGCACGATTTTTCGTTTTGAAAGTTGTACTTTTCCGTACGATTTAAAATGGTGCAGAAAAGTTACTTTTCCGCTCGATTTTTACTTTTCCGTACAATTTTTACTTTTCCGCACGATTTTTGTATTGTTGAAAATGACATTTAGGACTGACTAAATGATCTATGTAACTATTCTGTATTATCAGTCATTTTGTAGCATTGTTATAAAAATTTGTTTATTATAAACCTTGTTTTTTCATAAATAAGATGGACGCGTCGTTTGTGCAATTGCCGTCACGTGCGGAAAAGTACTACTTTCCGCACTTGTTAGGTAAATAACTATTTCGATACGAATAAATGACCATTGGCACAGTGCGATTTTTCAACATATTGTAGTAAAATATGTATACCCTCTATTATATAAGTGTAAGCTATGTTCAGTATACCGGGTGACCACGAGATAAGGTACCCCCTAATTCTTCTATAGTTTTGAAGATACAGATTTCAAATTTGTTATGTTGCTATATTATTTGAATACGCATATTTTGACGCCCTACTGATAATTTACCAATTCCGGTTTTTCCGGAAATTAAATCAACTTTCTATTTCCAGGTAGGACACCCTGTACATCACTACATGATCGGTTAGGGATGATCATGAGGAATCCAACGATACCAGGTTTGATGATTTTATTTTCAATAACTAAGGAGGTTTCGTCATTTGTTTTATCGATAGTCCTCACCTGAAACCCTCCTCAGTCTCAGGTATCGGCATCTGTCAGATGGGAGAACCAAACCAATTCGTGAGCTGGTATGACGCTGGCTTCCAAATCACAGAAGAGAAGGAAAGCTTCGTTTTAGAGGTCACCTAGGAAAGAAGGAAGGACGGCCTGATATTGGCCCACTCACACCTATATAGCTGAGAAGCAGCTGAAGAGATGACCAACAGTGTCAGAAAAGCGCCCAACTGCAGTGAGGTATCGGGATAATGGGTCACCGGGTCCCAGTGTACAATAGCTCTACCCAAGCACGGCGGGGTTCCGCCATGACAGACTTTATTTCACTTCACCAGCTACTCAAAGAAATTCTTGAGTAATCAAAATAAAAATAGAGACCGGTGATCCGACTCCACAAGAGAAGATTGGTTTCAGCAGTCCTACTTCTCATCAAGAGAAGATTGGAAGCTTACTACCCCCAGAACTGACTTCAGATCAGGAAAGGGAACTGTTGGCGTCTCCGAAACCTAGTAAAGCAGATTAGGAAGAGGCAACCTTAGCGTTTGACAATTCCAAACTAAAACGCAATCGAAAGGGGTTCAATCCCAATCCGAAGCTGCTGAATTAGGTACACGCCAGAGATACGGGGAGCAGAAACTTACTGACTCTATAGCAGGAAAAGGAACGTTAAATTTATTGAAATCTACAGAAGCCGATTAGGATAAGATTTGACTCCACAAGAGTGTATAGTCTTCAGTCCTACTCCTCATCATGAGAAGAGCGGAAGATTACTACCTCCAGAACTGACTTCAGATCAGGAAAGGGAACTATTGGCGTCTCCGGAACCTAGTGGAGCAGATTAGGACGAGGCAACCTTAGCGTAGAAACTTACTGACCCTAGAGCAGGAAAAGGAACGTTAAAGTCCCTAAAACCTACAGAAGCAGATTGGGATAAGAGCCGACTCTACAAGATGGTAGTCTTCAGTTCTACTTCTCATGAAAAGAGCGGAAGCTTACTACCCCCAGAACTGACTTCAGATTATAAAAGGGAACTGTTGAAGTCCCCGAAACCTAGTGAAGCAGATTGGGATGAGGCAACTTTGCCAAAATTGTCACACGAAATCTCATGGAAAAATATAGACCAATTATGAGAATTTATAAGGATCTACGTGGAAAGTCTGTAACCTGCAAGTACGTAACCCTGGCACATACAATTTTGGAAGGTTCTATGAGTAGATGTAATTTATGAGCATACCCGAATACATGTCATACGAGTTTGTATCAGCCAATGGTTGTTATAAGATTCAATGAGGTATTCCACTTTCGATCACAACGATATTTATGCTCATTCACAAGCTTGTCAACGTATGGAAAATGTGTGGGAATTCACAATTTATAATCTTATTGGGTATCGTATGAAGAAAGTGGATTCAGGATTCAATTGTCTGTATCAGGAATTCCGTATTCAATTTTATCGGGTATCTTGTGGGAACAGTGGGATCAGGATGTGATGATTTGGATCAGGAATTTCTTATCGAAATTTATGCGATTCCTATAAGTTTTCATACAACTCAAAATCACTGAGAATTCTAAAGTGTCGATAAGAAAAGAAGGATACAAAGTATAAGAGTTTGTTTTAGGCAGTGGTGGTGCAGAGACTATACACGATTCGAAGCGTTCAGGATTTGATGATCCAATCTGTATTTGGAATTCCGTATCCAATCTTATGCGAATCCTATGAGATTTCATCAGATCCAACAGTAATAACATTACGAAACCAAATGGAATATTCTAAACTAAATATTCCTAAGAATATTACCAAAATATTTGTAAAGATCACTTCTTTTTCTTTGGTGTTTTGGCATCAACTGCTATGGTCATTAGCCATCGAATAGATTATTATTATTATATTGAGCCAGAATATTTCAAAAATATTTCAGAAATATCACTATCACACCAGGAAAACCTTTATATTTCAAATGACTGCAATTGTGAATGATACCTTTTTGTGTCATAATCGGATCACCGAGAAAGAATTTATCTACATTATTTTTCTCGTATGTAAAATATATTCGCTGATAAACCGTTTTCGTTTCTTTTAGAATGAACTGCATGATTCTTTTACAGTCGTGAGCACAAAGCTCTAAATGTCCGAATGTAGGTATGACATGAATGTATCTCTAACCAGACTTCTACCGGAGTGCTTCTACGTCTACTCGAAAGATGGAGCTGCCTAGACCACATTTTATAGTGCGAGATTAGAATGGGCAAATAGCCACATAGTAGGATGCGAGTTGTGAAAATACGGACGAGGAACAGATGACATTAAAACTGTCCGCACAGTTCATTTTCCTTTTCATTTCTGTTGGAATGTTTGAAATGAATATGTAATTTGTATATTTTTCTATCAGCACTGCTGATAAAAAATATAAAACATGTAAAGAACCCTGCAAAATCCTTATGGAAAATGGCTCTCGGCTAAATTCAATGAATTTTTGGTATTTTGTACATTTTTACTTCCTCGACATAAGTGTCCATGGGCACAAAAAAATCGGCCTACTAGTTTTCGAGATGTCAGAGATGAAAAGTGAAGCTTTGTGCTAATGATTTTTAAAAATTCCCAGAATCGACAAAACGCCTATTTATTTTGCGAATACCATGCCTCAATGATGGTACAATGTCACCTTGTTCTCGAATCCATTATACTTTTTTATTTTGTGCTCTGCAACAGGGTGAACAAAGAAAAATCCAATTCGATTAATTTTATACCAATCAAGTGTGAGTTCTTTAATGCGAAATGAATACCCAATATAGCCAGGATGAACTCCCTCAATCTCGGCCAATTCAATTCAGATGAGAAAATATTTTATATGATTTTTGTGAAATGTGGAGTTTCTGTAAAATAGAGGATATTTTCCAAACAAGCCGACGAAAAACTAGGAGGGATATTTGGCATACAATCAACAAATTATTGGTGAAGATGGATATTATACTTTCCAGAATTCTACTATAACTCAATGTGAATAAAACACTTTTGAAGATAAGGTTTCATTCAACATGTATAGAAGGTATTGCAATTTTGGAATAAGTACCGTACTAATCATCCAGTCCAAATATTTGAAAAACAAGAATTGCTCAAAAATAGCTCATTTTCGTCTTCGATGGAGTATATATGAGGTATGAATAAAATCTGTACACTCAAAAGTATGTTGTCTATAAATCAACCCGGAGACCTATGCTGAATTTGATTACAATATCTTGGATTTCTCAAACCATACATTACGTAATCGATTATTTTCCGAAATACAGGGTATTTATTGAAACAAAAAACAGCATTGTTTTAAGAAAATTGGACTGAACATTTTTACCCACCCTGTATACATGAAATGACTGTTTGACGTTATCAACGCAAAGAATGTTTGATATATTAATGACACGCTCTTCCTTATCAGAACTAAAAATATAGGGGTTTTTCGAACCACCCTGTAAAAAAAAATAATATAATTTAGCTTTGGTTGAGATTGAGGGAGTTCATCATGCTTATATTGAATATTCATTTCTCATTAGAAAACTCACACTGGTTGGAATTAAATTAATCGAATGAATGTATGTTCACCCTGTTATAGAGCACATACAATGGAAAAGTATAATGGATACGAGATCAAGATGACATTGTACCATCATTGAGGCGTGGTATTAGCGGAATGAATATGCGTTTTGTTAATTCTTAGAATTGTCAAAAACTCTCAGCAAAAAGCTTTACTTTTCATCTTTGACATCCTGTATTTCAAAAACTAGTCGGCCGATTTTGTTGTGCCCATAGACACTTTTGCCGAGAAAGTCAAAATCTACAATATACCAAAAATTCACGGAATATAGCCGAGAGCCATTTTCCATAAGGATTTTGCGAGGTCCTTTACACAGCAGTTGAAGTTGAAAAAGACTTTATTTTTTCTGTATGTGCATTTATGCATATAATAATCCATTGGATTTATTATCTTCATATGGAACGTGCCAGGAAGAATCTCGTAGAAAATCCTTTAGTTTTTTTTTTATAATCATTTGACTGCTATATAATCTCATCTGTTCTCATTCATTTTCAAACTGGATGACCTCATGTAGAATCCATCCCAGGAGTCGCTGATAGAAACGGATAACAGTTATGTCTAAATATAAATTTGAATATCATAGACTTACGTTTGGAAATATCTGTAATGTCTTTTAAATACTGATGAATATCAAAAATTGCTCTATACGGATTCGCAGTTTCACTATCCCACTTGGATCTCATAAATTATCTTATCTTTTATCTTATCTTTTTATCAGTCTCTAAGAGACATTTTTGGCCGGGAACCAAAGCATTCGACAACCTCAGACTGAAATCAATCTGATTCTAGAGGGTGTTAATCCAAATCCGAATCTGCTAGATTCCGGTAAGCGGAAACTCACTGCCTCAGGATAATAAAGGGTTAAAGTTCCCGAAACCTACGGAGGGCGTAGCCCATTTCGGCCCGAGATGGCAGGTACCGTGCATAAAAAGAGCCCATTTCGGCCCCAAACACAAAATGTACCTATTTTAAATGTACCCATTTCGGCCCGGAGGGTTTAACGGTGGACTAGTAATTAGGTACCTAATTAGAATTTTAAATCTAATGCGTTCACAAGATCTGTAACTATACACAGAGAAATACCACCCATTTTTCCGCCTTTCTTACTAGATTATTACAGTTTAGAAGTTACTGTGGAACTAAATAATCTAATAATAAGCGCCCCTAACAATGTAAAAATAATTATCCCAATCCAAATATCCTTCAAATTACCTTTTAATTAGTTTACCTATCGTTGTGGGCCGAAATGGGCATTTACTCAAGCTCATTAAAATTCATCTTACCTGATATTTCACATTTTCGGGCCGAAATGGGCTACGCCCCCTACGGAAGCAGATCAGGATGATCCAGAAAAGGGTGAACCCCAATTGTCCATGAGCCGCGGTGAAAGGCCTGAAGTAGGTCCACTCACCTTTAAACCTAACCTAATCTCATCCAAAGTACTATGGGTTTTTAATAAAAGGATATTTGATCAATTTGGTGAAATTGGTGGAGAAATAAAGTTGATGGAGTATGTAATAACTGATGAGTTTTTACTGAATTTATTATACAATAACCTACCTAATATATAACGTGATTGTTATTCTCAAATCCTTCCTATAAGAACGACTAAACTTTTAAATATATTATTTTAGCAAATCTTACTTTCGATATACCAAACTCGACGGTCGATTTTTTTGCGATGAGAACACAGCGGAAACTTGATGATTTCAAAATTCTAAACTTGAACCTCCCTGTATATACGATATTAAAATGTGTTTTTACTACACGTCTGCAACTCTCCAGTTCTATTACTATTGCATTTAACGGTCACTTCTTCAAAATGTTACTAACATTAGTCCATAAATTGCAGAAATAAACTTTTTGCAGATTGGTAATTCTGATATTCTGATCTACAATATTCATCGATTAAATAAATGTAGTTTACGACTCATGATAATATATGATACACAGGGTCAGCTAGTAAATTTGTACAATTATTGGCATCACTTAGAGTTTATGCTAGTTGTACTCCTCAAGAAATAATGTTGAATTTTCAATGTCCACCGTCTTCTTTGGAAACTTCACGGCTCTTCAATGCTGCCTCTTCAACTGCTCCTATAATAGCTGCACGAAAACCTGAAATATAATAAAGAATCTGTACTGCAATATGTCGGAAATTTGTTATATGGCCTTTCCTTATAAAAAATGAAGAATTTTTAAAAAGATTGCTACAATAACTTCTCAGCAATAACACCTAGTAAATATATTTTGATTTTATTTCATCGTTTTCTCTTTCCGAGACAGTTTGAGCATATATTATCAAAATACGAGGGGCCTTAAAACTAAAACTGAAACTTTTCTGAAGTCTTCTAGCTCCTGCGATTTTGATATAATATGCACATGTGAGGCTTGGCTCAAGGAAGAAGTGTCAAGAGCAGAGTTGTTCCCTGCTAGTTACAATGTCCATACTGAGAAGTGGAAAAAGTGATGGTGGTGGTATAATCATTGGTATCAGTTGTGATCTCAACTCGAGAAATGTATCTGAGTGGTGTACGAATAGTGTAATTGAAGATCTGTGGGTGCCATTGCAACTCAACGAAGGGAGGAAACTTCACATCTGCTGTGTCTAGTTTCCTTCCCGTTGGTGCTAATGACCCTGTCAGTGAACACTTTATTGATGATCTTGCATTGATGGATTTCAAACAATTCTCTGTCATCAGAAATACTAACAACAGAATTCTTAACAGTTAATAAATGGCCATCACCTTTCGTTAGTGAAGACCTTCACCATCCCTCCTTAGAAATTTTGGTAAGTCTGACATCACCTAAATTAATACAACGAAACACTGACAATCGATTGATATTTTCTGAAGCGGACTATGCTAATATAAATCGGAAACTGAAAAATCAAAACTGGAGTGAACTTCTCCTGAACTGTTCTATCGACGTGGCTGTAAGTAGGTTTTATGGGGTGGTAAATCATTTGATTGACCTATATGTACCTCGGAAAATCATTTCAAAATCAAAATTTCCCCCCTGGTTCTCTGCGCGTACAAAAAATGTAATCAAGCAAAAAGAAAAATTTCACCAAAAATGGAAAAATAGGAAAAACCCCGAAGATTATGATAACTTTTCAAATCTACGCAAAATTGTCAAATCAAATATTCATGATGATTACAAAAGCTATGTTCAATCTACGGAAAGTAACATCAACTGATTCTAGATTTTTCTGGTCTTTCATCAATAACAAAAAAACACCAAATCATTGCCAGACTCTTTTAAGTTGCATAATAAAACCGCCTCAGAGGCTGGATCGATATGTTCTCTTTTTTCAGAATATTTTCATAGTGTTTTTGAATCTGACTCATCACCCCCTGATATTCCTGTTGATAAAATGTGTCAAGTTAATATTTCTTTGAGCATCATTACGAAGGAGAAAATCCGATTTGCAATCACAAACCTAGATCAGAATAAAGGGCCGGGATCTGATACTATCTCCCCTCTTTTCATCAAGTCATGTGTTGAAACTTTAATAGATCCTCTGTATATTATTTTTAACCAAAGTTGAACTTCTGGCAATTTTCCGAAATTATGGAAGATGGCACAGGTTGTCCCAGTGCACAAAAGTGGTGATAAAAGTGATGTTACAAACTACAGGCCCATATCCCTACTCTGCCATTTTGCGAAAATTTTTGAAGTAATAGTAACAAATAATTTGTTCTTCCAAATCAAATTGTCTATCAATCCGAACCGGCATGGCTTCTACGGTAATAGATCAGTAGTAACTAGCTTAGTTCCGTTTATTCAAGAGATACTCAATAACATGGATGATGATGGCCTCTCTGCCTGTGCCGTGTACACCGATTTCTCGAAGGCCTTCGACAAGGTTCACCACGCCAGTATTGTGGTGAGGCTCCGGAATATCGATGAGCATGGCAATCTTCTTAGTTTTCTCACGTCCTATTTAGCTGATAGACACCAATATGTTATGGTTAACGGCTCTCGTTCTGAGTGCCTTCAAATTACCTCAGGGGTGTCTCAGGGTTCCCATCTGGGCCCCCTGCTCTTCAGCATCTTCATTAATGAAATTAATACCTGTTTTACACACACTAGGATTGCCCTTTACGCAGACGACCTAAAAATATATAAACCAATAGCTAGCATTGAAGATTATCATGACTTTCAACAAGACTTGATTTCTTTTTCAGAGTATTGCAAACTCCACAAACTTCACTTGAATTTAAATATATGTTATAAAATATTGTTTACCAGGAGTGTTTCTCCCCCTGCTACTGATCTCTTTCTATGTGACGAGCATCTCAAGGAATCAAATCTTATCAAGGATTTAGGAATTCATCTGGATACTAAACTCACCTTTGGCAGCCACGTTGAGAAAATTGTTCGGAAAAGTCGAAGAAATCTTGGTTTCATTTTAAGAGCAACTAAAAGCTTTTCAAGACCTGATGGGGTTATTGCTCTATATAATTCTATGGTAAGATTAACCCTAGAGTATATTTGGAACCCCCATTACAATGTACATTCCAACCGTATCGAAAAAGTCCAAAGAAAATTTGTGAGTGTACTTAACTTTAGATTCAATAAACAACGTCACCACTTCTCATATGAACATAATCTGAAATACTATAAAATTGAAAAACTTGATATGAGACGGAAATTTCTAGAAATATGTATGATTTATAAAATAGTCAACAATTCACTTGACTCATCGTCCCTTCTTAGTAATCTTAACTTCAACTGCACACGGCACCTCGTTAGGAACAGTTAATCAGTTTTTGATCCCATTCATTGTACCTACCATGTTCACTTTTCTAAATGACATTTATAATCATATGTCACGTTCATTTTTTGAACTGAGTAACTTCTTCTAGGAATGACTCTTGTTAATCTCCACTCAGTACTTTATTGTAAGCTTTCACAACCATTTAATTATATTGTTTATTTTCGTGCTACTCTGTAATTGGATGGGTAAAACCATCTGTTGAGTGGCCTATTCATGTAAATAAATAAATAAACATGTAATTCAGTGATTGGAAAGTATCAAATTGAAAAGCAACTATTTACGCAAAGCGTTAATTTCCCAGAATCTGTCGACTCAATTATTGTTGAGTCCACATGTCCACATTTCGGGAAAATGTCTGCAGAATAATTATATTTGAGGAAGAATCATTAAATACTAGTGATACTACCAAGAAATTTACGCATTTGTTACCGGTAATATGTCTAAACAGTGTCACGGTGCAATGGATTCGAGTCTGTTTTATCTGTTTTGTTTCAAATTAAGATATTGTTCAAGCTGAAACTTATTTTTTTTTATTGAATGTAAACCAAAAAAATCTAAGCTGATATGCATTAACGCAATCATATAGTGAGAAAAATAAAAAAAAATTATGAAAGGTTGCTCTGAGGCGCCATAAGAAAATACCACAAATATCTGACATGGGGTTATGGAAACCCATCCATATCAGTAAAAACGACTGACATGGCTCCCACATTCAGGAGCTGAGTCAGTCGAAAATGCCTGGCGTGGCCTTAATAAAAAGTACCACAAATTGGCTTGGCAGTGTGTTAGATGTGTGAGCAATTCGGTTGAACTAACCCTTTGCGGTCCTTTGTCCGGACAGCCCCGACAGTAAAATTTTAACGTTCCGGTCCGATGTCAGGTGAGCTCCAACAGTATCACGTTCCGAACGATGTCAGGTTAGCCCCGACACTGTGTTTGGTCGAAGATTTAAATAGGCTGTTTTTTCTTGCCTATGGAAATATAATTAGACCGCAAAGGGTTAATGAATATTAAAAATGCCCTCTCACCAGATTTCTCTAGGAAATGCAATCCGGCAGAAGTTGTTCCGGAAGGCGATGCCACATTATCTTTCAGTACCGCTGGGTGCATCTCTGTATCACGAACCATCTGACCAGCTCCTAGAACTGTTTGAGAAGCCAATCGATAAGCGAGATCTCTTGGTAAACCCATTTTCACACCACCATCAGCCAAGGCTTCTATAAGTACGTATATCTGAAAATAAATGGATTCCAAAAAACTTTTTGTTCATTGAAAGAAAAGGAGCTAACGGGGGTTGTCCCAAGTTAAAGTATTATTGGAACCGTACATCAGAATATACACTGTTCCATATTTAGTCGATGTCACTATATTAATTATGATTGTTTATTTCAATTCCTATAAATTCAATATTACCCTATATAAAACTTGCGAAAACCAAATTCTCAATGGATGTATTGAGGTAGTGATAGAAATTAGGTTTCAACTGAACACGAATCGTATTCTACTCCGAATCAAAATGACGTTTATCGGAATCAAGCAGCTAATCTACATATGGACCGGGAGATGATGACACATTTTGGATACGATTATAATCAGTATGAATTTTGGAGGACAGTATTGTCCGTATATCCTCATGATAATAAGCATGAATCAAAGAATCATCGTAGGTTCTGCATATTGAAAAATTATTATTTTTTTTTATCGGTTTGGATTATACCAGTCGGCCCCTGTCTATGGAGCTCCGACACATCCGGAGGGCGTGCTGGTGCCAATTCACCCAGATAGCCACTCCTTACGTCCATGGGGTGAGCAACCAAGGATGACAGCCTTGTGTATTCGTCCGGATAAGATTTCTGCCACATCACGGCGAGCCGGTATGATTTTAAGATTAGAGAGCAGCGTGTCTATCATTCGACCAAGGACCCCTATAATCAGAATCACCAATTTAACCGAATGATTTGGGTACAGCCTGCGGAGTTCAAAGAGTAACTCTCGATATTTTATCCGTTTTTCTTCCTCTTTTCGAACGATATTCGTTTCGCCAGGAGTAGAAATCTCTATGACGAGTATCGTCATACTTTGATGGCCGAGGAGGGCTACATCAGGATTATTTGCTTGTATTTGCCTGAAAGTGGGGAATGAGTAGTTCCAATAGATTTGGCACCTCTCATTCTCCACAATGGACTCAATATCCTCTGGAGCATAAGGCAACACCGGTGTCTCGTCTATACCGTATCCTGTGGATATAAGCTAAGACCGCATAAGCTTGACACGCGGACAGCAAATGCATTTTACGAGTATCGTAGATGATAGTATAACACACGTAGAGCCGCGTTATGCCTGTGGATATAAGCTGAGACCGCATAAACTTGACACGCGGACAGCGAATGCATTATGGTCTTAGGAGTCCACGACACGCCCTGCATCTAGGGTCCGGGACCTCTATAACCATCACGCGACTACGACAGACCCGGGTGTTGAAGACACCATCCTGGCAGGCCATTATGAATCCTTCGGTCTCCGACTTCAACTCACCTGACCTGAGGAAAGTGAAGGTCAGATTTTTGGATAAGACAAGTTCTTCGATGTTTTTGAAGAAGACCCTATGCATTGGCGCACCTTTCAACTTCTCCATAAATTGCAACCATTTCAATTCTGATGAAGGATATCAACCATTTTCACACTTCTGCACACTTATTAAAGTAATCCCCAAACAGCACAACAGGTAAAACTGTATTCACAATACTACCACATCGTTCAAATTTCCTAAACAATTCTTGCCTGGAAACAGAAACTTGTTACTACTGCAGAAGTAGCAAAAAAGGAAGGGTAGCTGTAGAATTTCTGAGATGAGAATTAAAAATTCAGCTTTAATAAACACAACTTTACTACCATTTACGTTTTACTATTAGACTATACTTTTTGATGTAGATTGTTTGAAGCTAATGGCTAATTTTACCCCTATGAAGGGTTGAAACGGTCCCTCCTAATATTATAACCAGTTCTGGTCAAACCACGCATCTCAGTATAGGCGTTCTAACGCTATTTTTCGAAAATTGCTCATCAAAAAATAATAATTAAGGGTACCATTGGAAAAAGAATCGAAAGCCAATCAAAATGATGTGCCACTTGACCCCCTTCCCATTTAAAATTCTAAGGGTAACATCTACCCCTCGTAGGGGGTTGAACCACGAGGGCTACAAATAGTCCTTGAAAGTGCAACTAAAATTCTTGACTGGAAGGGAGATATATAAGGTGGGAAGTTTTCAAATTGACACCTTGTTTATGTAATCGAATATTATTGAACGTATTGAAAAAATAAATTGCAAACTGATAGCGATTATCAGTTATGTAAAACAACATCATGTTTTTGTACAATAAATATTATTGCAAGCATTGAAGTCTGGGAATGCACTTTTACTACGAGGTACACATACTATTTTTTTCTGAAATCGCCATCAACATTATCATGAATTATGAATTTTTATATAAATGCATACAAGTTTTTGATTGATATTGTATTGCTTATGAAATTGTTTCCTTGACAATCACTGTTCATTTATGTTGAATATAGTTAAATAATATTCGTTTTTATATGGTTTTCCTTAAAAAAAAATGAAAAATTCAATTTACTTGAATAAAATATGTTTTCAATCTGTTTAAACAGTTGATTCATTTGAATACAGTTGCAAACTATAAAAAAGTAACAGGTTGTGGGCCCAGTAGTCATACAGTACTGAATATACAATAATATGGCTTCTGGAGTACAAGAAAAACACTACAGTTTCATTCAAGAAAAGAAAAATCTACGATATAATCGAAGGGGAACTGAGTCCAACTGATACAGAAGAAAATAAAAAGAAACTCATTAAGGATGATTTAGATGCTCAGGAAATCATTGTGTCGACTATTGATGAAAAAATCCTTATGCATTTAGTATCATTTACATCTTCAAGAGAAATGTGGGTTTGTCTGCTATCTTTATATGCTAAAACTGATGAAGCAAGTGTACACACACTCCAGCAAAAATTCTATGCATGTAAATATGAAAATAAAGGCATTGCTTACCATATTAACCAACTGGAAAATGTATCACATAGTTTGAAGAATTGTCGCAGTGGCAACATGTTGATAAATAAAATATTGATGACACTTCCTCAGGAATATTAACATTTCTATTCTGCCTGGGATAGTTCTGCACAGAAAACCTTCAATAGTCTCACTTCTCGACTTCTCATCGAAGAAGAAAGACTGAATTTCAAAACACCAAATCCTGACGTAGCAGAGGCTTTCACCGCTAGAAAATTTGAAAGACGAAATCAAACAAATCACTTTAACGAAAGAAATCCTGCAAGAAATAAAGAGAACAATTGTTGCAATTACTGCAAGAAACCCGGTCATTGGGAAAACGAATGTTGGCTTAGAAATAGGAATAACCAAAACTACAAATCCAACCAGAAATACATATTCGAAAGAAAATCGTCAATCTCGAGATCGTCATGCTTTGATTACCGAAATTGGACAAACAAATATGATCGAATGGTATTTAGACAGCAGTGCAAGTCATCATATGTCACCCAATCTGTCATGGTTCGAAAATTACCAAGAATTCAAAGTAAAAAATGGGGTAACAATTAGCGATTGAACTAAAATTCAAGCCCTTAGCACTGGTAACATTCCTGCTGAAATTTGGTCTGAAGAAACTGGTTGGGATGCAGCAGATATTACTGATGTTCTCTACGTACCACGGCTGAAATGTAATTTATTCTCTGCTTCCTCTGTTGTGGACAAATGCTATCACATAATTACTGACAAAATGAAATGCAAAATTATGAAAAATTCTGAAGTTATTGTGACAGGATTCCGACATGACAATTTGTTCAAACTGAAGATGAAACGAAAACCTGAAATGATCATTCAAGCTTATTTCAATAAAACAGAATCCCTACAAGAATGGCACGAGAAATTAGCACATCAAAATATAACGCAGTGTTCGAAAATTCTGGCAAACTATAATATAACTTTTTCTGAAGAAGATAAAAAGAACTTTCAATGTGAGGATTGTATATACGGAAAGCAACATCGAGAAACTTTTGGTAAATCAAAAACAGTAACGAAAAATCCTGGAGAAATAATACACAAGGACGTCTTTGGACCGATAAAAGAAACATCAATAGGAGGATCGAGATTCTTCTTGCTTTTCAAAGACCATTTTTCCCATTACCGTGAAATTCATTTTCTAAAACATAAAAGTGAAGTTCATGAAGAATTGAGAGAATATATTCCAAAATTCAGGAGGAAAACTGGGAATTTCATAAAAACAATCAGGTCAGATAATAGTTCAGAAGTAAACAACTCACTCATCAAAGAAATAACAAGTAAATATAGAATCCCACATCAGTTAACAGTGTGCTACTCTCCTGAACAGAATGGAAAAGCAGAGAGGGAAATAAGAACCATCGTTGAAGCTGGAAGAACAATGTTACACAGTAAAAATCTGGATAAAACTTATTGGGCAGAAGCAGTTCAGAACCGAATAAAACACCTAATGAAAAATATTTTGTAAACATTAGTTCAATAGACCATTTTAAAATTTTTGGATAACAAGTTTTTGTACATATACTTAAAGAAAGAAGATAAAAATGGAACAAAAAGAGTGAAAAAGGTATTTTCGTTGGCTATGGCGAAAATATCAAGGGATATAGAATATATTTTCCCAATAAACAAAAACTAGCTACATACAGGGATGTAGTTTTCAAGAAGTCGAAACCAAATATCGTCATGTCCGAAAACAATGAAAGAAGAGATCCAGAAGATATACCAAGAGGATTTCAAGTAGAAGATGATATTCATTTCACAAGAAAATTTAAGACACGATGAAAACCAAACTGAAAATGAAAAAGACCAGGAGAATGACGAAATATTTATCAGCCCATCTAAAGGAACTAATGATCTTTCACAATCTAGTGAAGAACCTGTTCTGCGAGATAGAAATTTGATAAACAAATCAATTCGATATCAAGATTATGTATCATTTATGGCAATCGACGAAGAAATAAGTTATGAAGAAGCTCTCAATGATGCAGAATGGAAACATGCTATGAAACAATAAATAGATTCTCTTATAAAGAATGAAACATGGATTCCTGTCGACCTACCAGAAAACAGAAAAACAGTGAAAAACAAATGAGTATTCAAAGTAAAATCAAACGGTCGAAAAAAGGCGAGGCTAGTTGCAAAAGTCAGAAATATGGAAAAGATTATACAGAAATATTTAGCCCTGTTGCCCAGTATAGATCTATCAGATTGATTTTTGCCATAGCTGCAATTAACCATCTTCACATTGAACAATTCGATATGAAAATCGCATTTCTGAATGGCACTTTGAAAAAACAAATTTACTTGGATCAACCAGCTGGATATGAAGAGGATAGAGTCTGCCTACTGAAAAGAAGTATTCCAGGATTAAAACAATCAGCGAAATGTTGGAATGAAAAATTCACAGCAGTTTTGGAAAGCTTTCAACTCCTACCACTGGAAAATGACCCATGTATCTTTGTTAGATTTGTGAGAAGTATGAGAAGTAAGTAAGTAAGACAGGAGGGAAGTTGAAGATTTATTGCCGAAATTAGAAGATAATTTTGAAATCGAAACACTAAAACTGAAAAATTATTTGGGAATAGAAATCAGCAAGACAGAAAAATGAATTCATATCAGTCAAGAAAAGTACATCACGAAAATATTGAATAAATTTGGAATGGTGAATTGAAATGCAGTGACAACACCCACTTCTACCACAATGAATTTGAATACTACAAACGAGCCTGTAAATGCACGATACAGGGAGGCCATAGAAAGTCTGATGTTTTTGTCGACGGTTTCTAGACCAGACACTGCATATATCACTAACATTTTGAGTCGATATATGAAAAATCCTATGAAAACACACTGGGAAAGCATCAAAAGAATCTTCATATACTTACAAAGAACGAAAACAGAAGGTTTATGGTTTCATTCAGTTTTGGAGGGAAATTATATCATGAAATGCTTCACAGATACAGATTTTGCGGGTGATGAAACAACAAGAAGATCTACATCGGGATATGTTTCAACATTCAATGGAACTGTGGTGGATTGGTTCACAAGAAAACAATCTGTCGTTTCATTATCGACTGCAGAATCAGAATTAATTGCAGCCTCAGAAGGACTGGAAGAAGTCTTGAGTATTTTGAAGATGTTGAAGAGTTGAAGATGAAAAAACCAATCAAGATGTTTATAGACAATCAGAGCGACATCAAGATGCTGACTGAAAATTCGATGGAAAGAACAAAACACATAGATGTTAGATGTGAAATTTCATTTCATTAATAGATTAATCGAAATATCTTCATCGAGTATATGAGGAGTGAAGATCAGCTAGCCGACCTGTTGACGAAGAGTTCATCAAGAGTGAAGCTTTAAGCTATGAAAAGGAAAATCAATATTATTGGAGGGGATGTTGAATATAGTTAAATGTATTCGTTTTTATAGGGTTTTCCTTGAAAATAAAACAATTGTTGTTGTCATGGTTTTTTATAAATAATAATTGTCAAAAAAGATTTCGATTTGAAAAAACTTTCAATTTACTTGAATAAAATATATTTTCAATCTGTTCAAACAGTCAATTCATTTGAATACAGTTGCAAGCTATAAAAAAAAGTAACAGTTTATTGTTGTGACAAAAGTCAGAGATTCACTACTCATTCCGGTTTACTACCTGCTACTCTCTACTGCTACTACTGTATTGATCGTCATTTCGATCCTTATAACATAAATATGTGATAAAGTGTGCAAGAGACCACTGAAGTTAGTAAGTGCTGCTGATAATGCCATCTTAAATGTATTGCCAAATAATAGCTAATTTATAGAAAACTTTAACCCTAAGATTTATCTCCTAATATTTAAGACGTATTACTCAAGATAGAATATACAGATAACATTGTCATTGTTATAAATTTTTTTAAAACTTATGATTTTCAGAATGAGGCCGACTTCCAATATAAATTTTAAATAAGATTAATAAATGAAATCAAGTAGTGTGACTGATCGCAGGCAAGAGCTTTTTGTTCTGCAGACATCTCGTTATTCGTAGAAAAAAAGTAAAAAATTATACGTATTGTAGGAGACCATCAACTCTTTCATGATTAGCATAGCAAAATTCACCCCCTCGAAAAGAACCCCCAAAACACCACGCCTACATATTTTTTTTCAAATTGCATTCCCATGTTTGTTTCAGTTCAGCTTAAAGTCTTTTCCATTTCTCATTCAATGATATATCATAGTAGCTAGAATGGCAAGCAGAACTATGGCAAATTAAAATACAAATGAAACATTAATTTGTATGCTAATCTGAATTTGGAATAATACTCTGGGACACCCGGAATGTTAGAACAGCAAAAGAATTATAAACATTGATCATTTTTACCACTACCAATTTTTACCAATTTACCAATTCTTACCAATTTACCAATTCTTTTGCTGTTCTGACATAACGGGTGTCCCAGAGTATTATTCCAAATGAAGATGAGCAAATAAATTAATATTTCATTTGTATTTGAGTTCGCCATAGTTCTGCATGCCATTTTAGCTACTATGATGATATGTGTTGCGAGTTCCTTGAACGTCAATATCATCTATTGCTGGCTTATAGTGCATACTGACCTCACGGAGTATTGCTGCAGATTTTCCGGGGTTTTCTACAGCTAAAAAGTGAATTCGCCACCAAAAATTAGTAATCATCGTAAATAATGAAAATAGCCGTCCACTACCAGTACAGGCTATCTCGTTATTTATACACTACGAGTGTTTACGAGGAATTATTATTATTATTATTATTATTTTCCTAAAAGGATATTCCAGTCAGGCCCTGTCTCCGGAGCTCCGACACATCCGGAGGGCGCGCTGGATCGTTTACCCAGATAACCACTCCCCACGTCCGTGTGGTAAGCGATTACTGGGTCCGAGAATCATGTGCCCTGAGCAGACGCAGTGAACCAAGGATGACGACCTTCTGCATTCGTCCGGCTAAGATTTCTGCCATATTACGGCAAGCCGGTATGATTTTTAAGTTCGAGAGCAGTGTGACCATCATTCCACCAAGGACCCCTATAATCAGAACCACCATATTATTATTATTATTATTATTATTATTATTATTATTATTATTATTATTATTATTATTATTATTATTATTATTATTATTATTATTATTATTATTATTATTATTATTATTATTATTATTATTATTATTATTATTATTCAAATTCAAGAAATCATTTATTTCTAACTTTATGATCCCCAATCAAGCGAAAATCTAAGAAATCATTTATTTCTGAACATTCAAGAATAATTAAATAAGGCTTTTTAACACTTTTCAAATTGTGACAGAATTTTATTTTTATTGACGTTTGTAGAAAAAAAATTGTTTGCATATCGTGCGTGAAATACTTTGGTAATCTCGGCTATACTTTTTAACTCGGCTGCGCCTCGTTGAAAAAAAATCAGTGCTAGATCAGCAAAGTAATATTTCTCGCACTAGATACAAAAATAACTGTTCAACAAATGTATCACGAAGTATTTTTTGACACGGAAGTATATTTAAAAATATTCAGACATAATTTAAACGTACTTGATATTACCATTTTACTTTTCACACTGGTGATCTCGCATTGGTGATTCACTTTTCGCGCTGGTGATTCACTTGTTAAGTGACTTTTAGTTGTCAGTATCATAAATAGCTCAGTAGTAGTTTTAGAAAAAGAAAATTTATGGAAATCAACAGAAAGTATTGTGCCTATTTCAATTTTATATAACATATCTACTTACATAAGCAGGACCTGATCCACTCAAAGCAGTTACAGGGTCCATGAGTCCTTCGGGGACTTCTTCGCAAGTCCCAATGGATTCCAATAGGTTCTTGGTTATTCGAGAATCTGTCTTCGTGGCATTCTTACCACGAACAAAAACGGATGCCGCACTTCTTACCAGAGCGGGTGTATTCGGCATTACCCTAATTACTCGAGATTCGCTAGGAAGCAACTGAAATTGAAAACATTGCATAATTTATTGTAAGTCATGGAGTTTTTTGAAAGTCCAACAAACATAAAAACGGCGCTCATTTCCCATCATCAAGTTATGACCCATTATCTATATAAGCTTTCTGCTTTCATGCATGTTAGGTAGAATCCGCCATTTTGTATATTTCTTTAACAAAAATCACATAATGCATTGTCACCGGAATTATGCATACATGCTGAATTTCAAAGCAATCGTACATCTGGAAGTGGTTAAACTTACGTTCAGAGGTTCCGTTACATAAATACAGAATCGGAAACTTCTCATCTGATGTATAGACAGAAATCTACGCGAGCAACAAGGAACGCAATGATATGATAATACCACATAAACAAGAGAGACGCCCTACTGTGTGCCTCTCCTATTACCCCACCCGACGCATTAACGGACCACGTGGCAAGGCGACACACCGCACACAGCCCACGTCGATATCCCTTCCTCAAGCGAGTAGAGCAGAAATTGTAATGCTCTCTCAACATATAGCAAGCTATTATTTACATTATTCATACGTCGGCTCTTCATAACCGTGTTCAACTACTATTTGCTTTATAATGTCCATTTTTCCATTGAAATTTAATGTAAAATTATATGAAAATTCAAGGAATTTATCCCACTTATAAAGGTCAACAGAAGTTCAAAGCAATAACATTCTGGTCAACTTATGTGTTTAGATTTTGACTTTGAAAAGAGGAAAAATAGTAGATATTGTAGTAGACAAATTTCTCGTTCGGGTTTGGAGGACCTTAGACAGGTTCCGAGCAACTGGAGCACTCTCCAGAACGAAACGAAGAATACTCTCTAATGTGAAAGTAATTTATAAAGTTGATAAGGATCCAGTTACCTTGGAAACTTATAAAACACTACAGTAGGAGTATAGATTCTCGGTGAAGGAAACAAAAAGGCTATCTTATGAAACTTTTTTGAATAATTCCACTAATATCAGTAGAGATGCCTGGCGATTAATAAATTTCGAATGTAACAGAAATCCAGAAAAGAAAACAGATACACTCATATCAGAGACTGAGTTCAATGAATATTTCATCAACATAGCGAACACTCTAATTTCTTCTCTACCTGGGTCAAATCACGATCCTACGGAATTCTTGAAGAATATCAATTCACCGGTGAGTTCTTTTTCGCTTTTTCGTACCACTCCTGAAGAGGTTATGGATACCATTAAAGCATTAAAGGATTCGAGGTGTCCGGACTTACGAAATGAACAGTGCGATCATTAGATCTTTAGCTGATATAATTGCTCAACCCTTAGCTGCATTAATTAACGAATGTTTCTCTCAAGGTTTTTCCCTTGACGAGCTGAAAATAGCAGTAGTTCTACCCTTACTTGAAAAAGGCATCAAGAGGTAGAAAACTTTCGTCCGATTTCTATAATTCCTGTTATAGCTAAAGTCATAGAATATCTAGTTAAAAAAAGATTAATTTCATACCTGGAAGCAAATTCTCCGCTTTGTCCTGGTCAATTTGGATTCAGTACAAATAGTTCAACAAGTAAAGCGATTTCAAATGTTATATTTACCGTGGTTGAAGGCTTAGAACTGGGGGAACATTCGTTTTTAACGCTCTGCGACCTCACCAAACTTTTTGATTGCGTGTCGCATCATATTTTACTCAAAACGCTTTTTTATTATGGTAATCGCGGGATTCCTCTAGACTTCTTCAAGACATGTTTATGTGGGAGAGCACAGTGCGTTTTGACGAACGGTGTGAAATCAAACTTAGAGGAAATTATACATGGGGTCCCTCAGGGTTCTATCTTGGGGCTGACTCTTTTGACATTTCATACATAAATGACCTTCTTTATCATATTTTGACAAAAAAATATGATAAACTGGCGAATAAATTAGCTAGTGCTACTTTAATGAGACTCAAGAACCTACTAGGTATTGATACCCTTAGGTCCAGCCACTTTGGACTTTTCCATAGTCATTTGACCTATGTAATCATTTTGTGGGGAAATTCGTGCCACTCAAATAAAATTTCATTCTACAAAAAAGGATCATTCGTATCCTAGCAGGGGCGGGTTACAGGAATCATTGTCGTGCCCTCTTCTTTCAACTTCAAATCATGCCATTTCCATGTGCTTATATGTACTACTCTCTCCTTGAAATACATAAAAATAAAGCGGATTTACCAGACATTCGGATTTACATCAGTATCATACTAGATCAGAAATTATAGTGAGAACGCATAGATACAGGCTCTCGATGTCTCAAAAATAAAGTTAAATCTTTTTTGTTGAAATACTGTTTTTACTCGGAAAATGGGTTTCTCGTCTTCGGCCACAAAATCGAGAACTGGTGAAAAACTCTCAACCACTTGGGCTTAAATCTAGTTTATCTGAATCTATTCATCTTCTTTGTTTTTCTTTATAAACAGAATTTTTATTGTAGATTGTCTTATGCTCAGTATGGTGTCTAGATTATTTCAGTCAGACTGGATTGTGTATTGTGTTTTTAAAAATGTACTGTTTTTTAATCAAAATTTCAACTAGGTGATATTAGTTTAACTATTGATATTAGTAATAAAATCTCTTCTCATAGACCTGCTACAAATGTAATCAAACGATGTAACGTAGTCAATGAACTTTACTCTACTCTACTCTACTTTACTCTACTCTACTCTACCCATATATTATTGGAGAACCTAGTAACAAAATAGGAGTTTTTCCAAAAAAAGCTTTTCCGTACAAAAAAATATCCCTTTTGGTAAGCACACCAAAAACAATGGCGATAAATTAAAATCAAACTTCTTGATATTACTTAATTCACCGAGGTTAGGCGGCTAGGGAATAATTGTTTATGTCTGATTTAAGTGATTTGTCCGTAATGGAATCGGGACCTTTTCAAAGCAGCGGCTCAGAATATATCGTAGATGAAAAAGTCGACATCGAAACAGAAGTGGAAACAGCAGGGTCGGCGCCGTCAAGGACCAAACGAGTTGAAGTTATTAAAAGTGTATCTAATAAAATGAAAAAATTACTGATTATTTTATAGTCGAGCAATATCCTAAGAGTAATAAAGATACTGTCAAAAAAGGCAAATATACCATATGTACGGCGGTTTTAAAAATTAGAAACTGTAATCTAGTGAAAATTGTGGCACATGTTATACATTTTTTATACAGGGCATTTCAAAAATATAACCTACTTTGCCATTTAAGAGTGGGCATTAAAACATAAATATTATTATACTTTATTTACTAACTCTAGAAAAGTCAAGAAGGTAGCTTGATTTACAAGTACTTGATGTGTAACTACTTGACTTGAAATTAAAAAATAAATACTTGACTTGAGCTTGTCTTGATTTCAAGTCAAGTCAAGTCAAGTAGTTATAAAATCCAGTCAAGTAGTGAATCTCGGAGAGGTACTGTCATTTCCATCAGCCGTAGTCTTCAGGAAGATTAAACATATGTATTCATTTTCATTATGCTGGAATTCCGAGAGCAAAAAATCTATATTATCTCAACATACCTTTTCTAACTGCCTTGTCGTCACTCCCATCGCAATTGAAAGAAATAATTTATCAGCCTTAATGTTCGAAGTCTTCACTTCACCCAGTGCAATCGGAACAATGGATGGTTTCACAGATATAATGACTATTTCAGACTTTTCAACTACAGGTAGGTTTTCGAATATCGCTTCAGCTCCTATTTCCTGTATAATGAAAACATTTACGAGTTGACGAGGAAAATAAATGACGAAATGTCCAACCTACCTTAAATGCTTTTGCTGATGCTAAATCCGAGGGGTGGCAACTAGATATAATTGATTTTCCATTCGTCAAACCTGAAATTACACATATTCCAATGATGAAAACGTTATTGATGTAACTGAGACAGTGTTATTCTGATTTATATTTGGGTTCATTCAGTAATTCACTCAATAACGATGTTTTCACCCTTTTTTACTCCCATATATACCTATAACGTAGGCTAATTGTGACAAATACCTATCAGAAAACAACTACTTCCCTGGCTAATACCACGACGGGTTTCGAATTATATCCAACAGATACTTGTGCAATGTACCTCATTGCAGAGGAGACCATTGCAAGTGCTTCCTGTAACCAAATAGCAGAATTTTGTTTTGGTCCGGACAGGGGGACCACTGCAGACTAGTATAGAGGTAATACTTCACAAAGATTTTTTACACAATACTAACATATAATGCTAACAGCTGTTTCGAGACACTGTGTCATCTTCTGAGCCAGTTATAAACCAGTTTATAAACCAGTTTATAACTGGCTCAGAAGATGACACAGTGTGTCGAAACAGCTGTTAGCATTAACTGGTTTATAAACTGGTTTATAACTGGCTCAGAAGATGACACAGTGTGTCGAAACAGCTGTTAGCATTAAATGTTAGTATTGTGTAAAAAATCTTTGTGAAGTATTACTTTCACTCTACCCATTCATTTAATTCCGTCATCAGTACAGGGTAGGTCACTACAGACAACTTTGAAGCCATCTGTTACCCGTCTGAATCACACCACAATTCCGTCTATTTGACCAATCTGGACTCGCGCTGTTGAAACGGGTGTAAGCCGCTCCACCTGGTGGCGAGTAGGTCAAGATGCACTCCGATACTCCGGGTTGAGAGATTCAGTCAGATATCTGAACACACAGCTCAGAGTTCTTTTGGGAGATCGTTTACTCCCATCTATACCTACAACGTAGGCTAATTGTGGCAAATACTTGTCACTACTAAGAAAACAACTACTAGTTGTTTTCTACTAGTCTGCAGGGGGTCCCCCTGTCCGAATCAAAACAAAATTCTGCCATTTGGTTACAGGGAGCACTTCCAATCGTTTTAAAAAGTTTGCGCCATATCTCTCTTTTATTATCCACTTGTCAGAAAATTTTATTCGTCATAAAAATTGGTGCGTTGCAAAACACTTATATTTGATTCATCAAAATTCTAAATACAAGGTAGAACAAAAAATAGGAATTTCGATCTACGGTAAATAACCCTTATTTTTGAACTTATCAAGCCACCTACGCAACAGAATTTTTTTTTACCATTTTTTTATGATTCTAGCCTCACGAAACTTACTAGTATCTCATTCACACCTTAGGAGTATCCTTTTTGAAAATGGTTTAAATTTTCACTAGTTTTTTTGTGCGAATTTGATATTTCACTCTCTATGTATGTCCATAATAACTGTTAGTAGGATTTTATAGCAGAAAATAATTGAATGAATCAATTAATTTATGATAAATAATTAAATTATACAAATCTGTGAATTTACAATCAATTTAATTATAAAAATAGGAAAAAATTATTTTGTTGCGTAGGTGGCTGTGATTTTAAATAAATTTCATTATTGTTTTCAATTCTAAACAACTTTCTTCGAAAGACTTTTTCGATGATATCAAAAATGAGGGTAGTTTACTCTTGATCAAAATTTCTCATTTTTGTGTTCCCCTGTACACTGCTTGAAAATTCAGAATTATGATAACTCAAATCCAAGTTTTTTGGCAATGCAACAATTTTTATAAGGAATAAAATTTCCTGACAAATGGATAATAAAAATATTTTCCATATGGTGCAACCTTTTTGAAACTTAGTGGTATCTAAGGAAACTGAAAATGACCATAGTTTGTTCCATTGTGAATTAAATAAAATTAAATAAAATGGATCCCACCTTTCGCATAATTCTTGAAAATATGAACAATGGGCAAGGTGCGTGATGAATGCAACAGACATATAACTTCTATTCCCACAATAAGACAAGATATTTTTTTCAATAATTTGCATCAGTATACAGGGTGTTTCCAAAATTGGGGCAGTTGAGAAAATGGGTTGTTATATGGAACATAATAATGTATCAATAAATGGCAAGAATTTTCGTTTTTGAAGCAGTCAAAAATGTTCGAAAAATTTTATGAAATTTTATGAAATAGCTTTCAGTTACCTTCGTTTGAGAGGCATTGGTTTGATTCTCCACGCCGCTGGCAGGGTTTTAACGCGTTTCGCGCAGGCTGATGCAGACCTCTTATCAGTGATTACCAAAAAAAAGTCTTGAAAACTTTAAAATTCAATATCCAAAAATATTTTTTTTTTCGACAAAAACGTATTCTTTCATTTGGTTTTCTTTCTTTCTTCTACTTCCCATTTCATTTATTGCCCCAATTTCAAAAACACCCTGCATAGTGAAGGGAAGAACTGTTCTGGAATACTATTTCCATACATGGAGTGCAGCATCCATTGAAACTTTTAGATTCTGTCCAGAAAAGTACCATTCGTCTGTCGGTGATATTTCGCTTATAAGCTTGATCACTTTTCTGGAACACCGCAGAAAGGTTGGCGATATTTTTATGGACGATGGATGTTCTTTCGAAATATCATCAATTGTTCCACCGTTACCGGTCCTATCGAGAATGGCCCGTCGAGCTCAGTCCTCAAATTACTATGCCGTCACTTTGGAGACATGCTGAACATCTCTTTCCCAGTAAAAGTTATAGAACCCACTGCCTGATAAGGTGTTTCCTGAGGCATACAGCCTACAGAAATTCAAGAAGAACGCCAAATCCTCACCCTCACCATGTTTTTTAGTAATACAGGATTCTTGTTCTCTTGGGAACGAGAACTTGAAAAAAAATGGATCTCTAGAGTTTTTTCATTAAGTTATTTTTTATTTTGTTTTCTTAGTTTGTTTTGAATACTTATCAAGAACAAATAACCTCATTTTTAAGCAGTTTTTTTTTTCAATTTATGACTGTAGCTCTTATGGGTTGAGGTAAGATGTACTTTTATTGTATACAGTGCTTCTCAAAAGTCCCCTCTCCCTTCTTATTGTTGGAACGATTATACATAAACAAGTGAAATTTGGAAACTGAATATTGAAAGTTGTAAACTTCCCTACTAGTGATGTTAAATGACAAAATCGTCAAAGATGACGTCACAAGGCCATTGTGACTAATAATTTCAAGTGGAACCCTACGGCAAGCGACACCTCTTTTAAAAAGTATCGAAAAAACCTATCCAATGATACTAATTTGTGTTTATGACAGTTTTAATGGCTCATTAGTAAACATTTAAATATAAATTCCATATTGGCAGGTTCAGTGGCGTAAACCTTCGATTTAAGGTACCCCCATAGAAAAAAATCCAAAGGTGTAAGGTCCGGTGATCGAGGTAGCCATTCCGTTGAACCTCGTCTTCCAATCCATCTACCACGATACTCCTCATCCAAATACCGTCGTACTGCAGCGTAATATTGTGGAGGAGCACCATCCTGTTGGAATGTTATTTCCAATTTGCCGAATTCATCTGGATTATCTTCCAAAATTGCAAGGATCAACGGTTCTATTGGGTTTTGCAACAGCTCCAGATAAACCTCACCAGTTAAATTAGTATTTAAAAAAAAAAGGCCCAACGATATGGTTTCTTAGGATACCTGTCCAAAAATTCACCTTCTGGGGAAATTGGGTATGTGTTTCACGAAACAGGTGAGGATAGGCGTCACTCCAATACCTCTCATTCTGTGTGTTTACATTTCCGTTTAGATAGAAAGTACTTTCGTCATTAAACCAATTTGTTTTGACATAGTCTGGCTGTTGATTAATTTTAGTTTCCATATTGATTGAAAGTTTGATTTTGTGGAGGAAATCCGATTCTTGACATGATTTTTTGGATTTATGACAATCTGACAATCTGAAAATGAAAAAATGTTATTCCAAAGAAATCTGTACAAGTGTAGAAGGGCAAATTAATTAATTTGCCTAATAAGTTACTGCGTTCAAAAGACTGCTGTCTTGAAAGAAATTAATTTTTGTCAGTAACGAACCCTACACTGAATTTGCCCATCTGATCAAATCAACAAAGACTACTTCTCTTTTTTTTTTTGAAAATTGTTGACGTTTCGGAGGCTGTATCTGCCTCCGTTATCAAAACTTCTTGGAAAGGCGCTGAAGAAACTGAATTTGAATTGCGGTTTTGGAAATAAGATCTTTCTTTGACAGAGTCAAATGAAATCTGTCATACATTCTTTTGATTGACATTTGGTATCTTGATACATAGGGTGTTCGGTATCAATCAATCACCATTCTATTAGTTCTTATTTCATCTCTGAGGAGAGGTAACCAGGTGCGGTCCATTTCGATGGAATTGGTTGAAAAGCAGTTGTTCGATAAAAGAATGCACGCAGTTTCCTTTAACTTTCTTTTTTCTTGATTTGATTGCCCTTCTACACTTTTACAGATTTCTTTGGATTAACATTTTTTCATTTTCAGATTGTGGAAGGTCATAAACCCAAGAAATCATGTCAAGAATTAGTTTCCATATTTTCACAAATTTCTAGTCTTCGGTCTGGGTCGTCGTCGGAGAGTTGATAAACCATTTTTAATTTGTATTGATGAAATTTGTGTTTTTTGAATACACAGTTCGACTGACTTCACAGGTAGATGCAACTTGAGTTGTTGAAGAAGTAGGATTAACTATTACTTCTGCCAGTATATCAATTTTTTTCTCATCAGAAATGTGTGGTCTGCCAGATCGTTTCGCATCATTAATACTATACCCGTTGTTTCAAACTAACGAAGAAGCTCCCTTAAAAGGGTGTGCATCCCTGAAAAAAAGGGGGACGGAAACGATTTCTTTCTTCTGATTGATGAAGGAATGTATGAGTGTATACAAATAAAAATAACAAAAAAAATATTTTGAAAGTATTAACTGAATGAAAAGGATATTTCTTCCCATTTTTGTGCATTTTTGATCAGTGCCACCATCAAAATGAACGAATATTTTTATGATGTTTCCTTGTATTATTGAAGTCTATCAATTACTTGATGGAATGACGGTCTCGTTTTCCTCTTACACAATTCGGTTCATTTGTGAATAATTTTACAAAAAAGTGTCGTTTTTGCGAAATGAATTTCCTTGCATTATTCCATTCGAATTGGGAAATACCCAATTTTATAACCGTCAAGCTATAAAGGAATGTTTCAGCCGTCGACTAGTGAAAATTAATTATTAATTACAATTCTTGAATCCAAAATAGAACTGAATTTCTTTACGCACCTCACGTTGCTCCTCCAATACGGCTGATAACGTGAAACGTGGAGAGAGGAATCATACAAGTTCTGGCACAGGGTCCGATTTCGGATCACTTAAAATATTCGCTGCGCCTAGACATTTTTGTTGTGCTATTAACTATCGGTTATGATATTAAATGAAAGTACATTCCATTTAAATTACTCGAAATTGTTTTCTCTAACTTATTTGGATATGAACTCTACCGATTATGCAACTATTTGTGGATATATTCCAAAATTGGGGAAAATATAAAATTCACTGGTCGGTTGAAAATTCAAAAAAATATAATTTAAAAAATTACTAGTTTTTATACAACTTGTTTTCTGTGTGTGGGGGTGGGTGCGTGTGGGTGTGTTTGTGTGTGCATGTATACATGTTTATTTCAAATTTGAAAGTGGTTTATATTATTCATCGGAAGTTTGATTTTGTGGAGGAAATTGAATTCTTGACATGATTTGTTTGGGTATTTAACCTTCCACAATCTGTCAATTCAGTCATCCAGTCGACTTGTTTGGCAGGAATTCATCAGTTGGAAGACAATAAATACATCATGACATTTTCAGATTGAGAAAAATTTAAGATGGCGGCTCCTGTTGGACGAGTATCGTGATTACTGATTCGATATCATTCTGAATTGATGCTTTTGGGTTCGGATATCATGTTATTTTTGCGAACATTTCAGAATTTAAAGTAGCAGCTCCAAAATAGCAGAAGAAATTTTCGATTATATATTTGGTGTGAAGCAAAGTTTCTACATACATACTAAGTATTACTTCTAAAAGAAATGATTACTTGTTGACATTACAATGTTCTGGTCTTGATACTGTTCACTTTTGAGTCAAAATTAGAGCCATAAGTTCTGTTTCTCAATGCTTGCCTGGAATTGACAATATGGAAGTGTGTCCTAAACTAACTCATTTGACATAATTTCAGGTGTGTGATTATGAACACTCGATTCGTAGCGAAACTGACATTTCTATATGAAAAACCCAATTATAAAACTTTCACTATTAAGGATCAAGTGTTCATAATTGCAACCCAGTTCTGATGCACGGTTTAATACTAAAGATTAAATGAAAGCCTCATTTTTCAACTTCAGCTCAATATTCCAATCTTATCTTACTATTAAAGGCTTTTTGGGATTTTCCAGTGGTGTTACCACTATAGCCCAATAATAAATATCTTGAATTTATTAATTTTAACAAAATATTAAAAATCACCGAGCCCGAAAACCCCCACAGACAAATTTTGAATGAAATCAGACTTCAGTCACAAATATCGTCTGATATCTTGAAGTTTTTATTTGACGAAAGTAATGCATACTCAAAGTGGAGTTTCAGTATGATGAAGTTAAGTAAAATTCAAAGTTGTCTCCTCAATATTTATTTCAACCCAGAGTAGGGAGGGGAAGTTGTCAATGCCACTTTGGCAATCACTTGTCAAAAAGTTGCAGCAACCATAAATCAAAAACATGTTTTCGAGTATATTAATGTTCATCTTCAGTTGACATGAACAGGAGGTGAAAATCAAATCAGTAAAAACACTAATTACAACTACGAAAAATGTGAAAACCCAATAAATTAGCGTACAAAATCGAACCGGACCATAATCACAAAACTTGTCCGCCATCTTGGAGCCGTCATCTCAAAAACAATAATTTAAAAAAAAGATTCACTATCTCCTACACCGAAAACCCACACATACGAATTCTGAATCGAATCCGACTATAATCGCAAATCTCGTCCGCCATTTTGAATTTATTAATTTCAACAAACGATTCCTAATCTCCACCCCCGAAAACCCTCTCATACCAATTTTGAATCGAAAAATCTGAAAAAATATTACAATGCATCAAAACCTTCGAAAAATAATATACGATAAAGGCTTCATACACCAGCACTGTATATTTATGCTGCATGCATGTCATTAGCTTTTATAGTATTCTAGATGAGACCATCGGTATAACTTTTTGTTGTACATACACTTTTCTTCCCAAAATTCTCATTCAAAACATCATCGAAATAGTTTCCGCCCGTTAATCAATTATACCTACTATTTTTAACGCTTCATATTCTACAGATTTTCAGTTTTGTTTATTTTACTTTCAATTTTCGATTCATTCTGTGATTGGACCGCAATATTTAATCTCAAATGCTCGTACAAATTTTCAGATTACCACGAAAGCGAATAGGAAAAACAATCACCGAAATACTTAATACGGTCCTGTACCGCGCGAAAGTTGACAAGCTGGAAATGGCAGTTCGAACATGAACTGCCATCTAGCGATATAAGTTTCTTATACTAAGGGCTAAAGACCGTTAAATGAGTCCTCGAAACGGGGCGATCGGGAAACGTTCGGGGAAACTGAAACGTTCGGCTCACAACAGTTTAACAAATTATTAAAAGTACCAAAATCTGCTAAAACAGTTACACGTTCGATCAACAATATACAAATTATTAAATGTACAAAAACTTGGACAAGTACAAAAACGTCGAATTAGGAAGATTAATAAAAACTTCAGCTTATTTGACAACTATCCAGAGGCGGAGCTTGAATTTTGAAGTTTAGTATTAACTGATTTAATTCATCACAGCTTGCGTTTTTTGAAAACGAGTTGCCAAAACTGCCATAAACACAAACAAAATTAGTGTCATTGAATAGGTTTTTTCGATACCTTTTAAAAGAGGTGTCACTTGCTGTAGGGTTCCATTTAAAATTATTGGTCACAATGACCTTGTAACGTCATCTTTGACGATTTCGTCATCTATCATCACTAGTAGGGAAGTTTAGAACCATTAATATTCAGCGTCCAAATTTCACTTGTTCATGTATAATCGTTCCAAAGATAAGAGTGATGGAGGGGACTTTTGAGAAGCACTGTATAAGAAATCTTTGTTCATAATTACATAGATAAATTGTATAGGGCATATAAATGCAAATTACGAATAATTGGTAACAGAGATGTCAGAAGGTATATCAATCAAACGAATAATTAATTTATATTTGAAGAATATAAACGTGAATACTAACTTTGAAGTGTATCGTTATGAAATTCTATCAAACTGTAATGGGCCTCATCTTTCAGGATATTTCATAATATACAGGATGTTCCATTTAAAAAAACGCACTTTTAACCCTTTTCGTATCTAGCAGTAAAATCATGAATTTTGAACGACCCTGTATAACGCAGAACAAACTTCTCTCTAAAGAATCAATGTACATGATCTTCTTGAACTGAACACAAAATTTCAACTTCCTAAGAATCCAAATACCGCAGAAATAAATATTCAATCCGAGCTATGTTTTGGATAAAAAATATGGAAAATAACCAATATCTCAAAAACCGTTAGAACCGAAAGGAATGACAAGTTTAAGAATGCGGTAATATACAGGGTGACCCATTTGAAATAACAAAGATGCTGCTACTTTCTGGTATAAGCGGCAACGCTGCATTGCTGAAAATATTTTAGATCGATAGACCAAAAGCAACTACTTGAGAAAACAAATTTTCAGAATGATCCTATGTCCCCTTCTCCGTAAACGTCTAAGGTACCATCGACCGTGACCCACCCTGTATATAATTGTGCTTTTGTGGAGTAGTTATAAATACTAACTGGAACAAAGCATAGGTTATAGAAAAATCCGAATAAATATCCACCAGCACCGCCCAGGTTAATCGTGAAAGCTTCGATAATATTTCAATTTTGTTGTGATTTCCAACAATACTTATTTGAGTAACAAGGAACGTAATGACGTGTTAACATTCGAGGTTAACGAGTACGAGCCGAGGCAAAGCCGGGGCTTGTCGCTTGCCGAGGATATTAACAGTCGATACATTCCGTGTTACTTATTACGGTTTTCCTGCTGCTTGTTGACATTTCCCAAAATTTGCCTGGATTGAAGTTTGTTTTCTTACCCTTCCTTCATGATTATTCGTTCAGCTATTTCATTCTAAGTTGCTTGTGCGCATAACTAAGTTACCGAATAAACGGACAACAATAATATCCAAAAAGTCTCATAACCTAAAAATTTATTTAAATGAAGCTGAAGGTATTACTGGCCAAAGTCAAAGTCATTATTACCCTAGGCATGTCTATGACACTATTTACATTCCGTTTGTCAAGATATAGTTATTTAACGAACAAGTGTATTAATAAGGGCGATTAACAATCGAGATATTTTAACGCGTGAGCGGAGCGAGCGCGTTAATGTTTGAGATTGTTAATCGCCATTTTAATTCACGAGTTTGTTACAAAACTTTTCCGTCGACAGAAGTTTTCAAAAATAGAGATATCTTATTTTCAATGTTTATTTATTTAACGTTACGATAAAAAACAATTACTATTTCCTATTTATATTAACTCTACCCAAAGATAGTTTAATTTTTCTCAGTGGTAGTTTTATTTTATTTTTTATTATTTATTTTCAAATTGAAATAAAAAAAAAATTACCCTCGGTAGGTTTTGAACTCTCGACCTCAGTGTTGCAGGCCAGGTGCACTTTACTCTTACGCCACGGGACCTTAAATGGTTTTGAGTTACAACTGGTGTGATAAACATTTTCTAAAATTTTATTGAAAATTGACAAATAAATAATGACAGGTAGTACTAACCAATATAAAATGTATAAGAGCAATGTATGTTGGGTTGCATATAATCAAATCGTTGATTAATAGAAAATCATTCATTAACAGGGGTCATTAATCAACGATTTTGAGTGCGTTAAAATACATCATAAATGAACGGTCGACGGAAAAGTTAGTAAACGAATGATATTGTCCATTAATCTGTTTTGTTGCTAAGCATAATATATGGACTATTTACAGAGTCGGCAGCGAGAAAAATTATCGTCATCTGCTTTCTGTTATAATTATAACGGATCTTTGCAATTTTAAGATCAGTTCACAAGGTCAGAAGCCAAGTTTATCTCTTTGAGAACAACGTCTTCGTCTGCTTTTTATCCAAATATATACAGGAAAGTAATTTATGAGCAATGCCCAAAAACGAAAAGATTAGACTGGCTCCTTATCTAAGTAGGGCAGTCATTACATGCTTTTTATTTTTGTAATTATTGAAAAAGTGTAAATCAATGCAATAAAGTTGATACAGTATGTAAGCTCAATTATTAATATTCTCACAGACCTGTTGGCATAATAGCATAAAAAAATACAGGGTCGCTGATATATATGGAAACGGTCGATTATCTCTTAAAGTAAGATAGCTAGCGAAATATAACAAAATAAAAAAGTTTTTGGGTTTTTAAAAATCCATTGTATCAATGAAAAATTAAGTATACAGGATCAGTCAAAAAGTCAGGACGCAACAAAGTTGCTTTTTCTCTAACAGGACACCCTGTATAATTATCCATATTTCAATTCTGCTCTAAATTCTGAACAAATTTGATATAGCATATCATTTCCTAAATTCAACCGTTTTCGAGATATCGAATTTTGAAAATAACTCTTTATCTACTACTCTCAAATTTATTAAAAAAAAGCACGAAATGATGGATATTTATTATGAAAGTCACAAAAGGTGGAGTATGTGCATATGATTACAATTTAATTATAATTTTTTTACAGACAATAAAAAAGCATAATTGTTCAAGGTTGATAAACATGCATGAAACGATAAAATGTATTTTTTAACGAATGTCCAGGATTTTTAAAATTTTATGAAAACAATAGTTATGCCTAGAAAAAGAGAGAAAACAAGTTTCAATAAACAACAAATTTTTCTTTGGAATTCTATTTAATAAAGTGCTCAAAGTGTTTATCATTTACTTCCTGACAGTAATGAACTCGCTGAACAAAATTTTGTTGTGAATCTAAAAGAATGTGAGGAGGAATGGCAGAAATTTCATGCCTTATTCTTTTTTGCATCTCTTCGATATTTGGCGGCCTATTTTTGTAAACTACATTTTTTATGTGACCCCATAGAAAAAAGTCAAGTGGGTTCATATCGGGACACCTAGCTGGCCATTCCATTGCTCCCCTGCGTCCAAACCATTTATCAGGAAACGTTTCATCTAGATATACCCGTACCACACGTCCAAAATGTGGAGGAGTCCCATCTTGTTGAAACCATATTTGTTCTGCCGGCATATTGGGATTTTTGTTATTCGGGAGTAATCGTCTAAGCTCTGGAAGAATATGCTGTTGTAAAAGTATAAATATCGTTCAGAGTTCAAATTTCCGTTTATAAAATAGGGTCCTTTGACGTATCCACCAAGAATGCAACACCATACACCTACTTTTTGTGGCCGTTGAGTGTGAACTTCCTTTATCCAATGTGGATTTTGATCTGACCAATACCTACAGATGTGTCGATTTACGTACCCGTTTAAACAAAATGTAGATTCGTCAGAAAAAGTTATTTTCAAAATTCGATATCTCGAAAACGGTCGAATTTAGGAAATGATGTGCTTTATCAATTTTGATCAGAATTGAAATGTAGAATAATATACAGGGTATCCCATTAGAGAAAAAGTAACTTTGATTCATCCTGACTATTTGACTGATTATTGGTTAATATAATGGATTTTGAAAAACCCTAAAACTTTGTGTTTCGATATTTTTCGCTAGCTATCTTACTTTAGGAAATAATCAACCGTTTCCATACATATCAGCGACCCTGTATATTGACCAGTAAACTTATTGCTAGGCAATAGACAAGACAGCTCTGTGGCCCGAGTGTCTATATTGCAAATGACAACAACTTTGCAAAAAATCTAGAAAATTATTTCCACTATTAGGTGCTGTAATGAAAGGTATATTTCCGGAAATTTCAGATTTTTTTTGAAAATTATCCCGAAGCGTTTCTGCAGTTCAATTCATATATTGACATATTTATCTATAATCGTTCCCAACGCTATAAATGATATATTTTGATTTCGTTGGTTTCCGGGTTTTGCTATGGTCTTCTTTGGTTAAAATCTCCAAACGTTTCAACTGTAACTGCGGCAGCCTTCTTCAGTGGCGTGGTCGAAGTACTCCTCTTGACGTATCAACTGAAACCGAAGCTCTTGTTTCTGCCACGTCATTTATAGTGCTGATTTTGCGCGCACTTTCTGTGATGGTGGTTTGACGCGTACTTTCCGCGCGATTCGGTCACATGGCTTCGTTTGGCACCTTTTAGTGCTGTGTGCCAGATCTTTGATATATCTACATCTACATATCTACACACATCTACATATCTGTTCTCTCTTCCTTTCTGTTGAAAATCTCTTGGTGTTTGTGTATTTCTAGGGCTTCTATGGGTATTTCAGAAAAGGATCTTGCGTACTCCGTCGGACAATGCATGTTCGGCCACTGGGAAATTTTCGGTTTCTCCCAATCGACAACCCCTCTTGTGGAAAAAAATATTAGATTTTAGCTCGAGGTTGTGTTGACAAAAAATCGAGGGCTGAAATCACTTTTCCCTGGTATAATAACACTATTTTTTCTGAAACGGGAAAAACGACGATTTAATATTGAAAAAACATATTATTACAATATACTGAACTCAGAAAATTATTCATGTGAAATTTATATTTCAGCAACAGTTAGAACTGAGTTGCTAAAGAAACCCTTGAATTAATCAAATACCTGGCAATTCAGTTCTTTTTTATATTTTTGACCTTGAAAAATCAAAATAGTAGGCCCTGAAAATGAAGATTCAGTCATGAAATTTGGTGTCCTGATAGACTTTTACCTAATAAATAAATCCAATCGGTTGGAAAATGTAGATTTTATAAGGGTGCTCCGATCTTAAGTGGGTCACACTGTATATCCGGAAGAATATACTGACTTTTTTCCTGGGGAAAGAGGTAATTTCATAAAAAGTGATATTTTGTTACCTGTTTATATGATGAAATGAAAAATGTTTTCCTGTCATAGAAAAAAGTACCTATATAAATAAAATTTAAAACCACTACCATTTTTAGTTGCACAGATGAATAATTTTGAGGTATTGCGTACGTCCATGTTGAGTGCCTTATCACTGAATATATTATGGACAATAACGTTGTGCTACGAGTGCGCATCACGTTTTTAGCTAAGTTGGTTTAACTGTACACATTATTTTAAGGTTTATCATCACTGTCGGCACAATTATGGAATTTAAGAGAACATAATTATAACGATATTCATAATATATACTGATATCTGACATTTCTGATCAATTCTTATGCCCTCAAATTATAGATGGTAGATAACAATCATTTTTCGATTGGGACCTTTTTGAATTGAATTTTATTACGTTTTCCAAATGAAAAACCTCGTTTATCTTGGAACACTATGATGTTGGTCACTAGTTCATTTAGGTTGCATTGGAAAATATGAGTGAAAACGTGAATAACAATTCGAAACAAAATAAATGAAAATATTTTGTACTGCTAAGACCAAATATAACTCGATTGAGAAACAAAATAAATGTTTGAGAAAGGAGTATGTTGTAAATTCTGAGACATACTCACAGCATCGATGAAAACAATTGTAAAACACTTGAACCTTCCCTTTAAAAAATTACCATCGCGACTAAAGAAAACCTACTAGTGGATTCTAAATTCCATCACTTTAAACTAAATGAGAGATGCATTAGATAAAAAAAAAAGTTTCAATTTGGGATAGTATTGATTTTTAGATTCAAACTGAAACTTGACTATACCCATAACTGTACTAATTTTTTAGGTACATACCTTTCTGTTTAAAAATGCATCCTTAAGTAATTCTGGACAGAGTTCGGATAAATAAATAGAGTTAAAACATTTACCAGCAGAGATGAATCCTCTAGCCATGGCTTGTGCCATTTTTCCACCGCCTATAAATCCGATTTTCAACCATTTTTCCGCCATTATTGGGAGTTGAATAACAAATACTAGCTAACATCCAAAAATCACAATTCAACACTTCACTTTGATGCGTCAATACTGCACTTTGATGCATTAATCTCTTTGACCCTAGTAGGTACCTCCTGGTCGATGTATTCTGATTTATACAAACAAAAATAATGAGCTATTTTCGAAATTATCAGTTATCCACTGGCATGATGGAACTTTATCAGTTGGATTATTGAACGGAAAGTTATTTGTAGACAACATTTGCATCATTAAAAGATATTTAACAATGATACTACGTAAGGAGGTTGTTGACAGTATACTAACTGATTTGGTACTTGAGAAAAAAGTCGTTGTTGCCATGGGAAATGGATTTAATGGGTCATGATGAAAATAGTTTTTTCTACAACTGTCAAAAAAATTCCAATTTTTTGTGTGGTTTGTGTGCGTAGAGTATTACAATATTTCACTATCAACATACGATTTCATTATTAAACGGAAAAGCGTCGAAAAAGTGCACTTTTTTAACGGCTGTTGCTAGGCAACTGATAGTTTCATGCAACAACAGTGACAGATCCGAATAATAACGAAATCCTGTCATAAAGCCACTCATTATATCTTTGGCAACTAATAACCTATAAATATCTGATGATAATAATATACAAATGTTTCACCAATAATATTCTTAGCATTCTTACTATTAAATAAGTATTATCAAAATTCCAAACTATCGCGTGGAATATATTCAAAATAATAGCATATACCTCTAAGGAACTATTGGACTTAATCTACCCTAGGTAATCTAAGGTAGCTATGGGCTGTTTGGCCGTCAGAAACTAGTTGACAACAATAATTAATGAAATTTGTGAAATTGGGAATATATCCAGATAACGAATTCTTGATAACTATGAAAAATTCAATTTAAGTAGAAATGAAAAGTGATGCGGATTGAACGGAGAAAATCGTGGATAGTGCAAATATGAGATTTCCTTGACATAGTTCAAGAAAGAAAAAGGTATTCGTTGCTTCACGAGGATTGTTTATTTATTTTGAATACAAATCTAAGAAAATTAAAAGTTACTTCGATGGACTAGTTATTCGAAAGTCAAGTCAACATTAATAATAATAATATTGACCTCGATGAATATGTTATTTTAATATTCACTTCAAATTTTCCATTTTGTGGGATAGTGTCAAGAGAAAGAGATTTCGACTCTGTCGAAATTATTCGTTTCATTTGTTTGAAACTCAACTCTCCGGCATACTGTTCGAACTTTCTTCGAATAATGAATCAATAAAAATATGCCAAATTCATTTCATATTTGCAAAAAAATATGAATTGGTTTTTTTTTGACAGTTGTAGAAGAAATACTGTATGAAACTCGTGAAGTGTTATTACTTTACTCACTTTATACATAAATTACTATTTTGTGACAATTTTCTGTGGCTCCGCACTAGTACAGTAACAACAGACAAATGGAAGCCACAAGTGAAGGATGAATCGTAGCACTTTCAAACTCGGCATATGACTGTTTACCAAAATATCAGGGGTGGAACTCAATAAACTTTTTATTTAAAAATGTTATATATTTTTTTGCTGTTGTTTCGGAAAGAATAAGATTTATCAACAAACAGGCGTAAGATAATTCAATTCTCCACAAGATATAATATTAGTAAATTCTCACAAAATGCACTCGTTTTCTCAGAAAATCTGATTGAATTCCGATATGAAATTTCAGGCTCGCCTTAAGCCACCACTGCAATTTCCTGCATAACTTTGCTTAAAATTATAGTAGAAGGAAAAGAAAACGTGTATATCGTTCCGGAAGACTTGTACTTTCTCATGCGAATATAACATGTGAGTATCTGAGTACCCACAATGTGTTTTGTCCCACTATTTTAGTTGATATGAAATAATTATACTGAAGCAGGAATCAGTACCCTCTTCGGACCACATGCAACGATTTTAGACTAGTGAGGCACGTCTCACTTAGACATGCCAAAGAAAAAACTTGGTTTTACCCTGCCTCAGTTTTGAACTCACCCATAATCCCGGTAATTACTTCAGTAAATGTTGAAAATAATCTCTCATACACATCCTACATGAAAAATGAAGTTTACGATTTCAAGCTTGGGGTTTGCACTTCACAATAGTGTTATTAAACATATATGCAGGATATGAATAAGCGATTATTTTCAACATTTTCTGAAGGGGATGCCGGTTTTATGGGTAAGTTGAAAATGAGGCAGGAGTAAAATAAAGTTTTTATTTTGTAAGTAGGACCTCTCACACTACTTTGAAATTGTTGCACATAGTCCAAAGAGGGTATAGGTTGCTGCTTCAGTATAGTAATTCCATGTTTACTAAATTATTCATGAATTTCGGATCATCCGCAAACATTTTCATGAAGTGCGACAAAACACATTTTAGGTAAACAAATAGTCGCATATAATGTTTGCATGAGAAGGTAGGAGTTTTCAGAAACTATATGAACTTTTCCTTTTTCTTCTTTGATTATTTTTAGCAAAGTTATGACTAATCAAAAATTCGGCTCCGCCAGAATTTTCAGCGGCGGGTAAGTGTGAACCAACAGCTGACAAAATTGAAGAAGACAGCCGAAATGACATTGATGGTCAGGCGGGCACACGGGAAAACATGGGGGCTCAATCCCAAACATGTTAAATTGGATATGCAACATTGTGGTGAAACCCATGATCACATATGCATCTTTGGTATGGTAGACAAAGATAACACAAAAAATAGCCGCGGCTGAGTTGAGCAAGGTACAATGACTTGCATGCCTTAGCATAACGGGAGCTATGAAAACAACACCAACATCAGCCATGGAAGTACTGTTGGACCTCCCACCGATTGACATAACAATCATGGGAGAGGCAAGAATGGGACTTCTAAGGCAACAAAACACGAGCAACAGATCGGATCATAATAAGAAAAAGTATATAGTGGAAGGCAACATTCTCGAAATGAAACCAACGGACCACATGACTCCCAGGTACTTTTTCAACATTTACTTCGAGGTTATCATACAAGATCGAAGGGAATGGACAAATGACAACATCAGGGATAAACCTGGACAGAGGATCTGGTATACGGACGGATCCGAAATCAGGGAAGGAACTGGTGCTAGAATATACAGTGAGGGGAGAAACTCCCAAATAAGCGTCTCACTAGGAACAAACACCTCCGTATTCCAAGCAGAGATGTACGCCATCCTGCAATGCGTGAGAGAAATGAATATGAGGAAAATGCACAATGCACGAATCAAAATATGCACAGACAGCCAGGCGTCACTGAAGGCTCTCATGAATCCGAAAGTGACATCAAGACTGGTATGGGAATGCCGAGAAGAACTCAGTGTTCTCATAGAACACAATAAATTAACTTTGATGTGGGTTCCAGGACACTGTGGAATCGAGGGCAATGAAAAAGCTGATGAGCTAGCCAGAGTGGGCTCATCAACTCCATACATTGGCCCAGAACCAGCACTTGGGATTAACAAATCTGACATTTGAGGATGCATTCGGGACTGGGTCAAGCAAAAATAAAAGGAGAGGTGAAATGAAGCCCCTCTTATGCACCACGGGAAAACATTCATTGAAGGACCGTCAAAGCACAAAACTGAAAAACTACTCAAGTTGAGCAGGAATCAAGTTAGAACAATAACAGACCTTCTCACTGGTCACAGCCCAATGAGAAAACACATACACAAAATGGGGCTGTACAACGGAGAACTTTTCTGCAGACCAGGTGGTAAAGGAACAGAAACAGCCAGACATGTACTGTTAGAATGCGAGGCATTAGACCGCAAGAGACATGCAATTTTCGGGAAACCTAGAGTAACTCCCGAAGAATACAGCAGTCTGTATAGACAGGGCACTAGAGTTACGGAGTGGGTGCTGTAAAACTAACCCGGAAAACACAAAAAGCCCAAGAGGCTGAGGTGTAGCTGGCGGTGGTACAGCATTCGAGGAAAAAAAAAGGGTGAACCTGAAAGTTGATGTCGGCGTTCAATCACGTTTTCTGAGAAAACGAGCACATTTCATAAGAAATTACTGAGTATAATTTTTGTGCAAATTTGAATTGTCCTTCAGCTTGTTGAGTTGTTTTTTCGATAAATCATATACTTTCCGAGATTACAGCAAAAATCTATTTATTTATTTTTAACCGAAAAAAAAAATATGTTCCACCCTTGGAATTTTGGTAAACAATTTTTTGTCGTGTTTATCATGGTTCCAACTATTAGCATACCAATTTTGGTGATGCTACATCGATCTTCGTCTCAAAACCCAACCGTACTGAATTACACCTGGAAAATAATTTTTAACCAAAATTATTTGATGATATTATTCATGGTTTTTCATACCTGAAGAGTAAGTATCAAGGTGGTCAAGTTGTTAAAAACTGAAGTAATTTGAGTAAATGCATTAATTTTATATAAAAAAATATGTATATTGATACCCGAAGTAAAATATTCAAATATTTATTTATTCAGTAACTGCAATACCCTGCGTTGACTGGGTAAGGAATTATAATCTTAGATTTATAGTGGTCAACTCCGGGTATGTTTACTGCATATATTATACAGCGTGGGTCATAATGGCAACATATGAGAAATTTTTTTATTATCATATTAAAAAAAAATATAGGGTTTGGTTTCTGCGAATGGACATAGTGGTTACGAAAAAAAAGTCTTGTCGTAATAACCAGAATGATGAGAAAAATTCTGCTTAGTATGGGCACAGCTGAAATTCTTGTTGAAATGACAAAACAAAAATTGTTATGGTTACTATAAGTATTATATTTTGTTACAGATACTATATAATATTTTGTCATCGTTACTATACAGGGTTTTAATTGAGTACGTTGACAAACTTCAGGAGGTGATTCTTTGAAAGGTTTCAGGACGAAAAGTTCATATAAACACATGTTCCAAACGGCTTGGTTTTCGAGATACAGAGTGATAAAAATACATATTTTTTCAAGATTTTATGGAAATAACTTCGACATTTCAAATTCAAGTTCAAATCAGGCAAGTACAATCCATTTAATTGTACGCATGATACAAAATTATTCATTTCTCAAATAACTCACAGGGTCCTCCTTTTTTCAGAGTCAAGCCTTGTTCAACCCTTCAGAATTTTTCTTCCGACATCACTGACATATTACGAGACAGGAATAATCAATGTTGTTTCATTTAACATATTTTTGTTGTCCTCCAGTTTTTCATTTACTCGTACGGTTCATGAGCTACAATGAAAATATTAATGCAAACATTTTCCAGTATCGCATATCATAAAGAAATTTGAGAAGCAAATATTCTCAAACACTTCGAAAAGTGATTGAAAGTTTTTAGGACGAAAAGTTTATACAAACATATATCCCAAACGGCTTGGTTTTCGAGATACAGGGTGATAAAAATAATTTTTTTGAGTAGACTTCGACATTAATCAGTTCAAATTAGGCAAGTACAATCCATTCAATAGTACACACGATACAAAATAATTCACAGGGTCCTGCTTTTTTCAGAAGCAATTGTTCAACCCTTCAGAATTTTTTTTGTGCCATCACTGAGAGATTGTGAGAGAAGAATAATCATTAGTGTTTCATTTAACATATTTTTGTTTCTTTGAAGTTTTTATTTACTTGCACGGTTCAGAAGCCAAAATAAAAATATTAATGCAAACATTTCCCTGTGTCCCATAACATTAAGAAAATTTGAAAATAAAACATTCTCAATAATTATTATAAATTGGAAGAAATATATTTTGAGAATTAGAAAAATCTACGATGAATAAAAATTTAAAATAATTCTGTGGGTATTAGATTCCATATCTTCCTGTATAAGATTACCTATTTTGTATCCGCGGAAACTTTTGTTACTCACAGAAAAACCTAGATTAAACAATTTTTTGTTCTTCGTATATTATTCTAATTCTGAAAAAATATTTCTTTCAATTTACAATAATTGGAAATGATTTATTTTCTAATTTTCTAATGTTATGGCACAATGGAAAATGTTTGCATTAATATTTTCATTATAGCTCCTGAATCGCACTCCAAGAAAAAAAAAGTTGGTGAAGCATCATTGATTATTCTTCTCTCACAATCTCTCACTGCGGCAGAAAAAAAAATCTGACGGGTTGAACAAGTCTTGACTGTAAAAAAAGTAGTACCCTATGAATTATTTAAGAAATCAATTATTTTGTATCATGCGTACTATTGAATGGATTCTACGCGATATTTGAACTGATTATTTTCGAAAATGTCGAAGGTAACTCCAAAAATCTTGAAAAAAAAATTATTTTTATTACCCTGTATCTCGAAAACCAAGCCGTTTGGGGCATATATTTATATGAACTTTTCGTCCTGAAACCATTCAAAGAATCACCTCCTGGAGTTTGTCAACGTACTTAATTAACACCCTGTATGTTATTTTGTATTGGTTACTATACTATTATAATGAGGATAAAAATGTAATATTGTTACCTTGACTTCAATTCATAGTTGCTTGTGAAAGAAATTACTGTAACCTCAGTAATGTTTGACTATGTTTCCAACACATTTTCATATTGAGATCATGACAAAAATATTTTGTAATAATTTCATTTTTCTACGTTCATCCAAAAAACACAACTTTATTGAACTATATTTGGTGGAAAAACTGGTACTTTATTGCACTCATCCTTCATTCTACTATAGCGTTCTGTCATCATGACAGACATAAACTTTCAAATTGACACCAAATTTAGCCCATTTTCTGTGATATTGTATTACGTTTCAAATAGTTGCATGTTTCATCATATTCATTACATAATGGATTATGAAATTACCAGAAAATGCAATTTGTTAAAAATAAAATGATTTCCTTCGAATATCAACTGAATTACACAAAATGTTTTTGAATTACTTTTAGCAGATAGATTTAAACAAACAATGTCTTCCTTACAGTTTAGTGCCACCTAAATGAAATATTTTCTGGTTTTTGCCTGATGGCCTCGTCGGACAAATTTACGGCAAGTGCCAATAAACACCTACTTTTTGCTTGTTGCATAAATAACTATTTAAAATGGTATATATGACCATAAACTATTGTTATCCCAGTAAAATCAGTATTGTCATTCGAGCCACATTCGATTGGCTAGTTCTAGTGAAATGTATCGTTATTCGGATGAAAATCTATTACCTTCTAAACAAATGCCCCTTGTTAAAATAATAATATATTTCAGATTTTCATCCGAGTAAATAAGGACTGGCCAACTGAATGTGGCTCGACCTCGAATTATATTAAAATAAATGATGAATAAAAACAAATTAATATTTATCTCTGCATGTAATAACTAAAAAATAAAACATATAATATCTGAGGAACCAAGCACAGTCTCATGAAATTTATTTATTGGGTATTGAATAATTATTGCCAGAAGAGCTGCCAAGGTTCAATGTAGTGTTCTAACTGATTCACAGTCCTCTTGATTGCCTACAAATAAATTTGTCACATACAGTGACCGGCAGATTTATGGCAACAAATGGAAAAAAAGTTTATTTCAAATTTCACAGAAAATTGTATTCTTCATAAAGGTACCAGCATCCTCCCAAACTCAAATTGCACTATCCACATTTCAATTATATCCTTTCGTATACGAGGGAGGTGAAAAAAATTGAAAGTGGCCCAAGAGTAAAGTACCTTTATTTTTCAAAAAACACAAAAAAGTTATTCAAAGCAAAGACTCAAAATTTAGAGAGTGTTCCAAATTTGAATTCACAGCCTCCTATTCGGAAAACAAGGTTTCACTGATTTTCTCCTTTTTTTTATCTCATCCGCCCTATGTATTATGAGGATTTGTAATATCAGAGTAGACTCATCATAGAATATTATCTAGACGACCGGATAAACTTAAGTTTCGCCCAACTGTCATCTAGAAAATTGCATTAATCGTACTTGGTGCTGACGAAACCTCATTTATTGTGGCCATTCAGAAAAAAACAAGTATTTTGTGAAATCAGCTACAACATCTGCAGTTCAAAATCAATTGAAAGTAATCCAACTGTATTGTAACCAACGTGAAAAGACAGGTCGTAACAATTATAAATATGACTATACAATGATCTGTGAAGATTAGAAGGCAACTCGGAACAACTTCATTCTTAATTCACTTTTAATGAAGAAACATAATTCCTATTGTATCACTCGATGTGTCGTCCTTCATTTTGAATGCACCTGATGGTTCTTCTATGCATTTCGTAGTGTACGTTTCTGAGCATTTTCGGGGTGATCATTAGACAACAATTTCTTATTATATCCTCCAAATGTTCGATATCCCTAAATGGCCGTTGTCTATAGACTTTCTCCTTGAGGTACCTCCACAAAAAAAATCCATAGGAGTTAGGTCCGGGGATCTAGCAGGCCACGGATTGTTTGAGTATCGCCCTAGGCACTTATTTGGGAATTCCGTATTCAGCCATGCTCTAACCCCTTGAGTTGAGTGGACCATCCTGTTGAAAAAACATGTTGGCTCTGACACGTAATGGGAGGATGTCAAGGTAATCGGATAAAAACGTGTTTAACATTTCCAAATACCTTTCTGCATTCAAATTTTGTCGAAAAAACAATGGACCCACAATCTTATCATCCAAAATTCCACACCAGACGTTTATTTTGAAATTAAATTGATCCTTACATTCGATTCTGAAATGTGGATTTTCATCTGCCCACCATCTACAATTTTGTGAACTGTACCATTCGATGTGAAAGTTGCTTCATCAGAGTACATTATTTTTGTGGAGAAATTATTATCTTCTTCAACTTCGCCTTGGAACCAGAAAGCAAAATATAAACGTGCATCAAAGTCTCTTTCTTTGAGTGTATGAACGAATTTCGGTTTGTATATGGTCTGAATTTGTTCGTTTTCAAGACTCTTCTAATTGACCGTTCGGAGAAACCAATCTTTTTTTGCCTTTGAGATAACGGAAGTCTCGGATCCTCCACAACAGATGAAACAATATTCAGGGCAGCGTCTTCATCTACAATAACATTTCCTTGGTGTGGTATTTTATGTTTGTTCTCAACTGACCCAGAATTCTTGAACTTTTTTACAATTCTTGCCACCGTTGCATAATGGAGATTTCTATTTGGATGCCTCTCATTGAATATATTTGAAGTTTCGCGATAGTTCGATAGTTGTCGCCGTGTATTAAAAGTACTTCAATTCTTTCTTGGAGATTAAGGTGTGCAGCCATTGTAACAACACAGAAATGAAATGTCAAGATAATGTTTACCTACTATTTTACCAATGCTTTTCAAAGCCAACTTTGCGTATTATACCAATTTTATGTTCGTTTTGATAATAAACGATCATTTACGGTTACCATTCATTTGGGAGACATGTTTTCACGTTGGTTACAATACAGTTGGATTGTTTTCAATTGATTTTGAACTGCAGATGTCGTTTGTTGCAGCTGATTTCGAAAAATACTTGTTTTTTTATGAATGGCCACAATAAATGAGGTTTTGTCAGCCCCAAGTACGATTAATGCAATTTTCTAGATGACAGTTGGGCGAAACTTAAGTTTATCCGGTCGTCTAGATAATATTCAATGATGAGTCTACTCTGATATTACAAATCCTCATAATACATAGGGCGGGTGAGATAAAAAAAGGAGAAAATCAGTGAAACCTTGTTTTCGGAATAGGAGGCTGTGAATTCAAATTTGGAACACTCTCTAAATTTTAAGTCTTTGCTTTGAATAACTTTTTTGTGTTTTTTGAAAAATAAAGGTACTTTACTCCTGGGCCACTTTCAATTTTTTTCACCTCCCTCGTATACGAAAGGATATAATTGAAATGTAGATAGTGCAATTTGAGTTTGGGAGGATGCTGGTACCTTTATGAAGAATAAAATTTTCTGTGAAATTTGAAATAAACTTTTTTTCCATTTGTTGTCATAAATCTGCCGGTCACTGTATATTTATGAATCCACACATCCTCACAAGAATTAACCACATTCAGTACTCTCATTAGATGAATCATGGTATTTTCTTTCCTCAGGTATGAAAACCAAGGGCGTCACAATTTTTTTTCTTGGGAGGGGTAAAGGCTTCCTTGGGGGGGGAGGGTAAAGATTCCAATTTGTTTTCTTGGGATGGGGTAAAGTCTTACATTTAATTCAAAAATACTAAAAATACTAGTATATAACTATTTTTGGGGGTAATTACAACCATTATCCCACCATATCAACGCCCTTGATCAAATCCACTGATCGGAAAGCTCTTCTGACATTACTGCTTTTATCATAGGGCTTCCCACGGGCACACATCTCCAAATTAGTTTTATTTCCATGCTGGTAAGTAGTGAAACACGTTCCAATTTGTTCTGCGGGGAAAATCTTGTACTGCTCTCGAGAGTAGTTAGAAACGTTCCGTTGAAATACTGAAAGCAGTCTTTGAATCTACTAGTGAAAGGAATATTTAAAAAAAAACTGCAAATTACTACAAATGAATTATGAATAGAACAGAATATTGTTGCGTCTTCGGGTTCAAAAATAAGTGTACTATGGTATGAACTCGCCTTTATTAATCAAACTTCACTTGACAACACTGTAATACAAGTCACTGTCAAAATACTTGTATCCAAGGTAACTCAAGGTAACTTTCTAACTTCATCTCACAAATACATTGCTTTTATATACAAATAATGTTCTAGAAAACTTAAGAAATCAATAGAACACAATAAGAATGTTCGACGATTGATCCAGAACAAAAGTTAGTGCTTCTAGATTTTTCCATCTAATTCATGGAACGATCTCGAACAATTCGAGAAGTCTTTATCAAATTTCAGGTCTGTAACAATATGTTCACCTAATTTTCAATAACGAATGTCCACTGTTGAATAACCTGACGTGAATGATGTGTGTTTACTGTATATATTGAGTCCTGGTTCCAGTTCGTTTAGTAGTCCTGATATAATTAGATATGCCCAATATAAGGCTTCCGTTGGAGGTCCGATATAACTTGAAGTTGTTCAAAAACTTCTCTAGGTCCCCAGTTCTACGAATTAGCTCTTTCACTGTGCTCTCCGTGAGGCCGTTTAAATATTTATCCCCTGTTCTGAAATGAAAAATTAAAAATTCAGTTTCAATGACTACCTACAGTGGCTTTTTCTCTTGAAGTGTGTTGAATTATCTGAATTACTACTACAAAATTGATATGGTACAAAAAATGTTTGCTTTTTCCAACCAAAGTTATCAATGGAAAAGATAAAATTAAGTATATTTTTGCCAGTTGCCCTTTTGTGAATGTATTGTTTCTCCAATTATGTTCTCTTGTTATTGCAACAAAATTGGATTGTACTGATTTATGTATATCTAGTTCGTTTTATTTATCGAAAAAAGTAGTTCATGAATAAAGAACCTCCTCTGATTATGAACGACTAGGTACTGATAATTTTGTGATCGTTTTTTCGATAATTAAGGACTCGTTTATAAAACTTTATAAAACAAAGGCTATGAGGAGATATTAATACCACCTGTTATGCGCATTAGAGCAAAAACATCACTTCAAGAATACCAAGTAGAAGCAGGTACATTCACACACAATGTACATAATTATCACAAAATCTTTGATGATTTTTCAAATTTTTAATTACATCTATTTACCAATTCTAGAATTACCAAGCGGAAACTCACGTGAATATGGCGACAATGGCGGCTATAGCGCGGATCTGATTACGCTGGCGGCATCGTGAATCGTAGTGGATTTGGGGAGACGGTCACGTGCCTCTTGTAGGCAAGTTCATTGGCTGCCTAGAGAACCAGCGCTAAAATATGAAGTTAACTTGACAATGCTGAACAGTAATCATCACAAAATTGCCAATAACGTTTTAGAATAGTCAAGATAACGCTCATAGGTCATTAAATTAACGAATCCTGAAGTTATGGCGAAGATCCACTTGTGGCAATATTATATTTGTGGTAGTAACCATTCCAACTATAAGAAATAGGTTAAAGCAGTAATAAATCCCGTTATGTTGATACAAATTTCAATAACTTAACAATATTGTTGTGACTACCACTGATATTTTCAGAGTATGTTATTTTGAAAGCCAAAAATCATTCGACATAATTGAAATTGCTTTCTTTCCGGTATTTTTTCATTGATAAGAAAACATAGATTTTTCGGTTCAGAATAACTTCTAGAAACCACTGTAAACTCATTCGTTCAACGAAATTGTTTTTTATAGGTTTGTTTCCAAAATGCTAGTACGAAATTCAAAAAACTGCTTCTCACTATGACTCTTGGTGTTGCAATGGACCATATCTTACAAATTTCTTTAATTTTCTGTAACTTTTTAAATTTTGAGAGTCAGAATGGTGGAATTTTCACGTCCGGAATCAAGTTTTATAAATAAAAAAAAAGAAAATAATTTGTATTTCGCAGTACAACTTCGAAACTTAAGATATTACTACCCAGCTTCTTCATTTATATTATTTCCTAAGAAGATTTATTTTTTATTTTTGATTGTGACTCTTGGAATTTGAACAGTTATGAGAAAATTCAACAAAGTTGATAGATATGGATCCTTACATTATGGTAGCGGGTAGCCTGAAACGGTCTGAGGCGCTGGCCAATTGAAATTTCAGCTAGCGATTGCTGGTTCAATCCTGAAGTGCGACAAGTGAATACTGCGAAATGAGACCTTTTGTTTGAGGTTGGAGTGTGTCACGCCTAAAGGTTGACTCACCCATTCACTGAAATATGGTGGTTCTACTTTCCCGAACTCTTTAGCATTTGTGCCAAACGGCCTTTTTCTAACTGTTTTATTTCGGGAGATATAATCCAGTACGATTGGGTTTTGAGACAAGAATCGATTGTAGCACCACCAAACTTGGTATGCTAGTAGATGGAACCATGATAAACACGAAAAAAAATTGTTTACCAAAATTCCAGGGGTGGAACATATTTTTTCATTCGTTTAAAAATAAATAAATAAATTTAATCTTGGAAAGTATATGATTTATCAAAAAAATAACTCAACATGGTGAAAGACAATTCAATTCTCCAAAAAAATGATCACAAGTAATTTTCTATGAAATGATCTCGTTTTCTCAGAAAACGTGATTGAACGCCGACATACAAGTTCAGGTTCACCCTTACCCGCCACTGAAAGTTCTGGCGGAGCCGAATATATGATAGGTCATAACTCTGCTAAAAATGATCGTATCTGAAGACTCCTACTTTCTTATGCTTAAAATGCGAGTATTTGAGTACCTAAATTGCGCTTGTTTTCTCAGAAAACCTGATTGAATTCCGATATAAAATTTCAGGCTCGCCTTAACCCGCCACTGCAATTTCCGGCGGGGCCGAAAATTAGATTTGTCATAACTTTGCTAAAAATTATAGTAGAAGGAAAAGTAAAAGTGTATATCGTTCCAGAAGACTTGTACTTCTTCATGCTAATATAACATGTGAGTATCTGAGTACCCAAAATGTGTTTTGTCCCACTTCACATAACCCTTCTACGATATTTACGGAGGATTCGAAAGTCATGGATATTTTAGTTGATATGGAATAGTGATACTGAAGCAGGAATCAGTACCCTCTTCGGACCATTATGCAATGATTTAAGACTAGTGAGACAAGTCTCGCTTGGACATGCCAAAGAAAAAACTGGGTTTTACTCCTGTTTCAGTTTTCAACTCACCCATAATCCCGCTAATTTCTTCAGTAAATGTTGATAATAACCTCTCATACACATCCAACATGAAAAATGAAGTTTGTGATTTCAAGCTTGAGGTTTGCACTTCACAATAGTGTTATCAAACTTATATGCAGAAGCATATCCTGCATATATATAGTAATAATTTTGTTGTCAAAAGTTCTGATGGTACAGAAAACCATTGAATAGTAATCGTTTTCTGAATTTTTACTCACACAATCCCATAAAAATGAAATTTAACTTGATAAATAACCTCAAAACTAGAGTTATTAAGGTCACTCATCCATATTTGAGAAATGAGTGTCTGCAAGAACTTCAAAATATTCTTTTAGAAAATTCATATCCAAAATCATTAATTAATAAAATTTTATTTAGCTCCTCTATTTCTGATTCGGATTCAAACAACCACCCACCAAGAACTAATCAAATTCCAATTTATAAATAGATAATAATAATAGATGATTTGACTCCAAAATTAATCAATTTGTTCAAAAATGTAGACAATATTAAAATAGGTGAAACTAGTTTGAAATCATTATCACAAGTACACTCAAAATTGAAAACTCCTGTACCAATCAAAAATAGATCCAATATTGTTTATGAAATTCCATGTAGAAGTTGTGAGGAAGTATACATTGGTCAGACAAGTAGAATGCTCAAGAACAGAATAACTTCACATAAAAGTGACTGCAGAAGGAATGTCAGATCTTGCAGTCTTGTTGAACATGTGATAGATAAAGACCATATTATTGACTATGACAATGCAAAAATTCTCAGTAATGAACAAAATCTCAATAAACGCCTCTTTCTTGAAATGGTTCATATAAATAATACTGAAAAAACAATGAATAAAAGAACAGAAATCAAAGATCTCAGTACCATATATACATTTTTACTAAAAAAACATAAAGAAAATATCTCACCTCGTCCTCCTTGAAATGATTATTTACATATTTATACATATAGTTATATTTTTATATTTTCTCACTCTATATCTCTAATTTGAAATACCGAAAATATGATCGAGCAAGCATAAATTGTTGTCAACTTGTCCTTTCAAATTCTGTCTGTCACCTGTATGTTTCTTTTTGTATCTAATTTCTTTTGAATTTTATGTTAGTAAGTATCTTAAATTATGTAATAACATCACATATTTATTAAACAACTAATTTTAGTTACGTCTTGAAGAAGAAAATGAATTATTTTCGAAAGCTTGACTTAAAAACGAATAAATCGTCTTAATTGGTCTCACTTTGACTGCTTCCCACTAATTTGTGAATACATTTTTGAACAGTCACGAAAACGTCCCCTTATATAGAGTCTTTGCTGACTCGTTAAGATCAAGCTAGGGAAACTTGTTGGGTAAGCAGCATGCAGGAAGTATACTCTTATAACACTTTATTCCAATATTTCGACAAGTATTATTGTCATCATCAGGGAAAGCTACAATAATGTTAAAACTATAGTGAAAACAATTGACAACTGTGGATTCTAAACTACTTACGTGTTGATGATTGATTGCAAGAGATGATATAAAAAGACGTGTACAGTAATTAAACATATTAAAAAACAAGTTATGAAATAATCTTAAAGGTAATCGTCACACATTATTAAAAACTCAGTTGTGCATAAAATCTAGTTCTATTCAATTTTATTAATAAAAAATCATACCGATGTCACACCGGTTGATCGGAAAGCGTGGAAAAGAAAGAAAATTTATTTGAGGTTATGTATACAAAGTGAAGTTTGTTAAGGTACGTTCCTGCATGAAACTGTACTAGAATCTGAAATTAGACAGATTGAACCACTCAGAACGAGAAAAGTGTACATCAAGCTTGGAACAAAAAGAATAGACATTGTTTCATGAAAATGACACATGACTATTACAAAATTATCAGATCATTATTCAAATTGAAAAACGTTTATTAAAGTTTTTTTTTTATTTTTTATTTTTAACATGGATTGAGAGTTAAGCTCTCTGACATTATGTTTCTGCTTATCAAAGTGCAGTAAAAATGAATATATTTCACTTAAATGTTTTATGTCAGTTTTCTTGTTCAAACATGAGGATGATTGTGAGATGAAGGTCATCTCCAGAAAGGTTCTTTTATATTTGTTATTGTTAGATTCTTTGGCTAAGATTTTTGCAGCCTCAAAGTTCATATTGTGACCTTCTTTTTGTACATGATTACTAAGTGCACATCTCTCTGGGTGCAATCTACAATCACTCTTATGTGAACAAATTCTGTCCTTCAACAACCTATTGGTTTGTCCTATATATTCATTTGAGCAATTGGAGCAAGGAATAGAATAAACTACATGAGATTGATGAGTTAAAGGAGTTCTGTCCTTTATATATATATATATATATATATATATATATATATATATATGTATATATATATTTAATAACACTATTAGAAAGTGCAAACCTCATGCTTGACACCACATACTTAATTTTTTATGTAAGATGTGTATGAGCGATAATTTTCAACGTTTACTGAAGAAATTGCCGAGATTATGGGTAAGTTGAAAACTGAGGTAGGAGTAAAACTCTGCTTTTTCTTTGGCATGTATAAGTGAGACTTGTCTCACTAGCCTTGAATCGTTGCATATGATCCAAAGAGTTTACTGATTCCTGACAAAACACATTTCAGGTACCGCCTGAAATTGGAGTGGCGGGTTAGCGCGAGCGTGAAATGTGACGTCGGCGTTAAACCACGTTTTCTGCGAAAAAGAGGGTATTTCATAAGGTATTACTGCATATCATTCTAGTGGAGAATTGAATTATCTCTCAACCTATCGAATTAATTTTATGACAAATCTTATATTTTCTGAAATAACAACAAAAAAAAATATTTTTTTTTTTTAAGTTCCACCCCTGATTTTTTGGTGAACGTTTTTTTTCCAATAATACATGATGTCGAGATGTCATGTGCCGAGTTTCAGAGTGCTACAATATTCATTCTTCACTTTTTGCTCGAGTTTGTCTGTCGTTACTGGATTAACAGTTGCATTGAAAATTTTCAAGTTTATACCTGTATAAGGATTGTGAATGCTTACTTTTAATTTTTCTAAATTTTCCACATTATGAATACCTGCTTATGAAGATGATATATCAAACAGGTATTAATTGAGGCCTAGAAATAATATTTGCATTTTTCTCCATTTCTATTATTATGTATATCTATTTCTGTCAGTTTTCTATCTCAGGTACAAATAATTAATTGAAGATCTTTGTTTGTGATATCAATATATGCTACGAAATTTAAATATAAAAAAGATTGAATTAACTTCTTACTCGGGCCGTATGGAAGACATGTTATACATATAAATTGGTGCGCTTCAAGATTGCATTACCACTGAAAAAAATGTGGTACGTTATATCAATAAATGCCGTTTTTTACCTCTCCGTTCATTGGCAAAATACATTTTTCATCGTGGCAATGAATAAATATTTACTGACTTTTGTAGGTATTTATTGATACAACGAATTCAAGTTTATTGAGATCAAATATGATCGTTTCCTACATTTATGAACAGTTTTCGTTGCTCCTGCGGAAAAGTTTATTGAGGTGAGGAAATGGCTACACTGAGATCAATGATGATCTAATTTCAGGCCTATGAACATATTTCGTTACGGCTTTGAAAAAGATTATTGAAATGAAGAAAAAAGTACATTGGAACAATGTATCTTATTTCATGAAAAAAATGTGGTACATAATATCAATGAATACCGTTTATTACCTTTCCGTTCATTGGCACAATTAACTTTTCATCGTGATAATGATTAAACATTCACTGATGTACGAAGGTATTTATTGATACAATGAATTTCAAGTTCATTGAGATCAAAGTTGATGGTTTTTATATTTATGAACAGGTTTCGTTGCTGCTATGGAAAGGTTTACTGAGGTGAGGAAAGGGCTACACTGAAACAGTTTGAAATTGTTCATCATATCAATGGACATAACTCATGGTCCCACAGCACTGATGTATATATTTTCAGAAAATATGGTACATTATATTAATGAATACCTCTTCGTTTATTGGCACAATACATTTTTCATCGAGTCAACGAATAACTATTCACTGAAATATGTATGTTTTTATTGTTACAATGAATTCAAGTTTATCGAGATTAATGATGATCTATTTTCAGACCTATGAACATATTTCGTTGCGTCTATGAAAAATATTATTGAAATGAAGAAAAAAGTACATTGAAACAATGTATACTATTTTATGAATAAAATGTGGTACATTATATCAATGAATACCGTTTATTACCTTTCCGTTCATTGGCACAATACATTTTTCATCGTGACAATGATTCAAGTTCATTGAGGTCAAAGATGATCTTTTTTTACATTTATGAACAGGTTTTGTTGCTGCTATAAAAAAGTTCATTGAGGTAATGAAAGGGTTACACTGAATCCATTTGAAATTGTTCATCATATCAATGAACGTAATTAATGGTCCCAGAGATGATTTTATTGTTACAATGAATCTAAGTTTATCGAAATCAATGATAATCTATTTTCAGATCTACACACAGGTTTTATTGGGGCTATGGAAAGATCATAGAAGGTGTAACGAAGTTAATAAGTCCCAGTTTTGTTAGGCAGATAAAAGCAACATTTTCCTCCCATTCTATAACTCCGTAATTAATATGTTCATGAATATAATAATAAGCCTTATGTCGAACCAAGCCATCTCGTGTTTAAATATACTCATAAATTTTGCCGGCATCTGTTCAGCCGAATCCTCGCATAGAAATCTCCGTTGCTGGCAAGTTAGCTTTAGCTGGTAGTACACAGCGCCTCTACTAGAGGGACCACTCCGCACGACTTCGTTGTTTGCACAGAGCCGGTTAACTTAAGCAGGCAGAAGCGATCGTTGAAGCATCTTCTCAGGTAGCACAGACTACAGAGACATCCGAAGAGCTCCGAGAGGAGCCAGCCGAAATAAAAGATAACTTGGAGATACGCCTTCCAATCAGGATTGCGATGTTCTGAAGAATGCATGTTTAATTATTTTGCATATCTTTCGGAAACTCACTGTATGCTCAATATCAGTGGGAGGCCTTCATTGAATTTACGAATGATATGCAATGATAGAATAAATACCACATATTCAAATGATAGACAAATAATTAGTTCAATGTGTGAAAGCATCACGAGAATAAACTGAAACATAGATTTAATGTATATCAATTATTGAATCAAGGAATAACCGATATTTAATAATCACCGTTCATTGGATTGATGAAAAATATCCATCGTCGAAATAATCTAAGTCATTATATCAATCATAAAACATTTATTCGAAGAACAATAATAATTAATCTGATGAATACACTTTCATCAGTTGAACGAATACAATTCATTGCTTGGGTGATAACTCTTTATTCGTTTGAAGAATGGAATTTATTACCATAACGAACCTATTTAATGTACTTGATCATGATATCAATGAAAGCATTCATTGATATTATTAAGATCCGTATTCATAGTATGGATACCCAGTGGTACATTGACATAACAATTACGTTCATTGGACCAATATTGATAAAAATATTCATTGAGTCACTGAACTTTTTCATTGTATTCAGGTACCAATTTTTTTCTGTGCATTGTTACCTACCAAAGAAATTTAATTTTCAGTAATTTCCATTAAAAGGATCATCCAGGCATTTTAAAATAGTCATTACCTACTACCATATAATTTCATATAATTGGACAAAATTGAAGTTGTTATGTGCGAAGGCCTTCAATATCATAATATATTTAAAAATTTCAAATTGGTGAAATTGAATATGTATATTTGTAAATGTTTGCTAGTTACACGATTATTCTGTCTGTTTTGTAACAAATGAATGGTTTTTAAATGATATTGCCCATTCAAATGAATAATTATATTCATATCTTCAATTTATGTGAAAAAATATTTCAATGTGAACTCCAAATCAAAAAAATCGAAGAGTCATATCTTACAGGTTGGATTCCATCTACATAATAAATCAACTCATTAAACATACATTTTGATAGCGTAGCCATAACTTTATGTTGAAAAAACTCGATATAGCTAAAGTTTGTGAGTCAAGTTAAATTTCTTTGTTAAATTTTTTTTTCCATCAACCAGCTGCACCCTTAGAGGGACTTTTAGGAGTGTCAACGTGTCTTCATCTATTAACTAAATAAAGATAACAGACAACAACAGAACAAATATTAAGAAGAAGAAAAAAAAACAGTGGATCAATATTGATCATTAAGTAGTATTTCTTTTAGTTCTTTTCTGAATGTAAAAAATGATACATTCAGTAATCTCATGTAGATATTCAAAAGCCTAGGTGCACTATAAGAGAAGCTACCCTCAAACTTTTTTGTGGAGTGCTGAGGAACTGTGAAATTATTAACCCTGACATTAACATTGTGTACGAAAGATCTTCTTATCAATAGAGTATGAAGGTAAATTGGAATTTTAGACAATAGTAATTTGTATAGAAAAGATAGTAATAAAAATGTTACTCGACTATCAACTTTCAGTAGATCTAATCTGATGTAATGTGGAGTTACATGGTCCCTATATGGTATATTGCAAGCAAATCTTAAACAGGCGTTCTGTAGTTTCTGTAGTTTCTCTCGATTGTAGCAGGTTAGAAAATAGTAATATACCATGCAGCAATAATCAATATGTGGAAATATCAGAGATTTCACCAATTTTAATTTGATATTTTCATTTATTTGATAATTCAGATGATGCAAAGACTTCAACTTGAAAAAAGATATTTTAGTGATATGGTTCACATGGTCACTGAATGTGAACCGAGTATCAAAGTACACCCCTAGGTTATTGGCTGAGGAGACCCATCTTATAGGCAAGTCATTCATCATAATGTCGAAGCTACAGATGGATTCTCTTTGCTTTTCTGGGCCAATACATAGTGCGACACTTTTACTGGGATTGATCCTTAATCCATTATTAGAGCACCAAATATATATTTGATTCAAATCTGAATTGATGGTACTGATATTATACTCGTCGTTTGCTTCACATGCATGATACACTTGCATATCATTAGCATATAGGTGAATTTTTGAGGAGGTTATCGCGTTAGGCAAATCATATGTGAATATCGAAAATAAAAGTGGACCGAGTACACTGCCTTGGGGAACCCCAGAAGAAGTAGCTCTGTAGTCATAACACAAATCATTATCAATTTTCACTCTTTGTAATCGTCCATACAGATAGTCTGCAAACCAAGACGAAGCGGCACCACTGAACCCAATATAGTGTAACTTTGCCACTAATAAATCAAAATTCACCAAATCAAATGCTTTGCTTTGATCAAGTAGCACTAAAATAGTACTATATGATTTATCTAATGTAGTAGTAATATCATCAACTACTTTTAACAAGGCTGTATTCGTACTAAATTTTTGCCTAAATCCCGATTGAACAGATGGCAGCACTTCATTATCATTTAAGTACCCATTTACATTTTCTGCAACAATTTTTTCAAACATTTTCGCAAATGCAGGTAGAATGCATATGGGTCTCAAGTCGTTGAAGGAAGAAGGGTTATTTATTTTTGGTAGAGGCAGAACTTCAACAGATTTCCATATTATGGGAAATACACTCTGATTTAAGGAATCATTAAATATGTTTCTTACGACATCTATGCAGTAAGGTAGAACTATACTTATCATTTTAATATTTATCCCATCGGGACCATATGCTTCCGATTTGCAGTTTTTTAAGCTCTTATAAATTTCATTATTTGTTATTTGGGGGAAATCAAAGGTATGGTCACTCATCGCATTGTTTGTAAAATATTCTATCAAGTTGGGGTCTACAACTGAGTTACCTGCCACGTTTAAGAAAAAAATTGTTCATGTCATACGGATTGATGAGCTCTTCAGGTAGCGTATTGTTTTTTCTACTGTTAGTGCAGACACCCCATTCACGAAGGCTCTTCCATAGCCCTCTAGAATTGTTTTTATTTTTTTCCATAGTGAATTTCATGTATGCTTTTTTCTCTTGGCGAACTGCGTTTTTTACTATGTTTCTTAATGTTATATAATACTGCTTATGCGCATCTGTTTTTGATTTATTGAATTTTCGGCGAGCTTCCTCTTTTATTTGAATCATTTTTTTCAAGTTATATGTCATGAATGGTTGGTAGTTTCGCCTAGTTCTGGCTGTGCAGATTGGGGCATGGAAATCAAAAAGAGAAAGTATTGCCATGTTTAAAGTTCCAGTTCTCGTGTTTAAGTCTCCAATAGAGTTTATTTGATTCCAATCAATTTTTATAGCATCAGAGGCAAATTCTTCCAAGTTATTAATTATTATTAATTTTTATTCCGATATTTTGAATGCATTACATTCACGAAAATCATCATTCATAAAAATTTCAGGTTCCTTATTGTCATCTGACTCAAACTTTTGAGGAAGACACGAGCAGGTGGCGCAGCTCATACCTATGCTATTTCGTTTTATATCAGGATACTGAATGAGTCCATTGTCCCTGAATTGATGCATCAAAATAAAAAACGTTTTTTCATTGACTACACATGTATTAGCCAGATGAAACCTTTTAGCACTCTTCAAAGTTTTGAAGAACGCGATATTCTAATAACTGCACTGAAAAGTAAAGAATAATTTTCAATGTAATTACTCAAATGTAAAAAAAAAACCTTGGGTGCTCTTGACTTATATTTTATATAACTAATTTTAACTTCGCATTACTTGGTGTTCAAGAGCTCCAGATAACTTATTTCGAGCACCCCACCCTTCTTTTTACATTTGAGTAATTATACAATGGAATTTTTTTTTACGCTTAGGTGCATGTTGGCAGTGTTGTTTAGTTTTTTGAACTATGATTATTTTTTTCTTGTTCTAGTCTTAAGTTTGCATTACTTTGAGATATCGGACATGAACGAAAAACGACAGAATCCGACTCGTTGTTTTCGACAAGAATAACCTGTTGCCATAACAACAAAATTTGTCCGCAAACTTGAAACCGCTAACTCGTATAAGTATAATATAAGTATGAGATTTATCAAGAAACAATTTCAACAAGGCGGTCTTCCATTCAATTCTCCACAAGAAATATACTTAGTAAATCCTCACAAAATTCTCATTTCATCAGAAAACTTGATTGAATTCCGATATCAAATTTCAGGCTTGTTAACCCGCTCGTTAACCCGCCACTGCAATTTCCAGCAGGGCCGACAATTAGATTTATCACTTCGCTAAAAATTATAGTAGAAGGAAAAAAAAGTGTATATCGTTCCTGAAGACTTCTGCTTCCTCATGCAAATATAACATGTGAATATCTGAGTACCCAAAATGTGTTTTGTACCACTTCACATAACCCTTCTACGATATTAACTGGGAATCCGAAAGTCATGGATATTTTAGTTGATATGAAATATTTATACTGAAGCAGGAATCAGTACCCTCTTTGGACCATATGCAACGATTTTAGACTAGTGAGACACATCTCACTTATACATGCCAAAGGAAAAACTAGGTTTTACTCCTGCCTCAGTTTTCAACTCAGTTTACACATCCTACATGAAAAATTAAGTATGTGAATTCAAGATTGAGATATGTAGTACTTCATAATAGTTTTATTAAACATATATGCAGGATATCAATAAGCGATTATTTTCAACATTTACTGAAGAGAATGCCGATTTTATGGGTAAGTTGAAAATGAGGCAGGATTAAAATAAAGTGTTTTTTTTTTGCATGTATAAGTAGGACAAAAAACGATATGAACTTTTCCTTTTCCTTCTCCGATCATTTTTAGCAGAGTTATGGCCAATCAAATATTCGGCTCCGCCAGAACTTTCAGCAGCGCGTAAACGTGAACCTGAAAGTTGATGTCAGCGTTCAATCACGTTTTCTGAGAAAACGAGCGCATTTCTTGAGAAATTACTGGGAATAATTATTGTGGAGAATTGAATTGTTCTTCACCTTGTTGAATTGTTTTTCCGATAAATCATATACTTTCCAAGATTACAGCAAAAATGTATTTATTTATTTTTAAACAAAAAAAAATGTTTCATCCCTGGAATTTCGGTAAACAATTTTTTTCGTGTTTATCATGGTTAAAATTACTAGCATATCAAGTTTGTGGTGCCACAATCGATCCTCGTCTCAAAATCCAATCGTACTGGATTAGATAATGATAATTGATAACAATAAAGAATGCGGGTTACTGATGATAACACACCCACCGAAGGCGAGTTAGTCAAGGTACTCAGCATACTCAACATGCCGTCTACCTAGAAGATATCCAAATAATGAACTTTTTGAACAAATAGAAAATTATCAAACACCTCCCAGGTAGCACCTCATGTTGGCTGAATCTTGTTTTCATATACAGACGAATATGGATACCTATATTGTAAATGTAAAAATAATATTCAACCAATATGGGTTCATACTGGAAAAACAATATTTCATTAATAATATTGGTAGAATATTGGCTCAACCTGTTCTGAATGTATATTGTTTCATGAAATATTGGGTCAATATTGGTTCAATAATTTTCACCAATATCGATATAGCGATTTCAAAATTACTCTCATATCGATTTTAGAGATAAAAAACAATATTGTATATCCAAGTTTGATAGCACATTGGTGGAATATTATTTAATCCATATTCTAAAAATTATATTGACCCTATATTGATTGAGATTGATACGAAAACCTTTCGCCAATATTTGAAAGACAATATGATCCAATATTACAAAATACATTTATCACTGGGATTGAAATTTGAATATTGGCAGAATATTCAATAAACAATATTGAAATGGATCATGATTAAACTTGGGTAAGAAACCGCTAGGTGGCCCCACATAGCTGAATCATAGTAACATATATTAAATAAGGCTTCTCATAATGCGTTTACAAGTCAATCTACTCAGTGGTAAATTAAAGTCGAAACGAAATTGTAGAATTTTTAAATTATTTGACATTTTCTGGAAATATTTCATCAATGTTTCCAAGGCAACATATTCACTTTGAATATTTTACCAATATATGCAAATGATATTGTACCAATATCCCTAAATATTTTGGGGCCAATACTGCTTCCTCAATATTTCACTAATATTATTTGTATAATGTCCAAGTAATGTGTCAATATCCCGAAATAATTATAGGTATTTTTATACCGTCAATATTACGTTTTAATATTTTGCCAATATTTTACCAATATTATTCCAATGTAAGTGTGCTACAGCGATATTATACTAATATCGCCTAACTTTTTGAGGCCAATATTGCTTCGAGAATATTAGACCAATATAATTTTTCAAATATTGGACCAATATCGCCGAATGTTTACATTTTTTTCTCGCCAATATTATTATTTGAATATTTTGCCAATATTTTCATGGTTTCATGACATACATACAGTGTTAAATTCGATCCTCAGCTCAAAACCTACTTGTACTGCATCAAATAATATAATTCAAATGAATACCGCGAGTTGAAGGATCTTCAGGCCAGTAATTTCTTTCGTTGGATGTTAAATATCACCTACTCGATTTGTTACAAAAGACAAATTTTTGCCGGAGCTATTATCCAAGCCACAGTAGTTGTTTAGTTGTTTCAAAAATATCTAGGAGTTATATGCAAAGGAATTGTATTCAATATGATTTCCTTAGGTACATAACTCATGATTCGTTTAATAAGTTTAATAGAAACTCTAGTCTCTGGGACACCGTTAACATATGAATTATTACTTTGTTACCTTCATGTATTCCAGTAGTTGTGAATGAGTCGGAAAGTATGAAAAACATTGCGAATTGTGAAAAGCTTATCTGAGGAATTGAAACGTGTTAATGAATCGAAAAAAAAAAAATTATCATAAGAACATCATCGGCATACGCTAGATCGTTATTACTTGCCAATTGTAGGTAACTGTATTTAATTGTTCACTTATCGTTTTTTTTTTTTCAAAATAATCAGTCTTTAATATGTATGATATAGATAGACGGGAATTAAATACCATTAGACACCATTTGTCACACAGAAAATAAAAGCCAAAAAAAATTGCGGCCGTGGTAAATATCGATATATCTACTTCTCGAAAATTCGTTATCAACCAAATGAATACTAAGCGAAAATTTCAATATTCATTTACATATCTATCGTATCACTAGGCCTATCTCATGCATGTTTATTTTATTGTTTTAATCGATCATACCATCATTTCAAATACTAGGAAAATGAAACTCTCAAACATATCACTGATCAATAAGAATAAAAATTATTGGAAAATAGTTGCAATTCAAACGAGCGCCTTTGGTAGGAGGATGTATCGTCACATAACATGTCAACAGAGATTATCTATATAGTAAACATTGCTACGAAAGGTTTACAGTAACTGAATAATAAAAAGACTTGCAAAACTCTGGATAGACTGACCAACGATAAGGAAAGCTCATATAAATTCATTTGTTGACGTCACACTTAGGAGCGTGTTTTTCCCGATTTAAATTTGCTTGGCATTGTATAATATGGAATACGCATAACTCTCAAAATTCACAGTTTAATAATAATCCAGAACGATTGGGTTTTGAGACGAGGATGGATTGTAGCAACACCAAACTTGGTATGCTAGTAGTTGAAACCATGATGAACACGAAAAAAAAAATTTATACCAAAATTCCAGTGGTGGCAAATTAATTTACAAATAAATAAATAGATTTTTGCTGTAATCTTGGAAAGTATATCAATTATCGGAAAAACAACTCAACAAGGTGAAAGACAATTCAATTCTCCATAAAAAATGTTCCTAACCATTTCTTAAGAAATGCGCTCGTTTTCTCAGAAAACGTGATTGAACGCCAACATCAACTTTCAGGTTCAAGCTTACTCGCCGCTGACAGTTCTGGCGGAGCCGAATATTCGAATCGTCATAGATAGATAGATAGATAGATAGTTTTATTTGATCATGTTATGTAATACAAGACATTTATGACAAGTCATAGAAATAAATGGGTACAAGGTACTAAAATATAATATAAAAAGTGATTAAATGTAAAAATCAAAACTTACAACAATAGATGGTTATCGAATGGATATCTAAAGCACGTGAATGTTGAAATAGATATAAAATCATTTTGTATATGTAGAATTAATAAAATCTTGGATAGGATAAAAACAATTTTCATGAAGATATTTTTTCACCATTCTTCTGAACACATTTATTAATTTTTCTGGTTGTAGGTAGTTTTTCAATAACATCTGAACAGATTGTTTCTCCGAGTGGTTCGGAATTGGAAGCTGGAGGTCCCTGAAATTATCCACCCGCTCGCTCTTTGTCCCGCATTCTCCGCAACATGAGATGCTCAACGTCTTTCCTCCGAAAGACTGCTGCACTACGGTTGGTTTTTCTGATGCTGCTCCATCTTCAGCACAGACTTCATTGAAATTGGTCTCTTGTTCATGCAGTGAATCCAGTAGGTGCATCAGGAATTCTGAACTGTCTTGTTGAAGTCCTGGAAGGAAGCCGAAGGGCCTTGAAATATCTGATATTTCATTCGGTGACAACGAAGACCTATTCGAGAACTGCAGCAAAGCAAAAAGTTCTTGTAGCCTCAAGAACAGCTCGGAAAAATCTCTGTTATATAACAAAACATCGTTTCGGGAAGTCTTTGTCATATATAACGCTTGCAGGAGGCTATTCATATAACACGTATTGCCCAAGTTGACCAAACCACATTTTTCCTCAGTATCCTTGCCCAAACCCGAAGACGATGTGACGGAACTTTTATATTTTGGAGATGACGATGAATTTTTTTAAACAAAAGAATTTGTGTCAGAATTTCTTCCTTTTTCTACGGAGCTGGCGGTGTTCAAACAGATTGGGTTGCAACTTCCTCTACTCTCTTCTTCTTTCGAGTAGACTCTATTATGTGGCTTCATGAACAACTCGTTGAAATCCTTGGACCATGGAATGGTTCCGAGAAAAGAAGCAGCATTGCCTCTCTGGATCGCCATAGTGATTTTCTGAATCAAAAAAGAAGTAGCCCTGGGTTCATTCGTTTCTTTTTGTATCCTTTTCCTTGATGAATTTGATTGCTTGAGGGCCAAAAACACCAAACGTCTCAATACCAACAGGATAAAAAATGTAACTTGTCCAAGTTTTCATATTTTCGTGACTTCAGTTTTTCGCCTGCCTCGGCAGCTGAACCAGCAGAAACTGACGTGGTTGAAATATGTGATGGAGCTGAAGTGTCGACGCAGGTGAAGTCCCAAACAACTGGTTTGCCGTGCTGCCAAGGTATGATAGACATACCGTCTGGACGTTTACCGTCATCCTTGCTGGTACCTAGAGGCTCTAAAACAGCAGGTACTTTAGCAGAAACTAAAGCACGCCTTATCAAATCATTAACTGCTTGATGTCAAGAAAAACGGCCTGCACTAAATTTACAGCAGAGACCATGTGTTCCTGAATTGTCGACAAGAGAACCACATACGCATACATAATTATTTCAACATGTGGAATTGAGTATACTCACAGACAGACAGGCCATAATTTCATCAAATAAAATTAATAATCCAGCCTTTCACAAATATCCTATACCTACTATAGGACTTCTGTTGGCAAGCATCGAACAGAAAATAATCCAACAGTACCTTACGACTCTTACGACTGCCGAATCATCGCTGCTCATGGCAAAGTTTCTACAAGACTACCCTTTGCAATTCTCCCTCTAACCACTAACAAATGTTCACTATAACTGCATACCAATTCTGCAGTTCTGTAGACAATCACGAAGCGCCGGCACAGGGTATGTGCCGGGAACACTAAACGATTGTTTATGAGGTAGTTTTAACATTTTTAATCATTATTATGTTCTTTACGTTAGAAATATACCAGTCGGGCCATGTCTCACTGCAAAGGAGTAGAGTAGGATCGGAACGGAAAGTATATTAGTTGCAGGAACTTTGCTTTTTCCACAACAGATTTTATGAATATCCTATTCATATTTCCAAATAAAAATCAAAATGCAATGCCGATGACAGGTTTCTGTCAAAAACCACAGAAGAAATATTTCCATCCCTGAAAGTGTAATTGCTTCTGAACAGCCTGCTTTCCAATTGTGTCGATCTCTCTGATGAGCTTGGCAGAGCGAAATAGATTTTTTCGGCAACCGTCCAAGGAGTAGGTACTTTCCGGACTAGTCCGGGAAATGCTCAAATTTTAATATAAATATTAATATAAATAAGAATTAGAATGTTTCTGTTAGTACCTATCTTTTGTTCCAATTTCAATATTTAATACAAATAAGAATTAAACATCCTGAGGACATCCTAACGAAGCGGAGTTTGGTAACAATTTCATCTCCCAGTGGACTTATTTGAGATATCTAGGAGCATCCCTTGGATAATTCTGGGACCTCCCATATTGGTCCCAACATGGTCATCGTGTTATCTGGGTCGTTGTGACCAGGCTGACTGAAGTCTCTTGCAGAAAGCTCCAACCTGTCCTAGGGCCGGAGTGTCAACGTGTAGTGGTTTCGGATACTCATGGAAGTTCTTTCAAAAAGTTTCCACCCGATCAGAGGCCAGCGGGTTATCCACAACACGTAGTGGCTCTTGGGATAAGCGAGTTTTATCGTGGAACTACATGTTCTCTGCGATGCTTCCCGCACGTCTTGCTAGTGACCACTAGTGAACACCAGCATCAGCATTTTGTTTTGTTTCTTTGCAGTAATTTGACGCACTGCGGGTGTGGAAGGACTATTGGCCACCACATAGTCCATCATATAGTAGATACGAAACGCGTATTGTCACGTCGACTTGATCTCAGCTTTCGTTTTGTGTCTGCGTCGCGCATGCCTTCTAACCAGAGGGTATTCCTTCTCTCCTTCTAGGACAGGTTCTGAGCGGCATCATACACGGCAGGGTAAAATTTTCAGATGACTGCCCCTTTTGAAAGAATATCTGCATTCGACGGTGTGTTCTGGCTTCAGGGATTTGCGATTTTTAGCGCCCTGTGGGTTTTGATGCACTCCATTGTTGGTATGATGTCAGCTTCCTCAACAGGTAGAACGACACGTGGCATATCCGCCACTTCTGCCACTTCGTGTACTGGCTGAGTAGGAGCTCTGACATAGTATCATTCACACAGAGTATGTCTTCTTAGCATGCTACCTCTCCAGGCGGGCTCACTGATCCCGCAGCAATGAGATTGATTTATCTGCCAACTAGAAGTGGTCATTGTTTTCGTGGTTTCGTGTCGTTCGTTGGCAATATGTTTGGGCCCCACCAGCTTGCCTTCGACCCCAATTTCGATGTGATCGGTCTTGGGGTCCATTCATCGACGTATAAGGAACAAGTTCCCAGTGAACCCACGGCCGACACCGAAGGGAGAGTTGCCTTCTCCCTTCCAGATGCGGATGAGTTGCCAGTTGTTTGCTCGGGTGAATGATGGTCGCAACTCACCAGAGATTATTGTGTTGGCTGTGTACTTTGTCTATTTACAGTTAATTTTTTTCAGTCAGGCCCTCTCTCTATTGCCCGATACATCCGGAGGGTGCGCTAGTGTCATCTAGATAGTCACACTCCACGTCTGTGGGGTGAGTGATCATGTGTCCTGAGTAGACGTAGCGAACAAAGAACGATGGCCTTCCGAATTCGGCCGTCTAGGATTGCTGCCGTATCACGGCAAGCCGGTATGATTTTGTGTTCAGAGAGTAGCGTGCCCGTCATTCCACCAAGTACTCCTACGATCAGACAAATAAAAAAAATAAACCTGTTTCACGTTATTATTTCAAAGCGGCCACAGCGCTGGCTGTTGATACAAATACTATCACTGAAGTACAACTTCATGAAACCAGAGACAAAACGGTATTCAATCAAATTGTTGTTGATATGAACGAGAGGATCAATGGATCCACGAACTTTATGGTATAAGAGATAACAGAGGCTCGTGCAAACAGCTTGGAAAATAAAAGAAGATAGAGATAAGGAGAAATCAATCGTAAACATGATTGATATATAATTCGAAGATGAAGCCATATTGAAAGTTATATGAGTTGGAATTAAACATGGTTATATGTCCTATTAATGCGATAACCACCCACAATGACTTCATACAAAAAGTTATAAGAGCCACATATAAAATTTTACAATTTGATATTTAATCTATTACGATTGGGTTTTGAAATGTGGATCGATTGTAGCACCACCAAACTTGGTATGCTGGTTGTTGGAACCATAATAGACACCAAAGAAATTTTTTTACCAAATTTCCAGGAATGATGAAACATTTTTTTTTCTTTTTTTCGTTAAAAAGTAAATAAGTAGACTTTGGCTGTAATATTGGAAAGTATATCATTTATCGAAAAAACAACTTAACGAGATGAAAAAAAAATTCAATACTCCACAAAAATGATTCCTAGTAATTTTTTATGAAATGCGCTCGTTTTCTCAGAAAACGTGTTTGAACGCCGACACCAAACTTCAGGTTAACGCTGACCCGGCGCTGGAAGTTCTGGTGGTGCCGAATATTTGATTGGTCATAACTCTGCTAAATATGATCGGAGAAGAAAAAGGAAAAGTCATATCGTTTCTGAAGACTTCTACCTTCTCATGCAAATATAATATGCGAGTATTTGAGAACCTAAAATGTGTTTTTATGTGCTAGGAATCGCACGTAAAAAGACCTCGTTAATCGTTGGCTCGCACAAGTTTCGACTTTTGAGGGCGGTCATTCGTAAGGGGACGACAGCTGGATAATGAAAAAAAAAACTTTTAAACAAACAACAACAATTTAAACTTCACGGAGATGTTTGCGGATGATCCAAAAATCATGAATAATTTGATAAATATGGAATTATTATACTAAAGCAGCAACCCATGCCCTCTTTGGACTATATGCAACAATGTTAGAGTTGTGTGACAGGTCCCACTTATACATGCCAAGAAAAAAACTTTGTTTTACTCCGCCTCATTTTCAACTTACCCATAAAGCCGGCATTCTCTTCAGTAAATGTTTGAAATATTTGCTTATTCATATCCTGCATATATGTTTAATAACACTATCGTGAAGTGCAAACCTCAAGCTTGAAATCACATACCTGATTTTTTATGTAGGATGTGTATAAGCGATAACATTTACTGAAGAAATTGCCGGGATTACGGGTGAGTTGAAAACTGGGGCAGGAGTAAAACTCAGTTTTTTCTTTGGCATGTATATACCTACGTGAGACTTGTCTCACTAGTCTGAAATCGTTGCATATGGTCCAAAGAGGGTACTGATTCCTGCTTCATGTCAACTAAAATATCCATGACTGTCGGATCCTCCGTAAATATCGTAGTATGGTTATGTGAAGTGGGACAAAACACTTTTGGGTACTCTGTTACTTACATGTTATATTTAAGTGACGAAGTAGAAGTCTTCAAGAACGATATACACCTTCTACTATAATTTTTAGCAAATTTATGAAGAATCTAATTTTCGGCCCCGCTGGAAATGGCAGTGGCGTATTGACGCGAGCCTGAAATTTGATATAGTAATTCAATCAGGTTTTCTGAGAAAACGAGCGCATTCTGTGAGAAATTAACAAGTATATTACTTGTGGAGCATTGAATTATCTTCTTCACTGTTGAAATTGTTTCTTGATAAATCTTACACTTTCCGAAACAACAGTTAAATAAAAAAAATTTTTGGGTTCCAACCCTGATTTTTTGGTTAACATTTTTTTTCTGACAATACATGATGTGAAGAAGTCATGAGCCGAGTTTCAGAGTGCTACGATTCATTCTTCACTTGTGACTTACATTTGTCTGTTACTATACTAATTGAAATCGCTGCGATTCTTATCAAAATTCAATAAGGAACTTTCAAACACGAAAATATTGAGATCAAAACAAGACAGCAGCAAAAACGATCTCACGATCAGCCCGTGCGTATTCCTTGACTGTCATGACACGTTTTCACGTTTTCCATAGCTCGCACGAATATTTACAATACTTCTATGCTCGTAAAGGTGCAGTTGGACGACGGAAAGAAAAACTTTCCAACCACAGATTTTTGAGCTTATGCAGTGACCGCCAAAAAGTATGTACCATATGGGAAAAAAGTTTATTATTAGAGTATTGAAAAAAAGATTCTTGGGAAGAGTTTGTGCATGTCCGATAACCTTAAAATCGATTTTGACACATGTCACGTGATTGCTGGTATGGCGGGAAATTGAAAAAAATTACAGTGAATAGTTAAAAAGTCGGAGAAAATGGCAAGATATCGAAAAAACTTATTTGAAAAAGTTGCTTAAAATTCAATTTTATACACATATACAGAGTTTGAGAAAATTATGTGGGAATATTGAAAACAGCAATAGTTTTCTAGCTGTAGAAACATATCAAATTATTTCCTTGAGAATTGCTTGACCATACTGAAATATTTGTATTCCGATGATAATAACAAAACTTCCTCATTTTCTCCACACCAGAGAGCACTAAATTGAAAAAATTGAAATTTGTCAGAACCCTTGCTGTTACATTGGTTCGTATCTAATAGATATATCACAATTCCATTATTATTGCGATGATAGGGAGATCCAAAAATATCGTGTTTTTCAGATTTTAATCAATTTTTGATGATAATCGTGCACGAACGTTTCACTTCGCACATAATCTTAAAAATAGTGCGTCAAATTAAAGAGGCTTGAGTTTTCAACATTGCATGCGAAGTGAAACGCTCTGGCATGATTATCATCGGAACTTGATTATAATCTGGAAAACATCATGTCATCACAATGGTCGTGGAATTCTGATATAACTGTTAGATACGAACCAATGTAACAGCCAGGGTTTTAACAAAATCCAATTTTTTTTAATTTAGTGCTTACTGGTGTAGAGAAAATGAGAAAGTTTTGTCATTATCATTGAAATGAAAATGTTTCAGTATGGTCAAGCTATTCATATGATAATAATTTGATATTTTTATACAGCTAGGAAAATATTTAAAAAAAAAATCTATTTTCAATTTTCTCTCATTAACTATCTTTTCAAACTTTGTATATGTGTATAAAATTTAATTCTAAGCAACTTTTTCAAATCACTTTTTTTGATATCTTGCCATTTTACCCCACTTTTTGCGTTCTCATAGTAATTTTTTTCAATTTTCCGCCATACCAGCGATCACGTGATATGTGTCAAAATCGATTTTTAGGTTATCGGACATGCACAAACTTTTCCCAAGAATCTTTTTTCTAATACTCTAATAATAAACTTTTTTCCCATATGGTACATACTTTTTGGCGGTCACTGTATACAAAAAAACTAGATAAATAAACAATAAAACTGTTTCTGTCGTACTACTGGAGGAATGATAGGAGAAAATTCAAGGAATCAGTCCAGCCATACTTTATCATTTATTATAGGTCGAATCATGGCTCAATATGGAAATATTAGAGAGGGAGCCAAAAATAACAGCAATGATGTATCTACTTGCACAACATCAACAGGGACGGACCGAAGGTATATTATTGCTATCAACAAAAATAAATATGTTTTATTAAGAAAAAAAGCAACATATGTTTGAACTTTGAAATAATAATAATAATTCTAATAATAATACTCTCTCAGAAACGGCTATTATCATTATTTGCCGTGGTGCTCTTACTAAAAATAAAATTTATAATCAAAAACCAAAGAAATCATATATAAAATTATTATAAAATGTATTGTTTAATACACAAGACAAATTATTATATTGTAAACATTTTATTCTTCGTGATTTCAACTTTGTCTATGCACCTATCATATTTTGAATATTCATCGAGTCACAAAGATCTTTTTCAGATTCAGGATGTTTCTGAAATTGAAGCGATAAACAAAATAAAAAAATAACTATTGTTAAAATTGTTTTTTCCGTTAATCAGCTGTTTTCTCCTTACGAGCGATAGTCAAAAGTCGAAACTTGTGCGAGCCAAGGATTAACGAGGTCTTACCTTTCAACGGGCGATTCCTAGCACTTTCTCGGGTCATTATGAAAAAATATGTAGTCGCCAGGATTTGAACCTACACGACCAGCAGCATCAAAGCCATTAATGTATTGTATTCATCAATCTCCCAACTCACAGTTTATTGAGGGGAGAGTCCTCCCCCTCCCCCCTCATAGGCCCATTCCTGAACAGCAATGCAAGCCCTCAATGTTCCTACCTGTAGTGACTTATAACTAGAAATTCATCACTAACCAAGGACCCAAATTATATACTCGGCTTCCTTCTACCATAAAACAGTCAATTGGTAGGAACACACAAATAAAACAATTCGTTATTTTTCACCAGGAATCATTGAATACATTAATTGAAAATCAGGAAAACTAAAATAAAAAAAAATCCTTTCCTCAAAGTATTATATATTAAAATTAATTTTGATCTTGAATGTACGAAACTCTTTATGCTTCTTTCCTTTCTCTCCTTATTTGTGGGAGATCGATCCACAACACACTGGCTTAGGTGGATTCTCCTACATTCAAATTCAGTACCTAAGTGAGGGGTAAAACTGAGAACATTACCTTCTAAATGTATATGTGAATATTATGTCAATTATATTAGAACTGAAATACTACGATCGTGAATATCTTTGGAAATGAATAAATTAATTACTTAATGACAAATCAAGAAGAAAAGGTGTATCATTTGCTGTGAAACAGAAACAAAGTGTTGATCTTCAAAGACTTGTGCAACGTTGTATTCTTTCAAAAATAACAAAACCAAGTTCATCATTCATTATTTATTTTCTCGTAAATCTATTTTTCGATTTATTCTCCCTGGATAATAATTACTCCTCAGAAAACCATGTCAGTTGAGATGAGTTATTAACAAATAACTTTAGTTGATGCCGATCATATTGAAGTTGGACATACTGTACATACAATTTTTTTTTAATGGGACCATATCAGGATGTGACAATTTCCATAATTTGTTCCTCGCATAATTTTACCTTCTTATCAGTTGTGTATAAAATGGATACAATTCGTACTTTCTGAATCAATCGTATGAGAGAGTGCTTTGTACTTCCAACAATGGCCTTTTCCGTAAATTTCTTGATACTATCGGTAGTTATTATGAAACATTGTTCTGATGGTCAATCAATATCGGTAAGAGTATTTTTTATGTTTCGCACAACTAATTGGTCTCAATTTGGCTATGGACTCTGTTCGCTGCTACCAAAAAATTTTATCAATGTCGAAATGACGTTTTCTCTGAACGTTCCTACATTCATGCTACTAGGAGGATATGAGCGGTTTGCATTAGATATCCAAAATTTGTTTTTGTACAAACGTCATTAAAAATGACGTTTTTGATTCATTGACATATGAATTAAAAACTGACGTTTTCACAAAATCACTTTTAACACTAGTGTTAAAATACCTTCAACACTAATGTTAAAAGTAAAATGACAGATGAGATGATGGATACTCAGTAATATAGATCTCTCTAATAGAAACACTTTAATCAGATATTATAATCAGAACACCTACTCAAGAGGAATCATTTATAATATATAACATTTATAATATATAACATTTATAACATATATTTGGCCATTTGTCCAATGGGTAATACTAATTCCTTTTGAAGTTACAAACGAAGTAGTATTCAGTCCAACTGTAGAAGGTCACTGACAAATAATGACATTCATAAATAAAGTGCGTTGGGGTTCATTATATTTGGAGCATCTGCCAGTAAGCCTTGTAACCCAAAGATCGTTGTTCGAATCCTTAAGGATCTTATTTTTTTTTTGTTTTTTTCTTACTAGCAGTAACTGTTGTACAAAAAAATGTGTATGATACATTTGTTAAAAGTGATTATATTTTGCTCGTGGAGTTGTTCCACTCGCTAACGCTCGTTTCGCAATATTCCCCACTGACAAAATAAAATGCCACATTTAAAACTTTCAAAACTATCTTAAATAACTATTTTGTTTCTGAAAAAATATACTACACATTCATAAATATAGAGTGCATATATTGTCATGATGCTTTTTGATTCAAACAAACCTTGGCAGGACTTGCCATATTTGAGTTTGAACATTTTTCTCATTAGGTAATCTTTTTTTGGAAGAAAAAATATCTGAAGTCCCCAAAATATCATTCCAAACTTTGTTGACGATTGAAAATTTGAAAAATACTTGATTTTCACTGAAATTTCGTTGAGATAGTTACTGATAATTCTGATGGAGTAGCATATATGGATCAATTTCTCCCCTATAATTTTCAATATGTAGATGCCATCACAGATGTTCATTTAAATGAATATCCATAAATTTGGTTTGAACTTTGTACCTTCATCTTTTTATTTAATTATTCAATTGTTTTTGGAGATTAAATTCTTTTTTGTGATCTTCTGAATAGTATAATGTTAGTTTTGGTTCAAATTCGATTTGAATCAGTGTTCAGTTCTACTCTTCAGAGTGTATGTTTTATTCGATGAATTTCGGTATTTTGTACTTCAAACTAACGAATGGGTCTCATCAGCATAATTAGTGATATTACAAACGTTATTTTCGTTATTAAAAATTTCCAAAATATTATTCATGAAGATTATGATTACAATAGGACCGGTTATACTTCCTTGTAGAGTATTATTTATCCTTTTATAAGACTTGAATATGCGTGCTTTAATATCTTCGTTCTTTGTCGTCGTTCGGATGAGTATGATTTGAACCATTCTGATACGTTTCCTCGAATTCCATATATTTGAAGTTTAGACAATAAGCATTCATAATTGGGACAGTCATATACGCTTTAGGTACATCTAGTAGTTTCATTTTTTTTTTCAAATGACAATCATTTCTGTTGCTGTTTCCACTGACCTTGTTGAACATGATTTAAGAAATTGCAGTGTTTCATGAAATTCATGAGTCTATTCCACATGGCTTTTTCGAAAAGTTTTGAAAAAGAGGTTAAAACACTAATAGGACTGTAGTTTTCAAACGATTTATAAACGCATTTTTTTAAGAATAGGCATTACTAAAGCTTTTTCAAGAAAAATACCGAATCTAAATGAATTATTTATAATGTAGCACATAATGCGCGCAATTGAGTAAATGTATAATTTCATAAGACTTACTTCATCACTCCATGTATCCTTCTTTTTTTCCCAATACACTCAGTTCATCTTCAGTTACTGGTTGAGGAAACTTCTCCAATTTGTCAGTTGGTACAAGAAAGACTTTCGGTAGAAATTCGTTATATTGATATTAATGTTGAGTTTTCTTCGGATAGTGAATCTTTTTTGACTAATTTTGTCTATTATTTCATCATATACTTATACTCCATATTCATTTTGTTATGGGATTTTTGATTGGTAGAAATCTTCTTTTTTCTTTGCTATTGTTTGATGATATTCTATTTTCATTTTATTATAGGCATATGGTTTCGGAACTTGGGTGAGATTTTAATATGAGTAGCATAATATTTAGTTTTTGATTATTCTTATATTTCGGTACCGTTGTGCAGAATTTTTGTGTTTCTCTTGTTTGAACCATAAATTTTTTTCAATAATGTACCGATGATCCATTGTCACAAAATAAAATGCCACTTTTAACACATGTATCATAAATAACCATTTCAGGGAACAAATATCGAGCTGAGCATCACGGATGGTCCTATTTTCGGAACAACAGAGCAGACAGAAGAGGGAAATAATACTTACTATGCGTTCAGAGGCATACCTTACGCTGAACCACCGGTTGGACAACTACGATTTGAGGTGAGTAGGCATTCAAACGTTGATAACAATCATATTTGTTTTTAAGTATGGAATAACAGTTTAATTTTGTGGCTGAAACTCGCTTCTTTACAGCTATCATTTAGATTGAGAAAGGTATGGAATTAAAAAAAAAATATATGTCAAGAAACATATTCAGGTTCTTATTTTATGTCAACTAGATTTTCTCGTTAACTATTACTCATTCAGGAATACAGAACTTTCTTCTATCAAGCTTCTTTTTGGTAATAAATAATTTTTTTTACGACAGTACGTAAACTAAGTGTGCGTAAACTAAGTTTTGGCGCAAAGTGGCACTTTGGCGCACAAGTGCGTGAATAAATCACCTGTGCGTAAAATCTTCAACTATGCGTTGCAATGTAGTATAGATTATACCCTTCATGATATTATGCTTCCCGCGAGCCCTGTCGGGCAATAACCGTATTTTTTATTTCCATAAGTAGTATCGATTGTACTCCTCGAACAGTTTTTCATATTTGTACGTTCAACCGTGCAAAAGTAAACAAGGGGAGACTATAAAAAGCCGCCCTGTATATGAGGGAAAATGAGAAAAACAATTCTTAATCTTAATTTAACATACAAAATACTGGCACCAAAATAAATATAAGTGTGAGTAAATATTAAAAATTAGTTAAAAGGTGTTGCCGTTGTTTTTGTTTGAATCATAACTGAATACTTTTATTTTATTCATTTGATCATTTGATATAATGTTCACTAACTTCTGTAAATAAATGAAAGATGTGTTTCTGAGCGTTTTTGATAACCCATAGTCTCACACTTTTTCTAAGCAAACAAAATAATGGTACTTATACTTCTTCACTTAATTTTAATTGCATTTTTATTAATGATTCACTTTTCACTGTTATGCAGGTAGATAAGTTTATAACGTCAACGTTAACGTTAAGTATTAATGAAGAAATCTGCACTGTTCACAATAAGCTTGTCAAAAGAGGAACAGTTGTTTTCTGATGGATTTTCGACCCAATTATTCCTATTGTATAGGATTATGGCAATAAGCGTCGTCCTGGTAGGGCAGGACACCTTGTTTCTCTCTTGACAAGCTTATTGTGTACAATGCAGATTTCTTGATTTGTTTTGGTGGTTGAATTATTCACGCAAGTTTTGGGTATTGCTTTGGTTGAGGGGCTGGAGTTCAGATGGTGCCTGTGGTAACACTAGGCTGCGGGCAGTGCCTCAGCTTCTGCCTTGATATGGGGAGTTTATTGAACCATTTGTTGCTTTCATTAGTTATTGTCCGCAGAGACCTAACCCATACTGATGAGGCCAAGAACCCAGAAATCGATCTATAGGTGGTCCAAATGTTTTAGTGAACATTTCCATGCAACTAGCAATTGCGGAGACATCCTTGTGGGAGCTCTGCACGGAAATTGATTAAATGTAATTCAACGTTCGTCGTGGTATTAGCCAGGAAAGTAGTTGTTTTCTGATGAATTTTTGACCCTATTGTATAGGATTCAGTGCCGGATTCATACTCACTTCCGCCCGGGGCTAACTATTACGATGCCGCCGCGCCGCCACCAAATAATAAATTTCAATTATCAGTGTCAAAGTTCCCGTTCACTGCTCTTTTTTCACAGCATATGAAAATAACAGAAAATCATTACGATAACAAATCAAATTATATTTACTTCACAACTTAAACCTAACAACAAATATACGACTTCTTTTGTTTATTCATCATCTGCCGTTTCCAGAATGCACCACATTCTTTTTTACTATTTTTTTAAATTTCAGTTTCAATATTTACCATTACCAACGACAACCTATTGAATACTGAACTCTGGTTTTGTTTTTTGTTACTTTTTATTGAGTTAGACGAAATTACCCGTACGTGGAATGCGGCTCTTTTATCTTCATCAAATAATGGTTATTCAATTGTGTTAATAAGGGCGATTGAAACTCGACATAATTTAACTCGTGAGCAGAGCGAGCGCGTTAATGTTCGAGATTGTTAATGGCCATTTTAATTCACGTGTTTGCTACAAAACTTTTCCGTCGACCGTAGTTTTCAAAAATAGAGATATCTTACTTTCAATGTTTATTTATTCAACGATATGATAAAAAACAATCACTATACCCTATTTATATTAAGACTAATCAAATATTGTTTAATTTTCCTTAGTGGTAGTTTTATTTTATTTTTTCAAATTGAAATAAAAAAAGAATTGCTCTCATGTGGGTTTTGAACTGACGACCTCAGTTTCACATCTCTCGACTGTCAAGCCAATTTTACCATTACGCTACGTGACTGTAGTAGGAGATTTGAGCCGGTTCTGGGCCTCCCCCCACCACTATGACGTCATCAGTGACCTTGACCTATGACCTATGACCTCGACCTATGACCTTGACCCATGACCTTGACCTATGACCTATGACCTATGGCCTTGACCTATGACCTTGACCTATGACCTCGACCTATGACCTCGACCTAGGACTTGACCTAGGACTTGGGCTTGCCCTTAGCCTTGACCATGATGTATATTGTTGGGAGGTGTTCAGGGTTTGTGTTTGTCCTAGAGATTGTGATGACTTGATTTTTTTTCATACACGGACAAGTACCTTTTGCCAAGTACTTAATATATTTTTCTTACCTCAATGTCTTTCATGTATACTTACTCTGCCATTGTGTATGATCTAATGTGTGGAGTACGCATAAAAATCTAAACCGAAGTATAGAGACGTCTGCACGCCACGGATATCCAGTCAGATATGTGAACTGGCGTCACACACCCATACACTGCGGTGACTCATCGACTACTCTCCGTCCTCTCTTCATTGATATGGTGGGGATGGTTCTGCTGTGACGTTGTATGAATAGTCGAAGCGGATAGAATTTGTTCACCCTCTCTCCCACTCATCGATATTACATATAAAGGAGGTGGGAATGATTGTGAAATCAGTATTTTGTTGAGTTTTGTGCTGAGAAGACGACATCGATAAAATGTATTCCTGTGGTTGTGGTAAATCGTTCACTCGTAGTGATAATCTCCGTCGGCATCAACTTCAAAGTTGCCAAGGTGGCCCTTCTGTGAAAAGGATTAAGTTAGATGTGGCTGCATCGACACCAATGTACACATGCAATTGTTGTAATGTGACAATTCCTACATCCCAAGTTAATTCTCACAAAAGAACTCTCCAACACAGGAACAATGCATGTGTGCAAGTGAGTGATGGCATACAGATTATAAGGAATGCTTTCAAGTGTAGAATTGTGAGTTATAGAGTGGAAAGTACCAATGTTTACACTGAATATATGCCATTCTTCAATGAGATCAGGGAGAAGGTTATTGGATTACTTGAAGAGGCAATAAAGGTTCACAAGATCTTTAAAGTGAATATGGAAGTATTTGGCAGCTACATTGTTCAAACACGGGATTTGAGTGACACGAAGTCATTCAATTCACAGAATAAAATTGTGGATCAGTCTACGGATTTGGGTGCATTATTCGATGGATTCCGTGATGTCATTATTGCTCAGACTACGGAATTTGAAGAACGTGATTCAGGTATTTATTTAAAGTTTCATTTCTATTTATATGAATAATAAATTATTGTTATGTTTCAGGATGGAGTTGTGAAAAAATTAAGTTCCTCGAAGTGAACATCAACAAGTATAGTCCACTCAGCGGATGTTCGTATGTGAAGCTGCCCGAGTTCATTGAGACAAGAAAAGGCGTTGTGAATATTCGTAATGAAGATCAACATTGTTTTGCATGGGCCATCACATCTGCATTGTTTCCTGCGAATGGTAGAGTGTCAGAAGTTTCCTCATACCCCCACTACGCCAATGTCTTGAATGTAACAGGTATGGATTTTCCAGTTAAACTTCAAGCTATAAAAAAGTTTGAGGACATGAATGATATTTCAATTAATGTGTATGGGTTAGAGTCAAAACTTGATAAGGGTAAAATGAAATATGAAGTGGTTGGTCCGTTGCGTTACTCACAGAGAAGACTTAGAAGACATGTTAATTTGTTACTTATAACAGATGATTCTGGCAATAGTCATTATTGTTGGATTAAAGACCTTTCTAGGTTAGTTTCAAGTCAACTATCTGCGCATGAGCATAAAAAATATTTTTGTGATGGATGTTTATTGTATTTCTCTCACGAGCGATTACTGTTACGTCATCAGTTGCATGACTGTAATCACTTGAGTACTACAACACCATCAGTCAATTTCAGAATCAACAAATATGGTAAAATGTTACCGGGTAATGCACTTATGTTTGAAAATTTTGAGAAACAAATGAAGGTGCCATTTGTAGTTTATGCTGATTTTGAATCAGTTCTCAAACCCATTCAAACTAGTCAACCCAACCCTAAACACTCATTCTCGAATAAAACATACAAACACGAACCTTATTCATTTGCTTATTCGATAAAATGTTCATACAATGATAAATTATCGAAATTTGTTACATATAGGGGTGAGGATGCAGCCGAGAAATTTGTTACAAAACTTGAAGATGATTTGAGAAATATTTATCACAATTATTTGAGGTATCCAATTCCTATGGCTGCACAAACCCCCGCGGAAGAAGCAGAGTTTTCTTCTACACAATTTTGTGGAATATGTGATAAACCATTCACGGGTGGTGATGTGAAAGTGAGAGACCATTGCCACCTCACTGGAAAAAAAAGATCACCTGCCGCACATTCCGTATGTAACTTAAATTTCAAATTGCCAAATTTTGTTCCAATCATTTTCCATAATCTGAGTGGGTATGATTGTCATTTGTTCATAAAAGAACTGTATAGAAACAAAGACAAAGTGGATGTTATTCCACAAACTAAGGAAAAATACATTTCTTTCACTAAGCATCTATTCACTCACACATACACTGACAAAGACGGAAAAGAAAAAAAGAATTTTTTGAAAATGAGATTTATAGATAGTTTCAAATTCATGTCGAATTCTTTGCAGAACTTAGGTGCTAACTTAACATCCGATCAGTGTATTGAGATGCATAAACATTTTCCACAAATTGACAAATTCAATTTGATGAGACAGAAAGGTGTTTTTCCATATAACTTTGTTGATCATATTGACAAGTTGAATTATCCAACTCTACCCACTAAAAATCAGTTTTATGACAATCTTAACGGAGAGCATATATCAGATAAGGATTATATGAGAGCGAAACTTGTTTGGCATTTATTCGAGTGTAAGAGTTTAGGGGAATACTCGGATTTATATTTGAAGTCCGATGTTCTTCTATTATGCGACATATTTGAGAATTTTCGAAATATATGCTTAGATAAATATAAATTAGATCCAGCACAGTATTATACAGCGCCCGGATTATCGTGGGATGCAATGCTGAAGTATACGAATATTGAATTGGAATTATTGACAGACATTGACATGATTAATTTTTTCAAAAAAGGAATACGGGGCGGAATAAGTCAGTGTAGTGAAAGGAAGCATATAGCTAATAATAAATTTTTACCCGATTATAACCCAGATGAACCTTCATCATACATATCATATTTAGATGCAACTAACCTATATGGTCACAGTATGTCACAACCATTACCCACCAACGATTTTGCATGGCTAACACCCGATGAAATAATCAATTTGGATGTAATGGGAGTGGCATCTGATAGTCCATACGGTTATGTTCTTGAAGTAGATGTTCATTATCCCCAAGAGTTACATGACAAACATGCTGATCTTCCCTTTCTCGTTGAAAGTTTAATACCACCACACTCGAAATCAAAAATTCCTAAATTAATTCCAAATTTAAATGACAAAAGAAAATATATTGTACATTATAAAAACTTACAGCAGGCTGTGGCCAATGGTCTTATTATTATGAACACACATAGAGTGTTGAGATTCAAGCAGTCATGTTGGATGAAACCTTATATTGATTTGAACACTGAAATGCGAAATCGATCTAACAACAAAGCTGAAAAAGATTTCTATAAACTCATGAATAATGCAGTTTATGGGAAAACAATGGAAAACGTTGATAACAGAATTGATGTTAGACTGGTTACGCATTGGGAAAGTATCAAGAGGAAAATTGGTGCTAGCGCCCTAATATCACGTCCAAATTTCAAAAGCTGTTCAATTTTTTCAGAAAATTTTGTTGCTATTCAATTGGGCAAAGTTAATGTATTGTACGATAAACCGCTATATTTGGGATTTTGTATTCTAGAATTATCCAAAACAGTCATGTACAACTTTTTCTATGGATGTATTAAACGTCATTATGCAGAAAATGCCACCTTACTCTACACTGACACGGATTCTTTAATTTTGAAAGTAAATACCGATAATTTTTATGATTTCATGACCAACAATATATGCGAGTTTGATACTTCCAATTACAACGTAGGAAACCAATTCAATATTCCTATTACAAAGTCAATTCTGGGTAATTTCAAAGATGAATTTCCGAATGATCCCATAATTAGCTTTTATGGTACCGGTGCCAAAGCATATTATGTTCAGTCTGTAGGTAGTGAATTCAAAAAAGCAAAAGGTGTCAAAAGATCCGTCATAAAGAATGAATTGACATGTGAAGATTATAAGAAAATTGTCGAACAGGGTGGTCTAATATTCAGGAAGATGAACTCGTTCAGAAGCATATTGCATGACATGTATACTGAATTGAAGAACAAAGTTGCATTGTCATACCATGATGATAAACGGTTCATCATTCCCAATACGACACACACTCTTCCTTGGGGTCATAGCGATATAGAATTCTACCAGAATGATCCAGTAGAGAATATTCGTTGGGTTTCCAATATTATTCAATCTTTTTCCCAAGAGAGTCCTTTGGATCAATTACTTCATTTATTAACAGCTGAATTGAACAAATGAAATATCATTTCAAATGGAAAATTCACCACCATACTTATTTATTTGTATTTGAGATGTAATTACGCTTATTATATAAAAGTCAAATTATACTAGTCAATTTTAGTTAATGTCTTGTCCAGTTACCAAATATATAAAAATATATAAATATACACGTTATTCTGATTTCCTATTGTTTCATTTAAGAGAATAAATATCTACACAGAGATATATAGATTTTAATTGTCTTGAAATCATCAGTATGAAAGATATCAAGGTGGAAGAAAGATGTCCAAAGCTATTGATAAATTCGGCCGTAGACGAAAATGGGGTACTGTCAAAGTTCGAGTTCTTCAAGGTTCCCAAGGTCCTCAAGGTATGGGATTCAAGCTTTCGCCTGACGACCAATATGATATGCAAGGTAAAAGACTGAAAAATGCTGGTGAACCGATAGACGAGAGTGATTGTGTAACTCAATTATATCTCAATGAACAAATTACGGAGACGAAGGCACTTGTCCTTAAAGCCTTGCAGGCTGCCATACATGCCACAATGGCTAAGATTGTACCTGAAGCCCGTCAAGCATTCAATGAAAAAGTAGAGGAGGTGACTGATGATCTAGATCGCAAATACAAAAATCTAAAAAGTGATGTGGATATCAAAGTATGGGATGCTACAGCCACAATGACACGAAAAATATCAGAGTTGACAACTGAACTCGATTACAACAGCAAAAATCTGAAAAATGATTTGGATGCCAATGCATTGAATGTCACATCTGCAGTGATGCTGAAATATAATGATTTGGAAAGAAGGTTAGCTGAATTGGAGAATAAACATCCTGATGTTTGGCTCACACATAGACCAAAACTGTGGGCTCCAGGTAGTGATCCAGAACCCGCTGTTTGAAAAATAAATTTGTATTATGAAAATATTACAAATAAAATGTTCTAAATCAATGTTGAAATTTTTCATTTCTTACTCACCAAATATATTATAGAATTTGGTAGTGGGTGAGTTCTTTTTGAAAAGTATCAATTCAAGTTATGGAAACTTTGTACATTTTTGCCATTGAGTGGCGCAGATGCGTGTGTTTATGTTCTTTGTGTGGCCCTGAAAAGGGCCTATTGGGTGCTCCGAAGAGCTGGGTGCCATCCCGCATATTTATGCGGGACGACCACGGGGGGGTGAGGACTTAGATGACATCGTCATCCTCGTCATCCGATGACACCAAGATGATGGTGTCATCATCGGAGTCGTCCTCTACGGGGAACTCGTCCGGGTCGAGGTCCATATTTATGTCCTCGACACGGATATGGACCACTTGGCCATCATCCTCGAACTCATCCTCCGAGGAGCTATCGAAGTCGTCGACGCGTTGATCCATATCTTCGTCGTCCGAAGTCGACGGAGATGGATAGTTCCACACATCTGTGGAGTCCGACACCTCATTCACCTGAATCGGACCCCGTGGATCTCGATGGTAAAATGGATCCTGCCTCTCACCCTGGTATACCTGCTGGACCTGTACGGCAGAGACGATCTGATATCTTGCTATCATCGCTTCCCGTTCCAAATCATCTTCGAATTCGGCACAATGTCTCGGAGACGAGGTGGAGTCTGGAAGAGGCATCTTGGAAGACTGATACTATAATCTGAGCTGGCATTGAATTTATACTAGTTCGGGGGTGGCAGTGTAGGGTGGGAGAAAAGAGTGGGGGTTTGAAGGCTGAGAGAAATCAGGTGATGGGAGAAATACACATCATATTATTTTATAAAATATGTAAATAAAATATAAATAAAATATGTATATAAATAAAATATAAATAAAATATGTAAAAACATAATTCAGATGAATTGAAGAAAAATGCCCCATCCTCCGCATTGTTCAATGTGCACCAGACCATTAAATGTGCACTCCTATTTCACTTCATCTTTTTTTCTATTTTTATTCTAAATCTACATATACAAAACTTATATCTACTTACAAATAACTTAACCTTAACCTTAACATATCTAAAAATTAAAATTAGCAAATTGCTCCAGGTTGCTTCGGAGCCGTGCCACCAAAGCCACCCCCTGCGCCTTGGCGTCTTCCAGCCTGGTGACTAGCTGGACCTCCCGGAGACTTTGCTGCCGATCGCGGGCCATCAGCTCTGCCTGCTGGCGCTCAAGCTCTTCCAGCTGGCGGTTGAGTTCTGCCCGCGCCAGCTGACTGTCATCATAGTCCCGCTGGGCCTCCTCTATCTCACGCTTTGCCCGTTGCACACTCATCTCCAGCTCAGGTACGATAGGTGCTGGAGGGTGGACTTCTTCAGCAGTGGGTTGTGGAGGGGCAACTTCAACGACAGGTGGTAAAGGTGCGTCTATAACCGGTGTCACAACAGTTGAGGATGTCTTCTTGGACACCCTTCTTTTGCTGTTGTGTGCGTGCTTCCTCGATGATGATTTCTTCGGTGGTTTTGGAGGCAGGAAATCATCATCGCTGTCAGCAATTTGGATTATAGGCAAACCTTCCATCGACGAATTTGCTCCTGCGTCACGGGATCTCTTGGAAGCAACTCCGTTAATGAACCCACCTTGCCGTCTGCGTTGGTCCATCGTCAGCGACTGCATTTCGGGGACCTCTCTCCTGATGACGTCCATAACGTCATTGAAGTGCTCTTCGTCTGGCATTTGAGGTGCGGCGCCATCCACCCTGATGTTACTCAGGATCGTTATTGCTGCAAGACCAGTTAATGCGGGAGAATCCATAGCTAAACATACAAAAAAAAATTAAACGGGTTCATGATTACAAGATTGTTAACTTACTCTCAAATTATTACAGCTTGCTATAGTCTGCTAATTCAGTTGGCTGGTGGTTGATCTGGCGGGTGATCTTGTGGATGATGTGGTAGCTGATGTCAGTTCAGAAGAGTGACTGAAGATTATTCGGAGGAAGTTCTTGTTTTAAACACTCAGACCTCCACCCCACTCCTCTTCTTCTTCTCCGACCTCCTACTCCAATCCCCACTCCGACCACCCACTCCTCTTCTTCTTCTCCGACCTCCTACTCCAATCCCCACTCCGACCACCCACTCCTCTTCTTCTTCTCCGACCTCCTACTCCAGTCCCCACTTCGACCACCTACTCCGACCTTCCACTTCAATCCCCACTATGTCTTAAGCCACACCTCTTTCTTTAGCCAGTATCCCTCAGACCAGAAAACCCCACCCCATCATAACCCCACCCCTATTTCAGCTCTGTTATTTGTTACAATGTACACATCCACCTACGGGACAGAGCAGATATAGGGGTGAGTGACAAGAATAACAATTATGAGTGGGAACATTTGCATACTCGAGTGTATCATGTGAATTAACATGCTGATACCACTCACCATTATTATTCATGCCGCAATACCGTACAAAACAAATATCACATAGGAAGCGTTTTTCATTATCACAAGTTTTGATAGTAACAAATGAAAAGCTGCAACAGTACAAATTTGTTGCAACGTCTTCTAACACCTCTGTCATATTTATCTGATGGGCATTGCTCACGATCGTTTCGGGGACATCCTCACAGTCTGGTACAATTCCATCGTCTACTTCTGGTTCTTCTCCGTCATCTTCTAGGAACTCTTCTTCGACGAAGTCATCCCCAGCGGGTATGTCTTGGCGGCCATCTTCAAAATCTACCAGGTCATGGAATTCGCCATTGTCACCATTCTCACCCACTACAACTTCATCTTCTTGTTCCCAAACAAACTCGTCACCTGCCAACACATCAACTTGATTGTTGGCATCTAATTGGGAGAGGGCTTCCAATGCAAAACCAACTTGATCAACCATAATTGCTTTACAAACACAGTTTCTAACAGAAAATACAAAAGTCGAATGAAATGTTAGGATTTTGGACCGATTTTATATGTTACAATCGTGAGTGGGGGTTACCACCTCCACTAAACCCACACTTCATCTCCTGAGAATAGCAATTCCTCCATTAACCTAGATTTCCTCGTCATCTAATTAGTGACGCAAATGCAAACAACGAGGATACAAAAATACTGAAGATATTTAGGAAAAAATATTTGATTTTCGAATTAAACCACAGAAACATGACAAAAATATATCTTCAATTTTTTTTCTAGTAGAATCCACCCATTCAAATCTTTTATCAAGTATGACATATTTCGATAAAATCCATTATAACGCGGATAAAAAAATCTTAGAGATTATTAGGAAAAAATATTTGATTTTCGAATGAAACCGCAGAATCATGACATAAATATATTTTCAAATTTTTTTCTATTAGAATTCATCCTTTCAAATCTTTTATCAAGTATGACATTTTTCGATAAAATCCATTATAACGTGGATACAAAAATATTAGAGATTCTAAAAAGAAATGTTTGATTTTCGAATAAAAGTGCAGAAACATGACAAAAAAAATATTTTCAAATATTTTTTCTAGTTGAATTTACTCTTTCAAATCTTTTATCAAGTATGACAAATTTCGATAAAATCCATTATATCGCGGATACAATACATTACAGCAATTCCAATATGCACTGATTCAACCCCGCATGGAAACGCCAATGATACCTGCCGTCTACAATAGCTTTAATATTTTAGTAACTGACCGGTGAGGGTGAATTTTACCTGAGATGACCGTAAATTCATTTCATTTGGGTAAATTTTTATTTCATAGCGTCTCTTTGCGATAGTTCAGTTGTGTTTTATCTGTAATGGCGTTAGTAACAAAATCTCAATCAGAAAGTGAAGCGGCGGTTAAGGCACTGTTGGACATGGAAAATATAGTGCCGACTATCATATCACCCATTAGAGAAAACGAAATTGTGGAACAATCGCCTGTGAAAAGTGCAAGGAAGCGTAGTAGGCCGATATCGAAAATAGACAAATTCAAAGAAATCGTCAAAAAAGCTAGCCCATATGCCCGGAATGCATGGAGAAAACCGAACTTTTCATTACAACCGAGTGTTAGGGAAGAATATAGAGTGGAGGACTTTAGCGACGACGACGAACCAACAGAACAACAGACAGACAAACCAAAAGACACAAAAAACACTACAGACTCAGGGAGTTCTTCTACAGACACAGATACTTCATCTACAGATACAGACACAAAACAGACAGACAACAAACAACAAAGGTCTACAGAAACGGAGAATTTTGTCAAGGAAAGCAAGCGTATGTTTGCTTTACTGGAGAAACTTGATTTATCGACTGATACAGACAATGAAAATTTGAAAAAACTGAACAGTACATGTGATAGGTATGAAAAGAAATTTCGGGAAGCTCAGATACAACGTGACCAACTGAAAAATAAGATAGGAAAGCGTGAAGAAGCAATAGAATTCAGGAAGCAGATGATGGAAAACTATGCAATTTTTTTTTCAGGAAATGATTAATATGCAATTTTTTTTCAGGAAATGATTAGTTGATGAAAGTTCTGAAAGGAGTGCATATATATTAATTGGTCGATGTACACAGTGAAGGGCGATGTAGAGGGGCCCTTCACGGACTTTCATTGATTAATTATTTGAAATAAAAAATCTATTTTAAGCTGGGATCGGAACAAAATTCTAGAAATGAAAAATAAAAATGGAAATATTCATTGATTAATTATTTGAAATAAAAAATCTAATTTAAGCTGGGATCCGAAATGCAAAAAAAATTATAATCGAATAGAAAAGAGAGGTTCATTGATTAAAAAACGATAAATAAAAAAAACTATTTTAGGCTGGGATTCGAACCTGTACAGCGCAAAATTCTAGATATGAAAAATAAAAATGGAATTATGCAAAAAAAATATAATCGAACAGAAAAGATAGGTTTTTTTTTGATGGGCGAGTTCAAGGTCACAAAACCAAAAAAAGCCCGAGAAATAAATCTCTTAATATCACCCTCCACCCACCTCCTAGGTGATATAGAGAGATTTCTTTCTCGGGGCACACTGCAAACTCACCACTGAGCTACGCAGCCTCCGAAAGAATTAGTCAAATTTCTTCTATATGAATGTTTTAAATCAAACCCCTGAAATGTATGCGACTAAATATACATGCTCCTACAATTCCGTAAAACTGAAGAGTTGGTCCATCTAGTGCCAAATAGCACAACACATATAAACTATACCAACTGAGCTAATGCGATCTCCGAAGGAATTCGTTATAGCTACCTCTAAAGACCTTTATTTAACCCCTCATGATAAATTCCCCCAAAGAAAATATGACTTTTTGTGATAGAAGTGCAAGTAAAAGGAACGTATGTGAAATATCTTGCAGTTTACAGGCTTGTAAATTGTACATGCTTCAAAAACTCTGCATGGGCAATTTACAAGCATATATTTTTGACCCTTGCTTGTGTTTATAAACTGCTAACAGTTCACATACGTTCCTATTCAAAAGAGATATTTTCTTTAGTTCAGAAGTATTAACTTTGTTAATACTGGAGGAATTTAACATGAAGGGTCAAAAACCCTGGGTGGGCACCCATGTATCTGAATCTTGGCGTATCCACCAGCCATTGAAGTGCAGAATGTTTTGATTAGGGGCAATGCATTGAACCGCTTTTCAGATATTTTGCTGCGATTTTTTTTATATATTTTTTTGGAAATATATGATCATTGCGAAAGTTTTTCATCATAGAACTTTTTTGAAATTCCCACTTATGAGTGAGATATGATTTTTTTAAATATTGATATCGAGATTTTGTTGTAAAATTTATTTCAAGTATAACCTACAATTTTATATTTTTTCTTGGAAGATATGATCATTTTTAATGTTTTTGACCAACAAACTTTTTCTTTATTATCATTCATGAGTGAGATATAATTTTCAAAAATAAGTAGGAGTAGGAGATCTGAGCCGGTTCTGGACCTACCCCCACCATCATAACTTTCAACCAGCAAATTATTTCGCGGTTCGATTCGCGGCCGCGAATTTAATCGCAGTTCGATTCGCGGCCGCGAATTTAATCGCGTTTTGATTCGCGCTCGCGAATCAAAACAGCGGTCAAGGTCTCGAATCCGCGGATTCGTCCGTAGGTCTATTATTTTGAATTTTTCACTTTCTTGATGTCCAACACTTCTTTTTCCTATGAAGTTTGTGAAGGTAACTCCTGGGAGGGAGGGATATCTACTCCCTCTCCTTCTATGGTGGTTTGTTGTCATGTTCATTGTGCGCATGTACCAGTCGACTTGTTTGAATAAAACTTAGAGTCGCATTAACATCAGCACCATTTCTGTCCACATCCCATTGATATCACACATTCCTACGAGCTAAATATGAACTCATTACCAAATTTGTCTGCTGAAGAAGAAGCAATGCCATGTATTGCAACAAATGATGACTTTGGTTTTGAAGATATTCCGGTATATCACTTGTCATCCCAAGAAGGTTTCATCGATGAATATAACATTGATGATTATCTGAAGATGGGAGATATACCGGAACCTTCAGAAAGTGTTGATCCAACCCTTTCACAATTGTCACCACCAAAATGCCCGTCACTTCTCTCTCCTCTTAGTGTCGATACGAAAGCGAAACCATCTAGGAGAAAGTGTGCATCTACTGCTTCAAATCCCAAGAAAACAAGTAAGGGTGTACGGAAACCCCGTAAGAAGAAAGTAGATGACACCTTCAAGAATGTGATAGGTGATTTGGAAGATGTATCGCTTCATTCTTTTGGTCCACTGCAGCGTTGTGGAGACATGCTTAAGAAAGCGAAATGCAGCATCGTAAAATCGAGAGCTATCATCGTCAAATGCGATGACGATGTTCGAAGAGGTAGCATGGACGACGAGGTGGTTCTTCAGAAGCTCGATGCAAAGATTGTATCATCGAAGGCTGAACTGATCAAAATGTGTGAAGATGCAGATAAACTCCGTTTCAAAATCACACAGAAGAATCAGTCCGCCCTTTGTTTGAAAATGCAAGCTGAGATTGAGCTTCAGGAGTCCAATAAACTTTTTGATATGGTAGCATCTGTACGTGATAAGTGGCGAAAAGAGTTTGATCACGCATTCCAATCTGATAGTGATTAGCTCTGAGGATTATGAAATGTTATCAATGTTGTGAGTTGAAATGAAAGACTTTTTCAAAAATCTATGAAGTGGGGAGGAGTATGCAGATTATTTCGGTTTTGGCATACACTGGGCGTTGCGTTTGGTTGGGGCAACGTTCACCACTTCATGATTTATTCATTTTGAAAAAAAACTCAAAAATAGTTCTATATTTTCTATAGTTTATTAATAATCTTACAGCTTAGTGAGAATAATAAGTAATACAATTTCATTCAAATATTAAACCATAGCACTTTTGTGTAACCATGAATTCTTTCCGCTTGGAAGGCCTAACCACTTAATGTATAGTTTATTTCCTTTCCTCCTCAACACTTTTTCAACTAGGTATACGTCAGGATTTTGCGTTTTCAATAATTCTTCTCCATAAAAACATCCTCTAATCGGGCTCCCATCCATGTCTTCAAGAATATAAGTTATGGGGTATGTTTGGTTAATTTTAACAATTTTGAATAGTTCTGTTGTGTAATTGGCAGTGTAACCCTTTTCGAAAATATTCTTGTACTTGCTTATACGTACAATATCATTCATTCGAAATTTGGAAATACTTTGTTTTCTTCGAGGGATTACTTTGGAACTTTTGAATTTCAGTTTTGTTGCTGGCATAACATCGATTGGTTTCATACCAATTGTACGATGCACCTTATTGTTATATTTGCTTGTTATGATTGGAAGAATATTCAACCATTTGTTGTGTCCCATCGCTGAAAATTCTCTATAAAGCCACGTCTTTATTGTTCGAATTACTCTTTCAGCTATGGCCGCCTTCATGGTGCTGAATGTTGAATAATGGTTGATCTTATATTTTCGCATCAAAAATGAAAAAGAACTATTGAAAAATTCTGATCCTTGATCGCTTTGTAGATGTTTCGGGGAATAGTTGGCTTCTTTCAGCACATCTTCCATTGCATTGGTTACAGCACTACCTGTTTTATTTTTAATCGGCTTCGTCCATAGATATTTCGAGTAGCAATCAATGACCACAAGAACATATCGATATCCTTTGTTATGTTTAGCATAAGGTTGTAATTCGGCAAGATCTATTTGCCACAGATCTGCAAAACCTTTGACGGTGGTGGTTCTTCTGATGAAATTACGTCTTGCCGGCTTATGTAACTCATTGACAACTTGTCGTTTGACATCACTTATTTCATTATCCATCTCCTCGCAATCACTTATTTGTTTTCATTCAGACAAACAATTTGACAATGTTACGGCATCATATAATGAGAACAAACTGATCATTTTTGCTGATGTATTAGATTATTATACCTTCCTCACGTAATTCTTCAATTATGGAAATTATTTCATTATCATGTCCAGTGTGTCCAGCTGACTTTGAAGATATCAATAGCCGCAAACGAGCGACTAACTCCTTGGGTGAATTCCAGTAAACATAATTCGCAGGTTTGGGATCATACATTTTCTGCATTTTCTTTCGATGGAACCCTTCACCTTTTTTTGTCCTACTTCTGGTCGTCTGATAATGTGATAAGTTTAGTATAGGTTTAATAACTTCACGGAATTTTTTAGATTTCGGGTGTTTGAAACCATTTCGCAGTAGATGTTGTTTGTAAGGTGCATTTGTTAGCCTCAATATTTTAGCATATGTATGACGAACTTCATCATCATCATCAACTTCAGGTGGGTTTTTCAAAAAAATCATGTTGTATAACTCCAGACTACTTGGGAATTCATGTGTTCGTGTTTTATTTTTGTTCCAAAATAATATATTTCCATCACTGAAACGTACATTGTGACTCCCCATTTTCAGTTTTTGTGTAGTAGGATCTAACCGTATGCCAAATATTCTGTCATAAGCTGCATTCTTAGTTTTGACATTTTCCAAATGTCTTTTCAAAACATCTCCAGTATTGTCTTCAAAATTATCAAATACGGACTTTTCATCTTTTCCGAATTCTTTGATGGTATCTGTCTCACTGTCAACAGATGATAATTCACTACTATATGATGAATTATTTCCCACTGAAGTACTCCTAACTTTTATTGGAGTAGACTGAGAATTCACTTGCTTCATCGAAAACGTCGGCTGTGGTGGCTGTGGTTTCGTGGTAGCAGCAGCTGAAGAAAGAACATTTAATGGCTTCATTATGGGATCATAGAGTTTTTCAAGCGCCATTCGATTTTCAATAAGTCCACTCTTGATAGAGTTAAATTTCTGCCGTACAGCTTCTGTTGTCTCAACAAGTTGGCGTTTCAAATTCAATTCATTGTTTTTATCTTCAACTACTTTATCATTTTTTGTCTTCATTTTGCTTCACAAGAGAGAGAATACACTGAAGTAACCTCTATGCAATTCAGCGATCGATTGAATGCGTATTGTATTATCATGGATATATAAAACTATCGAACCCCATGCGATATCTACCTTCATGCATTTTTCTATCCTTATCAATGACCAAAAATCCATATTGATCCTCCCAACATTTAACACACATCAATTGGAATTGCTTAAATGTTACATCGGGTGACACGTGATCCGAATAAATATGGTGTAGATTCGTTTCATCTTGCTTGAACATTACGATAAAGTTGGTATTATCTCGCACTAACTGTTTGGGCACTCGTGAATATGTTTGAGCAAGATAAAAACAGTCAACATCTTTATGACGTCCCATACAGAAATATGATCTTATAATATCCTGTTTTTCACATATTACATCATCGAAAATGAAAACAGAATTTGGTTTGGCATCGGATGGTTCCACTATTTCTGCATTATTACTGAATGTATAAAATCCCAACCCCTTGATGGGTTCCAATACATTTCGTAGGAATTGATATTTGGGTTGATTGAGTGATTTCGAATAGAGATAAACATTTGTGAATCGCAGTCCTTGTGGATGTGTTAAAAGAGAGATCATGGCATTCGTCTTTCCACAATTCGATGGTCCGATAATGAGTCCTCGAACAGATGATGGAAGTAGTGGACCATGCCGCAACACTTTCTGTCCATTCAATCCACAACCGAATTTTTCATCTAGATTATCTACAGCAAACTTTTCTTTCTGCTTCACAATGCGCATCGTACCGTGGTTGGAGACTATGTAAGCGATGATATGCTGTGAACATTTCATTTAAATGAGTACCATCAAACGATACGGATGTGTTCGTAGTGGATGCAGAAAAAGCGGTCGTGGATTCGTTAATAATTTAATAAACAAATTGCCGTTCGAATTACATTTACCCGGAGGATATCAGTATTGTGGACCCGGTACAAAATTGGAAAAACGTTTAGCCCGCAAAGATCCTGGAATCAATAAATTGGATATTGCATGCAAACAACACGATATTCAATATTTGAATCATCTAACTGATCTCACAGCGAGACATAGAGCAGACAAAGAACTCGAATACGCAGCTTGGAACAGGGTTAAATCGAAGGACGCTGGTATTAAGGAAAGAATAGCTGCCCTACTCGTTACCAACATTATGAAATCAAAGAGACGTTTCGGTATGGGTTGTAGTAGTACTACTGTGAAGACAAAGAAGAGGAATCAACCGAAGAAAAAGAAGAGAAATCAACCGAAGAAGAAGAAAAATAATCTCATAAAAATCGCCTTTGGTTCTGGGGTGGTTCATAAAGTGCGGAATGTACTGAAAAAAGCTGGGGGTGAGCAATTTGTGACGAATAATTTGAAAAAAGCCACCGTAGTGGCATTGCATGCAGCACGTAAATACCTCAAAGCTGCCGGTGGAAAGAAAACGATCCGCACGCCTCGCATAATTCCAATACCTAAAGTCGGAGGGATTCTACCATTGATACCAATTTTTGCTGGATTGTCTGCGCTCGGAAGTTTAGCTGGTGCTGTTGCAGGCATCACCAGAGCTGTGAATTCAGCAAAAGCAAGCAGAACCGCCCTGATCGAAGCGAATCGTCATAATAGGAAAATGGAAAGTGTGGCATTGGGTAAAAGTGGTAGTGGTATATACCTTAAACCTTACCGTAAAGGACTCGGACTCTATTTGAAACCATACAATCCAAAAAACTAGTTGATTCCCTACCTCGAAAACCTCTCACCGACATCGATCTCACTTATTATGCCAAGAAAATGAAAATTCCATACTTTCGCGGTATTTTCATGCGTGATACATTACCCACTAGAGGTCCACGACACCGCGAGACCGCCATTGTCAATTTAGATGGAATAAGAGGATCGGGAACACATTGGGTGGCATACAGCAAATGTGGGAAAGACATTACATACTTTGATAGTTTTGGAAATCTACCCCCACCAATAGAGTTGATTCAATACTTCCAGAAATGTTCGAAAGTGAAAATTCTATATAACTATGATCGCCAGCAGAAGTTCAACACAGTTTTCTGCGGTCACTTGTGCCTGAAGTTTCTCTCTGAATTATTATAGAATGGATAAAACTCCAGCAATGACTCGAGAGGCTATTAGGACGATGGGATTATCACTCAAAATGTATTCAAAATATCGGACCTTGACAAGAATGGATCGAGTGATGCTTGCAAATATGCCGAAGGAAGTGATACTCGCATGCGCTGCACATGAGATTGCTTCTGTTTGGGAAAAGTTACCTAAAAGTCTACAAGATGATGTTGATATAATGAAATATAGATATTGCAATGACCACCACAATCTTGACGGCGAAAGCGTTTCAGATTCTGATGTGAATGATGGTCCTATACCTCGAAAAATATTCTGCTGTTATTGCAATATAAAGGATATGAATATTGGTGCTAATAAAAATGAAATGGATATTGATGAACCATCTCCGAAAAAGCGTAGGTTGTCCCGAGTGTGTTGTAGACAACAATAAATTAAAGTGAAATCCATAAAATGTATCAGTCATGTCACGGAAGTTCGAACTACAAGCTGTCGGGACGAGTGTCTTGAGTGCAGACTTTTTCCCACCCGTTGAATTGGATAGAAACAGTCGTTATGGATTGGGACTTTTAGGATTCTATGGATGCAACACAGTAAATAATATAACTGAAAAAAACAATGTGATCAGTTTTAGAATCAGTGATATAAGTTCACCAATACTTCAGAAGTACACAATTGAAATTCCATGTGGTGCCTATGAAATAGATGAGATCAATGCAGTTATTCAGAAACATATCATGTTTCGATTGTTTCATGGGAAAAATCAAAACGATACCAATGCAGATGATATATTCTACCTACATGCCAATAATAATACTTTCAAATGTGAGATGCGATCAAAATATGAAATTGATCTAACTCATCCGAATTCCATAGCAAAGATGATGGGTTTTAATTTTGATAGATTTCAACCGAATCAGATACACGAATCCTCACATCCGATAAATATAACAACTGTGAGACTAATCCGCTTAGATTGCAACATTATATCTGGTTCATACATAAACAATGAAGAATCCCACATTCTTTTTTCATTCGATATCGATGTGGAGCCTGGATTCAATCTCACAAAAGAACCACACAAGATTATATATATGCCCATCAGTCCAGAAGGTCGTCAGTTGATTCACAACATCACAGTGCGTATTTTGGATCATAATAATAATCTCATTGATTTTGGAAGTGCAGAAGAGATTGTTATAATTTTGGAATTGAAAAAAATCTAATAACTATTATGGGTTTTTGTTATAATAGACAGAATCGACAAGGATTTGAAAACATTCCACAAATAGCTAAAAAGGAAGGTTCGAATAGAAAAAGGCTCATTCCAAAAGTGTACGCTAAACAGTTAGCACACCACACTGCTCTCTCGCTGAGAGATCTCAAATTTTTGAAATCAATTGGACTGAAAGTAAGGAACAATGGTGCTCGAAACAAATAGTGAAAAGTTGAATATATTTGACGAGCCGATGCTCGATCATTCCCTCACAAGTTTACATGAGCATACATATAAACCATATGGATCACCATTGTTTAGGAATTCAGATGAAATTCGAATTGCAATCAATAATCAAGACGTTATACTTGACATTGCTGAGAGTTTCATTTATATAGAGGGTAAATTCACACCTAAAGATGAAACAAAATTATGTTATCTCTCGAATAATGCAATCGCCTTCCTTTTTGATGAAATTCGCTACGAAATGGGTGGTGAACAAGTTGCTGTGGTCAGGAAGCCGGGGATAACATCTACAATGAAGAATATGATATCATTTGGACAATCGCATGCTAACACTTTATTGACAACTGGATGGGGACTTTCGGAAACTAAACAGGATATCTTGGATACAACTAGTCACGTATTCAGTGGTAAATTACCACTGAAATATTTGATGGGTTTCGCTGAAGATTACAACAAAAGTATCTTGAATGCCAAACAAGAAATGATTTTAATAATCGCTCGATCCTTCAAGAACTCATATATTGGTGAGGTTGATGCTGATTTGGAAATCAATAAAATTGAGTGGAAAATAAGACACATAGTGCCAGAAGATAAGCACAAGCTCAAACTTTTAAATAGAATCAACAAAAGCGGTCTGAATGCTAAAATCAAGTTGGCTTATCGCATGTGGGATCTCTATGAACTTCCATCACTACGTGGCACGTCTTCAGACATATGGGCTATCAAGACAACCAACGCCCTTGAAACACCTCGTTACATCATCATTGGATTCCAAAGCACTACCACTTCTGAAGACAGGACAAAGGACATCACTAAATTCACAACTGCTGATATCAATAACATTCGTGTGTACTTGAACTCTGAAGTATACCCATATGAACGTTGGAATTTGGATTTCGATAAAAAACTCGATACTTCGGCTTATTATGCCTATGAGAACTTTCAACGAAGTTATTATGATAAAGATATGAGTGAACCTCTCATGGACATTGGTCAATTTCGACAAAATCCACTATTCATCATTGATTGTTCACATCAGCCGAATGCCACAAAATCATCAACTATTGATATTAAGCTCGAGTTTGAAACTAGGAAAGTCAACTTCCCAGCCAACACCAAAGTATATGCACTCATTCTGCATGATACATTTTTGACATACAATGCATTGGATGGTTCAGTTCACTGCAGATATTGATGAAGACACACACACACACATTTTTTTCATTTTTCTTTCTTTATTCATGTAAAAGAGAAATAGGTAAATAAAACATGTGTAAAAAATTTTTATGTTTTTTTATTCAAATATCATTAGCTTAGAATTCAAATAGTCTTAGGTATGTACAAACAATCTAATATAACTTCTTCTTCATCTTCATCATAATTTTCTCCTTCTTCGATTTCACTATCATCATCATCCAGTTGGTACTTTTTGATGATGTCTTCAGGTAGGTATGGTAGGAGGCGGTGGAGAAATCTTTTCAGCTCACATTCAATCATTGCGTCGCAGAGGTGATGTAGATCGAAAGAACCATCTGTATATTTCTCGCAGAGATCCACACCCTTTTTGTAGTTCTCGTAATCACGCATACAGTGTTGGATCCTTTCTTCATCATAGCATACGCTCAGGTCATAAATGGTGGCGTGGTGAGCATCCTCGCTCAAAGCACGCAACTCAGAAGTTAACCTTTCAACGGCGGAAGAGATGTCTATGGCTTCGGTCCAGTGTTGACTTGCATACATCATCCACATTTTTCAAAAATGAAGCTATGATCAAAGAGAAATTATTGAAATAAGAATGCTACAAAAATAATCAGTACTACTCACATTAGACTTTTGATGATGTCTCCACCGAAGAGTGTGTTTAACAATGTATGAAAAGTTTTTATATTTTCCTTACAATTATCACCTATAATATAAAAGAATCAGAATTAGAAGATATGACAAGTGGAAATTATATATTACAATTATTCAGTGAGATCAAATTTGACCAACGATCTCGTTTTCATGCCGGCAAAGCTTTGTGGACTCTGACCCAAATATGCTACTGTATATTTACCACCTGATGAATTGATGCATGCTACATCATCATCGGTAAATTGTTCTGAAACGCGTTTTGGCAGCCATGTTTTGAATAATGTATCATTGCTTACATCAAGTAGTATCAATAAAATGGATTTACCAAACCGGGTAGAACAAACTGACATCGTCTTAATTGGGTAAGCTTCATTCAGTGGCAAAGATGATATTACTTTTTGCTCTAACACTTCCATCTCTTGTTTAATTATAGAATTGATTTTTTGTAAATCTACTTTTGGAACTGACATGATGATAATATATATGGAAAATATAAATAATTTTCAATAGAAAAACACACTCACTGATCTCTCTCACTGTGTAGGCACTGAATAACTTCACTACTCTTGCTGACTGCTCGACTGCTAGGTATACAACTTCTGATTTCATATCACCATACCAACTTCTTTTATAATAGATAGTGAACCACCCCCCACCACAGACTTATGAAACATGTATGATACAAAGCCCCCACCATGCGCGAGTTTGCATCGCATCGATAGAGGGCGGAGAGTAAATAGTAGTCGATGAGTCACCGCAGCGTATGGGTGTGTGACGTCAGCGCGGATCCAACCCACCCTATCGAGAGCGAGGGTGGATGCGCATAGCGTCACGCGACCCCTCCTCCCACCACCATCGCAAGGTATACATCACTGGAGAGTAATCAGAGTTCACATATCTAACTGGATCTCCGTGGTGTGCAGACGTGTTGTACCCTCTCTATACTTCGGTATAGATTTGTATGTGTACTCCACACATAAGGGTCATACACAATGGCAGAGTAAGTATACATGAAGGACATGGAAGACATTGAGGTAAGAAAAATAAATTAAGTACTTGGAAAAAGTACTTGTCCGTGTATGAAAAAAAAATCCAAGTCATTATAATCTCAATGTCAAACACAAACCCTGAACACCTCCCAACAATATACATCATGGTCAAGGCTAAGGGCAAGCCCAAGTCCTAGGTCAAGTCCTAGGTCGAGGTCATAGGTCGAGGTCATAGGTCAAGGTCATAGGTCAAGGTCATGGGTCAAGGTCATAGGTCGAGGTCATAGGTCATAGGTCAAGGTCACTGATGACGTCATAGTGGTGGGGGGAGGCCCAGAACCGGCTCAAATCTCCTACTGACTGTATATGATTTCAACTGAAAACTGGTGTATTGAAGATTTTCTGAAATTTTATTTCAGAATTGCCAAATAAATAATGACAGATAGTACTAACCAATATAAAATATATCAGAGTAGTATGTTGGGTTGCATATAATTAAATCGTTCATTAATAGAAAATCATTTATTAACAGGGGTCATTAATCAACGATTTGGAGTGCGTTAAAATACATCATAAATGAACGGTCGACGGAAAAATTATATACCGCATCCGCTTTTGTAGTGTAGCGTCCAAAGCACCGCTGACTCTTGATTCGTGAATGTTATGATTTTCAAGAAAATAGTATCCCAACCTAGTCCGGCGGTCGCTAATTGCGCGTTTGCTTCAAAAGGCGACGAGTTAAGAAGCGGCATATAAAAAGCAAGAAGCAATATAATATACTTGTCGCCTCGTCGGCGACGAGTATATTGCTGCTTGCTTTACCGCCTCTTCAAATTTACCGCCGGGGGCTGATAGTCCCCCTAAATCCGGCACTGATAGGATTATGGCAATGATCGTCGTCCTGGTAGGGCAGGCCATCTTGTGTGTGACTGATAAGTATCAGTTAAAAGACGATTAAAATTCTGGAGGGTCGACACATGGTCTTTGCACGCGGGCGGCCGAAACCCTGGTCACAGTGTAGCAAAGGGTAACAATCCTATGCGACTCATAGTATAGGCTATAAGGCCTAAGTTGCGACTTATAGTCGAGGCCAAAAAGTTATATCTAAACGTTTGTATGATTTTCTACTATTCAATTTTCAGCCACCTGTAGCAAAGAAGCCATGGACTGATGCACTGAACTGCACGTACGATAAAAGTCAATGCACTCAAGGAAGCAATCCTGTGGTTGGTTCGGAAGACTGCCTCTTCATCAATGTTTATACGCGATCTGTAAGTATAATTGAAACAATATGACCAAAAAAAAATATTTGACTGACGATTAATCTTTACTTTACTGAACTATAACGGCCAGTTCCATAATCAAAATTAAAAGTAACCTTTAATTGGAAATTACGTTCCATAAACCAATTTTGCAACGAGAAGTTACTATTCCTGCGAGCGTGCGGAAAAGTAACTTTTCCGCACGATTTTTCGTTTTGAAAGTTGTACTTTTCCGTACGATTAAAATCATGCGGAAAAGTTACTTTTCCGCACGATTTTTATTTTTCCATACGATTTTTACTTTTCCGCACGATTTTTGTTTTGTTGAAAATGAGGATATTTAGGACTAAATAAATGATCTATGTAACTATTCTGTCTTATTAGTCATTTTGTAGCATTATTATAAAAACTTGTTTATTAAAAACCTTGTTTTTTCATAAATAAGATGGACAAAAACAAGTAAAAAAAAGTACTAGTTTCCGCACTTGTTAGGTAAATAACTATTAAAGCCTCCTTCATCTTGAAGGCGTGATAACGGAACTTTATCTGCGAAAAGAACCCTTTCAAGGTAAACATAACCTATAATTTGCCTGTCTCATTAAATTTGTATATTGGAGTTGATAGTTATCTGAGTTATCTTTATTATCAAAAATATTTTGAATTCATCAAGTTCTAATTCTTCATCAGAGGATGAGGAAGTAGGTAATAGTAAGGCGGCCCAAAATATATAAAAGTAAATAATATTTTTTTACTTTAGGACGATTTGGATTTTTTAAATCGATTTCGGCTAAGAAAACGTGCAGTTTGTGACAGTAAAAAGCAAATATTGGAAAAGAATACATCTGCACTAGTGGGTGCTTGGTATACTATTCCTAAAATATTTTTTGTAACTAAGAGAACTATATAAACTTTGTATCCAGACTATTGCAGTGGTATTTCCAACTTAAACAAAATAATTGTGATGCCTAGAAAAATTGTTTTGGCTATGAGCATTTCAGTTGATAAATATCTAATCTGAAAATCCCACTGCAATAGTATGGTTGCGAATTTGAACTCTCAAATATGTTTTCGACATCTCAGAGATGTACTACCTACCCACTGATAAATATTTCCCTACCATAGGTTTTTTCAATAAAGTTTCCCAGAAGCTCCAAAAGACATTTCAAATCTAGTCTGAATAAAAATGTTCTTACACCCTAGCAGAATACTTTTCTTTGGCTAGCTCAATTTATATTTCTTCCGTTTTCATTTTCATTAGTAGAGATATTCTCGTGTTGTCAATTCGTGCTGCCAATTTTGTATAGTTCTACTGTTTCTAATAGGTACTTTTTTTATTCTGTTATTCTGCATATGTCAAAAGTTTAATAAACATAATTATTTATTTTCAAGATGAAATCTGAGAAAAGAGTGTGCTTTTGAGTCCAAACTATGCCTTCAAAACTTCACCCATATTTACAATTTTTCTCTTTTTTTCGTCTTTTGGTGAAAAAACCAAACAAAACAAAGCGTGATCATTTGTTTCTGCTGTGCACGTATTTGCATATTGAGCAAAATTTGATTTTCGATGTGAAGGCGGCTATCCACACAAATGCATACTTGAACGGTATACATGCACAAAGGACCACGCACACACCTTATGGGAAAAAGTCTTTCGGTGAAAATGGCTGAATTTTTGATATGATGTAGCTGGAACCATTCTGAGTAAAAGTCTCCATTGGCCCAACTCGATCGTATGACTAGTTTCGGCGCTAGAGGGCGCCAAATCATGAATTTTGTGGTTTTTGGAGAAATTCAGCTGAATGAAAAAATATCAATATCTCATTTATATTCAATATTGGGTGCGATTGGGAATTCTTAATGTTCGGGAGAATTATTTTTCCATATAACAGAGAAAAAAAACCGTTATTTTATACAGGGTAGTCTATACTCAGTGATTAATTCCGCCTACGAGGTTTTAAGTTGATTGAGGCTATCATTGAGGATCAATCAGAATGGTTTGCTGATCGACCAAAATATAATAAAGCTATGAATACAGAGTGTTTGGAATAATGAAGGGTTCATGTTATATATATACAGTGGCCGCCAAAAAGTATGTACCATATGGAAAAAAGTTTATTATTAGAGTATTGGAAAAAGAGTTCTTGGGAAAAGTTTGTGCATGTCCGAAAACCTTAAAATTTATTTTGACACATGTCCCGTGACCGCTGGTATGGCGGCAAATTGAAAAAAATACTATGAATAGGCAAAAAGTCGGATAAAATGGCAAGATATCAAAAAAGTTATTTGAAAAAGTTGCTTAGAATACGCATATACAACATTTGAAAGAATATTGTGAAAAAAATGGAAATTGCAATTTTTTTAAATATTTTTCTAGCTGTATACAAATATCAAATCTCTGGTGTGGAGGGAATGAGAAAGTTTTGTGATTATCATTGAAATACAAATGTTTCAGTATGGTCAAGCTATCCAGAAGATTTTCTCACATTATTTTTTCAAATTTCGTATATATGTATAAAATTGAATTCCAAGCAACCTTTTCAAATAACTTTTTTCGATATCTTGCCATTTCACCGGACCAGCAATCACGTGACATGTGTCAAAATCGATTTTTAGGTTATCGGACATGCACACACTTTTCCCAAGAATCTTTTTTACAATATTCTAATAATAAACTTTTTTCCCATATGGTACATACTTTTTGGCGGTCACTGTATATATAACATGGACCCTTCATTATTCCAAACACTCTGTATTCATAGCTTCATTATATTTTGGTCGACCAACGAACCATTCTGATTGATCCTCAATGATAAACTCAATCAACTTGAAACCTCGTAGGCGAATGGAACGGAAAGTCACTTTAAAGTTCACTTTAAAGGACACTTCATCATAAAGCCTTCTTCAAGTATAGGAGCCTTTATGGTGTTGATTATGGAACTGGCTGTTAGACTTTCCAGTTGGTACTTGTCGGCGGTGATTATATTCACTTCAATCGAGCTTTCGATCAAGTCAAGTTCCTCGGGATCCACTTATATTGACACTAGTAAACAAAAGTACTTGCTAAGTTTAATAATTTCATTATAAATGTTCTTAAAACAGGAATAATGAAAACCAATACGATTATTGAATATTTGGTAACACCATTTCATTGTCTGTTCGAAACTATCAGCCGTATGCATAGTCATTCGCCACCGCGAGGACTCGCCAGAGGTGCGCCATTCGCAAAATAATTTGTATTGTAACCGCGCTGGCGAATAACTATGCACAAGACTGTGTAACTTTTTATACAGTGCTCGGTAGAAAGTGCACATCATATGGGAATTTTTTATTTTTTTCATCAATAGATTTTGTCAAATATCGAAGTGCTTAATCGCTTGTGCATCGAAAGAAACCTCTAAAGACGTTGTACACTGCCGTTCATCTTTTCGTGTTTGGCGGGAAATGAAAAAAAACATAAAAAATTCTCAAAATATACTTGTTTTAGAAAATATTGGAAAATGTCATCCAAAAAAGATGTTCAGAATGACATTTTATAGCTATGTACCAATTTTGAAAAATACCTGGGATAAAAAAATTAAAATAGATTCATTCATTCATTCATTTCCTTCGGTAAATGTTGAAAATAATCGGTTATTGATATCCTGCATATATGTTTAATAACACTATTGTGAAGTGCAAACCTCACTCTTGAAATCACATATTTCATTTTTCATGTAGGATGTGTATGAGAGATTATTTTCAACATTTACCGAAGAAATTACCGGGATTACGGGTGAGTTGAAAACTGAGGCAGGAGTAAAACCCAGTTTTTTCTTTGGCATGTCTAAGTGAGACGTGTCTCATTAGTCTAAAATCGTTGCATATGTTCCAAAGAGGGTACTGATTCCTGCTTCAGTATAACTATTTCATATCAACTAAAATATTCATGATTTTCGGATCCTCCGTAAATATCGTAGAAGGGTTATGTGAAGTGGGACAAAACACATTTTGGGTACTCAGATACTCACATGTCATACTGAGGAAGTACAATTCTTCAGGAACGATAAACACTTTTTCTTTTCCTTCTACTATAATTTTTAGCAAAGTTATGACAAATCTAATTATCGGCACTACCGGAAATTGCAGTGGCGGCTTAAGGCTAGCCTGAAATTTGAAATCGGAATTCAATCAGGTTTTCTGAGAAAACGATTGCATTTTGTGAGAAATTTCTAAGTATATTTCTTATGGAGAATTGAATTATCTTTCGCCTTGTTGAAAGTGTTTCTTGATAAATATTATACTTTCCGATACAACAGCAAAAAAATATATAATTTTTTTAATAATTTTTTTTTTTTTTTGAGTTGCACATCTGATATATTGGTAAACTATTTTTTTTCTAACAATATATGACATCAAGAAGTTATGTGCCAAGTTTCAAGTTTCAAGTGCTACGATTCATTCTTCACTTGTGGCTTACATTTGTCTGTAATTACTGTACTATTTCAAAATTCCAAAAAATCAAAAGTGTGCAGTTTATGAAGAAACTTAATAAGAGTAAACTGAAGCAGTTTTATCAAATTATTTATTTCAGCTTACTGGAAAATCCGGTGTATTGGTTTTCATCCATGGTGGAGCATTCGTAACAGGAAATTCATCAAAAGAACTTCAAGGTCCGGAGCATTTTCTGAACGAAGGGCTTATGTTAGTTCAATTCAACTACCGGTTGGGATTGTTTGGATTCATAAGTACTGGGGACTCGATATGCCCTGGGAATTTAGGTTTAAAAGATCAGGTCCTTGCTTTAAAGTGGATTCAGAAAAATATTGCTTTGTTTGGAGGTGACCCCAAGAATGTCACAATTTTTGGACAGAGTGCGGGGGCAGTCTCTGTCTCATTGCATATGCAATCCGACATGTCGAAGGGTGAGTCATTATAATTTTTTAACACTCAATATTCCACCAATTATGCCGTAGCCTGGTATAGTTCAAGTAAACGATATAATGCAACGCAACCTACCTTCAAACAGTTCCCCTTTAAAAATATAGTACGAGAGCTAATAAATAATAAAAAGTATTTCCGAATGTATAAGAATCACAATAACAATGGGTTTTCTGTCCATAAAGTACCCCTCCCCCCGTGTTACCCTTTGAACTGATTGACATTTTTCTTTTCGCAGGTGAAAGGGTTGTTCATGAGCTACTTTTTGTCAAATTTTTGTTGAATTTTTTTTTAATGGCATTGTGGGTCGAGTGATACCTCATTCGAAACGGCTTTTGAATCTCTGTATGACAGCATAATTTCAAATAGAAATAGTCATCCAAAACAAAATGGCGGTACATAATATCAAAACTCTTTTTGAGTAACCCCACCCCTGTTAACTTTTGAACGGAATTGAAATTTTCTTTGAATTTGTTTTTACTTATATACTTTTCGAACGTACAGAAACGTCTATTTTCAATATGGCGTCGGATCGCCGTTTTGAAACATTGTTTGAAATCGCATTGGGGGTCGAATTATACCTCAATTGCCTATACGATAATGAAATTTCAGACGGAAATGTTCACCCAAAACAAAATGGCTGTTCATAATGTTAGAGCTCTGCTATGAAGATCCTTTCTAATCCTAACGAGTTCCAGTAAAATCATCAAATCTTCCAAAGAACCCTTCTACAAAAGTTCTCTGTACCTAAAATTTTCTTATTATCATCAGCAGACAGATAACGAAGCAAATTGAATAATAATAAAGGATCCTCATTGCAGATCTTTAACGTTTATATTCAGCCATTTTTTCTTATCCCAAAATTTTTTCCTGGAATTTTTTTATAGTATAGAAAATTGAAGGACAATTTCAGTATGGTATCATTCGACCCTCAACGCGATTTCAAAAAATCTTTTTTTATTGTCTGCAAGTTTTTGTAAGCTAAATATGTGGTGAACCCGTTTTAATTGACACTATAAGGAATTCGTCCACGACGTGAGCTTCGCGAATAAAAAAATGGCGGTTCCATGTAAGGTAAAAGAATCGGGAAATTCAGTGCCGGAAAATCCACACGAATGATTTTTTCAAGAATGTTTCTTTTGTTATTCATAGTCGAGACAAACATGACGAATTTGGAACCAGGTGATCCTGAAAATATCATTATGTGACTGAATGAGAGAGCACAGAAAATTGAGAGAATCGTATTTTTTAGAATTTCGTGCACGTTTTACTCGAAAGCGTTGCATTTTGGAGAAAAACTTGTGGACACTTTTTTGTAGAGAATTTAATGCAAAATATTACGACGTTATCTGTTTCTGGAAAAAATGGATTTTTCAATTCCCTTCGGAAAATCAACCATAACAATTTTCCGGATGCTTTAACGGCTTAACACCCTCAAAATTCGGATTACCCGGTTCAAAATACATAAGAATAACTTGGATGATCCCGTCGTACTTCATCGGCTACGAAAACCCCTTCCTGCCATCGGACTATAAATCAATGTGCACATATCTTTTACAGGATTATTCAAAGGCGCTATTATGGATAGTGGAACATCTTTGAATTTATGGACTCGTACAAGAAATGCTAAATCTATAGCTTTCTCGGTTGGAAAGGAATTAAAAATATCCACCAGTGACACCAGTATACTGTTGACCAAACTGAAGGAAACCGACTACAATACTCTTCAGGAAGCTGCTTCAAAAATTTCTCAGCAGGTACATTTCTTATGATCTCATTATAAACTCCAAAATTATTTCAATGCACGTTGACGGACCCCCCACGTAGCCCACCCATATTGGTACAATATTGTGAAAATATTGGCAAAATATTCAAATAATAATATTGGCGAGAAAAAAAATCTGAACATTCGGCGATATTGGTCCAATATTTAAAAAATAATATTAGTCTAATATTCTCGAAGCAATATTGGCCTCAAAATGTTAGGCGATATTAGTACAATATCGCTGTAGCACACTTACATTGGAATAATATTGGTAAAATATTGGCAAAATATTAAAACGTAATATTGACGTGATAAAATTATAATAATTTCGGGATATTGGTACAATATTACTTGGACATTATACAAATAATATTAGTGAAATATTGTGGAAGCAATATTGGCCTCAAAATATTTAGCGATATTGCTACAATATCATTTGCATATATTGGTAAAATATTCAAAGTGAATATGTTGCTTGGAAACATTGATGTCGAACAATTTAAAAATTCTTCAATTTTGTTTTTACTTCAATTCACCACTGGGTAGATTGACTTGTAAACGCATTGTGAGAAGCCTTATTCAATATATGTCACTATGATTCAGCTGTTGTTCCATATGTGGGGCCACCTAGTGGTTTCTTACCCAAATTTAATCATGATTAATTTCAATATTGTTTATTGAATATTCCGCCAATATTCAAATTTCAATCCCAGTGATAAATGTATTTTATAATATTGTATCAATATTGTCTCTCAAAAATTGGCGTGAGGTTTTTGTAACAATCTTAATGAATATAGGGTCAATATAATTTTCAGAATATGGATGAAATAATATTCCACCAATGTGCTATCAAACTTGGATATACAATATTGTTTTTTATCTCTAAAATCGATATAAGAGTAATATTGAAATCGCAATATTGGAGCTAGATGCTGGAAACAATATTTAGGCAATATCGCTCTATCGATGAAAATTATTGAACCAATATTTCATGAAACAATATGCTTTCAGAACAGGTTGTGCCAATATTCCACCAATATTATTAATGAAATATTGTTTTTCTAATATGAACCCATATTGGTTCAATATTATTTTTACATTTACAAAATATCCATATTGGCCCAATAAGAAAACAAGATTCAGCCAACATGATTCTGGGTCGCGTTATATATGACAGAGTTGATTTGCCAGATGTCAGCCTTTCCTGAAAGAACATTTTGGATCTCCACATCCACCCATACCAGTTGTTGAGGCTTCAGATGCTTGGTGTTATAAAACGCCCTGCAAATTCTGATGCCCTGCATTGGCTGAATAATTATGGAAGGAAAACTTTTTTCTTAATACATTTAAATTTTAAGCAAAATCCTGGAATTCATGGATTTCAAAGATATAATTACTGGGAATGTATGTCCGTTGCATGAGTGAAGAATTTCATTAAAATTAAATTTTTTGGTGAAAATCAAATGATGAGATTTTTATTCACTAGACGCAGTATCATGAACGCGATCTATCATAATTCCAAACTCAGTATAACAAAAAGTTCGGAAACAAATGAACTCAACTAACCACTATGTTTTATTTTTAATTTTTGGAAGGCAAAGTTCTGACAATGAAAATCTCACCGTCAAGTATTTTGTTGTGTTGCTCATACCATAATCGAAAATTACAATGAACAATATAAATTTAGGAGACTTTGAAGAATGTCCTCGGTGGACTGGCATACGCACCAGTCAAAGAAATCCCCCACGAAGGTGCATTCTTTTTCAAAAATAGCGAGGAAATGTTGCAAAAAGGTGAATACACAAGAGTGCCATGTGTTTTGGGCGTCAATTCCAATGAAGCTGCATCAGCAAAATCTGTATCAGGTAAGATTTTGATTACTTGAAAAAATATTTATCAGGTCAGCCATTTGTTATGTTTTTATAGAAACGCCTATTCTGACAGCCAATGAGTGATAAATATGCACCTTGATCACGTAATCAACCACGTTGTGAATGTTAGTGTTGACATTTCTGTCTGGAAAACTGTAACTCGACCAACCTCTCGCGATTTTTCACTCCCTTGATTCTCGATATTTTGATGACAATAATTTTTTTTTCGATTGGTGCCCTTTTTTACCTATTTGAAGCATGCCTCAGAGTGTGCAAATAGAACTTTCAAAACGCGCGTTTTTTTAAGTTACAATTCGAGAACAGTGAAGACAGAATGACAATATTATGATTCTCATCTGACAGGAGTACCTACGTCGAATGAAATATTACAAAAAAATTAAAAACTTTTATTCACAAACATTAACGAAAGGTATACTGATGTCACATCATGAATTCAACCATTTTACATTATAAGTTCTTATTTCCATTATTTGTAAGAATGAAACCAGTATTTAGGATTTCAAAGTGCACCAATTGAAAAAAATATCGTAAAGTATTCGTGGATAACTGATCTATTATATTTCGAGCACGTGCTCGTGTTTGAGAGACCTTTTTATCCACTTATACTTTAAAATACTATTATGCAATTAAAGTTTTATCTATAAACATATGATCTCTTATGTATTTACCTCCGACAATCCCACTCATGTGTAATTCCCATTTGCGAGTACAAAAATCGTAGTTTGCTATCGGCTCAATAGGAAGGAACAGAAATGCAAGTGGATAAAAATATCGGATAAATTACGTTACCATAGCAACGCTAGCATTCGCATCGCTCGTCGCATCAGTTTGACAATTGTAATTGTCAAAAACAGAATTAAACAGGAAATAATATTCCAGTAAGTTTGTCGAGATTTGGATTTGGTTCTTTCTAAACATTATTCTCCCACTTATTGTTCTTTTAGTTTGTTAAATGGAGTTTAATTGAATTGAATTTTCTATTCATGGGATTATCTTAACAAATACCACGCGAGCTCAGATCTATCACGATATTTTTTACGGTGGTTTGCTCATACTTACTTTCATATAGGTAATTTAGCTGTCAGAACAGCTCTCGTAATGAAAGTAAGTATTGGAAAACAACCACAAAAAATATCCGGCTAAATCTGAGCTCTTGTGGTATTACCCCCGATTATTTTTTTCACATGTCAAAATGTGACGTTTTTAGTTAACCAATAACAGCGTGTTATTCTGGCCAATCATTCGGTTTTTTACTGATAAAACTGCCTAGTCCTTGATAAAACGTCGTTTACCTTTGAACTGTCAAAACTATAAGGTTTACCGCGTCGATTCTATTGAATTGGTTCATGTACAAGTTTAGAATAAAAACTATCATGAAAAGTTACTATTATTAATAGTCATTCACTTTTCACTTTTTATCATAATAATAACATAAAGGGCACATTTCAATAAACACTCAAATTTCACACAAGTAAATAGCTCATAAACATAACCAAGCCATTGACCAAATTCTAGCTGGTTGTAGACCGATATTCTTGAACTCAAATGAAGATGGCGTACGATTAAATTTTGTTAAATTAAATTCAATTTGTTTTTTGTGGTTTGAGACTAAACCGTTGTATGAACGACATAACGACATAACGAATAATTTTATTTTTCTCCGATTGGCAGCAAATATTAATTTTGCTGACACATATCAATCAGCAAAGTATTACTTTTCCTGCCTAGGCAGCAAAGTGATTATACTCAATGGGAATAAAACATTTGACGTAAACATTTATTAGCAATTATTACATAACACTTTTAACAAGAATTTAAAAAACATATGTTTAGTTGTTATTTACATTGATGGTAAAATTACTACAATTTTAAACGAATGGGCCACCTTTTCTTTTCTCGGATATCGTTCTCTCTACAATAATTATATTACCAGTTTGATTCGTCTCATAAGTAGTTCCTATATTTGTCAAAACTTTTTCACAAATGCTGGTTTTACTTGCCATTGAATCTTCAATGTACCCTTCTGCTATGGTTGAGGATTTCCACCCACCATGTCGTTTCAACATTTTTATGTCACCTCTTGCATTCACAAGTAAAGTGGCAGAACTTCTGCGGAGGCAGTGTCCCGTATATTCGTTAGCATTCGGCAACTTTAAATAGACAGCTATTTCTTGAGGTATTTTACCAAATTTATGGATTCCAACAAATTGCTTTATGGATTTACCTTTTGCGTATTTGAAAAAAAATCTTGTGTCTTTTAATTCAGCAGGCCGAAGAGCTTTATATTTTCTAACAACATCCAAATATTCCATTATTACAAAAGACCTCGAATTCTTCGTCTTCGTGTTTAATAGGGATACCAATAGTTTATTGTTCATATCTTCAATATTTTCTAACTTTAAATTCAAAAGTTCGTCGCAGCGACATGCACCCGCAATTCAAAAAATCAATACAACCTAAAAGAACGGATTATAAGTATTTTCACTCCATGGTGTAGATATCTTATTCAAAACTTACTTTTGCTAATAAGTATTCATCATCTGGTGCATCCAGTATAAAGTATATAATATCTTGTTTTTCGAAAACTCGGGTCTTCTTTGCGTTGTAGCCTTCAGATGACCGTTTTAAATATGCCCGCAACTTCAAGTATGTTCCTATATCTACGCCATTTTTAACATTCATAGTTGCCTTCAACATGGAATATACAGACCAAAGGGTAGAACTCTTCATTGTTTGAGATAATCCAGCAAAATAAGCAAGTAATACATTCTCCGAAAAAGTCTTCGCATTTTTCTCCATGCAATAATCCATAAATCGTTTATAATTTCCTTCATATTTCATCCGAGACTTCTCCTGCAACAAATTCAACTCTATATTTTTTGCCACCTGCCTTATTTCTGGAGGAGTAAGTACCTACTTCCAGGTCGCTATCACTGTCCATTATATAATAATTTAAATATACCGAATATTTTTTCGCACAACTGTTAGAAATTTCATGAATTGTCAAACTAAAATTATTATGGTCATTTCCATAGCAACCAACCATTCCAACAACTGCGATTTCTATCAAATTTTATTTTAATTGAACACTACAGGAAAAATAATGAGATTGCGGGAATTGTAATAATTTGCAAATACAATATCCTCCTATATCATTATGAACAATCGGCCTTAGCTGAATTCCTCGGCAGTCAATCTACTACTTTGCTGCCTAGTTAAACAAATAACTATTTCTATCTGGCGCGATTTTCAATTCATAAGAAGAAATTTTCAATTATCAACCTTGTACAATGGAGAGGTGTGGCGCCATCTCTTAGTATCGTAAGAAAGCATTAGTAAGGTTTGCTTTAAACTAACATAATTTCTAGATATCTATATCATATGCAATGCTTATATATCTCTTCTGGATCATAGAAAGCCTATATCGTTGTTTATTATTTTGAAATGTACATTTTCTAATGATAAAATTTCCTTCTTTTCTCCTCATGTTAATGAAATACTAACGAATTAAATTGTTCTTCCTTTGATTTGTTCAATAAATAATCTCTCCAAATACAACTCGCCCTTCAAATTTAATTAGATAAATTCTCAAAACTCAACTCAAAACTCAAAACTTTTTTATTTTTTGGCAAGAGCATTCAAACAAATCGACTGATAATATCACTATAATAATAAAAGTTTTCGAAGAAAATAAAAATGTATCGATAAAATTTGAAGGACTCGTGGTTACCTTTGATAATTTTTTCACGTTGATTGATTGGTTCGTTGTTTGATTGAATACATAAGAAAGTTAGCCATTGACTTGGTTGTCAAGATGACACTGACAAATGTCCGGTAAAAAAATAATCAAGCCGAATTACATTCGTGATAATGATTTTTTGGAGATAATTACTACCACTTGTTCACAAACTTACATATGCCTATTTGGCTGCGTCATCCTTAGTGATTTCCGAGCCTTCAACCATGGTGACAGATTGCAAATTGATTTTTGTTTATTTAATTTTCATGCCAACAAAAGAAACACTGATGCCACATCACGAATACTATCATTTTACATTATTAGTTCTTATTCCTATTTTTTGTAATAATAAAACTAGTGGGGCTAGGATCGGCGCCGTGGTAACGCCGGGGCTTCATGATCGAAAGGTCGCTGGCTCGATCCCCAGACAGGCCAAGATTTTTTCAGTTTCAGATGTGAATCTGAGTGATTGAATCTTGTTGCTGGCTGGGAATACTCCTCCACGATTCACTGTTGCGTTAATAATCAACAGTGCTGCTCTTCAGGTGGCGTATGGAGTTAGTCACAAAGCCTATCCAGAACACGTGGCTAATGACCATAGCAGTCGATGTAAACACACCAAGGAAAAAGAAAATACTAGTATTTATGGTTTCAAATAAATGATAGAGAGAGCCTGAAGTATTCGTGTATACAATGAGTTTCAAAAAGTTTGCAACATATAGATAACTTGTTTATTATACATTTGTCAGAAAATTTTTTCCTCATTAGAATTGCAGAAAACTTGCATATGAGTTATCAGAATTTCCAAACGGTATATAGGCGACGAGAACAAAAAACAGAAAATTTGATCGAGAGTAATCTACCCTTATTTTTGACATTAACAAAAAAGTTTATTCAGAAAAGTTTTCATAAACATTTAAATAATTATATACAGTGACCGCCAAAAAGTATGTACCTTATGGGAAAAAAGTTTATTATTATATATAGAGTATAGAGTTTTGAAAAAAAGATTCTTGGGAATAGTTTGTGCATGTCCGATAACCTAAAAATCGATTTTGACACATGTCACGTGATCGCTGGTATGGCGGCAAATTGAAAAAATTTACTATGAACAAGCAAAAAGGGGGGTAAAATGGCAAGATATCAAAAAAAGTTATTTGAAAAAGTTGCTTAGAATTGAATTTTATACACATATACGAGTTTGAAGAGATAATGAGAGAAAATTGACAATGACTATTTTTTTGAATATTTTCCTAGCTGTATGAAAATATCAAATTATTATCTTATGAATAGCTTGACTATACTGAAACATTTGTATTTTAATGAGAATTACAAAATTTTCTCATTTTCTCAAAACCAGTGAGCACCAAATAAAAAAAATGGATTTTGTCGAAACCCTGGCTGTTACATTGGTTCGTATCTAACAAATATATCAGAATTCCACGACCATTGTGAAGACATGACACTCCAGAAACATGGTGTTTTCCAGATTATAATCAAGTTTCGATGATAATCGTGACAGAGCGTTTCACTTCGCATGCAATGTTTAAAACTCTAGCCTCTTTAATTTGACGCACTATTTTTAAGATTATGTGCGAAGTGAAACGTTCGTGCACGATTATCATCAAAAATTGATTATAATCGGAAAAACACGATATTTTTGGATTTCTCCATCACCGCAATAATCGTGGAATTCTGATATAATTGTTAAATACGAACCAATGTAACAGCAAGGGTTTTGACAAAATTCAATTTTTTTTATTTAGTGCTCTCTGTTGTGGAGAAAATGAGCAAGTTTTGTTATTATCATCGAAATACAAATATTTCAGTATGGTTAAACTATTCATAAGAAAATAATTTGATATTTTTATAAAGCTAGGAAAATATTTAAAAAAAATTGTTGTTTTCAATTTTCTCACATTATTTCTTCAAACTCTGTAAATGTGTATAAAATTGAATTCTAAGCAACTTTTTCAATTTACTTTTTTTGATCTCTTGCCATTTTACTCGACTTTTTGCCTATTCATATATATATATATATATATGGAACTAGTAAATAGTGGGGCTTTGCAGCAAAATCAAAGAGTGCTACTTTAAAGTTTGTCCAAGCTTTCGGAAATTTAATAAATCATTGTTGAATAACATCGCGTCTCACAATCTCAACAAAGATGTAAGTTAACAATACATATATTTTTTATATTACTTACACATGCAATTTGTAGTATCCCTGATGATGGAAATGATTTATTAAATTTCCGAAAGCTTGGACAAACTTTAAAGTAGTACTCTTTGATTTTGCTGCAAAGCCCCACTATTTACTAGTTCCATACCTAACTAGTCAGCAACGACTACCCTTCCTCTATATAAGAGTGATTCTAGGAGGAATATAAGATCTTGTGCATTATCTGAACATACCATAGACAAAGACCATCGTATTGACTATGACAATGCGAGTGTTCTTGATGTAGAAAGCAATTTGAGAAAAAGACTTTTTTTGGAAATGGTTCACATCAATAACAAAACTAATACATTCAACAAAAGAACTGACATAAAAGATTTGAGTTCTATATACACGTACATTTTACACAGAAGTAAACAGATTTTCTCCAATAGTCGCCCACCTTGAATTTATTTTGTATTTTTTAGATTTTATTCATCTTCACAATTTTTATGTTTTTATCATCCTATATATGTATTTTTATCACTCATCTTTCTGTCAGTGCGTTCCTACCTGTCTGTATTTTTCAAGTGTCACTAATTCTTCATGTTTGTTAATGATGTAAATTTCTTTTAATTTCACGTTAGTAAGTATTAATCAACTGTTAAAACACCATTTATTCATCCATTTTATATTGTAGTTAAAATCTTGACAAAGAAAATAAAGATTTTCGAAAGCTCGATTTAAAAAAACGAAGAATATATAATTAAACTGGTCAACTGACTGCTACCCAAATATTTTTAAAATTATATATATATATATATAATATTTATCCGAGAGGATAGCTCGAACGGTAGAGCGCGTAGGTCATCGATATCAAAGCCAAGCAACGTGATGCGAAGTTATGGTTTGGAAGGAGACTAACGGACGACCTCTTTTCGAGATCTATTCTCTCGGGTCGTGCTAGGAATAGGACGTTAAAAGGTAAGACCTCGCACAAGTTTCGACTTCTGAGGGCTGACATTCGTAGGGGGACGACAGCAAGTTAACGGAAAACACAATTTCAACAATTTTAATTGAGTATTTTCAAAACTGAAATCACAGCCACCTACAAAAAAAAATCCCATTTTCGTGATTGATTTGATCCTAAAGAGACAGATTTGTATTATCGTTTACCATTAATTAATCGGTTTATTCAATGATTTTCTTCCATAAAATCGTACTGATAGTCATTATGGACATACATACAAAGTGAAATCAAATTTGCACCAAAATGGAAATTATTTATTTTCGTATATTTTGGCTTGGGTGTGTATAATTTTCGTACCCCCAAAATGGTTCAGAAATTACCTTTCAGACAGAAAACAGTTTGTATTTATGGAAGATACTGAAGGATTACATAAAACGGTTTTATGTGGAGTGCCACAAGGATCAATCCTAGGACCCGTACTCTTTCTAACATATATTAATTCATTAGCTGATTTGGAACTAGTTGGAAAAATAAAAATATTTGCTGATGATACAACCTTAATATACAACGGATATGGTTTACAAGAAATAAAAAAAAACATGTTGAATGACATTGAGAAAATATCATCTTGGCTAATAAACCATAAACTAACTTTAAATTACAAAAAATCATCATTTATTTTTGTGATCAAAAGATTTACTTCTGTCGATTTCAAAGAACCTATCAATTTCAAAAGTGAAATCATCAAGTATGCTCCTATTTTGAAGTTTCTTGGCTTGTATATTGATGAAAATTTGTTATGGTCCAAACATATTGAAATATTAAGGAAGCAAATATCTCCAGTAATCGGAATTCTTTTCAAAATCAGAAACTTTTTACCCTTGAAATATTTGAAATTCATTTATTATTCTTTAGTCTTCTCCAAACTTCAGTACTGAATCTCAGCATGGGGAACGGCAACAGAATGTGTATATACTTAAACCATTGAAAACACTACAAAACAAAATCATTAAGTGTATATTCAAACTAGAATACAGGGAACCTACAGTGAATTTATACAAACCAAAACAAATTCTGGATATCCATTCTCTTTATAAGTTGAAGATTTGTACTTTTATTCACCTAGTCAAAAATAATTTCAAACACTCTGATTTGGCTCTCAACCTCATTAACAAAAATCATAACCATTTGACGAGGCAATCAGATAAATGAGATTTAAAGTAAATTTGAAAAAATATTTATTATCATGAATATGAAAATTAGAAATATCTAGTTAGTAATTAATTTAGTTTAGTTGAAAATGTGTTTATATTTTTTTCCCTGTCATAAACTTGTAAGTTTCTTGGGAAATAAATGTTATTAAATTTGTCAAAATTATAAATTACATTCACAGATAACTATGTATATAATATAAACAATTCATTTCTCCTAATTCAACATTTCAAGAGTCTTTATGTTGGTCACTATAACAATGAAATTATCCATTTCGATAATCGGTGTCATTATCAAAAAACTTTTCTTGGGAAAACCACGTGAAGGACATTGGCAAAGTTCGTCTCAAAAAGTTGGTACATAGTCAGATTGTTCGGTCTGTGTTGAGATATAAAAATCACGTCAGCTACCTATGATTGATACACAAATTTAGTTGTAAACAAATAATTTACTCACATAGAGTCAATCTGTGGAACATACACTAATGCTTTCACATTCTATCCTAAAAAAGTGATGTAAAAAATTTGGAAATTTGTCTCTTAACAGTACCTCAGTGCACTAATATTCCTAATTATTCCTTAGCACTTTTGAGACTATACCTGGCCAAATACGATGCGAGTTTGACAAATTTAGCTCCAGCGGATTTGAACGATGGAAGCGCCTTGAAGTTGAAGGCATTTGCTGCCAACACATGGATTAAATGTCAATATTTCACCTGCCTATTATTAAGTACTTCTTCGGGAGATACAATCAGTAAGGTGAGTACCTACTTGTTGACTTTTTACGATTCTGTGTGACTTTGAAAAATAAGGAGAGCAATAACCCTTTTGAAAAACTCACAGCACCACCTAGGAATCATTAATTTCAGAACGATGGCACGCAGTACCAATACCTCTTTTATTTCTGTTACTCCAAGTTCATAAACTCGGAATACGCTTCCCTTCAATTCATACCAAAGAAGTTAATATAAGGAAACTTTGTTGTGAAAAAAATTTAAGTAATAGAAATCACCCAAAACATCAAAACTACGCCAATTTCACTTAACGCGTCTTTCGTTAACAAAAGTTGGCTTCTTCAGCAGCTGAAGGCTTAAACTGATAACTCATGATATATTCTAATTCGATTTTTATATGAGTGGCTAATTGCACTCATTATCACCGCCAACTCCCATTTTCTACTTTAATTGTTCACCTAACCTTGGAATTTACCACCTATTTCATTACACCCCCCCCTCTAAATATATGGGTATACCATACAAACTCCGAGTTACTCTAACCTACCCAGCAACTACTATCTGCTATTTCGAAGGTCATGGAGAAAGCCATCAACATCTAGCTCATGAATTATTTAGAACGCTGAGGAATTATCAATGATCGGCAATATGGTTTCCGGCACCAGAGATAAACCGGAGATTTGCTTGCTTATGTCTCACATATTTGGCAGCAATCTATCGAAAAATATGGTGAAACTCTGGGTGTTCGTCGCTATCTAGCTTTCTCTCAGACCGATCTCTCCACGTGGTGGTCCATGGAGTATCATTATTTGATACTCTACCAATAAATGCTGGTGTTCCGAAGGGATCCATTCTAACACCAACACTGTTCCTTCTTCACATCAATGATTTGTTGGGAGTTCCCTCATGTCCAGTGAACAGCTTTGCAGATGATAGTACCCTTCATACCGCTTTCCCTTCCAAAGCTCCGATAAAAGCCAGTAATGCAGAAATGAACGGGGAAGAGTCGTGAATGAAATAAATACGGACTTAGCCAAAATTCTAGAATGGGGATCGAACAATTTGATGGAATTCAATGCGAATAAAACCTAAGCATGTCATTCTCTAGAAGGGCCGATCTCATAGTAGCAAGCGTAACTATGTCAGGAGTATATATACCAATGAAATCTTCCATTTCAATGCTTGGTATCGCCATTAGCAGTACCCCTCTCATGGGAGAACCATGTGAGGTCCATTGCGAAGAGTGCCTCTCAAAAACTCGGTTTTTTTTTCGCACCAAGAAGTATTTTACTTCTCATTAACTGATTTATGATTTATAAGGCACAGATTCGACCTGTTTTGGAATACTGTTCCATTAATGGAGTGCACCAAACACACATTGAAACTTTTAGATTCGTTCCAAAAGAGAACCATTCGTCTCGTCGATGATACTTTGCTCACAAGCTCGCTTACTTCTCTGGAACGTCGCAGAAAGGTTGGCGATCTGTTTCTGTCTCATAGATATTTTCATATTTTCTTCCGAAATATCATCAATCGTTCCACCGTTAACGATCTCATCGAGATTGACCTGTCGAGCTAAGTCCTCACATCCTTATGACGTCACTTTGGAGACATGCCGGACATCTGCTTCCCAAGGCTTGTTTTTCCACAGAACGGCAAAGCTTTGGAACTCGCTGCCTCTGGAGGTGTTCAATGAGGCATACAGCCTTACTTAAAAAAAAAATTGTGGACATTTGCGAATCTAATCTGTCCTAATTATAATATAAAAATCCATCATTCCAAGTATTGAATTGATCAGGTATTCACCTTAATTGAATTATTGTTGTAATTTCTTCTATTTCCATCAACACTTCTACAGTGGAATGCATTGATTTGAACTTCAAGCCCTAGAATGAGACTATTTTCAGTCTTTTTATTAACTAATTGGTCCAGGCAGTGAAAGAGCTTTGCAAATTGTATTTTTGGGCTAACGAATCAATAGAAATCAACTGTCATTATCTCGAGAATAACAACGGAGATTTTTCAAAAATACGAAACATTCAGTTGATTTGCTGTGAATCATCCAAATCACCCAAATTTTGAATTTAAACTGAAATGAGTAATAAATATATCCGAAGAAAATTCAACTGTGAATTATATTTTCATATCTATTTCATTGCACTTCTTTTCTTTTTTTCCAATATGAATTTCATATAATACGATTACTGCATTTCTTCTACACGTTGTTTGAATTTATGTATATTTTTTTCAAATAATTCCTATCACCTATGAAAGTATTCCACTCAATCAGATCAGACATGCTCGTTTGATAACTAGGAATACTAATATGCCATTTCTAATATTTTTTCAGTTCATCAGTGATGATCAGTTCAACAGACCCATCAGAAAAGCAGCTATCGATATGTCGCAGTATTCTACAACATATTTTTATGTATTTTCGTACAGAGGACGACTTGGAGGTTCCTTGAATAGAACTCTCACAGGTAAGTGCTATTCATGTTACTGATTATTCACATTACACTTATTCCAATAATTGCCGTCTGTAGTCGTCAGGTATTCTTGTAAGGAAAATAAGTATTTCTAAATAATTTCGAAATCTATGATCTAGCAGAGCTCGTACCTCATAGTCACCTGCATCTGGTCCACCGAAGGAATAAGTTATGGTTAAAATGAACTTATACTTGCACTGATGCTATAATCCTCATAACGTTTTCAAATAAGTTGTGGCAATTTGCAAAGCATCGTCTGTGTTTTTAGATTGTTGTTTCAACTCTTTTTCTACCCAATCTTTCATTAAACTCGCTTCACGAAAATAATACCCAATGGCTATTGAACATAAAATGGACGGCAATTTCGTTATATGGGAGTCATGGAGAACAATAACTAATGCATTTCTACAACCACTTTAACTCCATGAATCCAAAGATGCAGTTCAAAAAGGAAATAGAAAAATCAACCAGATTGCTTTTTCCTAGATGTATTTGTTGAAAAGAAGTCGAATGGAAAACTAGGAATTTCATCCAGTAGTAATGATTGTGCAGAAATTTGGGATATTTTGCAAATGATATCATGAATTATTTCATTACTTTTAAATTATTCAATGACATGTTAACCATCAATATACTAGATATTTCTGTACCTTGGAAGAAAAAAGGCCGATTTCCAATTTCGCTGTTGCAAGAAAAAAGGGGGCAAAGATTTTTAGTACAAAATCATGCTCGTCTTAAAGAACGGTATAACGTTACATGAGTCTGAGTATTTCTAAAACATATTCTCATGTATGATTTTATAAATAATCGAAGATATATCAGCTATTTTCTTAATTTGTGGAAAATATTGTGCCGTGAGGAATATACTACGTTGAAGACAACATTGGCCTCTTGATGCAATGAAAGAATTCAGTTGCAAACGAGTTTCTCTACGAATATTATATTCTACATTGATTACATATTGATTATTGATTGAAAAATGAAGATGATTCCAAGATACCGTGGATCCTAATTCATTATTCAACGGCACTCGGCCAATCACAGTTTCAGAATTTTCAAAATTCAAGGTAACTGAGAGTTTTAGACTAATGGCAAAATAGCAAATGTATCAAAAAAATTTCTCAAGAAGGCTTTGCTTCATTGGACTTGTCACGGCTTGGCATCCGCGAATGTCAGATTTACTGTTTTCTTTCTTAGTTTCAACTTTAGCTCCTGATGAAATCTACTTGTAACAAAGGTATTTCGAACAATATTTATCTGAACATTCTACACAACTCGGTTTTTCATCAAATTTTGTAAGTGTGTGGTCTAGTGGTACGGACCCGCGGAAAAGTTAAAGGTTATATAAGAGCGTGAGTTCTAATCCTACTGGTGAAAGTTTTTCTTTTATTTTCTCTTCAAGCATTTAGTTATTCATGTATATTTGTCATTCTTCCTTATATTGCTTTGTAATTTATACAACTTTTTGGTAATAAAGGCAATAATTTCGATAAATACGTAAGTACCACAAACTGAGCTTTCGTCATAAATTTATAAATTTTCGTGTATTCGTAGAGAAAATATAGTCTTCTACTCGCGTATAATGAGCATTATTCCTACGACTCGTTTCGGAATCTTTATCCTCGAGAATAAAAGATATCATTATACGCTCGTTGAAAAATATACTATTATTCAGTACAGAAAAAAAACAAACGTCGCAGAATCGGAATGATCGAATTTTAAGTTGAGGAAGTGAACGAAAATAAAAATAATTTTTATTTAGTAAAATTCCCTATTTGGATCTGGGATGTCGTCAGCTTCTAGATTTGGGGATCACCAGAGATTTTCATAGTACGGCCTGTTGTATTCACATATTAATGGAAGAAGCTCCAATAACTTCATAACCTTGAGGTCAGCTAGAGATAAGGCTTCTATGCTGAGTAGTTTCAAATCTTCAGACGTTATTGTTAAACCCACATCTCGTCTTCTTACAATTCCTCTCCTCAAATCTATCTTCTTGGCATTCTCATTACCCACTGAATTTTTATAAAACATTTGAAATTCATCTTTCTGGCAGAATTTCATCCATTTGATACTCATCCAAGAAATGATAAGTCCATCTTATTTTTTTTTTTTTCGATTCAACTGAAAAGTATGTGGTCAGATGATTAACCGTGCGATTACGAATGGCTAGTAGGGCTAATGTCCATACTCACAGGAATTTTATTTCACAACCAATAACAAGAAAGGCCAATGTCAAGCACTGGGCCTCATTCTATTATGCAGGAATGGACATCAGCCTTCAGCATCAAATTATTTTTGCTCATTGGAGATACCTAGGACTTTTTCTACGTGAAAATTGAAATATTATAAGTATATTGGGCCAAATATCTCAATTCGGCACAATATGGACACTGGCTCTTTTTCTTCCAAGGTACAGACAATACTCAGAGATTATCATAATTTTAGGAGTGGGACATACAGAGGAACTGCCATACTTGTTCGAATCGAGCCTTGAAAACATCTCACGAAGCGATGAAATAACGAGAAGAAGGATGGTGAGAATGTGGAGTAATTTCGCAAAATATGGGTGAGTTTAATATTTGTTGACAACGTCATATCTCAAATTCAATGACTTTCAATTTCATTCAATTTGACTGTATATTCTGAAAAACTTACAACCGCGTGATTATAGCATGTACCCGGAAGAAACTCGCACGAAAACATATAAAATTAGCTCTCTGTTGAGTTGGCTGAAATATTATTATCGTGTTATACTGGTTATGTGGTTTTTCTAAGATAAACGCGGCTAATGTGGTTATGTGTGACATCCAATTTTCGATAGGTTTAACACAGAAGAAAATTTTCCGTCAACCGAAATGATACAATCCAAGGATGAAAACGTATTAATCGGAACTAATGAACATGTCTTATTATAATATTACTAATGATAGTATATTAGCGTACATAAAAATAACAATTTGAAAATCATCGATTTACACACTCATACTGAAAATAATTGACAGATCATTCTTGATCACGAAAAAATATAAAAGTTGCTGCTGTAAACAAAAGATGATTTGTCTAAATAATTGAATTATTAAAAATTATATAGGTACCTTTAATTTGGTTGAAAGATGCTTTTTTATTCATTATTACTACAATCACAATTTTTCTTTTAAAATATCTGAAAATGTGTTTCGTTAATTTGGTCCTAATTCAACTTACGCGTTTTTGGATATGTTTAAATGTACAAAAGTCTTGTCTACTATATATTCAGTTTCCAAGATATGCATTTATGAAGTTTACGGTATTACGATGAGGTTGTTAGTATTGATTTAACAAAATTTTAAGGAACCTTCTGATACATATTATATCACTTCCACCTAAAAACCAATTATCAATAACAACTTCGAACCTAAAAGCTAAATTGATATTATTGATAGTCGTTGTCGACCGAAGTTTCAGCATGTTTACTTCCACGCCTACAACTCAGGCTTATTACGGCAAGTACCTGTTAGGAAACAACTACTCCTTCGGCTAATACCACGACGAGTGTACTATAGCTAACAGATACCTGTGCAATGTTCCTCATTCTAGAAAAAACAATCGCAAGTTCTCTCTGTAACCACCTATGATGGGCAATTTGTTTGATTTGGACAAGAGGGATCACCTCCAGACTGCCTCTCATCAGTGTGAGGGTAAATTAATACATACAGCTTTCTTTTCCCTTCAAATCATGACACTCCTATGGCTTTGTAACTTTGTACTGTTGTACTTCGGACTTCCATCGTCCTGATGGTTGAAAGATTTCTACTTCTTTCAGTTTTTTTTTGACGCTACACTACAGTAAAGCACCTCATCTCTACGGTCTTCCAAAAATTCACAAACCCGACATACCAACTCAACGACCTATGATCTGGCGAAACACCTACTACCGATACTATAACCCTTATGGGGCAATAGCACTTCTTCCGTCAAGAATTCCAAACACTTTGTAGATCAAAGATGTAGAACTAGGAACTGAAAATCGTTCAGCTTTGATGTGGATATCCTTTATACCAATGTCCCAATAGAAGAACAACCACAAAATCCCGGTCTTGTCCTCCCCTACATCAAAGGTATCTCCGAGATCAAAAGGATCGAATATAACATCAAGAGTTGCTTTCAATCCGGCAGTACTTTACGAAGCTTCCTCACCAAGAAACCAGAGATCAAAACAGAATCCAGCAAAAACTGTATTTACGAGGTCCCATGTGAATGTGGAGATTCCTATATCGGAGAGACCAAGCCATTATCTGTAAGAATAGCTGAACACAAAAAGTGGACTCAACGGGGGGAAACATCTAAATTGGGAATTGCCGACCACGCATGGACAGAGCACCATCGAATTCTTTGGGACGAGGCTACTGTTCTTCATAGACAAGAACACTGGTTCAAGCGCAAATTTATTGGAACCGCCTATATCGAAGTCAATGGTGCCTTCAGTCAACCGACCGTGGAAATTAAAAACGTATTGAGACCGCTAATGGACCGTTTTGGAGAAAGAATTAGCGCGAAAGCACGCGCGCCACAAGACCGCGCGTAATTACAACGCAATTACCGTAATTACCGGCAGACCTATAAAACATCATATAAATTCTAAATTTGTCAGCATTCACCTGAAGACGATTGCAGATTCGAGCAATTGAAACGTAGTGAAAAATTGAAAGAAGTAGAAATCTTTCAACCATTAAGACGATGGAAGTGTGAAGTAAAACAGTACAAAGTTACTACAACCTTCAAAAAAACTACTATGGCTATTTGGTCGCTCTGATCTCAAGTGGTTAACGGGTTCTGGGCCACTCCCCATTGCGAGCAGAACAAGATGCATTCCAAATGTTCGGGTTGAGGTAATCATTCAGACATTGAGCACAGTGCTCAGAGTTCTTTTGTGCTTTTGTGCTCGATGTTCAAATTAATACTATTGATAACACAACTTTTCTAAATTAAATTCAATTAGTGAATAACAACAATAACTAACGACGGCACCGGAAAATTATTTAAAATTATAAATATTGTTTTCGAAAGGTCTAAGGGTTTACACTCGAACATCGTCTGAGTTCCTGGCTAGGATACTCTACTGTTATCGGGGTTTCCTATAATCACATGTTCAAAATCTATAAATTGTTAGATGTAGCCATTACTACGTTGTACAAGATCTCTTGAAAAATTATTATACAGTTTCGACTCATATGGACATTATCAAACTTTATTTCAAACTGATAACTCATAAGTTTGAAATATAGTTTGATAATGTTCATACAAGACGAAATGACAGTAACGCAAGTGTTACAAATATAAAGTGGTATAAAAACAAAGGAATTTTTATTTTCTCATTTTTCATGATTCAAAATCGATTGAACACTGTTTGTTCAAACATAAAATAACATACATGTAAATGATACCCGTGCGAAACCTGGGCGGGTCGCTTGTAGTACGTACATAGAAGTGTAATCCTTTCATCGAATCTACTGTTCTAGGCTACTGTTCTCCATAGGTATTTTTCTTATATTTAATGGACAGACTGTATTCAAATAATGAGTACTGCTTGGAAACAAAGTGACTGATCTCTTGGTAAATTCATCCACGTTGCATTTGCTGGTATTCTGTTATGTCCTAGTACCCGAAAAAGTATCATGTATCATGTTTTGCCAGGGTGATAAGAAGTTCTAGAATATTCACAGGACAACACTTCTCGTAATTCAGAGCCTTTAGTACCGCACGACTATTGGATATAGTCTGTCTGGATTTGCTCATTCACATATTTTCCTTTAATTTTCATTAAAACATTGTTGAATCTCATGTATTTGACTCGAAAAAGTAGCTTGAATTCTTTCTAGATTTTACGGTTCGTTCATTCAAAAATTTTATTACATTTTCGCATTTTCCACCAATCGCTAATGTAGCCTTGAACATTTTATCGAAAAAGTATCACATCTTGTACTCACTCCAACTGAATACTGCACCATCGATCATAAATCACTATATTATATTTTTAGTGCTTGAATGGCATTCTCAAATTATAAGAATTATTCAAACGTTAATTATTTTTTTGAAGTAAGGATATAATTGTTCATGAAAAGAAATTGAGAAAGATTATTTTTCAGTAATCCTACACCAACGCAAGACTCTCTACTTGGAAATGTTATCTGGAAACCTACCGAACCAAAGACTGTGACATACCTAAGTATAGATTCAACTTTGGAGCAAGCATCCAATCCATTTGATACCAACATGAAGTTTTATGATAAGTTATACAACGATCTTGGAACACCACCATACGATACTTATTGAAAACAAGTTCCTTTGGATTACCGAATTGTATTTCTATTATTATGATTAAAATAAGTTGAATGAGAAAAAAAATGTTTATATTCACTTACCTATCCACTATTACTCAGACTTATCTGTCATATTGGATTACGGGTCAATAAATGATCAGATATGTAGGAGAAATGAGATGAAAGACGACGTATGTTGTGTCACACAATAAGAACAAACAGTTTGTTTTATCCTCACCACTCATATTTGTCTACAAATTTGTAAACTCTTTCATGGATAGATATTTGTCCTTATAGCGAAAACTCGAATGAAAATCGACTTTGTAGTACAACAAAATCCATTCTTTAAGCAGTGTGAAAATCCTTTGAAATGAGCATTTCGAAAAATGTACAAAAAGTATATGATAAAGGAAAAATACATTATGACTAGGTGAAGTTGTGCCCAATCTCAGATTATTCAGGCTTTCCTCCTGCAAGTGGCTCTGCAAGGAGTGACATCTCGCCAATACTCATGGGACCAAAAGGAAAACACAAGAAAAAAAAATAAATTGAAGCCATTAAAAGTGAGCAAACCTATCAGGGATCCTCATCCCAACCAGGGGAAACTTTCAAAGGACACCCCAACCCATCCCAAACCCACTCTGGAACCAAGCATGTACCAGAGGTATCACAGAGATGATCTTTGGAGCTGTTACACACCGCACCTCCCATAGTTCACCCAGAAGTCATACTAATGATAACCTCAGGTGTACACCAAGAAACAAGGGACTCCAACGAGCCCCTCTTCTCTCTCTTCCCTCCCGTCCAGACCATTTCCTTCCTATCCACAAAACGTACAGTTGTGTGCATAAAAAAGTCGTACAGCAGAAAAAGGCGTACAGCAGTTATAGGCTATTGTGAGTCAGACTTGTCAATATTAATTCAACTTCTTATCGGCTTTAAGTATGGTTAAAATTCAAGCTATTTTTGTCAGTAACGCGCTTTTAACATTTTTCAAGTGCAATTAGTGATATGCCTTAACTAGATACCATACAAATCTTGTACGACTTTTTTATGCACACAACTGTAGCTACCGAAGCCGAAAAATACTTGCTGACCTCGGTAGCATAAGTTAAACTCACAGGCTGGATCAAAGTCAAAAGACCCAGCGTAAGTGGGGTCGAAAGGAGGCGGAGGGGAAAAGAACCCTGGAAGCGGATGGCAGGCTCCACTATAGAGGCTCCAAAACCTCCAAAGGAGGTACCTGAATCCTCTACCTCCAACAGAGGCTTCTCAAAAAAAGCCTCTGAAGGTGGAAGGAATCCTGCCTAGATAAATGACTCCTGGATTCACAACCAAGGAAGTCGGGAGAGAGATCAAGCGTCCAAGGATCGGTAACCCCGGTCAATGGAGGGCTGACCGAGATAGCCACGGCTAATGAGGCTATATAGCTTGTGATTGGCAGAGAGGACCAAACTGAATTTGGCTCCAGTGAGGATCAGCTGCTGGACTTCCTTGATACTTCGAGAAACGCCATTGCAGAGATACAAACAGGTCATGTACCACCACAAATCAAGTCAACCAGACAGTGGCGTAGGCAGCTATTAGTTACGGTTGCCAACGAATAATCAAAAGAATAAATCACCAGGGAGATGATATGTTGGAACGTTTTTTGGATAACTTTGTATATATTCATTTTTCGTATTGTATTACTATGGTAGCAATATTTGTCAGGAAATAATAAAGAGAAATTTGGTTCAATAGATACCAACCATAAAACCATCTCGGAAGGGTGAATTACTAGTGCAACACTGTAAGGAATCCGGGATGGACCTGCTCATGGGCTGTGACTCAAATGCTCACCACGTTCTAGGGGGAAACAAGGGGCAGAGGGCAGAGCCCTCCTCGAGTCTCTGGTCACCAGCAATCTGAAAATCTTATATGAGGGTTCAGTACACACATACTTCACGCCGGGTTGACAATCCGTCATAGATCTCACACTATGTACCCTTGAATTGCTGACCAAAGTTCACTCATGGAATGTATCACAAGATGAATCCATGTCGGATCACAGATATATCCTGTTCAAGCTGGGCAATACAAACCCACCAGAGAAGAAAGAGTGTAGAAGTCCAAGAGCCACCAACTGGGATCTCTTTCGTGGGGAACTTCGGGAAAATTCGGGATTGAGGCGGAGTTAGATACGGCAATAATCTATGTCAACAACGTCATTTCCTCGTATGAGAATAACTGATCTATCATGAAAAGGACAAGCAAAGCTAAAACACCCTGGTGGAACTCGAGAATCGAAGATTACGAATCTTCCTGAAGAGCGTACAAGAAAGCGATCACGTTATCTCGAAGAGATGGCTAGCGAACATATTGCCTCAGCAGCGAGGCTAATCGAAGTTCTCTCGAAAGATCTGTAAAAGGGGTTGGGCATCTGATGGTCGGGAGACACTGAAGCACCTTATTGCCACGAATTTTCCAAATTCAGAACCCTATAACAACAAACACACTTTCAAGGACCAGACTAATGAGATCTCAGACAGGCTATGAAACGACCTCGAAGTTGGTGACAAGAGAGAAACTGAGATTCAATTCAACAGGGGGGGGATGGCGTTATTTCTGCACTCCTCCACGAGTGGCTTGATTACTTGGAGTGATATAGGATAGTTCATTAGGAGATACGTAAAGGCAGCACATTTCTTATGGGGAATGGCTTTCTGTGAATTTGGCTTAATTTTCGGTATATTGCAGTTCTTGATGAGCTGATCAAAAGTGTTCATAGCCACAAAGCTCAAAAATGGACACTTTTCGAGATATGGAGCTATACAAATTATTTTTTTCAATTTTTTGGGGTATTTGCTCATCCATCGGAGAGCTCTCATTTCTTGTTGGGATGGAATTTCAAAATTCGATGCCTAGAACTCAACTGAAAAACTACCTTCCTCAGTTATACTAGGCACCGTTATAAAAAAATTCATACACTGCTCCACAGTGCCTATGGAATGAGGTACAAATTCCAAGATCTTCCATACACCTTTCCTTGCTCAGGATTTGTTTCTCACAAATCTGGATAATCTAACACTGGGGTGCCAAGACATTTTCCCCAGAACGGCTCGAAATGGATAATAGCTCCTCACAGCCAAATGTATCTTCTTCGCGATGGTGAATAAGAACCCATTATATTCAATATTTATTATTATTTATGTTTTATGATGATAGTGATATTTTCATGTTACCAAATAATTCATTTTGCCCTCGATCTGACTCATAATATATTAAATAATTTTTTGCAATGCTAAGGTAGTTTATTATTGTTTTTTTATACATTTTAAATGTAACTCCTTTTATCGTTTTTGATTGATCCACTTACTCATTTTGCATAAACTCATATGAATAGATAGTCGTTTATATATGTAGAAACTTCATCGCAACATTTATAAAAAGAGTTAGTATTTTCAAGAATTCAGTTGTAAATACCAAAAGTTCCATCCATAATTTTCTTCCAACATCTGAACTTTCCCATTCTATCTGGAAAGTACTGTCAGGTGTCAAAGATGTAGACATTTTCACGGATTCGTTTGGCGCTGTGAGATGCTATCATCCATTTCGAGCCATTCTGAGGAAAATGTCTTGGCACCCCATTATCAGATTAACAAGATTTGTGAGAAATAAATGACGTATCATATGTGAATGACATTTATAGTGATTACAATTGTAATATCTGAGGATATATGATTAAGATTTTCCCGTTTTCCCCCATTTCAGCTCACTGAGCCTCGTTATGAACATTTTGTAAAACATACTCGATAATTGGATATTAGATATATTTGGAATCAAATATAACAACCTCTCTCCAAAAACTACCCAAAATATGACATTTGTCGGAAATATAAATTATTCTAGCGTTATCTTGTAGCATGGAACGATGTATGCAATATCTTGGATTTGTACGTCGTTCCATAGACAGTGTAGAGCAGTGTATGAAATTTGTTTGAAAATGGTGCCTAATATAACTGACGAAGACCATTTTTCAGATGGGTTCTAGGCGCCGAATAGTCAAATTCCATCCCAACAAGAAATGAGAGCTCTCCGTTGGATGAGTAAATACCCCAAAAAATGGAAAAAATCCATTTCCAAAGCTCCATATCTCGAAAAATGTCTATTTTGAGCTTTGTGGCTGTAAACCAGCTCATCAAGAACTACAACATATCAAAAATTCAGCCAAATTCACGAAAAGCCATTTCCCATAAGGAATGTGCGGGGTCCTTTGGTCTGTTTGGTATATCAGACAGCTTGAAGAAACAAATTACACCAAAGTCTTTCGGCTCCAAACTCTCTTCGCGTTGGTTTGATAGATTAGTTTTAGAGTAAAGACAAACACCACCTTCGAATCTGAACCGAGAATGGAGTTCGTAACCAGGACAAAGCATGAGGACTCTGTTGGTGGAGGAGTTCACTTGTGTTTCTGTTAAAGTCAGAATATCAGGTTTTTCCGCCTGTAGGTGATGGTGAACATCATTGATGTTCTTGTGAAGTCCACGGATGTTACAAAACTAGATCTTCAAATTATTTGATGATGTGTCGCCTTGAGTACCCCTCGCCTGGAAATCCGAATGAAGAGGTATTTTACCTCCAGAGTATTTCACTCGGGGAGACTTCATCATCATAATTGTTATGCTGAGACCTGAAAATTTAAGGGGAAAAGAAATGACAGGGGGGGCGGTACTTATCGACCAAACACTGAAACATGAAGAAATTCATTTCACAGCAACCGTAGTCGATATGTACGATTGGGTTTTGAGACAAGAATCGATTGTGGCACCACCAAACTTGGTATGCTAGTTATTGGAACCATGATAAACACGAAAAATTACCAAAATTCCAGGGGTGAAAACATATTTTTTTCGTTTCAAAATAAATTAATAGATTTGTGCTGTAATCTTGGAAAGTACATGATTTATCGGAAAAACAACTCAACCAGGTGAAATACAATTCAATTTTCAACAAAAATTATATCTAGTAATTTCTTATGAAATGCGCTCGTTTTCTCAAAAAACGTGATTGAACGCCGACATCAAATTTCAGGTTCACCCATACCCGCCTCTGAAAGTTCTGGCGGAACCAAATATTTGATTGGTCATAACCCTGCTAAAAATGATCGGAGAAGGAAAAGGAAAATTTCATATCATTTCTGAAGACTCCTACCTTCTCATGCAAATATAACATGCGAGTATTTGAGTACCTGAAATACAGGTCGTATTTTTTATGTCGTACCACTATTGGCATCTCGAAAACGGTAAATGATACGAAGTTGGTTAAATTAGACAAAAGTTGCTTATTTTAGTGAACAATGAAACGATGTTTCCAAATCGGAAGTATTACGAACCGTTTTCAAAATATACGGGGAAAACCGAAATTACCCGTTTTATTTTCTTTGCGTTGGCGACCCTATTTTTAGGAATAGGGAAATGTGTTCGGGAAACTTTCTTATCTGTTTTGAATTTTCTTTCACGTGCTATACTTCAATTTTCAAAACGACGTTTCGTTCCTCGGTACCACCCTCAACTCTATTTTTTCGAATACGGACCTGCATTTTTTTTAAAGAATTTAAGTAGTCCTTATCTTACCGACTTCAGATATGTATCTTACCTGGTATTTGTTTCTATATTTCTGCCCCTATATGCCATCGCAAAGAAAAGAAAATGGGTAATTTCAGTTTTCCCCGTATATTTTGAAAACGGTTTGTAATACTTCCGATTTGGAAACATCATTTCATTGTTCACTAAAATAGGCAACTTTTGTCTAATTTAACCAACTTCGTATCGTTTACCGTTTTCGAGATGCCAATAGTGGTACGACATAAAAAATACGACCTGTATGTTTTGTAGCACTTTACGGAGATGTTTGCGGATGATCCGAAAATCATGAATAATTTAGTAAATATGGAATTATTATACTGAAGCAACAACCCATACCCCATCAATTTTAAAATAGTGTGACAGGTCCCACTTATACATGCAAAAAAAAAAATTCTTGTACCTCGGCCTCATTTTCAACCTACCCATGAAACCGACATTATTCTCTCACTAAATGTTGAAAATAATCGCTCATTCATATTCTGCATATATACAGTGTGTCCCACTTTGAGCAGCCACACCCTCGTATTTTCTTGACAGTAAAGTGATTTCAAAATTTGTTTCTTATTACATATAGTACCCAGAAATATCTACCTTCAGGTTGTTGGAATATTCGTATATCCATTTTCCACGGCTACCTACGACCAATTAAGAAGTGAAAAATTGGGAAAAACATACTAGGCATTTTTTTATCGCAAAAATAACACCAGAATCTGTTTCAGAACACACTAAAACCCCCAAATCTCAGTGAAAATTCATTAAAATATACAGGGTGTCATCTTTAACTAACAACATTTTTTATTTGTTATTCATCCAGAATGTTTGGTAGTTTTCGATTTTTTTCCTTGGAAAATGTTCGAATAATGCTGTAGGGAATGTTCCAATATTACTTTTTCATGGCTACCTACGACAAAATTGAAAAGTGAAAAATTGGGAAAAATATACCAGGGAAAAATAACACTATGTTTCTCGAGTCATAAAGTACCCAAAAATGTTCAACTGATGCTGTACAAAATACCAAATATTACTTTTTGATGCCTAGATATGATCAGTTGAAAGTTGAATTATAAAGGAAAACATACTGAAGATTCTTTTGTTTCCGAGCTAACATCAAATTCTGGTTTAGAACACCATAAAGGCCCCGGATCCTGTTGTTTGAATCATGGAATTACATAGGAAGTCATCTGTAAATGGAATAAATTTTGATACTAGTTTTACAGATGACACCTTGTATATTTCAATGATTTAAGTAATTAGATCCGTGTGATTTAGATTGTTTCGAACCACAATTTGTTTTTGTGATGAAAACAAACTCTGAAATATTTCCCAGTTTTCCTATTTCTGAATATTATAAATAAAAATATAATCACGAGTATAATCATTTCTTTCAAAAAACTAACACCGGATTCTCGTCAACAAGATTAACAAGATTTATTAATAAAAAGTGAGATATGTTACTATTTACAGGATGATATCCTGTATAATTTCATTACCAGGGCAACGAATTCTGGAGGTTTTGCGGTACATTCTGAACCAGGATATGTTGTCTCGGTAATAGAAGGATGTTTACCACAATTTTTCAATTTTTAACTGGTCATACATAGCCATGGAAGTATAACATTTCGTTTTTTTTTACACAGTATCAATTGAATATTTTGGGTGCTTCTTGATTGGGAAAGAAATATTCAGAAACAATTCAACATTACGGATAAATAAAAGTTATCAAATTTGCTAGCTACAGATGATACCCTGTATATTTTTAGATTTAAGTATTGATGTGGGGATTTCAGGGTGTTCTGGTCCAGAAATGTTTGTGCTTAAAGTATCCTTAATGTATTTTCCCCATTTTTTCGTCTGTCAACTCGTCATAGCCATGAAAAAGGAATATTTGGTTATTTTCTAGGGCAGTAATTGAACATTTTAGGTACTTTGTTACTATAGAAAAAAAAATCAAAAACAACCAAAGATTACGGAGGAAAACAAATTGAAAATGTTGCTAGTCTGTTTGACACCCTGTATATATTAATGAGATCTGGGGGTTTGAGCATGTTCTGAACCAGAATCTGATGTTGTCGAAGTAAAAAATCTTTTAGTATATTTTTCCCAGTTTTTCACTTTTCAACTGGTCATAGCAAGCCATGAAAAAGTAAAATTTGGGTATTTCTTATACTCAGCATCAATTGAACACGTTCAGGCCCTTTGTGATAAAAAAAAATCTAAAGCAACCGATCATTTCGGATGAATAAAAATTAATAATGTTGCTGGTAACAGATGCCACCCTGTATATTTTAATGAATAAAGCACTTAGATCTAGGGGTTTTAGGGTGTTCTGAAACAGAATCTGGTGTTATTTTTGCGATAAAAAAATGCCTAGTATGTTTTTCCCAATTTTTCACTTTTCAGTTGGTCGTAGTTAGCCGTGGAAAATGGATGTACGAATATTTCATCAACCTCAAGTTAGATATTTTTGGGTACTATATGTTATGAAAAATAACTTTTGATATCACTGTACTGTCAAGAAAATACGAGGGTGTGGCTGCTCAAAGTGGAACGCACTATATATATATATATATATATATATTCAATAACACTATTGTGAAGTGCAAACCTCAAACGTGAAATCACATACTTAATTTTTTATGTAGGATGTGTATGAGCGATATATTTCCGGGATTATGGGTGAGTTGAAAACTGAGGCAGGAGTAAATCCCAGTTTTTTCTTTGGCATGTATAAATGAGACTTGTCTAACTAGTCTAAAATCGTTACATATGGTCCAAAAAGCGTACTGATTTCTGCTTTAGTATAATTATTTCATATCAACTGAAATATCCATGACTTTAGGATCCTCCGTAAATATCGTATAAGGGTTATGTGAAGTGGTACGAAACACATTTTAGGTACTCAGATACTCACATGTTATATTTGCATGAGGAAGTAGAAGTTTTCAGGAACGATATGCATTTTCTCTTTTTCTTGTACTATAATTTTTAGCAAAGTTATGACAAATCTAATTTTTGGCCCTGACTGAACTTGCAGTGGCGGGTTTGCGCGAGCATGAGTAGTGATGTCGGCGTTAAACCATGTTTTCTGAGAAAACCAGCGTATTTTATAAGATATTACTAAAAATCATTTTTGTGGAGAATTGAATTCTCTCTCAACCTATCAAAATCGTTTTTTGATAAATCTGATATTTTCTGAAATAACAAAAAAATTTAAATTTTTTTTAAATGAATACATTTTTTAGTTTCCATACTAATACATGATGTCGAGATGTCATGTGCCGAGTTTCAGAGTGCTACAATTTTCACTTTTTGCTCGAGTTTGTCTGTCGTTACTGGATTAATGGTGGTATTTCACCGGCGATGGTGGAGACCATCTACCACCCATGGTTATCTCTTTAGTGGCCTCTCACAACATTCAGGATTGACCATGGGGCTATTCTTAGTCCGACCCCATACAGACTAAAGTTTAAAAAAATTCACTTTCGGTTCGTATAATCTCAATATATTGAAACATTACTTTTTTTTTCTAATTTATATCCTAATTTTATCTGGTATATATGGAATTGTATCGTAGAGTACTTGTTTTTTACAATTCACTCTAATATTGACTTTGACAGCAACTGGTTTCGAAATCAGGAAACGATCATTCGGCTTTTATCACAAAACTGTTGATTTTATTAGATTGTTGAATTTACATTGTGAGTATTCAAGTACGTACAAGGATTAGCAATTAGTATTTCACCAATTTTTTTCAACTTTTATATTTCAATACACCAAGTGTTTGGGAAATATTAATGATATCGCGTTGAAGAGAGGTATTTCTTCTGTGAATGGTGCAACCACATGAATGGTGCCCAGCAAATAACAGAATAGTGGGATTCAAGCTGACAGAACAATCACTGAAAATTTCAATCACATCTATCATTCTATGATTCTTCACGGATATTACGTCAAATCAACGAACTGCATTATTGGTTTGGTAACTCTCTTATGACTTGCCTGAGAGCATAAGATTCAAATATATGATCAATTTGTAGACCAAAGATGATTCTGAACTGAAAATGTCCATTTGAAAATTCAATTATTAAATTTTGAAGCTCTTCTTTTTGCAATACCCTCAAACTACTTATTTACTACTACTTATTTACTACTTATTTACAAAAAATACTGCATACATTTATTTTAGTTGAATCACTTTAGGATTTAACAATTTCCATATTAATTATTTGTTCCTCGTACCTCCTTATCAGTTGTGTATAAATTGGATAGACCTCGCACTCTCCGAAACATTCGTATGAGGTAGTGCTTTGTACTTTCAACAATGGAATTTTTCATAATTTTTTTCATACTATTGTCAGTTATTTCGAAGAATTGGTCTGATGGACAATCGATATCGGTAAGTGTTTTTTATTGATTCACGAAACAAATTCATCTCAATTTATCTATGGACAATTCTGTTACTTTACCATTATCAAATTAATCTTCCATGCTTATATTTCTGAGTTGTTCATTCTTTTAGATTTGGTGTCTTCAATTATCTGAAAAATAGCATCCGCACCGAAACAATTTCAATCAGACATCAGACGTACCTTGAGCTAACAATGCTAGCATAACAGGGACCAATCAAAAAATTACCTATTTTATGTACATACAGAAAATTACTTTCCTGGCTACTCCACGACAAACACTGAATTACAACCGAGAGATCCTAGGCACTGAACTTAGATATTTTGAAAAATCAAAAATAATATGGATAATGTGGATAACAAACTCCCTAGTTCGTTCTGTAAATAAAAAAAATAAAATGTTTCTCCAGCTAAAAACACAACAGAATAATACTCGTTTGGTTAACGAATATAAAAACTATACAAGAACTCAGAACAAACTAATCAAAAAAACCAAAACTGATTATTTCAAATCTGAAATAAATAAAAATAAAAATGATGCTAAGCAATTGTGGAAAACTGTAAACAGTATGTACAGTAATACACAATCCAATGAAGTGAAAAGTATCAAAGATGAAATGGGTAATCTGACCGATGATAAGAAAAAAATTGTTGAAATATTCAACAATGCCTTTATCAATATGGGTAGAAATTTGGCTAAAAAAATATCGAGGAAAGCAAACTATCCTTTCAAAGAAAACGTATCACAAAATTCCATATATCTTACTCCAACGTATGATACAGAAGTGAGGAATGTTATCCAAAACTTGAAAAATGGAAAATCTCCAGGGGTAGACAACATTAGAGCAGAAACTTTAAAATTAATTGCACAATACATATCAAGTCCAAGTAATTATAAGTTTCAGCAAAATATTCGAAAGAATTTTAAAAGTGAGACTCACAAGCTACTTAGAAAAATATAAACTACTATCCGATAGGCAGTTTGGATTTAAAGAGGGAAAGTCAACCCAGGATGCCATTTTGGAGTTAACAAAAAATATTTACGAAAGTTTGGATGATAGTAAACCATGTCTCACAGTATTTATAGACCTTGCCAAGGCTTTTGATACTGTCAGTCACACATTGCTATTAACATCCCTAGAAAACGCCGGTATAAGAGGAAAATGTCTTGAACTTTTTCAGTCCTATCTGAGTAACCGAAAACAAAGTGTCAAGTTGAAGGATACGACAAGTGAATGTAAAATCATAGAGTATGGTGTGCCTCAGGGCACGGTACTGGGACCCATACTGTTTATATTATACATCAATGGACTATTTTCCATAGAAGGTAAGGGTAAAATTATTAGCTTTGCGGACGACACGGCCATAACATACAGAGGAGAAGACTGGTCTCAACTGAAAATTTAGGCAGATCTAGATGGGATAAAAGACTGGTTTGACTCCAGAATACTCTCCATCAATCTGAATAAGACCCAATTCTTACCATTCTCCAACAGTAAATCAACGTTGCCTACATACTACAAACTAGCAATAAAAAATGTCTCAATCTCCGCTGTAACGAACCCAAAATACCTTGGCATAATATTGGATACCCATCTCAGATGGAACGCGCATATTAATTTCATCCTCAAGAAACTCCGATTTGTATTATATAAGTTCAGACAACACAAAGACATACTCGATCTCAAGCAGTATAAAATTATTTATTACAGCTTGGTGGAAAGCCACATCGCGTATGGAATATTGGGATGGGGAGGAGTATCTAAAACATACCTAAGACCACTCGAGGTAATACAGAAACGATTTTTAAAATTGATTATGCATAAGGAGCCAACGTTTAACAGTGATCAATTGTATCTCGAGTCGCAAATATTAGATATCCGACAACTATTTTATAAAAATATAAACATCAGGCAGCACTCACAGAAAAACAAACTCACCACATTTGCGCATACCTATAGTACCAGGCAACTTAAAAAATACATCTGCCCCTCTACTTCTAAATCGATAGGGCAGAAATGTTATAAATATCTAGGACCTAAATTATTTAACTCCCTTCCACCAACACTACAAGTCGAAACTAACAAAATACTCTTCAAAAAAAACCTTACTGTACATATGAAATGTCTCTCAAGAAAACTATTACATGAGCTCATAGACTGAATAACATCACTTTACCACTCCCATAATAACCACATCACACACTGTCACTAATTCATCCGGCACTGGTTTCAAAATTGTTTTCATGCGTTTATTTTTATCATAGTTTTAGTTAAATTTTAAGACCCCATTTATTGATTATTATTCAATTATATGTGTATAATTGTAAATTTTTAAACTTAAATTTATATTTATATCTATGTATGTTTTTTGTTATTTAACAACGATTAATTTATATTACCGTCCCTTTAAATTTCCCGTACAAGACTCTTTCTGAATCTTCTGGGAATCCGTTCGTTTATTGTCAATGTCCATTGTTGAAATATTTATCTTATTGTTTTCGTTTTGAATTTAGAACAATAAACGTTATTATTATTATTATTATTATTATTGAATAATCATCAAATATTTTCATATAACTTTGTGCGAATTCATGATCTTTAGACATTTTTTTCTCTACGGATTTCATACGACTTACCGCAAGTGCTCTTGAATCAATAAATGTTACCTCATCCTTCCAGAGAAGTCCTATTTCCCATTTTCCATTCTCCATATGTCTCGCCGTTTCTTCCATGATTCTTACAGCCCTCATCTCTTCCTTAAATATTTTTTCCTCGTAGACCTTCACTCCGAGGTTATCTAGCTTGAATGACTGATTCATGTAGATCATCAACTTCATGGCTTGTGTGGAGAATAAATTCATCATCACATCTTCCATGGAAAAAAGACTGCTCCATCAAATCATGAAGATAATCGGCTTGGTGGCTTGTATGAAAAATAAAATCGTTATCAACTCGTCCTCGAAAATAGGAAATGTTACCGTGAATGATCCAACCTAACTCAGTACGAGATAAAATAGGACTATTTTTCCTCCTTTCCTGATTTCACGTGCATGATCAAATCTATATTATCTTGACCAATAAGCAATTGATAGCATTTGATATCGAGGTAACATTCACCGAAGCTGAGTATTTCCATTTTTTAACCAAAGTTTTTGAATTTATAGTCTGAGATGGAAGATTCAGATTACTTACTGTCCTAGCGTTCCTTATCCAATGATTTTCGGTTTCATTCTCTCCTCGAATCATATTCTTCGTTGGTCACAGAGTTTGTCCATCGTAGTGTCAACGGTTCTATCGGTCCTGTAACACCTACCTCCTCTGCCAGTTTCATGTCGACTAGAGTGATAGTTGACGCCTCATCAAACAGCGCAAAGGTATGAATCTCACCTTTAGGTCCTTGAATCACCACAGGAGCCACTCTCAATAGAACCTTCTTTTCTTCATCCCTTGCATGATGGTGTACCTCTTCAACTTCCAAGATTTTTGCTCTAGTTTCATTCGGGGAATCTGAGTGAAGTAATTTATTATGAAATTTGGTGCAATTGTTTAGATTACACACTTTTTTCTTACGGCAATATTCAGCCTGATGACGGAAACCCAAACACGTGAAACACACTTTATTTTGTGTCACCCATTCCCATCTTTCATTCATATATAACTGTTTGAAAAGAGTGCATTTGTCGATTTTATGTTTGGTTTTTTTACAAAACGGGCAATACAATTCGCCTTTTTCTTGTTTACTTTCGGTTGTCACGCATAAATATTTCTTCCTTTTATCCCGTTCATCCGGAGAAACAAAACAATTCAAAGCTACAGTCATTTCCGAAAACCAATGAGGAAAATCAGAAATAGTGACCACCCTGTGAATCTTATTCCACTCATTCAACTGCTTACCCCATTCAAATTTCAAATAAGATGTCAACTTTCACACTATTTCATGCAATAATTGTTGATTTGACAGATACTGTTGATTTTGCAAACTCATTACTGTATAATGGAATAGGAAAAATCGATAATTGTTTCTGGTTTGTCGTCTTTCAGAGGTGCAAATCTACGTACAGTTGCTATCAAATCTTGGATAATATACTCGGATTTTCCAAATCTACTTTCAAGAGTTTTAATAATTTTTTCAACTTTAAAGGTAAAGTAAGTAAGCCTGAACAGTATCTCTAGCCCTACTTTTCAAACACTTTTGTAGTCTAGCTATGTTTTCTCTGTCGCTGAATCCACACATTTCCGTAGTTTCTCTGAATGCTCTTAAAAACTCTAACCATTTCGTCGGATCCCCAGAAAAGGAAGCTCCTCACTTATGGATTGCCTTGCTAAAAATTTCGACAGTTTTGGACCTTCCCTGGTGATCGTTTCCTCATCGAAACCCTTTCTTTCATAACCAGCTTTTGTCCCTGTCTCACCATCTGGAGCAATTTTATGAACAGTACCTTTACCCGACCTGAAACTTAAAACAGAAATGTCATCAATGGGAATTTCGACTTCATCAATCCATTTTTGGATATCTTTCCATTTTCGGTTGTCAGTAGTTTGGTTTTCTGTAGTACTTTTGGAACTTTCTTCACATCGACTGCCGTATTCCTCTTCCAATTCTACCGTTTTCAGTTGCGCTTCTTTCAAAATCAATCTTTTTTCCAATTCTATTATGTGTTTTTCGGTTTCCAGTTCGATTTCAAGTTTACGTCGCCTCATCGTACTATTTCTTGACGTTTTTGAAGATACTTGTGTAGTTTTGGTTTTACATTTCTCTCCATATGATTGCGGATCTTTTATTGGAAAATGAACATTGGCAACTGCAATTCCATTCAATGATTCGTTACAGCGGCTTTCACTTGTGAAAGAAGGTATCGTTTTCATCTCAGTTTCCGGTTGATCATCATTTTCTCTTTCTTCTCCATATCTTTGGGGAGCTACACCTTTATTATTTCTTTCGCTTTTTCGTACAGACATTTCTTTCATGGACTTTTCAGTGTATAGCTCGAAGGACCATATGTTTTAGTACTTTTTGTAATAATTACAGCAGGATCAAATAAAATCAGTGATTAACGACAAACGTATTGATTTATTACTTTGTAATTACAACTTTTCTAAAACTGGAAGTCTGTCTTTACAAAATTGTTTTTAATTAACAAACTTTTTTCCATCTAAATTATTGTAAAAATATATAACACGTGGCCTAAACATTTAAAAATATCTAACATCTCGTAAACACAACGCAGGATTTTTCTGAAAATTTCACGTCTTACATTTCCTCACCTGTTCTATCGATCTATTTTTAGCATTGCGACGATGCCGTTTCTATCAAAAGTCCTAGCAACTTTATTTTTTAAATAGAACACTCCGTATATTAATGAATTTTTAGAATCGCTCTTTTACTATAACACTTTTTTGTTAATAATGTGCTATACCTATTTCTGTCAGTTAACGAGATAAAAAATAATTTGTGATAAATATGGTCCAAAACATAGCCCTAGTTTAACTTAAGTTCATCAGTACTCGCAAATCATAAAAAATTGATATTTTGCGTATAGTTTGGACAAACTCTAAACATTCACTGTAGTTTCGATCCTATTAGCTAAATTTCAAAATTTGAAATCCACTGATTGGTTGTTAAGCAAGGAAATATATTGTCAAGGCAGTATAATCAACCGACCCTTTATCATCGGTCCTATTGGCAATGAAAAAAAAAAGTTAAATTTAGTTGTTAAATGTTGGTTATGACTGAATTTTGATAAAATTCTATTAAAAATACTGTAGGGTGCAGATTTCAAAAAAGATTTTTTTTTCTCAATGGGATTTTAAAAATAATCGAGTGGTTGAACATCGAACAACTAAGTAGGACTAGTTGTTTATACCTAAATCCCATTCTTACAGAAATTCATGAAAATTACCACCATATAATATTTGTTCAATGACATTTTTTTTTATCAAAATAGTATACCTACAATAGTGAGGAGGAAAAAGTTCTAATATTTATACAAAAATAGATAACAAAGATTTATTCGGGAAATTTGAATAACATGATAACTCATATAAGATGATTTATGTGTACACAGTTATTGTCATAGCATAATGGATAAAGTCTTCTTAAATTTACAATTGCATCATTATTGACATTCAGATTCAAGATTTCAAGTCGAAACGTATCTTCAATATTTTGATCATTGATATTAACATCGTCTTTCAGAAATCCCCAGAAAAAGATATCTTGCATACAAATTGTGCTGGCAAGCTCGGCTCCCGAAATAATTGTGTAAAAGAATATTTTCTACGGACTTTCATAGCACCCCCCCCCCCCCTGTTAACTTTTGAACGTTCGAGGTGCAAACATGGTGGCTGAAAACCGTTTGGTGGTATCACGACAGAGGGCGCGGGGGGGCATATCAACTTCCAAATTTCAAACAACATGGGTAGTCGGGTTTCAATCACATCGGTGAAAAGATAGTTCAATTCTCTTTTCAACCATCTTTATGTTTTTCGGTTTGGTTAATGTTTTTTTGCAATTCGCATTCGAAATATCAAGTGTAAGTGCTGATCTGAATGGTTCTCATACTCATACTCGAAAATTTCCTGGCGGTTTATTTCTTGAATTGTTATATTGACGTTTGCGACATTGATCAATTGTATGGCCTAAATTATGACAATAACGACATTCATTTGATACTGGGTACATACGATCAGTTTTCACGTATGAATTACTTGCAAAATTGTTACTAGGCTTGAAATTTGATGAATTACTTGGAAAATTGTTACTTGTCTTGAAATTTGAAGGACTATGTGAATTAGTGTTATTAGAGAAACAAGTTGCCGATGTGTGGTTTGATTTTCCACACTTGAAACATTTTTTTTATATGATCAACCTGGCTTTTCTGAGAAACCGTTCAACATTTCAAATTTCTTTTTTCCTCGCATGCCGCTAGGATGGCATCGCTGAGCCCATCCAAACGAGATGCCTTTATGATTAATTTAATCAGGAATCTCAACCCCTTAACAAAAAGCTTTCAAAGCTGATTTTGCTTTTATATTTTGAACTTTAGGAGCAGCCTCATTGCCATAACTGGCTATGCAGATGCTGATAGATCCAAAGAAAGTCTTTCGATTCGGTTTGAAAGTTCTAAATCAAATTGAAAAACCATATCGAAATTATAGTCAATACAAAAAATGTTATCAGGGTTCATGCAAGTATGGATAGAAACACTGCTCGGGTTGGCGCCTTCTGAGATGGTCTCTCCTGGGATGATGTCTTCTGAGATGTGTCCTGGGGGCTATTCTGGAATGATGTTATCTGCGGGCTATTCTGGAATAATGTTGTCTTGGGGCTCCTGGCGCTAGTCGGGTGGTTGGCCTCCTAGATGTACTGCTGCTTTCCAAAATCCGGGTTCGTATGGGATAACTGATGACTAGCTGAACTTAGAATTCGTTACCTCTTAACAAGGTTGTCGAGGTGGGGCACTTCTGTTGCAATATGATCGGGGTTGATTTTTGTTAAACCACCGACAGCTTCGAATATGTCTTCGGAATCTGTACAAATGGAATTACAGCATCCCAACGCTGCCACCAAAATCGTTTGGATTTGAAACAACGTACTTTATTCTGGAGATCACCTCCGACTTTCAACCGTCCTCTAACAAGTTCTAAAACGTACTCCCCATGCAACAATCAATTCACAAGCACAAAATCAACCTGTTCTCATTCCGAAGATCGTTGACATCCCCTCATTCAACAGGAAATCGATTAATTGCAAAAAGGTGGTGATTACTTCCAGGGCAACGAACCTCGCAAACAATAGCATGTTTGTCAAGTAATTATTGCAACTTTGCTAAATACACGCCTACATATGAAATTTAAAAAAATAGTACAGGTACTTTGAAATACTTCTAGAATAATCAATATTCAGGAAAAAGTTAATATGTTATCTGAGGATCTACTTCACAACTACGTCACACATTTTTTCCTATTGAGAATAATCAATAAAAGTACAGCATTTTCTTCCCATTAGCCGCTGTAGAAACTTGAATTGAAAAATAATAGTTTGAAAAAACTAAAGAACACGCTTTACTTTCCATGGACTAAAAAGTAAAAAATAATTGACAATTTTATTTCTCAAATGTAAAAATCTATATTCTCATATTTTTTAGTTGAGAAATTAAATTGTTGATTATTTATAACTTGGAACTTGGAACTTGGAACTTGGAACTTGGAACTTGGAACTTGGAACTTGGAACTTGGAACTTGGAACTTGGAACTTGGAACTTGGAACTTGGAACTTGGAAGGCTTATTATTCAAGCTAAAAACCGAAATTGTGCTCCTTGGTGATTACAACATAGATTTCATATCACAAACTCCTAAGCTTTTCAATTTTGTATAAGTTATAGAGTCTTTTGGCCTCTCCGCCTGTGTACCATAGATTTCTATTGTCGATAAAAAAAGTGAGATGACACTATGGTTGAATTAATGGAAGAGAAAGAGACAAAACTGTCGACAATAGAATTCTATGGTACACAGAATCCCACACTGGAGTCACACCAGCATTCTTTACATGCATTGACAATATCATTACAGACTTAAGCGATCACCTTCTGATGTTGGTATTCTTGATCCCTGCTTTTCTGACCATAAAGGTCAAATCTTGACTATGAATGAATCGCTTGATGACAACATCACTTATAGACTCACCATAACACAAATAGGTTTGGATCAATTCAAATCTATTCTTTCTGGAGTAAATTGGAGTAGGTACACATTAATCTCCAAAATTCAGCAAGATTTTGTTTTCCGAAGAAGAAATTACGAACAAAAAGTTCTTTTGAATTGAAATGGTATAATGATGCTCTGAAAATAATGAAGAGTAACATAGAAGCAATAAAAATAATATCCGAAGCGTCTAGACGACCCTAGGATGCTGAAGCATATGAAATGATGAAAAATAGTTATTTGTATGACTAGGGAGGAAAGTGCCACTTTTCCTCCCGCGGGCAGGAGCGGAGGGCAGTAAACATCCAAGGGAGGAAAAGGTACTTTACTCCCATTTATATACAGTGCTAGTCTAAAGTCCGTTTCCCCTTACTAATTTTTGAACCACCTGGTATATCACAACGAAATTTGGAAGGCTAAAATAGGAGATAAAAAACTACTTTTTCATGAGAAAATTCCAGCTAAAACTTTCAAAATGGCAGCTGAGCGCCATCTTCACTAATTTTTTTAAATAGAACACCCGGTATATCATTGCATGATCGGTTAGGGACGATCATAAGGAATCCAAGAACACCAAGTTTGATGCTATTATCTCCAAAGATTATGGAGATATCACCTATTATTTTCTCCATAAGCCGAATGAGTGTGAGAGAGAATTTATTGACCCGCCAGAAAAAGTTTCTCTCTCCCACTCATTCGGCTTATGGAGAAAGTAATAGGTGATATCTCCATAGTCTTTGGAGATAATAGCATCAAACTTGGTGTTTTTGGATTCCTTATGATCGTCCCTAACCGATCATGCAATAATATACCAGGTGTTCTATTTAATAAAATTATTGAAGATGGTGCTCAGCTGCCATTTTGAAACTTTTAGCTGGAATATCCTCATGAAAACGTAGGTTTTAATCTCCTATTTGAGCCTTCCAAATTTCGTTGCGATATACCAGGTGGTTCAAAAATTAGTATGGGAGGAACGGACTTTAGACTAGCACTGTATATGATTTTTCCTCCTACCCACTTAATGAACCTTTGTTGTAAATTTAAAACGCATCAACGCATGAAGAATAGCTATTTGTATTACTAGTGCCACTTTTCCTCCCGCAGGCAGGAGCGGAGGGCTGTAAAAACCAAGGGAGGAAAAGGTACTCTACTCCCATGTTATACATATGATTTTTCCTCCTACCCACTTAGTGAACCTTTTTTGTAAATTTTAAACGCATATCAACTGCTTTTGTCCAAAACGGACCCATACTTGCTTGACGGAAAGTACAGACAATACAGTCATATCCATCTGAGAATCTGCGGTGGTGCAATGGCTAGCGTCTTGGGCTTGTAATCCGAAGGTTCCGGGTTCAGATCCTGGCAATTGCAAGTTTATTTTTAAGAACGTTATTTTACTTTTTTCTTGTCAGTGATTTGAATTATTGGACATTCAGATAGCTTATACATTTCGGATTGCTATTGAGTGATTTTCTCATAAGTAATGTTATTTGCCTATTTGAGTGAAGTGCATGTAAGAAAAATAATGTGTGTATTTCGAGCACAAAGTGTCATTGTCGTTCTCCAAAGATTAATCTTTTGGTAAAGCGACAATCAATCACTTTGCGCTCTAAATACACAAATAGCTATTAAAGAACTGAAGTAGAAGTAACATTCATGTTTAATTTTCACCAGAATACAGGATATATGAGATGTTCTAGAAATTACGGAAACAATTTGATTATAGTAAATTCACAAGCTTCATCGTTTACAACTTGAAATGAGGGGGATGAAAGTACTTCTCCTCCCTAGGGAGGAGAAGTATGAGTTTCCTTCCTGGTTTGAGGGAGGAAAGTATGTACTTTCTATAGGGGTAGGAGGAAAAAGGTATTACACAGAATTGTCAAACCAAAAAAAACAAGCGTATGATGAATATATTGCCAAATCTTCAAACTTGTCTCGAGCGTGTTGGAATATAATAAATAGTTCTAAGATGGACATTGCTATTTTCAAAATATTTCTTTCAGTTGGTACTCTATTTTCGTCTACCGGTAATCTCAGTTTGAACTGAAAAGTATCTTATGAATATGAAACGATTAGTCGTATTGATATCCTGTTTTGGCAATTTTTCCATGAAGAACCAAACCAAGACACGCATAGTTTTTGACGCTGCAGTCAAATCTCATGGAGTAAGTTTGCATGAGATTTTTAAATAGAAAACCTTGTATATTTTCATATTTTTGAAATCCAGAGCAATTTTTAAATTCGACTAGATAATTTTTTCAATAATTTTTTTTACTTTTTGTTTTTTTTTTAGTTATGTTGATTCTTCACATGTCAAACGTTCTGTTCCGATGCCATGTCGTTTAAAAAATTAAATAAACATTTTAATTACGATACTTTGCCATTAGCCGGTGTTTGAATGTGGAAAAATCACTTATTCTAGGTTATCTCTTTTTTTCAAATGGCATCTTTAAGGCGCACCCTGTACAACAAAGAATGTTGAAGGAAACGAATCGAATTATACTAAATTTCATTACCTGTCGATTATTTCTAGAGTGATCAATATTTAAAAAAATTACCGAATAGTATTCTTTACGCTCTCATGAACCACCATACCCAAGATGAAAACTTTCCGATACTGTATGTTGAGAGAGCATTACAATTTCTCCTCTACTCACTCGAGGTAGGTATATGGACGTGAGCTGTGTGCGGTGTGCGGTGTGTCGCATTGCCACGTGGTCCGTTAATGTGTCGGGTGGGGTAACAGGAGAGGCACACAGTAGTGCGTCTCTCTTATTAATGTTTTATTATCATATCATTCATTGCGTTCCTTGTTGCTCGCGTAGATTTCTGTTTATACCCCAGATAAAGAGTTTCCGATACCGTATACATATCTACAGTGACCGCCAAAAAGTACGTACCATATGAGAAAAAAGTTTATTATTAGAGTATTAGAAAAAAGATTCTTGGGATGTCCGATAACCTAAAAATCAATTTTGACACATGTCACGTGATCGCTGGTATGGCGGCAAATTGAAAAAAATTACTATGAGAACGCAAAAAGTGAGGTAAAATGGCAAGATATCAAAAAAAGTGATTTGAAAAAGTTGCTTAGAATTGAATTTTATACACATATACGTAGTTTGAAAAGATAATGAGAGAAAATTGAAAATAGAATTTTCCTAGCTGCATAAAAATATTAAATTATTATCATATGAATAGCTTGACCATACTGAAAAATTTGTATTTCAATGATAATGACAAAACTTTCTCATTTTCTCTACACCAGTAAGCACTAAATTAAAAAAATTGGATTTTGTTAAAACCTTGGCTGTTACATTGGTTCGTATCTAACAATTATATCAGAATTCCACGACCATTGTGATGACATGACACTCCAGAAACATGATGTTTTCCAGATTATAATCAAGTTTCGATGACAATCGTGCCAGAGCGTTTCACTTCGCATGCAATGTTGAAAACTCAAGCCTCTTTAATTTGACGCACTATTTTTAAGATTATGTGCGAAGTGAAACGTTCGTGGACGATTATCATCAAAAATTGATTACAATCTGAAAAACACGATATTTTTGGATTTCCCTATCATCGCAATAATAGTGGAATTGTGATATATCTATTAGATACGAACCAATGGAACAGCAAGGGTTCTGACAAAATTTAATTTTTTCAATTTAGTGCTCTCTGGTGTGGAGAAAATGAGAAGTTTTGTTATTATCATCGGAATACAAATATTTCAGTATGATCAAGAAATTCATTAGAAAATAATTTGATATTTTTCTACAGCTAGAAAACTATTTTAAAAAAATTGCTCTTTTCAATATTCCCACATAATTTTCTCACACTTTGTATATGTGTATAAAATTGAATTCTAAGCAACTTTTTCAAATAACTTTTTTCGATATCTTGCCATTTTATCCGATTTTTTGACTATTCATGGTAATTTTTTTTCAATTTGCTGCCATACCAGCGATCATGTGACATGTGTCAAAATCGATTTTTAGGTTATCGGACATGCACAAACTTTTCCCAAGAATCTTTTTTTCAATACTCTAATAATAAACTTTTTTCTCATATGGTACATACTTTTTGGCGGTCACTGTATACGACACAAAAATATAACTGAAAGTATTGTCTGTGCCAAAGTTCTACAAATTATTTTTTCAATTATGCGATTTCTTTTAAACTGAAAGTATTCAGGTGAAACCGCGTGGCACAGCTAGTACCTATTTAAATAAAATGAACTTATTTTCCAGCAAACAATTATCGAGCTGAACATTACGGATGGCCGTATCATAGGAACAAAAGGGCAGACACAAGAGGAAAATAATACATACTATGCTTTTAAGGGCATACCTTATGCTGAACCGCCAGTTGGTGAACTACGATTTGAGGTGAGGAGAAATTTTAAAGTTGATAACAATCATGTTTGTTTCCTTATTTGATACATTCATCGAGACATAATCAACATTACCTTTACAATCATAATTATTTGATATCCCAATAATTGAAATTCACCGAGTATTATTGAAGGAAATATCTGCCTGATGTTATTCCAAACCAACCAATTTTCCCTCTTATACTGTGAAATTTTATTCATACCATACAAGTTTTTAGTATTCTCATATCATCATGTATGTTTCATCTTTCTGTTGCTGCGGAGTTTCCAGAATATGGGCCTGTTCATCTTCATTTTCTCTAACTCTTTCATTTACCTGTTTCTGTGAAACTCAACGCAACCGGATGTGTTCTTGTTTTCCAGGCATCTTCCTTCTGTGTTGAAAAATTTTCGGCACTAAGTTTATTCATTATATTTCTCATCTCTCTCCATAGTACAGTAACCACAGACAAATGTAAGCCACCAGTGAAGAATGAATCGTAGCACTTTGAAACTCGGCACATGACTTCTTGATATCATACTTTGTTATAAAATTTTTTTTTTACCAAAATATCAGGGGTGGAACCCAAAAATATTTTTATTTAAGAAAATGATATATTTTTTTGCTGTTGTTTCGGAAAGAATTAGATTTATCAAGAAACAATTTCAACAAGGCGAAAGATAATTCAATTCTCCACAAGAAATATACCTACTAATTTCTCACAAAATGCAGTCGTTTTCTCAGAAAACCTGATTGAATTCCGATATCAAATTTCAGGCTCGTTCACCCGCCAGGCAGTACCAAAAATTAGATTTCTCATAACTTTGCTGAAATTTATAGTAGAAGGAAAAGGAGAAGTTTATATCGTTCCCGAAGACTTCTTCTTTCTCGTGCAAATATAACACGTACTCAAAATGTGTTTTGTCCCACTTCACATAACCCTTCTACGATATTTACAGGGAATCCGAAAGTCATAGATATTTCAGTTGATTTGAAATAGTTATACTGAAGCAAGAATCAATACCCTCTTTGGACCATATGCAACGATATCAGACTAGTGAGACAAGTCTCACTTATACATGCCATAGAAAAAACTAGGTTTTACTACTGCCTCAGTTTTCAACTCACCCGTAATCCCGGCGATTTCTTCAGTAAATGTTGGAAATCATCGATCATTCACATCCTACATGAAAAACGAAGTATGTGGTTTCAAGCTTGAGGTTTGCGCTTCCCAATAGTGTTATTAAACATATGCAGAGTGGGCCATTGTTTACGAAACAGCGGCTCTGTAGGTCGACAGAACCGAGTTATATAAAAACGCTCGGACACGTCAACCACATTTTCGAGGGGGACATCGTTCGCGATGAAATTCACCTGAAATACATTCCATCCCTCGGAGCTGTGACTGCCACCCCTAAATTTTTAAATGGCAACATATGGCAGGTGATACCTCATTTGAAAGGTATTTTCCTTCTTAATATCAAACAACAAAAATAAATCAATTCCATCGATTCGTTTTCGAGATATAGGAACTTGAAGTTGGGAAATCACTTTTTATTCACTCAATCAATAAAAACAATATCTGATAAAGCAACTGTCGCAATAATTATTATTGTCAATGAATTAAATGTTCAAACTGTCTACCACCCATTTCCATACAATAGTACAAGTTCTGCTCAAAATGAGACCTCACATTTCGTAGCATTTCCGGCGTTATTCGACGGCATTCTTCAATAATTCTACGTCGTAATTCTTCCAGAGATTCTGGTTCGGTTGCATAGATTTTGTTTTTCAAGTGACCCCACAGGAAAAAGTCGAGTGGGGTTAAATCTGGAGATCTGGCTGGCCACTCTATAGCGCCTCTTCTTCCAATCCAACTTCCAGGAAACATTCTATCCAAGAACGCCCTAACAGGCTGTGCATAATGTGGAGGTGCCCCGTCTTGTTGAAATTTCAAGAGGTCTTCATGGTAACGATTGTCATTTTCAATGATGTCTACTAATTGTGGATAAACAAATTCATTCAATAATTCCAAATAAGTTTCTCCTGTCAGGTTACCGTCGAGAAATACTGGTCCAATCAAACGGTCCCCAAAAATACCGGCCCAGACATTGAGTTTTTCGGGAGTTTGAGTATGGACTTCGTGGAAAACATGTGGATTGGCATCTGACCAATAACGACAATTATGACGATTCACAGTCGAATTCAAAAAGAATGTAGACTCATCAGAAAAGCAGATGTTGAAAAGAAAATTCTCATCAGCATCTATTTTCGTAGTCATAATTTCACAAAATTCCTGTCGCCTATCAAAATCATCTTCATTCAATTGGTGTACCAAATGTAGTTTGTAGGGGTGAAGTTTATGATGTTTCAGGATTCGGCGGATACTGGTTCTACTAATATTGGTAACACTTGCCAATTTCCTTGTGCTCAATGTTGGGTCTGCATGAACTTGTCCTAAAAGTGCAACTTCAACAGGTTCATTTCTCACAGGAAATTCACGTTCTGGGTCTCGTTTCTTGTTGGCTACTGATCCATTTTGACGAAACTTTTGCACTAATTCTAGAACGTATTTTCTAGCAACAAGTTTATCTGGATGCGTTTCATTGAACAAATTAGCTGTACGTTTACCACACTCATCATTCTTGAAAAAAATTGTTATTATTTCAACTCTTTCCGCGATCGTATACACCATTATTGAGGAAATATTCAGCAGCTGTAATTCACTCTAATGTCGTTCAATCAACGATCAGTTTGACATTGCCAGACGTCCAAAATTGCGATTTGGCGAAAAAAATTATCGCATACATGTTTTTGTTGTACGCGCATTGGAGTCGAATTCGAGAAAACGTCTTTTTATCGATTCTCAAGAACTTTAACATTTTTTCGATCAAGTAATTGAAGATGAAACAAGAATTTGAAACGGAATTGCATGTTATTTGTTGGTAAACAGTTAGATCATTTAATTCCTTGACAATGATAATTATCTTTAAACAGTTGCATTGTTAGATCTTATTTTTATTGATTGAGTGAAAAAAAAGTGATTTTCCAACTTCAAGTTCCTATATCTCGGAAACGAATCGATAGAATTAATTTATTTTTGTTGTTTGATATTAAGAAGGAAAATACCTTTCAAATGAGGTATCACTTGCCATATGTTGCCATTTAAAAATTTAGGGGTGGCAGTCACAGCTCCGAGGGATGGAATGTATTTCGGGTGAATTTCATCGTGAACGATGTCCCCCTCGAAAATGTTGTTGACGTGTCCGAGCGTTTTTATATAACTCGGTTCTGCCGACCTTCAGAGCCGCTGTTTCGTTTTCAATGGCCCACTCTGTATGTAGGATATGAATAAGCGATTATTTTCTGAAGAGAATGCTGGTTTTATGGGTAAGTTGAAAATGAGGCAGGAGTAAAACAAAGTATTTTTTTGGCATATATAAGTAGGACCTGTCACACTACTTTAAAATTGTTGCATATAGTCCATATAGGGTATGGATTGCTGCTTCAGTATAATAATTCCATATTCATAAATTATTCATGATTTTCGGATCATCCGCTAACATCTCCGTGAAGTGCGATAAAACACATTTTAGGTACACAAATACTCGTATATTATGTTTGCATGAGAGGGAAGGAGTTTTCAGAAACAATAGGAACTCTTTCTTTTCCGTCTCCGATCATTTTTAGCAGAGTTATGACCAATCAAATATTCTGCACCGCCAGAACAGGTAAGCGTGAACCTGAAAGTTGATGTCGGCGTTCTATCACGTTTTCTGAGAAAACGAGCATATTTCTTAAAAAATTACTAGGAATAATTCTTGTGGAGGATTGAATTGTATTTCATCTTGTTGAGTTGTTTTTTTGATAAATCATATACTTTTCAAGATTACAGCAAAAATATATTTATTTATTTTTAAACATACAAAAAATATGTTCCACTCCTGGAATTTTGGTAAACATTTTTTTTTCGTTTTTATCATGGTTCCAACTACTAGCATGCCAAGTTTGGTGATTCCTTGTCTCAAAACTCAATCGTACTGGATTTCCAGTAGTTATTCTGAAGGTCCTATTTTTTCCCTATCACTGTTCCCGCTTTTCTTGTATCTCCCTGCATCTTTGTACCACCTCTTTTCTTTGTCGTGCTTCATCTTATTGTTTCTACAAAGCTCTTTCTTACTTTTCATTTTGTCAACTTTCCCCCCCAGTTTGTTTTTGTGTAGCTTTTTCTTTCTTTTCCTGTGTCAATGTTCATTCTCTATTCGTTTCTCTGTAGATCTCTTTTCTTTTTCCTATTTGCTCCTTCTTTTTTGTTTGGTTTTTCTTTTCCTTCTTGTACCTTTTTTCGCCTCTTTCATGATATACAGAAAATTGAATACAGATTTGAAAATGAATTTACATTCTAGAGAGAAGTTTTTTGAAAATAATTAAACTCAGATAAAAAGAAATATTGTAAAAAGGCATTTGAAGCACACATTATTGCAAAATCATTTATAATTTCAATTGAGACATGGCAAACACACAGCTGGTGTTTCAAAACAATCCTCGTAATCTATGCAGATACGTTCAGTTTTTGCCAAATCTTCTTCAGCACCTTTTTTATTTTGGATTATTTTCTAGCACAGCATGCATAGTTTTCTGTTGGCCACTGCAGGTCCATTGCATTTTGATAATTTGTGATTGGGGGCAGAGCTGATAGCTTTTAATTTTTTTTGCGGTATTCAGGTTCATATTATCGATACCATTTCTCAATGATCCGTCATTAATTGTTTTTCTTGTAGCATGTCTGGTTCAGTTGATGGGGAAACCGCTGAGGAATTTTGGTGTAAATGGGTATTAGTGGTGTCAGTTGGGTATTAGTCGGAAATTAGAGGCATTACTTAAAAATTTTGGGTATTACTCGGGAAAGGGAGGTATTACTCGAGTATTACATGGGTATAGAAGGAATTGTTCGGAAGTTAGAGAACATTACTGTAAATTATAATCGTTGAAAGGTAAAAAAAAATCAGAAAAAGGTCTTCAAAACATGCGAATTGGGAATTATCCGGAAATCAGAGAGCACTCGCAGAAATCATAATTGTTAAATAAAAAAAGGTCTTCTAAAGTGTACTTGACAAAAAACCTAACATTAAGACACGATTCAATACCCATGATAGCACTAACTATCAATTATCAACTACACAATTTTTGACACAACACCGAACTTTGACTAAAACTATGATACGCCTGACTATTAATTCATATCAACTTCACAACTTTCGACAAATTTTGCATACACGTAAACCAAAACTATTTAAACTAAAACTGAGTAGATATTTGGATGATGTTATGCAATAATGGATCAAGCCACAGTCAGCTAGTTTCGTAAAAAATATCAAAATATTGTAGGAGATCATGGAATGATGGAATGTGGCTCAGTACTATCGTCAGTGAATGGTTCCCGTTTATAATTGCGGGTTGAATTAAATTATTTGCTTATTGTATAATAACGTGGCTTGAATCGTTATTGCATAACACCATCCATTTATGTTTTGTTGGTTGCATAGTTTTAGAACCTGTATGCTGGATTAATGTCCGATGAATTGAGTAGTAGGCTGTAACATGTATCTACTAGTACAAGAAAGGACGCACTCGATGTGAATAATTTTACGTAACAAGTGTTGTAGAAGGCATATTACGCATGAAGCCGCGTAGCGGCGAGTGCTTAATTCCATGAGATTCCGTTAGAGATAGGTATAGGACATAATGGAGCAGAAATGATCAGAAATAAACGACAAGTTCAAAAATGCGGTAATATACAGGATGTCCCATTTGAAATAACAAAGATGCTGCTATATTTTAGATCGATAGATCTCCGTGTAAGGTACCATCGACCTTGACCCACTCTGTATATTAAATTGAGACCGAAGGTGGAACATTGAGAATAGGGTCTGAACTCGAAGAAAACTCGATATGACAGTTGAACTTAAATCTATATTCACCGAGAGAATACAAAAACTAAATATGAAAATTGGCCTAAAGATTGATTATCGGATTTACAGGACGTCGCGTTTTTACTTGAAGAGATTTTTATCTTTCATAATGAAATAGGAAAAATTGAGTTCGGCTGGAACGTAGTCCGCAACTAAAAAAAACCAAAGTGAGACAGTTACAATTTATTCGAATGCTCAAGTGTAGGAACATCCGCAAGACACAACCCTGCAATAAAGTATATCTCTGAACTATCTAGTATTCTAGCAGTAACCAGCTACCAAGCAAGCAGTCAGAACTTATATTGATCTATTACATACCTGCAGGTAACGAGTAGCAAATTTCCACAATCCCAATTACCAGAAAGCAAGGTTGTCTCCTTCCAGAAATTAACAATAACTCAAAGTAAAGTGAATGACTACAAATACCGGCAAATACTCCTATCTTGCAGCTGCGCTATGCATGACTACTTTGACATGGAGTTCAGTGAGGCCGTGAGGCGGTGCCTAAACTAGGGGTACCGGTACTCAAGGCATAATATTGTCACAATTTTTATTCAGGGAAAAAGTTGTATTTCGTTCATTAAAGTTTTTTTGCAGTTGCAGAGAGCTTTTGGCTGTTAGGACCATACAAGCGATACTCAACATAAAACTGTGGTAGGAGAAATTGTCTGAACAGACATACATTCAAAATTAGGTACCCATTTGGGTTTCAATCTATGAAATCACATTTTGAATCGTAATATAAATGATTCTTCTGGTCCAGTAGACATAATAGTTAGAGCGCCCATCGGCAAAAATTTTACTGATAGATACTCTCTCCAAACTTTCTGAATGGATTCTCTGGACGAAGTCTGCCATCGTTTTCCTCTGTGACTTTTTTTGTTTCGGGGGCGTGTTTCCAACAAAAAATTTTGATTTTTTTTTGTGTTTTTCGCGTGTTTCCTTACTACGGTACGAAACTCTAGATGGTGATTCGTAAGTTCGTTTAAAAAAAAAAAGTTCCCATGAACATATGTCCAGATTTGCTTCGATTCTGAGATACAGGGCGTCGAAGTTTTTTTTAAACACTTATTTTTGAAATCCATCAGTAAAATTTTTGCCGATAGGCACTCTAACTATAAGAAATTTATAATTTTCGAATTCGAGTACTTATTTTATTTCAAATGTTTGTCTGTTGATGCAGTCCTTCATACCACTGTTAAGTATGTCGATTTTCATACATTTGAATACACGAAATACAACTCTATCCTTGACCAAATTTAGTCCACCGATACAACAGTCGTTATATCCAAACCTTTGAATGATTTCTCAATATTCAATTTTCAGTTACCTGTAGCAAAGAAGCCATGGAGTGATATACTGAACTGCACATACGATAAAAGTCAATGCACTCAAGGAAGCAATCCTGTGGCTGGTTCGGAAGACTGCCTCTTCATCAATGTTTACACACGATCTGTGAGTACAATAGAAACGAAATTACCAAAAAGTTCTGAATAACTACCAACCACCCTTGAGTATTCCAAACTATTCGACTGTTCTGTACATGTCGCGACTGTTTATATTAACTTAAGACGAACTTTCGACAAGCCCGGTTGACACAAACGTCTAGGAGATGTTGCTTTCTTTATTATTATGGTAACAAAATGAGTAGCATTTAGACATTACTGTTACCACTTAGTGATGCCTAATGTTATGAATTCTTCATAATTTTCTTCTCTTAGTATCGCTTTGAGGCATAAAATGTGAAGGAAATTGCGAAGCACATTAACATGAATCTTGGTTTTATTGCGATTTTGTTGGTATAGAAGGAATTAGGTTGTTAACAAAATTAAGCATGACATCACCATCACGACAGACACAAAATGGCAAGAGTTGCTTGTTGAGTCGAGAGTCAAGTAGAATTTGTATTTGGTTGACGCCATCCTTTCAATATTCTATAGGCACTTCTGATTTTGTGTAGTGTTCTGTTCGATTCTTTATATTTCAATAGTTGAATCAAATGTGTGTATTAACATTGCCCAATTGTTATTTTTACCAAGAACTGTATCCCTTCAAGGACCGGAGCGGTGAGCAGAAACTTGGAAAGGTAAAAGGAAAGGTGATTTACAGAATTGGGCATTTTCAGGATGGGTACTGATTTGGCCGGGAAGAAAATGCTGTCCAGAGTATTGAAATTGAATTATAGATTTTTCTATATTTCTGTATGTTGTTTTTTTTTAATCATGATAGACTGTATGATAAGTATATATTTTTTTGTAAAAAGTATATACGACGGAATCAGAGATACCTAAAAGATACCCTCAGTAAGTCTAGTTACTGCATGCAAGTTAAACTGTAACCTGCAAAATCATTCATACATGCGAAAGCATTATAGACAAATTTGAAGCATTTGAGACATATAGGAGAATCAGAAAGTGAAGTACATTTTAAAATAAGTACCAGTCCATTCAATTTCACATTGTTACATCGAAAAGGTTTCAATGTGCATTCAATTCTGAAGTATAAATGGAAGTCCCATTTTGCATCACATTTTGATGTCTCGAACTGACCAACGGGGCGCCGAATAGACGTTTATGCGATAATAATGAAAGTCACTTTGCGATTCACTGGTGTGATCTGAAACATGAATGTGAAGCCCACCACCATCTCTGAGATCATTCTGTGTTGACTGGGAAGTTCCTCATGATGTACTTATATTGAACCAATAAGGTCGAATATCTAGAAAGCAAAATTACCTTGCTACGCTCAATTTTATTTTAAAAATGTCCCAATTACTGGAATATTTGTGACAGGCAGAAAGAACGCATCATATGGGAAATGTTTTTATTATTAAATTTTGACAAATATCGATATTTGCAATCACTTCTGCATCAAAAGAAACCCCAAGAGACGTTTAAAACTATTGAAAATTATTTCTCAAAACATACTTGTTTGGAAAATATCGAAAAATGTTATTCTGAAAAGATGTTCAGAATGACATTTATATAGCTATGTACAAATTTCGAAAAAAATCTGAGATAGAAAAATAAAAATCGATGTTTTGTCAAATAAAAAAATCTATTTGGAAAAATAAATTTCTGACGAAGAAACTCATTAGTATAGTCAACAACCGATATTTTGATTATGGTTTTGTGAAAATTTGCAAGCGATTTTATTCGAAGAAAATTTGAAATCTGTGAATGTCCCATGTGTTCAGCTGCTTTAAAAGAGGTATCTACACAATTTCAATTTCAATTTTTTATTTGAACAAAAAATAAAGTGGTTTTTGGCAAATTGTTGGAATCATACATAACATACCTACGATATTTTGTTGATTGTAGGTTCTTGTCATGTAAAAAACTAAATACATTTTTTATTCCGATGAAAAATTCGAATTAAATTTGTGTAGTTACTTGGTCCTTCATCAATAATGAACAGTATCTAGATTACAATGTCCTGAAGATATTCCAGATACCTCTTATGAAGCAGGTTACCACATGACAAATTCACATTTTTTAAATTTTCTCCGAATAAAATAGAAATAGCGTGCGAATCTTTACAAAACCAAATTTTAAATATTACTTAGTTGTTAGTTTTACTAATGTATTTCTTCGTCAGAAATGTACTTTACCAAATAGATATTTTTTGTTCCAAAAAATCTATTTTAATTTTTTTATCTCAGATCTATTACAAATTTGTACATAGCAATAAAATGTCATTCTGAACATCTTCACCGGATGATATTTTTCGATATTTTCTCAAACAAGTGTATTTTGAGAAAAAAAAATTAAATTTCTTGCCAAATTCGAAAAGACGAACGGCGCTGTCCAACGGCTTTAGGTGTTTCTTCTGATGCAGAAGCTATTGAGCATATCGATATTTGTCAGAATTTATTGATACTGTATACACTATTTATAATCACACACTTACAGTGACGTTCGATGATACCAACAGGGATGCCAATGGACTAAGGTCCAATCTCCGCCCTCACAATATCCGGAATAGAACAAAAATATTTGATTTTGAAGGATTAAATAAATGATATGATTTATGATCGTATGTCAGTTGTATTTTATTGTTGATAGTGTCAATTGTAAATTGTCATGTTATCCACATTTCTCTTTTTATTTGGTCTGAATATTCCAATTTCAATGGCCTCAGCTGTCAGTGTTATTTGTCAATGACTTGTTGTTTTGACGCTCAGAAATATGCTTTGCTTCAAAAGTAATAATTGTTATCCGTTTTTCATTCATCTCGAATATCCGGTAATCAGATAATTACCCGGAAATTGGCCTCTCTGACTACTAACTGTAAAAAAATATCGAAAGAATGCGTTCAGAATTCGTACAACTTGCATTTGATTACGAAACGAAGTTTTATCAAAAAGTAACCACATTCCACAGAACTGGCAACTTCAGCCACATTTCCAGATTCCACAATATTCTCAAAGCACCTGAAAACAAAAAAAAATTCTCCATTTCCCCTCTTCCGCACCAAACACGGTTTCAAAATGATTTCAGTAGAAAACAAATTTGACGATTGGTATTGTATTTCACATTTTCTGAAATATAAAAATAATGTAATTGATGACGGAAATTTCTAAAAAGTAAAATAGTCCCATTAAAATATTGCTTCTTTCAGCTTACTGGAAAATCTGCTGTTCTGATTTTCATCCATGGTGGAGCATTTGTAGCTGGAAATTCATCAGGATCAGCTCAAGATCCAGAGTATTTTTTGAATGAAGGTCTCGTATTAGTTCAATTCAATTACCGGTTGGGGTTATTTGGATTCATGAGTACTGAGGACTTGGTATGCTCTGGAAATTTGGGTTTGAAAGATCAGGTCGTTGCATTATGGTGGGTCCAAAAGAATATTGCTTCGTTTGGAGGTGACCCCAAGAATGTCACAATTTTTGGACAAAGTGCAGGATCCGTCTCTGTCTCATTGCATATGCAATCAAAATTATCAAAGGGTGAGTCAAGGTAATTGTTTCATACTGAGATGGAACCCCTTTTTTTGTTCTCAGGGGCGGCAGTTTATTTTATCAATGGGTTCGGCCGGTGTGGATAATAGTTATTTATGCAACAAGTGCAAAAAGTAAGTGTTTATTGCACTGGACGTGAAATAAAAACTTTATTGCACTAGTGCAATAAAGAACTTCTTTTTCCACTAAATATACTTCAATAAAGTTTTGTTTTTTGCATGAATGTAGAAAAAAAAATAAGGGTGCTCGGTGGTGTTGCTTGATTTATTTTTATTGGCAACTAAAAATAGGAATCATTTTATTTAGAATGAAAAATAACTTGGAAGCTTTAGACACTATTAAGGAAGTATTATTGAACATACCGGTCTTACTTACGTAAAAATAGGAAGATCAACCAATAACTTTGAGAAACAAATGTCCTGCACTACCAGGACGACGCTTTTTGCATAATCCTATACAATAGTAATAAATGGGTCGAAAATCCATCACAAAACAATTACATTCCTGGCTAATACCACGACGAACGTAGAATTACATCTAATGAATTTTCGTGCAGAGTCCTACAAGGATGTCTCCGCAATTGCTAGTTGCATGGAAATGTTCATTGAAACATTTGGACCACCTATGGATCGATTTCAGGGTTCTTGCCCTCATCAGTATAGTGTAGGTCTCTGCAGGCAATAGCTAATGTCTGCAAAAAATGATTCAGCAAACTCTCCATGTAAAGGTAGAAGCTGATACACCGCCCGCGCCTAGCGTTCAATAAACCACGGGCGCCATCTGAACTCCAGCCCCTCAACCAAAGCAATACCCAGAACTTGCGGTGATTAAGTACTCTACACTGAATTTGCCTATCTGAAAAATTGAGACCGAAATAACACAGAATACTTCTCTTTTTTTTTTAATTGTTGACGTTTCGAAGGCTATATCTGCCTCCGTTATCAAAACTTCTTGGAAAGACGCTGAAGAAACTGAATTTGCGCTTTTGGAAATACGATCTTTCTTTGACAGAGTCAAATGAGCTATCTTGATACATAGGGTGTTTGGTATCAATCAGTCACCATTATATCAGTTCTTATTTCAGTTTCGACTTTTGAGGGCTGTCGTTCGTAAGGGGACGACAGCTGGTTAACGGAAAAACAATTTTAACAATTTTTTTTAACAATCTCTGAGGAGAGGTAACCAGGTGCGGTCAATTTCGATGGAATTGGTTGAAAAGCAGTTGTTCGATAAAAGAATGTACGCAGTTTCATTTAACTTTCTTTTTTCTTGGTTTGATTCTCTCAATAAAATTTTGGTATTATTCCATTCCATCATATGATCGCCATCAGATGTTAGAATATGTTCGGATATTTTCGAACCCGTTTTTTTTCGATTTCTGATGTAACTTTTATGTTCTTCCTGGCGCACAATCAATGGTCTTGATGTTTCACCTATATAACTCTTACCACGAGAACAAGGTATGTTGTAAACACAATTTTTTGAACATTCACCAGCGTTTTTGGGTTTTGTATGTGTGAGTATTAATCTCAATGTATTGGTTGTTTTAAATGTTGTTCTTACATCATACCTATGTCCAATCCGTTTTATCTTTTCAGGCAGTCCAGGGACATAAGGTATAATGTTGTTTGTTGGATGTGTATGTCGCATGTCTGTGTGTTGTGTTGTTCGATTGTGAAGTGTAGTACTATTTTCAATTTCATTCATGATTTTTTCCACGAATTCATTTAGGTAAGCATTTTCCCTGAGAAGGAACTTTATAAAATTCAATTCTTCTTTCAGATTTTGTGTTGAATTGCAAACCACTTGTGCCCTGTTGTAACGACATTTAACAATTCCCTTTTTTACGCTGGTGTGGTTATTTGAGTTATAACGGAGATATCTATTGCTATGTGTTTTCTTTCTATAAACAGTTGTGTTGATTTTTTTATCAAAACATCTAAGAAAGGAAGTTCATCATCTTTTTCTGTTTCTAATGTGATTGTTATCGTCGGTTCTTGTTTATTAATGTAATCTAAGAACACTTTCAAGTCATCTCTACTCTGATCCCAAACAGCAAACACATCATCAACATACCTCCACCATACTCTCGGTCCATTCTGGTACGTTTCAACGAAAAATTCTTCAAAATATGCCATGAATATATTACTCAAAATGAGTGATAATGGAGAACCCATTGCCATACTAAATTCTTGTTGATAAAATTCATCTTTACATTGGAAATATGTTTTTTCAGTACAGAGTTTTATGAGTTTAATAATAGAATCGACATTCAATTTTGTTCTAGTATTCAACGATATGTCTCTTTCTAATTTAGTTTTGACAGTTTCTAGAGTTTTTTTAATTGGCACATTCTTGAACAAGCTTTCAACAACAAAACTAACCAGAATATCTGTATCATTAATTTGTAATTAATTTAATTTTTCTAAGAAATGTGGAGTGTTTTTTATAAAACTGTTTTCATTACCAGATATCGGTTTAAAAATATCAACCAACATATCCCTTGAGACCCATTGTTAGTTCTATTGGTTCTCCATGCCAAAAACTAGAAAGATACCCACTGAATGGAACGAGGAGCAAAATTTTCCAAATATTATGTGTGTTTATTTGTTTGCTTCTCTACCAGAGCGATCCATTTGGAATTAGTTTCAGCTCTCACATCAGAAGCATTCATTGGTGCTTTCAGAAGATTTTGCTCTCGTAGGGGCAAACCAAATTGTGTGTGGTCTGATAACGGGTCAAATTTTGTTGGAGCAACTCCGAATTGAAACAGTTGTCTAAAAAATGAAGAGTATTCATTAGTAGAAGGACTTGCTAGTGAAGGTATAATTTGGAGATTCATTCCAGCTCATTCTCCCAATTTTGGTGGGATTTGGGATGCTGGGGTGAAATCTACAAAATTTTATTCAATAAGGGTTATGGGAAATGCATCTTTAACTTTTGAACAACTATATCCCACTCATGCAGGTGGAAGCAGCTCTAAACTCCCGTCCTTTAACCCCATTATCTCCTAGTCCTGATGGCATGGATGTTTTAACTCCTTCACATTTTCTCATTGGAAAAAGACTAACTTCTGTACCAGAACCGGATTTGAGAGATATTTCTCTTAATAGGCTTTCAAAATTTCAACATATCCAAATGTTGTATCGGCATTTTTGGGACCGATGGTCTAAAGATTATATAACAGAGCTACAACAACGACATAAATGGCAAAAGGAACACGTCAATTTGAAACCTGAAGTAGATTCAGTTTGTAAAAACGACCAGACACTATTTGTAATTTTGAAAGAGATTCTTCCAAGGTGGTGGTATGTTAAGAACATTTATTACTATTTCTAAGAACTTCACCCACTGTATACAAAAAACAGTTGTTGTTATTGTTTGATATTGTTTGTCAATAAAAATATAAAGTTTCGACTGAGAAGTACTTGGGCTTTTCTAGTAAACGAGAATTGTTCCCTACACCCGCTTATCATTATTATATGTATGCCTTGCTATGGTTATTCGATGTTTTGCTGATATTTCAATGGAAATTACCCCTTCCACGAACACAACAAATATTTTTAGGTCGTGTAGTGCAAAAAAAAAAGAAACAAAAATATTCATTATTCTCTTTCTGTCGGCATTGTTGGACTGTTGGTCGCTTGGTCAAGTCAAATATTAGGTTATTGTTCTTGTTCGTGAACGTGGATGCTTTTGTTACCGTCTAATTTATAGTCTAACCAGTCTAGGAGTACTCATTGAGAATAACGCCGCTGTGTGTTGATAATCAAGTTTAGTTTGGTCAATTAGTTATTGGACCCCACCGTTTATATTTCCGTGTGACTTTCTATCGGGGTGATTGCCTGTTAGTTCAAATCCTATCCTCGCAGGCGTAAGGGTTTGTGAAGGTACTGGCGATCGTGAGAACGAGAAAGAGGAATTTCTTTTGGTAAAAATTTGGTTTAATGGAAATCTGTTATGAAAAAAAAAAGTGAACATCGCGATTCTGTGGCATTAGGCGATTCATATGGTACCATTTTTGTTTTGCGGAAATGCGCTGTTGCCAAGTTGACCTCTTCGGATTACTGGAAATCTGATATGAAAAAAAACAATTGAACGTCGCCATTGTGGACCCTCAACTAATTCTAGTGGTACTATTTTTGTTTTGCGGAAATGCGCTGTTGCCAAGTTTTGGACACTTTGGAGATGTGGAAATCTGATATGAAAAAAACAATTGAACGTCGCTATTGTGGACCCTCAACTAATTCTAATGGTACTATTTTGTTTTTGCGGAAATGCGCTGTTGCCAGGTTAGTCAATTCGGATTACTAGCAACCTGGAAATTTGTATTGATATGGATAAGTGGGCAATATTCTATTCAATCAAATGCGAGTCAGTCGAGAATGCATGAAATCGTTTTTCGCTCGCGATTGACACACAAACCTAACCTGAGCAAGCTAACCTAGCTTGCGAGTCAGTCGAGAATTCATGAAATCGTTTTTCGCTCGCAATTGACACACAAACCTAACCTGAGCAAGCTAACCTAGCTTGCGAGTCAGTCGAGAATGCATGAAATCGTTTTTCGCTCCCAATTGACACACAAACCTAACCTGAGCAAGCTAACCTAGCTTGCGAGTCAGTCGAGAATTCATGAAATCGTTTTTTGCTCGCGATTGACACACAAACCTAACCTGAGCAAGCTAACCTAGCTTGCGAGTCAGTCGAGAATGCATGAAATCGTTTTTCGCTCGCAATTGACACACAAACCTAACCTGAGCAAGCTTACCTAGCTTGCGAGTCAGTCGAGAATGCATGAATTAGTTTTTCGTTCGCAATTGACACACAAACCTAATCTGAGCAAGCTAACCTAGCTTGCGAGTCAGTCGAGAATTCATGAAATCGTTTTTCGCTCGCGATTGACACACAAATCTAACCTGAACAAGCTAACCTAGCTTGCGAGTCAGTCGAGAATTCATGAAATCGTTTTTTGCTCGCGATTGACACACAAACCTAACCTGAGCAAGCCAACCTAGCTTGCGAGTCAGTCGAGAATGCATGAAATTGTTTTTCGCTCGCAATTGACACACAAACCTAACCTGAGCAAGCTAACCTAGCTTGCGAGTCAGTCGAGAATTCATGAAATCGTTTTTCGCTCGCGATTGACACACAAACCTAACCTGAGCAATGCATGAAATCGTTTTTCGCTCGCAATTGACACACAAACCTAACCTGAGCAAGCTAACCTAGCTTGCGAGTCAGTCGAGAATGCATGAATTAGTTTTTCGTTCGCAATTGACACACAAACCTAATCTGAGCAAGCTAACCTAGCTTGCAAGTCAGTCAAACTTGGCAACAGCGCATTTTCGCAAAACAAATATAGTACCACTAGAATTAGTTGGGGGTCCACAATGGCGACGTTCAATTGTTTTTTTTATATCAGATTTCCAGTAATCCGAAGAGGTCAACTTGGCAACAGCGCATTTCCGCAAAACAAAAATGGTGCCGTTACAATTGGCTGAGGGCCCACAATCGTGACGTTCAATTGTTTTTTCCATATCAGATTTCCAGTAAACCAAAGTACAGCCTTTCTTTTTACCAACACTAGCAGTTGTGTGTGTAACAGTGGAATCCTACCTAATGACTTACCAGATTATTTTACAAGAGCTAGCGGAATAAGGATGTTTTGCGCTTCATGAATTCTACACAAGTGGTTGAAATTGATGATCTCATTTTTTAGGACATCCTATCGATGGAAAATTGAATGCAGCAAAAAATATTGCAACCATTGGTGTGCTCTACACATGAATAAGCAAAATATTCCCTCTGCAACTTTGGCACTGCCTAATATTCACAGATAGAAGCACTCAGCGGTAGCAAAGTTGTAAATCTACAAAAAAAATTATCAATTCATCAGGAACCTCACATGATCATGAGGATGTCCATCGTAACCATGCGGTGACACTCTTCAAACAATATATTCTGGTTTGACAGTTTGACTTTTTGCCATCGAGATGACAAAACATCAGATCTCATCTTGTACGCTATGATACAACTTACTCTTATTGTACAATAATAGTATCAATTAAACAAGATCCACTGATATATTGCTTTTTGTCGTTTTGACAAGCAGAGCTGGGTAATTACATGTACTTTGAAAGCAATTGCAATTACAAAGTACTTTTTCAAAAAAGAAACGAATCATAATTACAAAATACTTGTTCAAAAAAGAAAGTACAAAGTACATGACTCAAAAAAGAAATCATTAAATACTTTTTCCTAATTACTTTTGGATAAAACAATAAAATTGAGGAACCCCAACATTTAAAATTTTTCAATAATTAAAAGTGTTCAACTGAAAGGTGAATCCCAGTACAAATGTATCAGAAAATTGATATCAATGAATCAAATTCAATTGAGTGTTTTGAATTGAATTGAATGCAGAGAAAATACATTTTGTTTTTGATGCAGGAAGACAAAATCATTTGTTTTGCAAAATCAGAAATATTAATAATAGAATGATTATATGTAACTTGTCCCAAAACTCTTATGCGTTATTTTAGTAACAGTAAGCTTGCTCTTCATCAGAACCAAGTTTAATCTCCCTGTATTCGATGTCAATACTCAATTCACTAAATTTTATCTTCTTTCTTTCTTTCTGAAAAATGACTGATACCTGTTGAAAAAACTCCGAGATATTTGGATTTATATAATATTCTTGGCATTCGTTTGAATGTATTCAAATTGGAAATACTTATAAGTATAATTACTTTGAGTTATAGGCTAATAAGTGCAGGTATAACTATTAAAAATGTATTAAAAAAAGTAATTATTAATTACTTTTCAGCACCCTTAAGTGGTGAGCAAAAAAAATATTACTTATATTTTAGCAAGCAAATTTAGAAGGGATGGAACAACGATTAAATTGAACATTGCTAAGTTCTGTAGTTCTTTCAAATCAAAATACGATTGTTTCAAATCAATGTACTCGTATTATTCTTCTCAAATATTTTTCCACAGGACTATTCAAAGGAGCTATTATGGATAGTGGAACATCTTTGTGTTTATGGTCTCGCACAAGAAACGCCAGATCTATAGCCTTCTCGGTTGGAAAGGAATTAGGAATATTCACCGATAGCGCTAGTACATTGTTGATGAAACTGAAGGAGATCAACTACAAAAATCTTCAAGAAGCTGCTTCAAAAGTTTATTCACAGGTAACTACATTATTTATGATCACATTCCACAATTATCGGATTGAACGTTCATGAACTCACAAGTATAGAATAGTCAACGGTACAGTATGTCAAATACCTATAGCTGCAAGTGAGAACATTTTCACGCCTATAATGCGCAGTAGTCGTACGACGGACTATCCAGTGATTATTCAAACAATATTTGTTACCTGCCGAGTAATTGAAGGGCAGGTAAAAAACTGCTCCTCAATTTATTAACGGTTTTAGAGTACCTATAAAAGAATGACATCGTAATTTTGACACAATATACTTCAGCTTGAATTGAAGAGGGCATTGTATTAGCGAAACGTGTCGCGGTTTTGTAAAACAAAAATTTGTGAAAACCAACATTACAATTTTATTATAAATTTTTAGTTCTATCTTCCTATCTATTTTTTGTATCCCATACAACACCTCGACATCCAATAGAAGTTTGATGGATATATCCATTCAGGATATTATGGATATTCTATGGAGGTCCAATTTTATCCAAATGATATTTGAACGTTCTCAAGTCAACAACCTGGACGTCCGTAAGACATTCATTACGGACGTACACGGAGTCAATAGAAAATTCTTGAAAAGCCACAAAGATCATAAATCTTTGTTAGAGTAGTCCTATTAGCATCTATTTTGACATTTCGTACTCCATCGAGTATCTATTGGGTCTACTTCCGATATATACTTACAATTGTCTCCAGCTCTTCTTTGTTTTCTGTAAGTTTTATAGAGTACACGTTCCTTTGCATATTTTATCTTTCTATAAAGTTAGAACTTTTTCACATGTACATTTTAAATAACTTTTTCTGAAATCACAGCGAATATGGACTGATTAGTTTTTCCGAAAAAAAAAAAAATCTTACCTCAATTCAAATGAAAAATCCAAACAAAAGAACTTGAAACTCAAATACTACAAACCGTTGAAACGGCTGAACACGCACTTTTCGACATTCGACACCACAGGACGTGATAGTGGATATCCTTTGAACAATTCCTATTTGGATGTTATTTGTATATCCTATGGATATCCAAAGTTGATCCAAGGATATTCCGTCATGAATTGGACATGTATTGGACGTCCATAGGATATCGTGTGTTGTTTGGGTACAGTACTATTTATACAGTACTAGGCTCAATATCATGGAAGCCATCAATTTTAATATAGGATTCATTTTTTATATAAATATATCTGACTTCAAAAATGAGACAAAAAATTGATAGTAGTCTCACTGTCAAGAAATTTATTTGTTTATTCCATAATGGAAAATTACATTATACAGTGTGGTCACTGTCGATGGTACCTTAGACGTTTACGGAGAACGGGACATAGGATCATTCTGAAAATTTGGTTTCTCAAGTAGTTGCTCTTGATCTATCGATCTAAAATATTTTTAGCAATGCAGCGTTGCCGCTTATACCAAAAAGTAGCAGCATCTTTGTTATTTCAAATGGGTCACCCTGTATATTACCGCATTTTTGAACTTGTCATTCCTTTCTGATTATTTCTGCCTCATACTCCCCTATACATATCTCTAACGGTTTTTAAGATATTGGTTATTTTCCATACTTTTTATCCAAAACATAGCTCGAATTGAATGTTTATTTCTGCGGTATTTGGATTTTTAGAAAGTTGCAATTTTGTGTTTAGTTCATCAAGATCATGTACATTGATTCTGTATAGAGAAGTTTGTTCTGCGTTAACAGGGTCGTTCAAAATGCATGATCTTACTGCTAGATACGAAAAGGGTTGAAAGTGTGATTTTTCAAATGGAACATCCTGTGTATTATGAAATATCCTGAAAGATGACTACATTCCCTTCGAATTGATATATCATGTTCCTATACCTAAATAGCCAGAATTCCGAGATAATAGCAATTTTCACTTGTAATCTCCCAAGTGCTTGAATTATTGCCCGAAAGTTTTCGATTACATGAATTTTCTTTGAAAATTCAAGTACGAATTTTCTTGAAAATTCATGTTCTAATTTTCTTTGAAATTTGGATTCGGTAATAAAATTTCACACTGAGAAATGAAAATCATCCAACAATTCATAAGAAATAACTAACGATGTTTTCACCTGAACTACTTATAACCACTGAAATATTGATATGTAAAATACTTAACAAAATTTTCATCAATAAATGTGTTTAAATTTGGAACAAAAAAAAATTAAAAAGTTATGTTCTTATCGTGATAATTTCATGAGTCGCTAGGTCGATGGTTCAATGACCTAGCGACTCATGAAATTATGTTGTAATCGTACAAACTTCCTTTTGTTCATTGGTTGTAAATCAGGGTACATTTCATTGAATTTTCTGCACGTTCTTGCTATAATTCCCCCACATTTTTCATGAAGAATAAACAATTTCATCACAACGTCGTTTGAATAGTTATTTCCCTCCATTTCAATTATTTTTGAGTCACTTTCGTTAAGAAACACACAACGGTATTATTAATAGTGCACTAATTGTAAAATTTTCATAATGTCATGTACCATCATGACATTTAATAGCCACCTTAGATGAATATGAGAAAAATAAAATGATTTTTTTTGAAAATTGCTATTATCTCGGAATTCTGGCTATTTAGGTATAGGATTATAATATATCAATTCGAAGGGAATTTAGTCATCTTTCAGGATATTACATAATATACAGGATGTTCCATTTAAAAAAACGCACTTTCAAACCTTTTCGTATCTAGCAGTAAGATCATGAATTTTGAACGACCCTGTATAACGCAGAACAAACTTCTCTATACAGAATGAATGTACATGATCTTGATGAACTAAACACAAAATTGCAACTTCCTAAGAATCCAAATACCGCAGAAATAAACATTCAATTCGAGCTATGTTTTGGATAAAAAATATGGAAAATAACCAATATCTCAAAAACCGTTAGAGATAGGTATAAGGGAGTATGAGACTGAAATAATCAGAAAGGAATTAAAAATTCAAAAATGCGGTAATATACAGGGTGACCCATTTGAAATAACAAAGATGCTGCTACTTTCTGGTGTAAGCGGCAACGCTGCATTGCTGAAAATATTTTAGATCGATAGACCAAGAGCAACTACTTGAGAAACCAAATTTTCAGAATGATTCTATGTCCCGTTCTCCGTAAACGTCTAAGGTACCATCGACCGTGGCCCACCCTGTATAATATGCCTTTAGGAATCTTTGAAGAATATCCTCGCTGGACTTGCATTCGCACCAGTCAAGGAAATCCCCCACGACGGAGCCTTCTTCTCCGGTAATAGTGAGGAAATGTTGCAAACAGGAGATTACACAAAAGTACCAAGTCTTTTGGGGGTCAATTCAAATGAAGCTGCTTCAGCCAAATTCATATCAGGTAAGATCATGATAACTTGAAAAAATATTTGTCGGGTTAGTGAGTTGTAACGTATTCAATGCAACTTTACTCATAATAGTTTCATCTTCAGATTCCTGAGAAGATCAAAATATATAATGTTCAAAGACCATCGTGAAAACCAATTAAAGGGATATATACATTTTTATTATTCTTGAATTTGCCAAGGTTGTTAGCTTCGGAAACCAATTTCTTTGTCGAAAGTTTTGCTTATCTGCTTTTCTCGAATTCCTGCTGTTTTACCAAATATGGAAAACCTGGTTCAGGCCTATATACGGCATATAAATAGAACATTTTCAGCTGTTTCATAAACCTACATGCATAGTCTGAGTTTGCAGTGTCCTGTCGGCAAACCTACTTAGTATAACTGTGATGTGTACCAAGTTTTGATAGTTTGCCAGTAACCTGTTGTTGTTGATTATTGTTTGGCACTATAGACTGCACCAATACTTCTTCTATTGTATGCCCATTCTAATTGTTTGTCATTGTTCAAAGTGCTAACATGATAACCGCTTCTCGCCTAGTGAACTTTGATCCGGGCCTCAATCAGAGCTGGGAAGTACTCAGTACAAATACCCGAACAATGTACTCTTGAGTACATTTCTGGTACTCTGTACCTGTTACCCAGTACATTTTATATAAAGTACTCGGTACTCGTACCCGTAGATATCGGGTAAAAGTATCCGATACCCGCGCTTCTTATGCGAGTACATTTTTACGAGTGCTTTATTATGCAATGCGTCTGCTCCTGACCTGTATGTCCAGTCCAGCATCACCCAGCAACCTCAAAACTCCAAAGGCTTTATAAATCATCAAAATTATTTATTATGAAGCCAATCCCGGCAAACAGAATCAACCAGTTATGCCATTACTGAATAATTATTTTTTCTGCAAATGTCAAAAGTTCGCGAATTGACAACAATATGCGAAGTGACACTTTTTTTCATTTTCCTTCGTCACCATGACAACGTGCGCAAAGTAATGTGCGAAATACCTATTTCGCACACTGCATGTAAACTATATGGGATTTTCATATTCTAACCTATACTCCTCAATCAAGCAAAAATTTAAGAATCATTTACTTCTAACTTTATGGTTCTCAATCAAGCGAAAATCCAAAAAATCATTTATTTCTGAATGTTCAACAATAATTAAATAAGGCTTTTTTAACACTTTTCAAACCTAACCTAACCTAACCTAACCTAACCTAACCTAACCTAACCTAACCTAACCTAACCTAACCTAACCTAACCTAACTTTATGGACCTCAATCAAGCGAAAATCCAAAAAATCATTTATTTCTGAATGTTCAACAATAATTAAATGAGGCTTTTTTAATACTTTTCAAACCTAACCTAACTTAACCTAACCTAACCTAACCTAACCTAACCGAACTTTATGGTCCTCAATCAAGCGAAAATCCAAAAAATCAGTTATTTCTGAATGTTCAACAATAATTAAATGAGGCTTTTTTAACACTTTTCAAATTGTGACAAAATTTTATATCACCTATTTTTTTGACGTTTGTAGAAAAAAATTTGTTTGCATCTCGTGCAAACAAATACTTTGGTGACCGAGAAATGATTTTTTTTAACGAGGTGCAGCCGATTTAAAAAAAATAGTCGAGATAGTCGGGCATTTCGCGCACTATATACAAAAATAGCTATTGTTTTTATTATTATTATCGTTATTTTTATCCTTTATGGACTGAAAACTACAAAATAGTTCAGTCATTATTGATTTGATAGTTCATGGTTATTTATAGGGTACAAAAAGTGGTGAAGGTATAATGCAAGACTCAGAGAAAACCCAATGGGTGGATATATTGTTTAATTATTTTTGGACTTGCTACATACAACTTGATGAGAAAGTACTTGCAAAAAGCACTCTTCGAGTACTTTTACTAGGAGTACTGTACTCTAGAGCATGTGTAATGAATAAAGTACTTGGTACTCTGTACTCGTTCATCAATTATTGGAAGTACCCGGTACCCAGTACTCGAGTATAATTTATCAGTACCCGGCTCAGCTCTGACCTCAACTCGTAATGGCGTCCGCTATTTCGTTTCCTTCCAGGTCAGTGTCACCTAGTAGCCAGGCTATGGTTATGCTATTGGTTTGCACCAGTTTATTGGGTTTCGACAGTTCCATCATTCGAATTCTAGTGCCTTTCTGTCGGAACCGATTTCCATTATTTTTCGGGGCTGATGGAAATTTTTTCAGCTCTCTAGCAGATTTCCAAAGGCAAACACTTTATTTCGGATCTGGAGACTTCTATGGTTTTTTGAACTATAAGTAAACCAGCAGTTATTTACCATACAAAGGTCAGATATTGTCATGATATTCAAAAGAAGGATAAGTATTTTTTCTCTTATCACATATATAATTCAATTTCTAGATACGCATTTCTATAACCAAGTTATTCTAGGTACTCATCGGTTTATAATATTTACCGATGAGGATAACTTGGATCAAAATTCGCCCCTAGGAATTATATTAGTTGTGTGGTAAAGGGGAAAATACTTTTTGATTTTTGTTCGAAATTATGAATAGGATATTCATAAAATCTGATGTGGAATCACCAGCGGCCGAAAGACAAACTTAAGTCGCTATTTTCCATCGTTCAAGATAACCTCTTGGGAGGTATTCATGTTGAAAGGGGTTACATTCTCCATAAAAAATGAAAAATGTGAATTATTTGTAATATCTAACAGAAAACAACTACTCTGATATAGATATTGTGAAATGACTCTAACTGAAAGGAAAAAATACTTCTTTTTCCCATTTGGTGACATCATAGGCGTCCAATATCCTAGTTTGGACATGCCCAAATTATTTTTTCATGAGTACCGGTGAATACAAAGATGATGAGAAGTCAATGATATTCAGGAATGATATCACAAATTAGTCACCAACAGCATTATTGAAAAAACGATTTGAGGGACTCGTCAAATCGATAAAGAGGGAGAACGCTTCAAACTAGAAACTGAGGAAAGCTTCCAATGATGATATGATAAAAAATATAAAAAAAATATTGAAATTTATAGAAAAATATTAAAAAATGTATTAATCATACAAAAAATTCAAAATACATCAAAAATATCTTGGAATTGAGTAAGTAACATTTTGGAAAAAGTCTCGACCAAACATGGAATTCTGGGAAATAGCTAGAGAACATCTCAACCAAATATTCAACGATAATCTGATCATGGGCCAATCATTTAATGAAATAAGAAAATATATTGCAGGACACAGTTAATACAGAGTATTCAGAAAATATCGATCCAGTAAATGAAAAAATCTATTTACATCCAACCAATGAAAATGAAGATACATTGAAGTACAAAAAATCGCCTGATGTTGATAACATAATAGCTGAAATCCTAAATTTGATGAAATATAAAGAACAAATACCAATATTCCCAACTATAGACCAGTAACAGTTACTATTATATCTAATATTTCTAAAATAATTTAAAAAAGTTAATTTAATTTTATGACATGCAGTATGGATTTCGAGACAGGAAATCAACTGATAACGCCATTCTGAAACTCACGTTGGAAATATATGAAGCTACAAATACTGTGTGTCGTGAAAAATTACTGAATACACTAGAAATGTACGGTATTAGAGGAAACGCTACCTTTTAAAGAGCCACTTATCGAATTGATCATAACAAGGTTGCACAAATGGAGTCATTAGTGATATAAGAGAGGTCGAATACGGTGTCCCCCAATAAACTGTATTTGGGCCTTTGATGTTCACTGTATAGGCCCAGTTATCAGGTTTTGCTGATGTCACAGCGATTCTTTCCAAAGACGATGAATGGAATTCGCTGAAAAGTACTGCAGACTATGATTTGATGGAAATTGAAATTTTTTTTCAAATAATTCACTCACCGTCAATATTGGTTAAATATTCACCATTCTACTCATACACATGCGGTTCAGTTGACCTAGTACTATTATTAATAGACCAAGATGCAGGGGTCAGCTATTCGAATAGACAATTTTTCGAATAGATAATTTTTCGAAATAAGTTGGTTTTATTTTATATAATAAGAGTTGTTCGAGTTTTATTAGAATGGATCCATTGCATGTTACACATATTTCAACAACAAATTCAGTTTCCACGCAGTGAAATGTCTACGTAAGTTTAGTTCGTTCTGGTTAGTTCAGACTAAATAATTACTCTTCGCAAAATGTATGTGTCAATTTTTACGCACTCAAATGTTTACGTAAGGTTAGTTCGTTCTGGTTAGAGCAGACTAAAGAATTACTCTTCGCACTATCTGGCACATAAACCCTTTGGGCCATCGCAGTGGTCGGTGTACGAAACGAAAAGCCAAAAACGCATCAATAAATTGGGTCTACAAAGAGAATAAACCCAAATATATACTGACGAACTTAAATGCTATACATAAAAGAGCAATTTGTATAGTCAGTATTTTCTTGTTTATGATTTTTTTTTCTCCTCTGGAGCAATGATAAAAATCTGGCAAAATGTGTCTCTTCCAGAGACACATTCAATACCCTTTGTTGTCTCATCAAGTTTGGCCCAAAAATTTCAGTATTCCCAAATTTTTGTTGTCAACTTGGAGACTTGCTGAACGAAGTTCATTTTCTCAATCATCCCTCATGCTTTGAAACTATACAATTTTGTTCATCCAGTAACTCAAAGCTTCAGAATATTCAAGAATAATACCTACTTATAGAACCTATAGTGCTACCAATATAGCTGAACCTGTGAAATTCTCATTCATTGAGTGCCTTATCACTGGATATATTACGGATACCATAGTCCGTTTTTCGACGAATTATGGGAGTGGATATTTCCACGGTTTCAGCTATGTTAGAACAACTGTACTTACTCGTTTCAACAATGTTCTTTGAACATCTTGATTGATTTGACCGAAACCTGATGGATATCCACAATTACTAGGCATTAATTAAAAACACTTGTTTTTCAAATATCCCCAATATATTACTTCTTTCTCAAATAAACAATGGTAAAGGTACATACATACAGTAAATGTACATACATATTTATAGTAGTTTGAAATTGGGTGAATACCTTCCATTTACCTAATTACAAACTACTATAAATATGTCTGTACATTTACTGATTACCATTGTTTGTTTGAGAAAGCTATAGTAATAGCGAAAGGCGAACATATGACAAGAAGTAATATATTGTGGATGTTCAAAAAACTAGCTATTTGTATTACTAGGGAGGAAAGTGCCACTTTTCCTCCCGAAGAACGTAGTCATCCAAGGGAGGAAAAGGCACTCCCATAATACATATGATTTTTTGTCCTACCCATTTAATAAACCTTTTTTGAAAATTTAAAACGCTCAATCTCAACTGCTTTGTTTAAAACGGACCCATACTTGCATGACGGAAAGTATAAAAAATTAATTCATACCCGTCTAAATTACTCTGATGTAGTGGTAAGCGACGCTGACTAGTAAACTGAAAGTACCAGGTTCGATCGCGACAATCGGTATTTTTTTTTTTTCTGTTAGAGATATACGTTATTGAATATTTGGATTGCTTATCCATTTGGGATTGATATTGAGTGTTAATTCTCTCATAGGCAATATTATGTGCTCATGTTGAATGAAGTTTTAATAGGTTTTTTCCTCCCTAGGGAGGAAAAGTACTTATGAGTTTCCGCCCTGATTTGAGGGAGGAATGTGAGTACTTTCTAAAGGGTTAGGAGGAGAAAGTGTTTTTTATTTGATTCATAGTAATGTTTTTTTAAACATAATAGCAGTTTTCTTTACATGTGAACCTGAAGATGGAAAATAGAGCTGTTCTTGAACTGAATTATTACCTGTAATCGTATTTTATGCCTTATTTTGCCACAGCGATTCTGAGATTGTTCCTGGCCAAATACGATACGAGTTTGACAGATTTGGCTCCAGCGGATTTGAACGATACTAGCTTCATCAAGTTGAAAGCAATTGGGGCCAACGCACGGATAAAATGTGAATATTTCAACTGCGGATCGCTGAGTCTCTCTTCGGAAGATGCGATCAGTAACGTGAGTAAAACCACTGTGTGACTCGTATATCGTTTCATAATTCAAAACTTGCATTATGGACTAGAATTCGTTTTACGAAGTGTGCTGTAAATCAAATTTGGAGTTTTTTGCTGCAGGGTGACTTCGAGAAATTATTATCGCATTAGCTATGTGAAGCAAAGGAAATTTCTGAAAAAATCAAAGCACCACTCGAAAATCATTTATTTGAGAACGGGGTACTCAATAGCTATAGCGTGTATTCATCACCAAACCAATGCGTCAGTAGCTCGGGATACACGTTTCTGACATGAAATCAAAATAAAACATTAGTCAAGCTGTTAATTCATGCCACAGCCTTCTTGCCATTGTATAGGCACCAATTTTTTAACAATTTTTATCTGTAATGAGATAGCTGTGAAGTCGACAGACGACTTAATCTTCCGAGCCGTGGTGATAAAATCGCCACAGCAATCAATTTGACGTCCTACTCATTAATTCTTTAATGCCAATTTCTCGGCTTATTCGGAAAACAAGGAAAAAACATAGGATAATGGATTTGTTCACAAAAAAACGACAAAAATGTGGTTATTTAATTTTTTCCATCACAACCTGGAATCGCAGTATATTCAACTTTTCAGAAACGACATAGATGATCTCTTTAGATTTTTCATTTGAAATCTGGCTGATGAAAATAATATATTACTGGAAGGTACATATACAGAATGTGCCAAACTCAGGTAAATTGTTTCAGATGAATATATGGCCAATACCTGTCAGAAAACAATTATACCACGACGGGTTTTGAATTATATCTAACTTGTACAATGTACCTCATTGCAGGAAACAATTGCAAGTGATTTCCTGTAATCAAATAGATTTTTGTTTTGATTCGGAAAGGGGGACCACCAAATTTTTACTATTCCGTTACAGGGAAGCATTTGCAAAAAGGACATAATTATTGAAAAGGGGAACATTCTCCATGAAAATTGAAAAATGTGATTTATTTGTAATATCTAACAGAAAACAACTACTTCCCCGGCACAAGCCACGCTGGACATTGAACTACATCTGACAGATATTGTGAAGTTGGTTTGAAGGTTGTAGACGATGTAGTAACTTGATTACTTGTGCTTCGGACTTTCATCGTCTTAATGGTTGAAAGATTTCTACTTCTTTCAATTTTTTACTACGTTTCAATTGCTTGAATCTGCAATCGTCTTCAGGTGAATACTGACAAATTTTGAATCTACACGATGTTTTATAGGTCTGCCGGTAATTACGTTGTAAATTACGCACGGTCTTGTGGCGCGCGTGTTTTCGCGCTAATTCTCCCTCCAAAACGGTTCATTAGCGGCCTCCATACGTTTTTGATTTCCACGCTCGGTTGACTGAAAGCACCATTAATCTCGATATAAGCGGTTTCAATAAATTTGCGTTTAAACCAGTGTTCTTCTCTATGAAGAACATTAGCCTCGTCCCAAAGAATTCGATCGTGCTCCGTCCACGCGTGGTCGGCTATTCCCGATTTAGATGTTTCCCCCCGTTGAGTCCACTTTTTGTGTTCAGCTATTCTTACAGATAATGGCCGCTTGGTCTCTCCGATATAGGAATCTCCACATTCACATGGAACCTCGGAAATACAGTTTTTGCTGGATTCTGTTTCGTTCTCTGGTTTCGTTTTGGTGAGGAAACTTCAGCACTTTACGAAGTTTCCAAATTTATTGAAACCGCTTATATCGAGGTTAATGGTGCTTTCAGTCAACCGAGCGTGGAAATCAAAAACGTATGGAGGCCGCTAATGAACCGTTTTGGAGGGAGAATTAGCGCGAAAACACGCGCGCCACAAGACCGCGCGTAATTTACAACGTAATTACCGGCAGACCTATAAAACATCGTGTAGATTCAAAATTTGTCAGTATTCACCTGAAGACGATTGCAGATTCAAGCAATTGAAACGTAGTGAAAAATTGAAAGAAGTAGAAATCTTTCAACCAATAAGACGATGGAAGTCCGAAGCACAAGTAATCAAGATATTGTGAAAATACTCTAACTGAAAAGAAAAGAAAAATATCTGAAAGTGAAAATTCGCATTTTCATTCAGATAGCTGATTATTTTAATTCTTTCTAGTTTTCATTGAAAAAATCATTAAATAAATTAGATAAGGAGAATGCCATTAAAAAATATCACTCACAGAAATCGTTCATTTCATTGAAGCAACGTTCGCTTCTCTCGCATTTAATCCCCAATACATTTTGGTCGACGAAAATCTATTTCGCTTAGCCAAGCTCTTCAGGAGGATTGATATAGGATTGGAATGAAACAGGCTCTTCAGTACACATCAGGGATGGATATCAAGGAAATATTATATAAATATCTATCAGATGTAGTTCAATGTCCAGCACCGCAGAAGACATAATTATTGTTGAGGCAGAATATCTATTTTTTTTTCTTGTGCAGTAGTTTCAACTAATCAATCAATATTTTTAAAATTTTGCAATGAAGTGAGCTATTCTCATAAGAGAGTGTAAGTGTTTTTTCCGAATATATAACAGACTCTTATCCATCAAATTATCAAAAGAGCTAATTTACATCGGTCTGATCCGAGTTGCCTCCGAATCTTGTCAGCATATTTTCAAGTTCTGACCACTTACTCAATTTCAAATCAAAAGGAAGAAATAAGAATCCTGTTCAACTCATTGAATCCCAACTTATCATTAACAAGGTAAACTTGGACATGCATATCATTCAATATTATTTGCGAAGTTATTCCTAGTTCATTCTCATTATCAGAAATCAAAATATCTGATTGCAAACCTAATTGATAGAAATACATTTCACTATCAGTTTGTGAACCAAGATCAATTTTACTGTTTACAGTTACTTGAAAATAAAAACATGAGTAATTTGGTTATTGTTATCCTATAGTTGCTATTTATGGAGGCTTCCTGACCTATTGATACTTGCATTACATATATTTTTTGATCTATGATTAGTGTTCTTCCATTCGGGTATGTCATATATTAGCGTTTTGGTTCATTAAACATTATTTTTTGCCCTACACTTCTACCATTCTTCACCATCTCTTTCTTTTATGTTATTTTTGGTATCTATATCCTTCTTTCTCAAGTTCATCGATAGAATATCATCCTGATATTCTCACCAAAATAAGGGAGCTTCAAAAGTACATGAACCACAACTTCATTACTCTCATTTATCAAAAATGTTTTCTACTCACGTAACTAAAATGGCATTTATCGTACGCATATGTACTCAGCTGAGTGAATGATCAATCACAGATTTACAATATGTAATTTGAAGGATATTTTTAAAAACATTACCATAGTAACTCCATTTCTTTAATACATGGGTACCGTTCGATTTCAGAGGTTAAAATTCCACTTGTCAGACTAGAGTTCTCTGTCGATTGGAACTGTCATATTGGCAGAATAGAAATCGTTTCAAAATAAAAATGTTGTTCACTGTAAGTACATATGAGATATGTTAGGTCACCGGTGTTGGTATAATGACTTAATTGACTTTAAAATATAAACATTGGTCATGTGACACCTCATCCAAAAGGTCAACTTATCATCTATCCAATATATTGAAAAGAATCAAGTTACACGTGCACGTTCATTGAGTTCAATTATGCTAAGAACCGCCACTGAGAATAAAACGTCGTAGTTTCTCCTGCTATTATAGTTGATTACGAAAAAAATAAATAACTGAAGTTCTACACTCCAATTCGAAATTAGTCGGTGTAGTATCGATGATTTTATTACTTTATATTGTTTTCATAAAAATATTCAAGCCACTTATAATCTACCAATAAGACTCAAAGAAACTGAACGAATCAAAATTTCAATTATGATTGCCTGTGGATATAAAGTAAGGAAGAAGTTCTAGATTTATTTAATACTAAATATTTCAACCAAGAACCTGTTTCTCAATCAATAATAATTACTAAAATTATAAAAAACTTTAGAGAAACGGGCCATATTAAAGATTTCCTCGAAATTGGTAGAAAACAGATTTTAGAAGTCAAATAACGACGTGGTTCTTGCGTTAAAAAAAAAAACATATCGCTCGAGGCAAGTCGCACTGGATGATAATTCACTCCATATCGATTGTTGTTACAGTTGTTGATCGAACCTACTTAAATATTATTTATCCAACACATGACAGTTATGACTGTTATTATTAATGTCATTTTAGACAAGTAAACTATCAAATAACACACTAGTGAGTTATAATCCATAAGTCACTAGTGAGTATAAATCGTGGTATAAATCTTTCTCGCGTGACTTATTTTCAACATAACACACTAGTACCATAAATAACTATTTCCGAGGTAAGTGAAAGAACCACGAATCGTTCAGTTAGTTTGCTGCGGATTTGCTATAACGAATTTTAATTCGTTATTACGAATCTCCCATCTTTTCGTAAAAAAACCCTCAAAAGCAGAGCTTGTCTGAGCAAGGGAGAACCGGGACCTACAGCTCAAAAAGTGGATTCCGAACCACTTTATCCCTGTGATGGCGGTGAGGGGTGGGTGCAAACGCTCTCAACACCTCGACCACTTCGCTATCATTAAGATAACCCACATTTCGAATTTTATATCAATGAAAATTGATGTAGGAGTGATGGACTTCGAAACTGGAACGAAAGAACCTGATATCGGATTGAAAGAACCCGATAATGAATTCGACGTGCCATTGGAAAAAGGAAATATTGAATTGGAAAAGTTGACAGCATTGACCAATGGAATGATCCATGCCAAACGGTACAAAACTCATGAAGAAAATATAGATTCGGAGAAAAAATCAGATATAACAGCTGATGCTACAAATTCAAAATAAATCCATGTTATTGAAAATGTAATTATAGCTACATAAAAAAGATATTGGAAAAGACTCTAAAATTCCAAATGACGATGATGGTACGACTTCAAGTTGCTTGAATTTGACTCAAACCTTGGTTGTGATCCCTTAATTGACTTTAATCACTTAGGTTGGTTTTCTGGTGTCCTGTTATTGGCATATTCCTGAAAATACTTGTTGAAAAATATCTGGTTAACCATAATGGTCAGTTTATATCCACGTTCAACAAGTGTATCTTTATCTGTGTCTTCAATATTACCATCGACAAGTAGAGCATGTATTGCTGCATACCTTAAAGTACCAGAACAAGTGCGATGTGGAACACGTTTCATATGCAATAACTTCAAGATGTTACCAAAAATGTTTTGAGGCCGAAAGAAAACTCAAATCAGAAGACAGAAAGAAGTTGGAGAGGAACGTCTGATAGAAGAAAGAGTTGCGACTAAAGTTAATTCTCAAAACAAAAGAGTTTGCAAGTCAAAATAGATTATAAAAAATAACTTTCTTTTGTGCAGAAAATGTATACCTAATTAAAAATATTCTATATTTCACATGTAGTATTTGTAAAAAAAAAATTATCTTTCCCTGTGTCATGTCTGGTTTAAAGAGCAAAGCGATGAAGAAGCTGACAGTGAAAAAGATATAAATGAGAATGATATCTTCGAACCATGTCAAAATGAAAATATGGATACACATGAGAATATAAATGTGGAAGAAAAGAAAACCCGATGAAATGCTGGAAATTGAAGAAAATTAAGAGAAAGAAATTGATGAATTATCCAATAAATAGATAGATAGATCGTAAAATGTTTATGATATTCGAAATTCTGTTTCTGATCACTGAATTGATCCTGTCCAATGAATGATAAATGGCTATTAACAAATTTTTTTGTCATACATTTTTCTGACAAAAAAGTGGCTTCATTATAAAAGTGAATGTGGATAGGGTTGCATAAAGACTACACTGGCATGAGTGGGTCTAAAAATAAAATTTTCACGTGTTTTTGAATTTGAAAAAACTCTTGACTGTCCGGTTACTTGGAATTTTATCCTAATAGATAAATTCAGAGAATTGTTTATTATATATATTCTCATTTATTGAATTTCAGATGAATTTGGTATTACAATATTACTGCATATTATTAGGTTTTTAGATGACAATGTTTCACCTAATCAAATCATAAATGCTCGTTTGAAAACATGAAATCTTCAATACCAATTCACTTTTTCAATATATATTTTTTTTAGTTCATCAGTGATGATCAGTTCAACAGACCTGTCAGAAAAGCAGCCATTGATCAGTCGCAATATTCTACAACATATTTTTATGTATTTTCCTACATAGGACGCCTTGGAGGTTCCCTGAATAGGACTCTCAAAGGTAGGTGCCATATATAATCCATTCCTCAATATTTCTCAGTTTTGGTCTCGGAATCTACGTCCTGAATCTCACAGAAAGACGAATATCAATATGCTGATCCCTGATAGACAAACAAAATCACCCAGTTGTACTGGTTATGTGAATGAAGGGATATTTTTCAAATTAAATCAGAAATTATTTCAATATCTTCAGTTGGAAAAATAAATTTATATAAATTTTCTTCTTTTAGTTCTTTATATATTATCAAATTCCAGGAGTGGGACATACAGAGGAATTGCCATACCTATTCAAATCAAGTCTTGAAAATATCTCATCAAACGATACTTTAACGAGAAGAAGGATGGTAAGAATGTGGAGTAATTTCGCAAGATTTTGGTGAGTTCAACATTTGTTTTCAACGTCAAATATCCATTAATATGTTTCAATCAATTCGACTACAAAGAGAATTATGAGAAAAAGTCGTGAAAAAAATAGGATATAATCAGGAAGATGAATCTGTTCAGTTTCCGCGAATGTTTAAAAACATTCATTTTCAAACAACTATTAGAGCAGACAGATCCAAAGCGTTCATCCTACAAACGGATAACTCCAAGTTGAGAAGAATTTTTAAAGAAAAGCTTTTATTTTGATGCGCCAAAAATAAAACAGTGAACTAACTCATCTTACCTATATAATATTTTTCGAGGGAGTTCAGAGAAGAACATTTTTTGGATGGTCAGATATTTTTTAACATTTTAACGAAATTTTCGCGACTTTTTTCGAGAAGGATGGGGTTCGAGATTCAATATCAATATATCTTTCTTTGTTATATTCTATGTCCGAAACCTTTAAAAAATATCCAGAATACTTACGCGTTCTGTATCTATATAGCCTTCGAGGGTAAAAATATTACGGGGTAATATTTTTGAAACTGATTCGATCAGCAGTGAGAAATTTTTACTTTTCTTACGGATTTTTCTGATTTTAATTTTGCAAGTTTTGGCAGCTTTTTTCGAGAAGAAGGTTTGGGTCACTTTGGAGCCTTCAGTACCGCATGACTCTTGAATATGATCTTAAGATGAAAGTTTGGTGCCAAACGCGATCAAATTCCTTGGAGATATCTAATTTACCGTATTTTTTGAAAGATTGCTGACAAATATGTGAGACATTGGCAACCAGTTGATCTCTGGTGCCAAAAACCATATTGTTGACCATTGTTAATTATTCCTGAGCGTTCTATATATTTCAAATATTTTTCAATCAATTCAATCAACTCTGAATTCGTTTTACTATTTCTTCAAATCTTCCATAAGCCGTGAAAGTCCGCGATAAATTTAAAAATATATATATATTTTTTTTCAATGGATGCTTCTTTTTTAACGATTTGAAGCACGCCCCAGCGTGTGCAAATCGAACTTTCAAAAACACACGTTTTTTAAAGTTACCATGATTATTGATCTGACAGGAGTACTTTTTAACGTCAAATGAAATATTACAAACTAAAGCAAAACTTTTATTCAAACATAAACGAAAGGTATACTAATGTCACATCACGAATTCAACCATTTTACATTATAAGTTCTCATTTCTATTATTTGTGATAATGAAGCCAGTATTTATGATTTCAAAGTGCACCAATTGAAAAAATACTGATCTTTCAAACAATTGCTCTATTTCGAGCACTCCGGCTGAATCCCACTTGTTTGAAACACCTTTTTATCCACTCATACTTTAATAAACTATTATCTCCATTCCCACTAAAATCTATTAGTTATTTTTATCTTCAGTAAGCTTGTTTAGGTTTCGGTTATTTTACTTTTCATTCCTTTTATTTTGAAATGGAAAAATCTTCTTGGTGTAGTTAGGTCAAAAAATATATACCTTTTCTGTTGAACAAAATTGCACAATAGTAATATTTTCACTATTACATGTCATATTGAATGGTTTTTCAAAAAGTGGAAGAACAATTAGTATTGAAAAGGGGAACATTCTCCATGAAAATTGGCAGATGAAAAATGTGATTTATTTGTAATATTTAACAGAAAACAATGTTCCCCTTTTCAACATGAATACCTTCCAAGAGGTTACCTTGAACGATAGAAAATAGCGGCTAAAGTTTGTCTTTCAGCCGCAGATGATTACACAACAGATTTTATGAATATCTTATTCAAAAATATCACTCCTCAAATGCAAAGCGACAAAATTATTCTTTATTTTCTTCGAAAAATTTATAGTAAAAACTCGGCGCGAATGCATGCATTCACAGGTGCTAATGGTGGCGAATGTCTCGCGTTTAATCCCACTATTTTTGAGGAATAAGTTGGTACACAGGGGTTTTTAGGCGTATTAGTTCAATCATATCATGTCATTACCAAATTAAATCAAATGTAAATTTCTCAAAAATGTGAACGAGAAGATCCAAATAATAATGCCCCATTTACCGTGAATGTCTCATTGCTAAATAGACAGACTGCAAAAATGAATAACCGTCTCACTCAGAGTAATTTGAGAGAGGATGAACTGATGTAAAACTGTATGAGGAAAAATTGATTAGTATTATTTTTCAGCAATCCCACCCCAAGGCAAGATCCTCTACTTCAAAATGTTACCTGGAGTGCTACCCAACCAGAAACTGTGACATATCTCAACATAGACACAGATTTGAAGCAATCATTCTATCCATTCGATGACAGGATGAATTTTTATGATAAGTTATACAACGATCTCGGAACACCACCATACGATACTTATTGAATCCGAGTTCCTTTATACTACTGGTATAAAATTATTATCATTTTATTATTATTAAAACTAAAAACCTCACTACTTTTCGAAAGAATTACATAGAACTCCTGAAATCCTCCTAGAATCCTCCTATCATTCGATTTATTAGGATTTTACGAATAATGCTCCAATTGTTTGTTTTTAGTCTTTTTGTATGTATCGCTTTGTACTTAATTTTTTTTTTTTTAGTCATTACTCATTAATTCAGTGAGAAAATCCTGTTTTCTATTATTATTTTTTATGTATGTGTGTATATGTGTATATATATGCATATATATATATATATATATATATGTATATATGTTTTGTAATCTGCTTTCGAAGGTTAAGTGGAAGACCATCTTGTGCATTCCTTACAACAGATGAAGTTCGCCTTTTCAGCCAATCTTTAATGTATTACCAAACTAGAAATTGTATATTGTGCTGAATAAAGATTATTATTATTATTATTATTATCATTATTATTATAAGTGAAATTACTTGATAAAGGAAAGTTTGTATTCACATATTGAATATAGATTTTGTCAGACTGGTTATTTTGCATATCCGACTGCGGGTCATTAACCGATCGAAATCCCGTCAAATCGTCTCCGGAGGTGCCTGTTTCACGAAAAAAATATAGTAGTTTTTGTCTGACTCGTTCTATGATTTTTTTTGGGGTGCTAAATATGAATTTTAACTCCAATAAATATGAATTTCAACTCTAATACCTTCCATGAGTATGGCTTCATTACGAAAATCGCAAAGAACCCCAAAATGTTCGACAGTTTTTCAGTGTTTTGCCAAAAAGAAAAGAAGGGCAAAATTCGTGCTTTGTGAAAATAGTAATTTTTCGGCAATGGATTTTTCTTTGACTAGTCCGGGAAGCACGTACTTTTCGGACTATTCCGGGAAATGCTAGAATTTCAATATAAATATTTATATAAATAAGAATTAGAATGTTTCTGTTAGTACCTATCTTCTGTTCGCATTTCGATATTTAATACAAATAAGAATTAAAATGTTCGAAATTTTCTTCTACAAAGAAATATAAAAAATAAATGTGTTTCAATTTGTTATTCTACACGGTTGCCGAAAATATTGTGTAGGCAACACGTCCGAAAACAGTTTTTTTGGACTCGCAGACCGCCAGGACTCGCTACGCTCGTCACCTTCCATTTGTTCCCTTATTTCTTAGGCACTTTTACCATTATAATAAATGGTAGTATCATCCGCAAATAATTTTAAATTACCTTTCAAATTCAGGGAAGCTATCGTATTTGTATAAATGAGGAACAAAATAGGCCCAAGGATAGACCCTTGTGGTACCCCACAAGAAATAGCTCTTTTAGAGGAAGTTGAGCCTCCCATAAAAACAAATTGCTCTCTACCACTGAGGTAATTTTCAAATAAATCATGATTCACAGTGTCAAATGCTTTACGTAAATCTAGCGACAAGATCCCACACAAAAAACCCGAATCTAATTCCATCTGAATATTAGTGATCAGATCGACCGTGGCACACTCTGTATCACAAGATTCACGAAAGCCATACTGGTTATCATAGAGATAGTTAATTTTTGTCATATGATCCAATAACCTTTTATGCATGATTTTTTCAATAATATTTGATAAAATAGGTAGAAGAGAAATAGGTCGATAATTATTCATAAAACATTTTTTGCCACTTTTGAAAATTGGTAGAACTTTTGCAAGTTTGCAATTTTTTGGAAATATTCCGGTTTCAAATGATAAGTTGATCAATTTACTCAATAAAGGAGCCAATTCTGATTTAACTAATTTAACAAAATTTACGGTAATGTTATTAAAGCCTGGTGCTTTTTTAAAATCCAATTCATTGATAAGTTCTTCAACCTCTAGAGAATTTGATGGTTCCAAAAACATTAGATCAACGAAGGCAACTTCAGGAACATCAGAATACTGCATATTGTTATTAGGAACGTCACTCAATAGGCATAAACCAATATTGACAAAATATTCATTGAGATTTTCACAAATATCATTGGATCCGAAATCGTGGTATCATCAACTCTAACGTAATTTATTGTGTTCACGTCTTTTTCTGTTTTATTGTAAAGGAGAGAGTTTATCGTTTTCCACATGGATTTGGGGGTCGTATTTGAAAACTGGATTTTGTAGAATTCTTCTTTGGCCTTACGAATTGATTGTTTAACAAGTTTATTGTAATAAATGTAATTTTCAAAGGTAATAGTGTCATGTGGATTTTTTTTCTTTTTGTAAAAGTATTTATCTCTCAATTTAATCAGTGAAGCTATATTATTGTTGAACCAAGGTTTTGAACATTTTCTATTTTTGATGCAATGTGTCGAGGAATTCTCTTGGAATATTTCAATAATTTTGTCATATAATTCATTAGGATCATCAAATTCAAGACCAGAATCACTCACTTCTATAAATTTCTTTTTCACTAGTTTAGTATTCAGTTTAGTGACTGTTTTATAGAGGTATGCTTTTCTGCTTTCGTGAGGAATAACTTCAATATCAGGAATTATCAATTTGTGATCACTTATAGAAGTGTTGATTAAAGATATATCAATGGAAAGCATAAAGTTCAAAACAATGTGATCAATAAGTGATTTGGACTCGTTAACTTCTCTTGTTGCATGGGCTTCATTGCACAAATAGAAATTATTTGATGAATAGATATCTCCCAGTAGATTTGATTCCTTGTTATCTGCAAGCATATTAATGTTAAAATCGCCAGAAAAATAAACAATTTTCTTTTTTTCTAGAATATTTTTGAAGTTCTTCATGTATGAATTTCAGAAATGTGTTTGAGTTATATTTCGGTGGTTTATATAGGGCAGATAATATTAAATTGTATTTTTTTAAGTTAATAACAATGTATGACATATCTGTTTCAACCTTTCCTAAGGTTTCAAATTCAATCCCTGCATTCGGCTGGCATATACAGATTCAAAATTATCAAAATTATAAAACACCTCTTCTTCTTTATTGATCCAAGTTTCTGAAATGACGAGTACATCTGGTTTGATCTTTTGAATAATAATTTCCAATTGTTCAAATTTATTTTTTATGGATCTAGCATTCATGTAAAATACCTTCAAGAAATTTGGAGTCAGGGAAGAATTGTAATTCAGTAATGATTCATATTCTCTTATTTTGATATTATGTTTACAATTCATAATTGATATCTGATTGATATCGATTTTCATAAAACTGATATACTGATATACACATTTTTTCATCATATGGTGAATGATTCACTTAATAATCGGTCTTGTATACTGAATTCGAATATAAACAATTCCCACATTTATTTCCATTCAACAACTCTCCAAATTATGTGTACCTCCACAGTGTGAACAAATCGGGTCATTTTTACATTTACCTATGTCTAATGTGATTGAAACGAAAACAGTAATAACATTGGGTAATAACATTGGCATCATAAACCTTGCAATTCTGCCATGAAATGAAAAGTTTTCCTCCATTTCATTCAAAAATTTTATAGAACAATCGAGCACTAGTTTCTGCAAACACTGTATAATCATTTGTGCGCTTGAAGTATTTGATGTGATGGACTATGCACTCGTCGTCCTCTTGAAAAATAGAATTTTGATTCCTAATAATTTCTTGAAATTTCTTTTGTTTCCATGTTTTTTTTTTTCAATTTAATTCCTGTAATTGTTATTTTCGGATTTTTATTTTTTTTATGCCACTTTCATATTGATCACCTAATCTGGTTACTATTTCATTCTTCAAATTTCCTCTTCTTTATTCTTGCATTTTATTTCCATACCACCATTCTTAATTAATTTCACTGAATTGATTCCAACTTTAAGATTTTTTAAATCAATTTTAACTTGAAGATCAGTTTTGATTAAACTTGTGTTACATGTTATACTGGAACTTTTTGGATTTCTTCTTACGGCATCTGAATATGTTTGTTGGCTAACATTGTCGGAACAAGGTAAGTCTGCTTTTGTAAGTTGCAGATTTTCACAATAAACATTCTTTCTCAATTCATCATTATTTCTTTTCAGAAAAATAATATTTTCCTCTAAAGCCCGAATAACTTTATTCTTTTCCAGAATAATTGCATTTTTATCCAAAACAATTTGTTTCAATAGATTGATTTATTCTTGTAGTGGAGCAAATGATCTCTTGTAATTATCTTCATGTGTCTGAGTAGGAGGTAAAGATTTTTCAGTAGGACTAGTTTGTGTATAATTTATTTGAGTGAACTCATAGTTATCACTACATTTCGATCCACCAGCTGCTTCAAGATCTTGGCTTGAAATATCAAATATTTCAGTACTTTTTCTAATTTATTATCGGTTGGGTATTTTGATGAAAAATAACTATTCTCCTCTTCAGAGTCATTCGAAGAATTCTGTTCCACATTTGAATTTCTGGTACAAGTTTTGGTACAAGAACATAGAATCCATTCGAGCACTGGGAAAGAATACCACAACATGGTACACGGAAGGGTCCAAAACTCCCGAGGGAACTGGGCACCGGGGCACGTCGAAGTGGAGGACAATGAACAAGCAGACACCCTGACACGAAAAGGCGCATCCACGCCATTGATCGGGCCAGAACCATTCTGCGGACTTGGAAAATCATACTTTCAAGAAGAACTCAATAAAGCTGAAGAAGCGATGAGAGCAACATACTGGCTAAGACTTCCAAGGCTGAGACAGGCAAAAGATGTCCTCGGTAATTTCAACTGAACAAGGTCGAAGACACTGATTTACCTTAGCAAAACTAGTCTAAAGACAATCACGGGATTTCTAACGGAGAATTGCAGACTCAATGAACACCTAAGGAAGCTAGGCTAGAGGAGGACAGCACCTGCAGATTCTGCGAGGAACATCCAGAAACACCCCACCATATATTTATGGAGTCTTACGCTGTACATCATAAAAGATTATGCCAGCCGACTGTGTGAGAAATACCACGAGTAGACCCCCTCAAAATCCCAAAATTCCTGGAGGAATTGAGGTTTGAAGGGCTGCTGTAAACAAGAACATATTGTGATACCAGAAGAAGATGGAGAGAAGATCTAATCGGGTCGCAGCGCATCGGTCATCATCCATACTTACCAATGCCAATACCAATACATCGGGCGTACCTTCGTGTATTTGTACCTACTGCAGTTGAAATCTTATCGAGGAATTAATCCTGAAAATATAGTAACTTAGAGTTTCACGGCTGGCGTCAATGTTTTGGATATTTTCCGGGTTTTGCCGTGGTCTTCTCCGGTTAAAATCTCCAAATGTTCCAACTGCAACTGCTGCAATGCTCTTCAGTGACGTATCGATAATTTTTTTTGCCCAAGTTAAATGCCTTTAAATTGATAGTTAGGTTTGTCAGTGAGGTATCATAATGGCAGAAAAAAAAGGATGTCAAATTCAGTGTGTTTTATTCAATTTGGAAAACGAAAAGCATATTCGAACAAATAAACAATGACTCCTTCCAAATGGAAGAAAAAATGAATGTAATTGAGATTAGAATCAGAATTAGATGCTGTCGTTACGTTGTACCTGTACGTTCGTTGCCACGCTGCAGTTTTGGCATTTTTCAGTTTTTAGGAAGAAATATATTATATGATTAGATTCAGATTTGAATCCTAATGTTGATTTTGATTGAAACACTGAATTTTTTTCGATCATGAAGGGGTTGATTACCCAGTTTCCCCCACCCCCCTTGTACACGCGCCCTAATAGGTTTGGACATATTTAGTAATGATAATGATAATACTCACTTATCAACACTCATGAGTGTACCCAAAGGCATAACCTGTGAGTGGAGAGGACGTCTATTATTATTATTATTTGCCGTGGCGCTCCGGGGCGACTTACTAATTTTTGGTGGCGTATTCACTTTTCAGCTGTATATGAAAACCTGGAAAACCTACAGCACCCCCCCCCCCTTATAGATGTATATAATATTGTTTTTATCATTAAAAAACAAAGTAATGTAGCAGCATCCTTTGAATTTTTCTTCTCGTGTTTAACTTACGATAATTCGTCCCGGACATTTTTATCTTTTAATCCATACTCAATCGAAATCGAAAAACTGTATACTCAAAGAACCAAACCAGACTGCACTATTCACAAGTGCCACCACTGCTAGGCCGGGGTACAATTTCTTAGATAATAATTACTGTATGAATTATACGGATATAGAAATAGACAGATAGTAAGGTATGAGATTCACAACTGACCAAGGAATTTAAGGTGGATGTTTAATATCATGCATCCGTACTTCCACGATTTCGGCAAATCGGTTACACTATAAAAACTCAAATTTAGCAAATACATTTGGAACATGTTGGAGTACTTGTTGAATATATCGAGAATAATTTTTTTCCAAAAATTCGCGATTTTTTTTTGCGGAAACTAATAAACCGATGAAATGCAAGTTTCTGTATTATTTCATGTCAACAAAAATATCAATTGAAATCGTTCAAAACCTAAAGCAAGACTTCACACAACGTTGTTGACGAGAAACTATGGAAGTGAGAATTTGGCGGGAATGTACAAAATCTAGCAAACTTATAAAAATTGGCTCGTATTATCTATTGGGTCAGTTCAGCATTTTGCAGATATATAGCACCAGCGAGAAATTCATGGAACAATAGAAATACTACGTAAAAATTTCACGTAGTATTTCTATTGTTATTTAATAACATGAATGAACCGGAATAAGGGTTTGTCCACAATAAACAAGCACAGCACTACATTATAGAATAGGATAGGACATGAAGAGAAATGGCAGATTTTGTAACATCATGGCGTGTATGTGTTCATATGAGGGGCAGTTCAACACATTATTTTGTTCATTTAGTTAATAACATTGGATGTTGAAAAAAGAGTCACTATAGTATCGAAGGATTTTATTGAAGTCATCGAGGGAACATAGATTTCACAGCAAAAATTGTAAAATTGAAATAATAAAAGAGGGTTGTAGCCATACGGGAAAACAATTATAGAAAAAAATAGTCGTCCAAGGAATGAGTCGTCAGTGTCACATAATGATGACATAATTTGTAGTTGATAATCATAATATTGGAATCAATAAATCTAAAATAAATAATTTTTTTTCGAAAAATTCTCACTTACAGAATAAACAAAGAAATCAAGATCAAGAACAATTCCCAATGAATGAATTATAGGTCTGAAGAGGCGGAACTTTCGAAGTGTCGAGTATGGAACAGAATAAACGGATATACTGTGAGTCCAATATAATAATAATGATAATAAACATCATGACAATGATAATAATAACAATAACAATAATAATAATAATAATAAAGTTATCAGGAGTTCAGATCCCCTTCTCTGCAAAGTTCATGACCATGAAAAAGCAGAGATTGGAGCATTCCCTTTCAAGGCAGCAGCACGGGCGGCCGATGAACTTGGTCTCGTTTTCGACATTAAACGGAGTGACCCAAACTCTGTCACCGAGTTGGAGCCCGTTCAACAAAAAGCTCACATTAAAGCCATGGAGACTGAGGTTCTCCTGTAGCTTCATAAGGATAATCCAATGCATTAGGTCTTCTTTAAGAACACTGAAGAGCTTGGCTTATCCAAAAATTTAACCTAAGCATACCTCAGGTCAAGTGAGCTGAAGTCAGAGACCGAGGGATTCATATTGGCCTGCCAGGATGGTGTCTTCAGCACCCTGGTCTACCGTAGTCGCCTGATGGGTATAGAGGTCCCCGACACTAGATGCATAGCGTGTCGTGGGGCGCCTGAAACCAGAATGCATTTGCTCGATATCGATTCGAGAGGGAAGGCTTTTTATACATTTCTGGAACGCTAACGATCTTTCTGAAACCGACTTGAGAGACCCTTGGAAATTATGTGTTTCAAAGCATCGCCGCCTGCATGTCTTGCAGGAAAACCACGATGCTGTTACCGCAGGACATATGGGGATAGCCAAAACCACCGCTCGAATTACCCAACGCTATTATTGACCAGGCATGTTCCGAAACATTGCAAAGTATGTTCGAGGGTGTTTGGTTTGTCAACAGTACAAGGTCTCTCAACAGCAACCACCAGGGAAAATGCAACCGTCTGTCAATACACCGTGGAATACCGTATCTACCAACCTAGTAGGACTGCCCCGATCTATTAAAGGAAATTCTTACCTGTGTGTCTTTCAAGATCGATTCACTAAGTTGGTACAACTCCGGCCACTCCGTAAAGCCACCGCTAGAGCTGTATCCCAAGCTTTTTATGAGGATATTGTCTTACGTTACGGCGGTCCACACACCGTTATCAGTGACAATGGAGCTCAATATAAATGCAAAGTATTTGCTGACCTCGTTCAGGACTTGGGCATCCATCACCGTTTTACACCGCTATACACTCCACAGGCCAATCCTGTGGAACGAGCCAATAAGACTTTAAAAGTCTTGATATCCCAGTATTGTGAGAATGATCATCGTAAGTGGGATCAGTATTTACCTGAACTACAGTTTGCCCTAAATACTGCTCGACATGACTCTACGGGGTTTAGCCCGTTCTTACTGGTTTTTGGAAGAAAAATGGAACCCCCGAAAGCGCTGCACCGTCCCCCAATTCCTCCTGATCCCAAAAACTCGGAGAAACCGGCACATTGGGTTAATCATATGGAAAAACTCAAAGAAGTCTATGAGATAGTAAAAATAAATTTAGCCCAAGCCTTCACCGTTCAAAGCCGATATTCTAACCTCCGCCGCCGCGATTGTCGATGCCGTCTCGGAGACTTAGTAATGAAGAAGAACATAACCTGTCCTCGGGTATCAAGGGACATGCTGCCAAATTAACTCCGAAATACTCCGGGCCATTTACCATTATTAAAGTTCAGAGCCCTGTGGTATACGATTTGAGAAGCAGTACCGGTAAACGTATGAATCGAGTTCATATTAAAGACTTGAAGCCCTTCAATCCAGAAGAAACCCGATAGTCATACCCTGTAGTTCTGATTTTATTTTTTTTACAGTCAAAATGAACGGACCGACCGCCGACCCATCAACTCCCGAGAGGGAGCTCCTCCAGTTACTGGAGGACATATCCACTCCGGTCAGTCAAGCTCCCCCCACTCCCAAGACCCCCGAACTTTCCCAAGTTACGACCGGCCTTCCCACCTTCTCCGATTCCTTCCTATCCCTATTGCTATCGGTCTCTCCCTCGTGTCAGTGGGATAGTATGCCCCTCACCCCCACCATTCCTTCCGCCCTGTTAGATTCGGTCCCACCGACCGAGACCATCGACCTAACGGCCTCCCCATAGGCGGGGCCAGCCTTTCCCCCCGTCGTCGCCCCACCTCAACCTTATTACTATGTTGCTCCTCCACCTCTATTATATGTTGTTACTCCTCCCCCACCATACTTCCGGTTCCCTGGTGTCATTGATTTGACCTCAGATCCTCAGATATAACGCGGCACTACAAGTGTTTTACTACCATCTACGACACTTGTATGGTATAAACGAGAAACCGGTGTTGCCATATGCTTCCGGGAATATTGAGTCCGTTGTGGAGAATGAGAAGTGCCGAATTTATTGAAACTACTCATTCCCCACCATAAGGCAATTACAAGCAAATAAGCCTGATGTAGTCCTCCTAGACCATCAAAGTAGGACGATTTTCGTCATGAATTATCGGCTCCTGGCCGAGATTTACTCTTTGAACTCCGCAGGATGTACCCAAAGCATTCTGTTAAAATGGTGGTTCTGAGGACCCCTATTCCTTGGGTCCTGCCGGTAATATGCAGAAGGCCTTTATCTTTGGTTCACTCCGTCTACTCAGAGTACATGATTCTCGGATCCAGTTGTCACTCACCACACGGACATGAGGAGTGACTATCTGGGTAAATGTCACCAGCGCGCCGTCCGGATGTATCGAGGCTCCGGAGACAGGGCCTGACCGAAACAATCCTGGTGATTAAATAATAATAATAATAATAATAATAATGACACCCAATAAATACTCGTAGAGTGTACCTAACTATTTCACCATTATAATTGAGAAATAAGAAATATGTACATTGATTACATTGATCACACTTACCCTATCTCAACATTATTTTAAAACTTGCAAATATCCAACTAATAAATAAAAATAGCACACCCCCTAGATAACACACTTCACAAACTACACAAATGACAAGAACACTGAAACAAAAATTTTAACAAATAATACTCAAATCGATTGATATGATTCAACGACATTTACTCATTCTGGTAAATCTATTGCAGGTGCATAGCAAGTGATTTCCAAATTCCTGATATCTTTGTTTTATGTCCATACAAATGCATGTTGCCAAGTATTTATGAAAATAAAAATCTTTGACATCATATTTGTCTCTTTATCCAGTTCTGTACTACAAAACATCCGAGTTGATATTTCCAGATAATTATTCGATAGTACTTCTGTAGGAAATTACGTCTATCTAATAGTATTCAACCAGTCAACCAGAATATGAATTGATAATAATTCAATAGGTATATAAAATTAAAGGAGATTAAATTTTTCATCTGACAACACCGCTTTGTAGACTGATCTTGCATAGTAGAAATTAATTTTCTTCTATTCATGGTTGAATACTTAGATAAATATTCATTAGAATGACTGGTAGCTCCCCCAACGGAATAGTTTGTCAAGCCCGATCAAACGGCCACCTTATTTGTTTTTCGTGCTTTTGTTGGAAAAAATGGAATGCATATAGTTGTAATACTATGAATAGATATTCGTAAGATATCTGAAATCGAAGGGGGCGCTAAGAACGACATTTTGCAAGGGGTGGGGGAAGGCTAGTACCCCCTTTTATAATTTATAATTTCTGTATATCTTCTGAACACCAGACACGGACTAAGTACTGACGGAAGTATTCAACTATAATTGTGTATTTAAACAGATATTATTACTATGTATTATTTAATCAATTTATGAATCCTACGGAAAAATATAATCTATTGAAATTTTTGACTTGACTCTTTTTTGAATATTTGAATTGTGATTGGGGCTGAAGTTATGATAACTGAACAAATATGATGTCCAAATGCTGAATGTCTAGATTCACTCAGATGTTCCTTTGTTCGAACCTTCAAATAAATAGTCATTTTTAATACTTCTTGATAACTTGTTAATTTTATCTTTTGAATTGACCAAAAGTTCACTTTAGTTACTGTCCATTCTGAAATTAATTTTGTATTTTTTAATTTCTTGATACAACCACAGACTTTTTGAGAGATAGCTTCATTTAGGAATGGTAGAGAGAGACAAACCTTATAGGCGTTCTAGGGTTAGTGAGAGTTCGTTCTCTTTTATTTTTTACCGTTTGGATTAAATAATTAATGACATACGGGTTGTATTGTTACATCCATAGATTACCCAACATTCACTACACATGTCTGTAAAGAGCACATTACTTACAACAACTATATTAACGTGTATATCACTATCAATTCAATAATCCCACCTACCCTGTGGGGGTAGGAATGGCTCTGCGCATACTTTCTAGGGTACCGAAAATGTTGTAGGATCATTTGACAGGGTCTACATTTGCGAAAGTCTGGATCATTAATAAACTATTTTCATTTCATAAAATTTGGGCATTTTCCAAGTATGCCCAACTTCACTTTGAAATTTATAATTATTCTACATGATAAAATATAACCTATAAGTTGAAATATACACAGGAAATGATTCAAGGTTTTTATTTCAAAAGCACTTTAGTTTTCGCATACAACCAAATTAACGATCACGGCAAACACAAGCTGAACCCATGCATTCGCAAATATCATCATTACAAACTTTTGGATCGCATACCGTTCTCTTCTCTCGAAGCCATCCAAGATGAATGTGATCCACCCCATTAATTCCTGAAAAGATTAAGAGAAAAAATTTAGTTGCTTGTATCATAGGAGAGTTTATGGGACAAAGACAACATAATGAGTCAGAAGTTGTGAGAAGTTTTAAAATTTCCAAGTAAAGTAGATTTTTCAATTTCAAATATTTTAGCTGACTAGCCAAATGAATTTCGTTTATCTGACCTACTTATTTTATTAATAAAAATCATTGAGAAGATAAACTGATAGTTGAATCGGTTTTTCAAGACTCGATAATTTTACTGCCATCTGATTTGTCATGTTCGTCGATACAAAATAAATGTTTATGAGTGAAATATTTGTGAACAGGTTATTTAATAAGGGTATTATGCCTAAAAAGGTATTTGAATCACTGTGAACTGTACTGTCTTCTCAATGAACTCCATCGAACGACTGAAAGTTGTCCTTATCATAGTTGATTAGTTATATGGAACGTCTCATAATGATGAATAAATAATATATATATATATATATATATATTATTAGTTGTAATGTTTTATGATCGAAATCACCTAAAGTCAAACTCTTCAAATCTCATGGCTGTGTTGAAAAATCCCCCTATGCACATATTCTGCTTGCGTGATTTGATCAATAAGATCCCTCCCTGTTTACGAAACGCCACTGTTGAAAGAGTTGAAAAATGCACAAAATTAAGTTTCATTGGGATTTACGAACGATTCACACTTCGAAGTCCAGTTTATTTATATTTTTATGGCCATCACCATACTAATAATTCGGAGGAATTCACTAAATCTTTTCGAAGAGATTGTAACTTATTGTGGATCTCCAATTGAAATTATGCTGATTTTTACAATCTGAGATGAATGCTACCGACCATATGATTCTCAAAAATACTTCGTATTGATTAATCCTGTGTAGTTGTCTATTTTCATTCGAATGAAAACCTATTGAAATATTTTGTTTTCAATATACCCCTGAACGATGCTATTTTTGTTTGCTTGTTACACTTTTGGTTGTCCTGAACATTAACGAAATGGAATACAATTTGCTGGAAAGTGATACGCCAATAGTTTTCTACCTATCGATATCTACACTGATTCCAATGTGAGTTTCGATTCACTGAATTTCCATTTGAAATGCAAATATATCAAGAAAATGTTTTTGAATTAGGGTAATAGTGGTAAGTTAGACTGATGATGTACTCACCGGTGTCCTCTTCTGGTAGAGAAAAGCCATTGGTGCTGAAAACACCAACTGCCAATAACACAAAAGCGAATAACAGGGAGAATTTCATCTTTTTCTTTATCTACCTTTCAACGTTATGCAGCTACTTCCTTCGAGAATGAACTGTGTTTTATAAAATCTTGAAAGAATTGCCGTTTATATAGTAACGATAACTATTGGGTACTTTTTTAGTAATGATTACTACTGGGGACTTTTTAGTCAGCCTGGGATTTCTCATGTACATATTTGTTTTTAGAACAATTATCAGTTTGTTGTGTTCGATTAGTGATACAACATTTAAAAAATATCCAGAACGTGATAAATTGAATGAATACATTGCTAGAGTTTGATAATTGGATAAGAAAAGCGTGAAACATAAATTTTATAGCCTGCTCAGTGAGAACTGTTCATTCAGTAGACTTATGAATTGATATTAAAAAATACATTTACCTACAATACAGGGAGTTCGCAATCAAAAAACTCGTATAAACATTGGTCCTCAAACACTTCGTTATCGATCTATAGTTGTTGAAATTTCAAGTTTTTTTTTTTTGTTTTTTTTTATAATTTTTTTATTTTTTGAGCTATTCTCTTGAATAAGGAAAACTGATCACGCTGTAGGGCTCACATCAATGAGTCAGACAAATAGTTGTGAGAACCTACAGTGAAATATTTTTTCATGGATCATATTTCATTTTCTTCCTCTAAACTTTTTTCTAGTACTGGTTTGAAATATCTTTTTTTCGGGAACATTTTTCGTATCTGTGATTCGTCTTGGCTTTATTTGGATAATCTCTTGTTTCCATTAATTTGGTGGAGAATTATCCCACTTACATACTCCTCACTATAAGGTCTGATCTGCTAATCCCTAATTTGATTCAATATGTAAGTCCCTTTCCTGTCCACTACACTGAATATTTCTGACATATCTTCTTTCAAAAGCAAAAATGTATCTTCCTTGATCGAGATGGTTTTGCTTACTCAGTGGATTCTACAATATTCTCTGGAGTATCATTGTCAGCAAAAACCATCGATGCCATTGTGAAATAATGCGACACAATAATAGACCAGGGTAAACTAGGTGGGGATAAAAATTCAACATCTCAATGCTTGCAGTCGAGTGGGGGTGGGATATAAAAGGGGGTGAAATCGGTTTTTTACGATTTGCAGGGTAAATACGTATTTTATCAAAAGAGATTAAATTTAAAAGTTGTGAATAATTAAAAAATCTACAACTTTGATTTTAGCAAATTTTTCACATAACCTCAAAAATTACCGAGTAAAATACGAAAAACCAATATCTTCGTTTTTATTTTTTATTTTTTTTTATTACTTTCCGATAACCGAAATTGGCATGAGTGTAGTATTTTTCATGCCAAGCAAGCAGATATTTTGTTTTTTTTTAAAGTTCAGTGGTCTTT